>OY288258.1:33820606-34498106 GCA_958450325.1 Agrostemma githago
CTTGCCCTTTTATTCCCCAAGGAGGGAAGAAACAGTTGGGGAGTTATTGCCCCCAACTACCAACAAGGAAGGTGACAAGTGTCGAAAGGAAATACGCCCCAAAAAGATTACAGGGGCAGACATTTGAGTGCCTCGAGCATACAAAAGATTACGAGAAATAAAGGCAAGATTCTCTTCCTTAGGTCAAGTGTGGCGACACGTCCGGGGTCTCCACCTGCAACAAGGTCAATCTTATGGTTCTAATCCCAGAGTATCTCTCCGGTGGCCAATAAGGCCTACACGCCTTCTAACCACCGAGGGGCAATTGATGGGGAACGGTTTCACAGTCGCCCCTCGGCCCGAAATCGCCCCTGGGTTTAATCCTACCAAAGAGTTCATTCGGACCCTCGGACATGACCCTCAGGAGAGCGGGGTCGGAATTTCCCACCCGGGCCTCATCACTGAGGAAGGCCGAGGCTAATCCTGTCCAAGCGTGCGGAGCCTCGGGCTCGGGAAAACCAATCGGTCCTCTCATCATAAGGGGCAAGTTAACAACACAGGTCCCAACCCTTGGGCACAACCAAGAGGAGCCTCCTATGCTCCCTAGGGCGAGGAGAACTTGTCTCAGCAGATGCCCGTTGTCTTTCTCTCTCTCCTGGTCGCCTATAAATATCCCTTGGTATTCTTCATCGAAAGATAAGAAAAAAGGATGACTCTCTCTCACTCTAGCAATAACTTCACACATTTAAGTTCATTATTTTCCTTTAGTAACCGCCTATAGCGCCACCAGAAGCTGACTTAGGCATCGGAGAGGGTCCCCTCGGAAACCTCTGGGCCCTGTTTATTCCTTGTGCAGAAATTGATAGGCGAAATAAGGAGATCCGTTGGACGAAGTGGTGTTTCCTGAGGCACAGAGAAATCACGATAAATCCGCTCCCAAGCTCCGGAATCAGTTTCGGAATTGATTGTTTTTGACGCAAACATTTACATTTTGTATTTATCGCTTTCGTGTACAATATGAGGGTGTAACAACTCCTTAACATGATTTGCTAACGTTATCGCATGTTTTATCTCTTTTCTCACATGTTTTATCGCTTTTACGACGAAATCGCATGTTACAGCACTAATCAGAAACATAAAACATTATTAACAAAACAGAAACTTTAACGAACACAAAAACTCGTGACTGATCTTGACCCCTGACCTGAATCACATGTCACCATGAGCTTCAGAACAGGAACGCCTAGATGGTCGCGTCCTTTCCTGTAAACGTTTTTGTGTCTGAACAGTTTAATCAAAATGAGCAGTGGTCTAGTTCATTATTAGTCTGAACCCCTAGCGTCATACACCTCAATACTGGAACGTATGGCACCATGCGCTTCTGCATTAGATTGCACGACGCCAGGCGTTCTTATTAATGCCTTACAGACACACTTTTTAGCAGAATTCCTGGTGGGCTATTTATACGTAAACTGACTACTATTCATATTATCGTGTTAAACCTGTTTTCCAGATTCGCTATTATGATTAATAAATAATAACCTTGTTCTCCCTTTTACGTGCAACGTAACATGTTCAAAATGTTACTCCCCCCCCCCCCCCCCCCCCCCACCCCATTATGATCTTTCCCCCCATTATGATCTTCCCACTCATTATTTTAATCTCACTCATTTTGATTAAAAGTGGGAAGATCATTGTGGGGGGGGGGCATGTGTTATCGCATTATTGCATTCAAAGAACATAAATCCTAACTTCGATGTTAGTTTATTTGCTCCTAAACAAATCGACAAGGTCGAGAATGCATATCGAAGGTTAAAATGCGGAGTATTAATTTACTTTTAACCACTTAAGAACGAGAAACGTCAGACATTGATTGATTAGTAGAGGCCGCTATGTGCGGACGAGATTGAGTGTCGATATTCATAACGTTGACTTCCCAATACGTACCCTCACCTCTTACTCGAATCTCTGGATGGTGGATGACCAAATCCTTTGAAACGAGAGTCATTCTAAATATGGAATGCTTAAGGTACAAGTCTTTATCTTTAGGTCCCATATCATTTGGCATTAAACCGACTATGGGATCAAAGTTGACTTGGAACGGTTTTCAAATACCCCATAATTGATCGGTGGCAACTCCGACATCACATCGCATCCACAAGTTCGAGGAGAAAACAATCGGTAAATCTGGAACACATAAAATCCACTCGCTTTACGTTACTATAAGAAAAACTTGCCAAACAAAAATAGATAGCAATTGAATAGGACAGAGGAGTACATCTCAATGTCTCATCCTCTCAAGCTCAGAAGATACTCCCTCTTTTTCACTAACATCTTCTTTCTTTTGCTTTTTGGGTATATATTCTCTAACATCTTTCTCTTTCCATTTTGATACAAAATACATGGCTAATATTTTAACCCAACTTTTCATGTATTCTTCTCCCCTTAAGTCTTGTGCCCAAAATCTAAAAAGTTCACAGTGAAAAGGAGGAGTATATACTCTAGAATTAGGGGCGTTTGGCTGGTGAAGGGGTAAGAGAATGAAATCGACAAAGAGAATAGGAAGGAAAGGAAAAGATTATCCTTTGATGTTGTTGGTTGTTTGTTTACAAAATGTAAGGGAATGAGAAACAAATCAATTTCCGACGCCTCATTTTTTACCAATTAAAAAATTGACTTTTTTTCTTCATATTATTCATGTTGAGTATACCTAATATTATTATATTAATTAAATACCTTGTTGAAAAAAAATGTTAAAAAATATATCTATGAAGTATAATATTACCGAATATTTTACAAACATTTTATTACTAGATGATATAAAAATAATAATCCGTATAACTTTTTTTAAATTGATTTTTCAAACATATTAAATCTAATATATTAATGGTTCAAGTCTCAATCCTAAATTAATGGGTTATTCAGGTTTGGGTCAAACATGTCGCATGTCAAATATTTTGAGTCGAGTAGGTCGAGTTTACGATCGGTCGAAATTTAATATCTCTAATAGTGAAGAATTGAGGATAGTGATGACAAGGTAATTGAGTAATGAAAATCTAAACCTAAGGGGTGGAGGAATCCCTTATTATATATAGCTGCAGCATTTAGAAGCCTCATATTAAGCCACATAAGATCATGACTAGGCGTCTGATGTGGAACCTATGTGGTAGCCAACGTGGCACTTGGAAATTACTTAAAATCTAAAAAAACCGGTTTGTATACAACACACAATGACAACAACTGTCAAAAAATCCACAAGTTAAGCCCATGATCTTATAACTGTCCACTACCTCCCACAATTAATCGTTAGACGGTTCTCTAGCCAAGAACTACCTCTCCATATTTTGGATGAAATTAAAATCACAGTCTATCCTGTCGTCTTCTCCTCTCCCATCTCACCAATAACGATTTCTTTTCTTCCATGCTCAATCACTATCAATATCTGTGTATTATGAAATCCACTTCTACTAACTGATGAATTCTATGATTATATACTATGAAACTGGAATTTTCAGGTAATTTTCTTAATTTCAGTTGAGTTTTTATCAATTTGTTGAATTGTGTTGTTCAATTGGTTTAATTTTAGGGAGTAATTTGTTCAACCCTAATTCTAGGGATTTTGAACACAATTTAAAGAAGAGAATGAAATTAAGGACACAATTCTGCACAATGGTAGACTGTAATTAATCGGTAATTTTAACATGTACAATTGATTTTATTCTAGGGAGTTTTTGTTAATTTGTTCAATTGGTTTAATTTAGGCCTGAATTTGAGCTTTGGAATCATACAATTACGGAGTAGTTTTTATTGCGATGGTATGAATTTTGTTACACTTTTGATTTTGATTTTTTGTTGTTGTTCTTATTTAGGCATTTGATTAATTTGTTTACGCTTTTGTTGCACTTTTATTTAGGTATGATTTTTGTTACATTTTTTTAATTAAGCATTTTGATGCATTCTGATTATAATAGGTTGCTAAACAAGATTAAGTAAGCATTTTGATGTCTTATTACATGCTACATGGCTCTTAAACTAATTATTAAAAAGGTATTAAAACTCAAATGAGACGTTGATACGTTTGACGACGAAATATATACGACCTGACAACCATTAAAAAAAGGTACTAAAGCTCAAATGAGACATTGATACGTGTATAAAAACTTTTATGCAAAACCATCCTGAATAATTTAAAATTATTCACCAATAAATGAAGTCATGATCGACAATAAAATACTTCGTATGTTATTTTGTAATGTGAAAATGAATATTTTGTATTTTTGTAAAATGAGTAGCTTAAACTTGAAAAACCGAAGAGCACTGGATGAAATGACAAAGAGAATACTACATATAATATTGAAAGTTTTTACATGTCAATTGACATGAAGACAGTATGCTATTTTATTTATAAAGAGTGAAGAAACTCACGTTAAGAGTAATGATACATTATTTAATATTTAATATTATACATAAAAAATCAAATGTATTTAGAAAAAAATCAAATTAAAATAAAGGATAATTCTATTCCCGTCATTTTCAGCGGAGCCAACTTGTAGACACCCACATTTTGCTGCCAGGTGTCTATGGCAGTTTCCGACAAACACCCGATGATGATCGGACGCAAACATGCTTTAACATACTCGAATATGGGCTCAAAATCATTGGCATTTGGCTTGGGCTTTTTACGGAGTACATATCTCACAAAACCAACCTCAAATTCAGGCTCAGTGGGTCATTTCGAGTCAAATAAGACTAATTTGGGTCGAATCCGACACCAGGGGCAAAACCGTCGTTTAGCGACCGAGTCAAAACCCGGTCAAAGATATTTTCGAGACATGCAAGTCAGCCGTGTCACCTCACGTGGCTGATTTGAGTTCAAACGCTACAAAAATTCAGCTACACAAAATATTAAACAATTCCATTTAAGGATAGAATTCGATCTCAAGTAGGAATTCTATCCGAATACCGAATCAAATACTCGACCGAGCACAAAATACTCGGCCGAGCTCCTCCTTCCCAGCCGAGATTTCGTTTCTTCTTCACCAAGTAACGGAATTCTCGTTCCCTTCAACTTCTTAAATTTCCTATCCTAATCGGTATTTCTTATCACCTAAACAAGAGTACCTATTCTAGCTTCAACCGAGGACCTCTCCTATAAATAGGACCCTCACAGCACATTGAATTCATTCAGAAATAATCACACATCTATGATTCATAAAAATACATACACTCATACACTTAGCATTGATAAACAGATAGTATAACCCGAGATCACGCCGCTTTAGCCTTAGAACAGGCCGCCTCTTACCCGACACCCCACACGACCAAAACCACCATAACTCACCGACATTAACTCGACGCTCTCGTGCCTAAGCCACATTCTGACGAGCCCCGTTTCGAGTAAACAAAGCATGTAGGTTGAGGGTGTAAAAATCAAAACCGACTTCTCCTTTCTCTCTTTCCTTCTCTCGTTTTTTTTTTCTCGTCTCGTCGTCGTCGGTCGTCCGTTTTTTTATGGGTCGTCGTCGCATTTTTTTTATTTCTAATATCGATACTACAAACTATTTTCATATAAAACAAACGTTCTCAAAATACGATATCGACTCTATAGTCGAATATCGTCTCTAAAAAGAACTAAATTAATCTCGTTGATGCTAAAAATCGTTACACGGTCTTAAGAATATAATACGACGATTTTTAATGCGGAGAGAATCAAACATCGTTTTTTTTGTTTAATTTTACAAAACGATTTTTAAAACCTTTTCTTTTTTCTAAAAAAATCATTCCGAGTATTTAATATCGATTTCATAATCGAATATCGAATATAACGAATATTGCAAAATTAAATCGAGTATAAATCATGCAATATTTGTACGCGATTTAATAAAGCTATAAATTTTCCGAAAAACAATTTCGAAAACAGCCTGGGACGCGAGTCGCGTGCACCCCGGGCGAGTCGCCTTCTCGCGCGAGCCGCGCCATGTTCGCGCGGGTCGCGCGGCCTCCTGAAATCCGCAGCTTCGAAACGCAATTCCGTCTTATTTCTTTTAACATCTTTGCTTTATTAAAACAACGGTTTTCCTTGGCATATTTCAGGTTTCGATATATTATTTTCTTGACCTCGGTCAACACGTGTTAATCCATCACATGTCATAATCATGCATATCGTCATATTTATATTGTTTATTCGATTACAAACCGTTACTAACTTGTTTGTTCGTGTTTGTAGCAATTTCTTTTTTTGTTTGTTTTATTATACTAAAAAGAATCTCACATGATAAAATACAACTTTGACGTTAATTTTAGTTGCATTAAAATCGACTTATCAACCCATTCAATTTTTCGCAGGTTTAGGGAAAACAATGTTTGCATAACATTCATCGTATTACTAACGCGCGTATTTCAAAATCAAACGATATCCTAGTAGAGGCCGCTAATGTGCGGGCGGGGTTGGGTGTTCTTTGTGAACTTCCCAACACGTACCCTCACCCCTTACTCAGAACCTCGGTTTCCGGATGTCCGAAACCGTTGGCGCACGAGAGTCATTCAATACACGGTATCCGATAATGTCGGTATCGGTATCAAATGCAAATGGACGAACCCAATAAACTCTGAAATTGGAATGGACCGTATTTTATACACGGCCCACTACGACATAGAGTGGGTTCGAACGGGCCCGAACTCCCACGAAGTTCGGTGGCGACTCCACTTCGATTTAAATTTCAATTCGATCCATTCTCATATGGAGATTCATTCGCCTCCCCAAACCCGCGCGTGGCCGCGTCAGGGTGGACCTATGTAATGTCCACAATTTGGCGACTCCGCTGGGGATTAACTGATGCGTGACTTACCATCGGCATCCTCAGGGTGAGACTCGAATAGAAATCGTTTGACTAGTACAATACGCGTTTTAGTTTTACGGTTCATGCATAACCCCATATTTTACCGGGCCGGTACTCGTGACCGACGTCCCACTATACTATTGATGTAGTCCAAATTGTATATGTCAAAGGTGTCCATAGTCGATTCGTATGGGTTTTACGGCATGTTCTAAGCTCAAATCGACTTAGGAAGTCCGCCCCGATTCTCGGATAGGCTATGTACACTGGTATAGACCCTTTTAGACTGACCGAGACTTAGTATAGAGCATACATGGTGTCGTTATAATGCTTGCGTGACTATGTGCTACTTGGTTTCTAAAGTCGTTTTTCAAAAACCGTCATTTACAAAAATCGCATCCTTTTCAAAATATCCAATTTCAAAACCCGGGACATATGCCGAATTTAGGATTTACGATTTTACTCAAAATAGCCTATTTTTAGCCGGTATTATGCCCATTTCAAAACTCGAAAATATTTTCGAAACTTTCAAAACCGTCACCCAGCTCGCCTTTTTCCGAAAAAGGCCGGACCTCCCCCCGAATTTTCTCGGGCTTTCAAAAAAATCTATTTCAAAAAAAAAACTTCCTTTTCTTAGGACTTCCCGTATTTAGCAGTGTCGGGTCGTGTCATAAGTCATCGAGGTCCCTAGCGTCGAAACTCCGTCGATCTTATATCACGGATTTCCTCCCTATCCTAGTCCGCCTTATTTAGCTAAGGCAAGGCCCACCTACGTAGGACATACTCCTACAAAGGAGAGCCCGTTTACACAATCGAGTCCAAAGTCTGGGGAATGTCTCACGTGAACCTCCTTTCGAACAGGACCCGGCCCACACAGCCGGATCCCAAAGGAGGCCCACCTTTCACAAGTCACCCGTCTAGGTGTCCTTTTCCGAGTCATTTCTTTCCTAGTCCTCTTTTCCCTTGCTCGGGATGTACTTTCGTTCTGGGATTTGGGCTTAGTTGGTGATTACGCGGTATTCTTACAGACAGGCCACCCTTCACCCGAACCACGACGAAAGAAGTCATTGATGAGTTGACAGCTTTGTTGGCCAAGCTACAAGATCAATTAACACAGATGAGGCAGGACCAGATCGCCATCCTTACTCGGGTAAGCGCCGTGGAACAAGGAACTCCTAACAGTGGGGTTGATGATGACGGGTCGTTAGCTGAACTGGCCAGCGCGATCCGCAAGCTGCAGGAACAGGTCCACACGACCACCAACAACACCATCCACACGGCGAATGCTTGTGCCTATTCTCCCTTGACGGATGAATTGCCCGCTAACCTCAATTTGACGGGCCTACCTATGTTCGATGGGACTGAAGACCCGGTACTCCATATCCGGGCTTTCAAGGAATTTATGGCAGTTAAGGGGGTCAAATCGACCATGTTCAAGCATCTCTTTGCTTCTTCCCTAGACAAGCACCCAAGAGCCTAGTACTACAGGCTTGATTCCAAGAAATACAAAACTTGGGACGATGTCGCAACGGAGTTCGCCCGAAACTATGCGGATAATACCGAGATCCAAACTACCATGCGTACTCCGGAGGTCATGGCCCAAGAGCCTAAGGAAGGTTTCACCAAATACCTTCAGAGGTGGAGGGCTGAAAGTGTCAAGCTGGTGGACAAGCCCAGCGAAAAAGTCTTGGTGGAGGCCTTTGTCAAAAACCTCCTCCCTTCTTACCGGATCCATCTTCGGTACGCCGTCATACCCAATTTCGCCACTTTGACCGAGATGGGTACGAGAATCGAAGACGACCTGAGGATAGAGAGCCTTACTAAGGCCTCTGCTAAGGGATATCAAGGAGCCAGTTCGTCCTCCGGCAAGCCCGCAACTACAACTGCGGCCCGTAGCATCTTTGACGAGGTTAATCTACTAGATAACTCGACCAAAAAGAACACTCCGACTCGAGTATTCACTGACATAGGGACTACCTATGCTCACGCCTTACAAAGGTTATCTTCTAAGGGCCTAATCCAACCGATAGGCCCGACTCCAGAAGTTCCCGTCGAAAAAAAATCCTAGAGCTATAACATCCAGGCCTATTGTCATTACCACCGAGGCAACGGGCACGACACTGAGAAATGCTGGAAATTGAAGCATCTCATTCAGGATCTAATCAAAAGTGGGAAGATACCACTACCCAGTGATAAGCCGAGTAACAAAAATAACCCCCTTGCTACTCACGCCATTTTTACTGGAGAAGTAGTCGACTGTTCTTCTCTCATTTCCCCTTTCATTCCCCAAATCAACGGGATATGGAATGACGATGAAGATGATGTTTACCTGGCTAAGGGGGAGACTGTCCCCATTACCGTCGAAGAAATCCGGAAGGCCAGAAATAAGGCCCTGGCCGGCACACACGTCATCACAGCCGGACTTTCTGCTCCGGGAAGCATCGCTGAACCTGCCAGGACGGAACCTACACTCGAAGAACCAAACACTGACACGGCCCTAGTCAAACAACTAAAGAGGGTCCGGACCGATCTTACTATATGGCAGCTTTTGGTTAGTTCTCAAGAGCATCGGCCAGCACTTACTAAGGCTCTCGATGAAATCAAGGTTGACTCATTGGTTACCCCCACCAAAATGGTAGCCACTATCTTGCCTCACCTTAAAGGCAAGTCCAAAGGAGAAGGCCCACTCATCACCTTCTCCGAGTCCGAACTTCCACCGTTTGGGGCCACCCACAACTTGGCCCTATATATCACGGTGATCTGCCGGGGCACGGTGATCTGCCGGGGCAAATATCTCCCCATGACCCTAATTGATGACGGGTCCGCTGTAAATGTCCTTCCCTTAAAGACTGCTAAAGCCCTCGCATTACCGAGGCTGACTACCTTCCCACTGCACAAACTATCCAGGCTTTTGATGGAAGCCCAAAATCAGTTGTTGGGGCCGTTAAGCTAACGATCATAACAGGCCCGATCGAGAAGGAGTTAGAGTTCCAGGTGATCGATGTCACCTCATCTTTCAATCTGTTACTTGGAAGGCCCTGGATCCACGCGATCAAAGCCGTATCCTCCACAGGAAGGTCAAGTTACCTTTACAAGACGGGGTAATCACTCTCGAAGCTACTCCCATAGCCGTGTCAAGCTGCAACGCGGCGGGCCCAACCGACCTGCGAGGTTTCAATTTCGTGGGAATGATCGAGGAAGAATATCTCTTTCGGCCTTATTTTACTACTAGCATCGACACGATGCTGCAAAACTTGGGCTACCTACCGGGGGCTACTTCGAGGCCCAATTTCCCAGCTGGCAAGATCGTCGAGGTCCTGAATGACGGAGAGTCTCGGTTCGGTTTGGGCTACACCATGACCCAGGAAGATATGAACCAAGCAAACATAATCAAGTTTGTCACTCCGGTGTTCGGAGCCATTCAAATGGGCCTCTATCAGCCCACTATCTCGTATCCCGAGACCAAATTGGCTCGGGAATGCAATTTCATGTCGGATGATATCTTTGCCCTCATCCAGGCCGAATCGAAGACATATTCAAACCCTACCGAGCCCATGCTGGGGCTCCTCTTCGGGGAGGTAAAGATCATTCTGACCCCCAAGGAAGAGTTGGTAAGCCTAATCCTTCGCAGCAACAAGTTTGATCCAACCAAGCTGATCTCTGAAGTTGGTGCTAACACCGGAAAAAGGGCTTGGAGGAAGACGATCAAGTGGACCGACAGTGAGGGTCGAGTTTACAAGCTCACTACTGGTGAAGGGGATATGTGGGACCCTAAGTCCGAGTCTGAGTCAGAGTCAAAGTCGGAGTCTGAATCCAAGTCTAGAGGGTCCAGTACTAGAATTGAGTCTGTAACCCCCCTTCCTTTAGTCACACCTTTGGGAGACTCGGAGTCTGTCCCGAGAGCACTTCCCATCCCGCCTCTGACCAACAATCAGATGGCCGCTCTCTTTGAGCTATTTTCAAAATTCACTATCAATAATAACGATAACCGTTCTGCTTACGACTTGTCTTATTCAAAACATTTTCAAAAATCTTACTTGCAATGACATTGAGAAACCCGACGAACAGGTGCCACTACCTCCGCATCTAATCGAGCAACTCGAACAAAGGGAATCCCGAGATACGGTAATTGAGGAAACCGATTCCATCAATGTAGGAACCCCTTTAGAGCCTCAGATGCTTAAGTTAGGTTTATCCCTAGATCCCGAGGAGAAACAACAATTCACGGATCTCCTCCATGAATTCAAAGACGTCTTCGCATGGTCCTACAAGGATATGACGGGAATAGACCGGGAGATAGCCGAACACCGTATACCCATCAAAGACGGGTGTAAGCCGGTAAAGCAAAAACTCCAAAGAATGAGGCCCGAATGGTCTCTCAAAGTCAAAGAAGAAGTCGACAAGCAATTCAAAGCGGGCTTTATTCAAGTGTCTGAATATCCAGACTGGGTTGCAAACATCGTGCCAGTACCCAAGAAGGACGGCAAGGTGCGGGTATGCGTGGACTTCCGGGACCTTAACAAGGCCAGTCCAAAAGACGATTTCCCGTTGCCACACATCGATATACTGGTGGACAACACGGCCGATCATGCCCTTCTATCATTCATGGACGGGTATGCCGGATACAATCAAATCAAAATGGCGAAAGAGGACATGAGTAAGACCACCTTCACTACGCCGTGGGGTACTTACTGTTACACCGTTATGCCATTTGGGCTTAACAACACTGGTGCCACTTATCAACGGACCGCCACTACCTTATTACATGATATGATGTTGTACGTGGATGACATGATCGTCAAGTCCAAGGATCGAAGCGGGCACATCTCAGCCCTAAGAAAATTTTTCACCCGATTACGCAAGTACAACATGAGGCTAAACCCTCAAAAGTGCAGTTTCGGGGTAACATCGGGCAAGTTACTGGGCCATATCGTTAGCCAACGCCGCATTGAGGTTGACCCAGCCAAAATCAAGGCCATTACCGATATGCAGCCACCCAAAACCGAAAAGGAGATAAGAGGGTTTCTCGGGAAAGTCCAGTATATCAGCCGTTTCATTTCGAAGCTAACCATGGTGTGTGATGGTAAGGATTTGCCGTGAGTCCAACCGTCAATAATAAACCGACTATTCCTAGTGGGTAGCTAGAGCAAGTAGGGTCGATATCCACAGGGACGGTAGAGTAAGGTCTAGACTAGGTCCACTAAAACTAGGCTAAGTCACACAAACAAACACAAAGAAAGCTATAAAAGGAAACAATTAAGGAGGAGGAGTAAGAGCTAGACTAATGATCGAACTAATGAATAAACTAGAGGAGCGATATCTAACTAAAGAAGATGGACTCAAAAAAGGAAAGAAATGGGGTAGGTCGGGTTCATAGAGGTAGAAGGGTAATTGGGGTGATCAAGGGTAAAGGTGTCTCCTAATCGCTAGAGTCGGTCCGGGCTCTCGCAACTTAGACCGATGTCAAGGTGAGTCCGGGCTCTCGCAACTTAGACTCTAGTCGGCACTCTCGTGACTATGACTATTCTCCACATTTCCACAAAATAAACAATCAATGAGAAGATGAATACAAGCATGGGAAGCATGGCCACTACAACTCATACAAGCATATCAACAAACACATAGAGTGCCTACAATGTGACTAACAACAAAGGTACAACCTTTTCCCCTTAATCAACCCTAATCATCCATAATCTACCCCTAATCCCCCTACTAACCCCACAAAGAAACTACTCACTCATAATCAAAGAGAAACTAACATCTATAAGAGAAAACAAACTAAACATCCAAGCATTCATTATGAACAACAAGAACAATAACAATAATAACATAAAAAGATAGAAACAAGATTAAATAAACTAAGAACAAGAGTAAAGATGATTATACCAATACTCGATGAGGAAAAGATGAGAACTTGTATAAATAAGACACCCAAATAAAACTCCAAGGTTGTCAATCTTGGAATAATCTTCAAGAATCTTCTTAATACAGATTAATTACAATGATTAACTAAGGATTAAGGAGAGATTAGAACTAATGAATGAGAGTAAATCTAGGGTTTTGAGGCTTAAACTAAGGTAGGTTAACATAAGATCTCTTAAGATTACAAAAAGGGAGTATATATATGGGTACAAGAATGAGGAAGAAGAAAAGAAAGGAGCGGGTGAGCTGTAGCCCGTCCCGATCGGGAAGGATAATCCCGATCGGGAAGGGTTCTTCCTTCCCGATCGGGAAGAGCTCAACCCGATCGGGAAGGACCCACAGCAGCGTTCCTAACTGTGCATCCTTTCCCGATCGGGAAGGCCGCCATCCCGACCGGGAAGGATCTTGTATGCCTTCCTTTAATGCTCCTTGGTCCTTCCTTGCCTCTCATGGGCTTCCCACCGATTCTCGGGACTCGGGATCGGGTCTCGGAGGCTCGGGATTGAGTCCCAAGGTTTCGGGGTCGATTCCGAGGTCTCGAGTCATCGTTCCTTTATCTCGTTGGCTCCAAAAATGTACATGTATTGAGTCGGAATCGCTCCAACTCTTCCAATTCGGCCTCGGGAACCTGAAACGAACTAAAGGAAGCATAAGAAGCCCCTAAACCGCTCCCAAGGAGCGATTCTACAAGGAAAACGAGACCAAAACACTACGAAATAGGCACTACAAGTGACACTTATCAACTCCCCCACACTTAACCCTTACTTGCCCTCGAGTAAGCACATACTACTACTAAACTATCCGAGTGGGTATTAGCGCACCCTACGCCCCTTCAACTCACGCGAGTGCACTTAGAGGACAAGTGCACTCCGCAAGGCAAGTTGGGTCTTGCGACAAAACTGTGGATGCAACCGGACACAAAACACATAAACAAACAAACACACACACAAACAGATAATCGGTTGCACTCAAAACAAAAGAAATACCGCTTCCCTCTAAAAGCGGTGAAAGAGGCACCGGTTTAGGACTCGAGGTAAGTGACTACATTCCCAAGCTAGCAATACAAACCAAGGTGGACTAAACCCTAATAGTATGACGATAAAGCAACAAAAACGTTGGTAACTTACCTAGGTCCTCCTAACTTTCTAAAAACGTACTACGGGACGATCGGCGGAGTGGAAAAGTGAGGAACCACGGTGTTAGTCGACACTGTAGGTAAGTGAGGCCCCGCCCCCTTTAGCGTGAGCCAAGAGGGTCGTCCCATGTCTAAAACCGCCTAACTAGTCCAAGTAAAAAGGTGGAAAACATGCAAAATGAGGGAAGACCGACTAATGCCGCTATCATCCTTCCTAGGGACTCGGTCCTTTGGTAGGCTCTTCACGGCAAAAGTCAGAAAAAGGCTTATTTTGAGAGGATATCTTTTTGTGAGACGAGTTTTCTTTTGGCATTTTCTTTCCTTTTGACGTTTTTGCTTTGTTTTGCCATGCCATTTCTTTTTTTCTTCTTTTCTATTTTCTTTTTGGCATTTGTGCCTTTTCTTTTTCTTCATTCTTTTCTTTCTTTCATTTTTTTTTTCTTTTTTTTTTTTTTCTTTGCCCTTTTGGCAAGATTTGACATTTTTGGCATTTTCATTGAATAACAAGAAAGGGAGAATCAACAATTTGCATTTTATTGTGTGGATATGTGTAGGAGGTAGGGAAATGAGTGAGTCGAGGGTCGCGATCCCTCTTCAAACCCACAAAAAGTGGATAACTTGGACTAATCAAACAATCCTAAACACGGTCACCTAGGGGACGAGACTCGGTAACCAAGGCCTTTTCACACCGTGGGTGGTCATAATGGTCAAAAGTGCAAATCCCGTAGTAAATTCCTAGTAAGCTAGGTGGACTCAAGGTAAAGGACCAACGAAATCATTGATTTAGGGTCATTCTGCTAGGCTAAAGTCCAAGACTCGATTTACACTACTAGGAAGGGAAAGATAGACACTCACACACTAGCCTCTAAACCGGGTTTTCAAAAACGGTTTACACACGACACACAACACAAAACGAAGACATGACGAAAAAAAAGGAAAAGAAACAAAGGCAACAAAAAAACAAAACAAGGTAAAACAAAGCACAAAGACAAAACAAACACCACCCCTATCATCCAAACAAGTCTCCAAATCAACTTCAAACTTTACAAAGCTCCACCCGAGCACACCACAACACACAAATCCTCCAAACTCCACAAGGAACAAAGAGGAAAAAGGGGTGAAGAGATGTTACCGGAATTCTTGAAAGCTCTCCAAAGCTATCGGCGATTTAAGCAAACTATAAGGAAAAAGGGAGGCAAAACCCGCACACAAAACAAAAACACGACACAAGAAAACAAAATGAAAACACACAAAAGAAAAATCTTTTTGATTTTTGTGAAAAAAATTCAAATTTTTAGGGATTTTTAAGATTTTTTTTTCGAAAAAAAAAAACTAAGAAAATAAAGCTAACTATGATAGAATATCGCTCCCCCACACTTAAATCGAGCCATGTCCTCATGCTCGATCGTAGGGTGCGGAGAGACAAAAGAAAAAGAAAAGAAACTACGAAAATAAAGCTAAAAAAACAAGGAATAAAGTGAAGAAAAGGGTAGAAGGTGTCCGGCCGGGGTGTAATCAAGTCACCAAGGGCCGAGACGAGAAAAAGATATGGGTGGGGGAAGAAAATAAAAAGAAGGAAATAAAAGGAAATGGGAGGGGAGGGCTAGGTGTAATCAAGTCACCTAGCCCGGATTCCGCCCGATTTCCACTAATTTCTAACGATTAATCCTAAAAAAAAGAAAATAACTTAAATAAATAAAAAGAAATAAAAACTAAGGAGAAGAATTACCAATTGTCATTTTGGATTTTGAAGTAACTCTTGACGTAATCACGTCGTCAAGAGCCACCGGGAGCAATCATCAAGGCCCTTAAGGCCACCCAATCGCCTCTTCATCATCGAGGCTAGTAATAATCGTCATCATTATCTCCATCACCATCGTCATCATCATCATCGTCACCTTCATCATCTCCACCATCATCATCGTTACCATCATCATCTCCACCATCATCATCACCCTTGCCCGTGTTGACATCCCAAGCGTCCTCCTCCTCAAACTCCTCATCGTTCATCACACCGCCACTAGTACTAGGGTTACCGTGGCCTTGGAAATATTCCGGTCTATACCACGATGGGAGGTTCCCTTGCGGGTTTATATACCCTTGTTGAGCTAGGAGATGGTACCCGGGGTATTGGGCATAGTAATCATCCCTCCTTTGCTCATATTGCCCAAGATGTAGAGCATTAAGCATGGCGGCCGTAGAAAGGTCGGCCGGGGGCGAAGGGTAAACAAAGGGAGTGTATGGTGCATACGGAGGGACATCAATGAATGTCGGGGGGGTGGGATAGTAGTGTTGGGGTTGTGTAGCTTGTTGTTGTTGTTGTTGTGGTGGTCGAGTTGGGAGTTGGGGTCGAGCTCGTGGTCGGGGCCCATGGGAAGAGGAGGCACCTTGATCACTTCCGATAAAAGGCAATAAAAGATTAGGTTCTTGAACCGGCACGGCGGATCGTTGCAAAGGTGCAAGGGCCGGAAGTGTATCGCACGGTAGGATGAAGTGCGTCCGACCCCCCGTGCTCCAAAGGTACTTTTTAAGCCTATTATCATAATTGATCCATCGATGATACCTAGATAATCGGTCCTCATCTAATCTTGTGCCCCCCGGCACGGGGATTAAACCGTCTTCCCTAAATGTCGGACTCACTCTCTTGGCTAGATGAGTAACAAGCCCCCCGATAGCAATTTCTCTCAAATGCTTCCCCCCCTTGGCTACCTTCTCGAAATGCTTGGCTAGTGCAAGTGCGACGTCGGGGGTGAACCGATGTTGCCTTTTTAAGTTCAAGTACCCCCCGACTAAGGTCAACTCTTGCTGAGTGTATGTACCCGTCTCACACCTTCCGAAAATAGTACCCGCTACAAAACACTGCCATATACGAAGGACCGGGTGGTGGACAAGGCGACTAGACAAGTGTCTAAGATCCACAAGTGTGAGACCCGTTATACTACGCCATACGTCAGCTACATTAAAGTCACTGGGTACCCGACCATCGGTAACCTCCGGAATGCCAAAAAGCTCTCCGAAGTTGTCGAGGGTGTACAAAAGGGATGTGTTATTGATTCGGAAATTAACTCGGTGTGGTCGGGATCGAATCTCGAGACGAAAGCTACTTAGGAACTCTAAAGTGAGTTGCCTATATGTTAGCTCATGCATGTCAAAGAGAACTTCCATACCCATCCCAACAAAGAATTGCCTACATTGCTCTAAAATACCAAGCTTTCGAAGAATAATTTTGCATATGAATCGAGTGGGTTCTAGGGGCTTACCAAGGAGCTTGATAAATTTTTCCTTTTGCTCTTCCGATTCAAATATCAGACGGGGAAACTCCGGGAGACGAGCAATTTCCTGCTCCTCAACCTCGACCATGGGCTCGGGCTCGGGCTGGGATCTCGAACTCGAAACATCCTTTCTTTTTCTGCTAATCACTGATCCCCCTCTCTGCTTTGGTGCCATATTGGATGATGAAGGCTAAGAATGATAGTATACCAAACACAAAAATATTTTCTTCCCACAAATAAGAGCTAAAACCCCCCAAAAATACCTCAAACAAGCTTAATATCGAAGAAATAAGCTACCCAAGTGAAGCTTAGCAAGACAAATCGAGTAATAGAAGAAATACCAATTTTCGGATTTTGAGAAAAATGGGCACAAAAACTCGATTTTTTTCAATTTTTGGGAGTTTTGAAGGTAGAAAATGGGTTTAGGATACTTAAGGATGGGATAGAAATCGATTTTGTGAAGTTTTGGGAGTGATTTGGTGAAGTTTGGTGGAGAAATGGAGGATTAATGGTGATTTTGGGGTTAGGTTTTGAAAAATGGGGTTTTGAAGAGAGGTTGAGGATGAAGTTTGGTAGTGTTGTGTTGAAATGATGTGGGAATGGGTTGGGTTGGGTTGTAAGAGGAAGGTTGTAGGAGGAAAAGGATTAGGGGCGGGTCGGGCTTGGTTGAAGAGAGGAGGGCCGAACTGGGCTCCAGTCGGGCGAACTGGGCTCGAGGCAAAGCCTTCCCGATCGGGAAAACAAACCCGATCGGGTTTTCCCACCAACCCGAACGGGAAGGTAAAATCCCGAACGGGAAGGGCTCACAGTAGCCAGGCTAACTTGCACCCCCCAACCCGAACGGGAAGAATAATCCCGATCGGGATTTCTTACCAACCCGAACGGGAAGGGGAAATCCCGAACGGGAAGGGCTCACAGTACCCAGTCTAACTTGCACCCCCCAACCCGAACGGGAAACAATAATCCCGATCGGGATATTTGACCATCTCGAACGGGAAGACTTTTTTCCAAACGGGATGAGTCGCTTTGGCCTTCCACGAACCCAAAAGCTTATCACAAGCTTCAAAAACCGACTTCCTTGATCACAAACCAAGTCTTATCATCAACCCGTCTTCTCTAGGGCTCACATTCACTTCACCTATCAATAAAGCTCAAACACACATAAAATTCTCTCCCTCACAACTCTCATCAAGTAACCCAAATGACAAGAATATCACAAAGAACAAGCTAACTACAAGAGAGAGGTATATACAATGAGACGGTTCTTGTGGAACTCTGTCAAACCAAGATGGTGTAATCTTCATTCTTTTTCAACAACAATATCCGACTCCATCTCCATCGAGGGCACGAAGGAACAAGTCGAAGGCCCTAGCAAAGTCTTCAATCAAGCTCGTTATATAGGCATCCACATACCAAGGCTCCTCATGGCCTTGTCTTGACGTTCCCGGGGCATCCTTATCTTCCAAATTCAAGGGCTTGAACTTGTACTTTTGGTCTTTCGGGACATACCCAAACGTCCACCGGTCCTCATGCGGCCTCAAGGGAGGCTCATCTTCTTCCTTGCTTAGCAACTTGTTGTCAAGCCCATGATTCGGGCATTCATCTTCCTCTATATCGGAGTCGTCATCCTCAAGTACATAAGAGTACTCTTTCAAGCTTTGTCCCGATCCTTCCCCTAGATCGATGTCTTCCGTGGCATGGATCATATTACATGTCTCGGTCATAGGCGAAGTGTTGCCTTGGAGGTCGAACACTAACTCCTCGTCGCCTAGTTGAAAAGTAATCCTACCCTTCTTCACATCGATCACGGCACCGGCGGTGTGTAAAAATGGGCGTTCAAGGATGATGGGAGTGTTAGCATCCTCCGGCATGTCAACCACAATGAAGTCGACCGGAATGAAGAACTTCCCTATTTGTACCGGCACATCTTCTAACATTCCCAATGGTCGGTTAAGAGATTTATTGGCCATTTGGACTGTAATGGACGTACATTTCAACTCCGTCATCCCTAATCGCTCACAAATGGTGTAGGGAATAATGCTCACACTCGCACCCAAATCACACATAGCTCTCTCGATCTTGTAATTGCCGATGGTGCATGGGATAGAGAAACTACCCGGGTCCTTCAACTTCGGAAGCGTGGAACCTTGAATAAGCTCGCTCACCACCCTAGTGAACGCTACCGTCTCTTCCTTGTCGATGGACCTCTTCCTAGCCAAGATTTCTTTCATGAATTTACCATATGCCGGGATTTGGGTAAGTAACTCGGTAAACGGGACACTAACATCCAATTTCTTCACAATACTAAGGAACTTATCGTATTGAGTGTCCACCTTAGTCTTCATTTGCCTCGATGGGAAAGGCAACTTGATTTGGTACTTGTTGTGCTCACTAGGGGTGGACTCTTCAAAGTACACTTTCCTTTTTCCCTTGTCTTTCTCTTGAAGTGGGGGAGGGTTGTCTTCTTGGGGTTTTTCAACTTCCCATAAAACTTGTTCCTCCATTGGATTATCCAAGCTTGATTTTTCTTGAGTTGGAGATGCCATTTCCTTTGTCGGTTCTTACATTGGCTCTTGCTCACTAGGATATGGAGGGGGGTCATAGGATGTACCTCTCCTTGTGGTGATAGCATTTACATGCTCAAATGTCGGTGTTTCACCTTGAGAAGGTAATTGCCCCTTTTGCCTTGAGGAGCTCCCCGAAGCAAGTTGAGATACTTGAGTTTCAAGCATCTTCATACGAGCATCTCTTACCGCATTTTCCCCTTGAACATAAGCGAAGAGCTCTTGTTGGGTTTTTGACATATCCATTTGACATTTTTGCACATCTTGAGTATTCTTTTGCATATCCATCAAAGTCTTTTGAATGTCGAAATCCCGAGGCGGAGATGATGGATTATGTGGAGTGTCGGTGATGGCGAGAGGAATGCCATAATCATGAGTAGGAGACCGGCTCCTAGGCTTGCTTTGTTGTTGTTGATTTTGAGTTGCTTGTTGACGGTTCCCTTGGAACCCATGAGAATTGCCTTGACTAAGGCCTTGATTGTGGTTTTGTTGTTGTTGGAAGCCTTGGTTTCCTTTGAAACCGCCTTGATTGAAGTTCCCTTGTTGGAACCCTTGATTGTTGTTGTGAAAGGTACCTTGCTTGAAGTTGTTGAAGGGTCTTGGATTACCCATGTAACCTTGGTAACCTTGGTTGTTGTCCCTTAATGGAGGTGGAACATAGGGACGATGTTGTTGTTGATGTTGAAAGACTTGTTGTTGGGGGACTTGTTGGGAAGCTTGGAATTGATTAGAGTAAGAGGTACCTTGCTTGAACGCTTGAAAGGCGTTCACTTGCTCAATACTTCCACGGCAATACATAGGATCATGTCCAACTATTCCACAAGTATCGCACATCCCGTAGTAAGGTAAAGGAGGTGCGAACCCCAAAGCATTCACTTCTTGAATCGGTTGATGGTGTGAGGAACTAGTGCCTTGGACTTGGTCGAGGTGACTTTGGAGCTTCTTGTCAATAGTCTCCATGTGTGTTTTAAGTTGAGCTCCAAGGTCAATGCTTAGCTTAGTGATAGCATCGACCTCATGCATGCCTCCTCGGTGTGCCTTCCTAGGCCTAGAGTATTGCGAATTGTGCACCGCCATCTCTTCGATTCTCGTCCATGTTTGGTCGTCATCGACCTCGGTAAACCTACCATTGGAGCCCATGTTGAGAATGGCTCTCGAATCCTCATAAAGTCCATTCCAAAATTGTTGTACTAAGAACCATTGTGAGAGTCCATGGTGAGGGCACGATCTTACCAAAGACTTAAACCGCTCCCAAGCTTCATATAGACTCTCCTCATCCCTTTGTTGGAAACCGGTGATGGAGGCCCTAAGCATATTGGTCTTTTCCGGAGGGTAAAACTTTTGGTAGAACGCCAAGGCAAGCTTTTTCCAAGTGTCGACACCCATGGTTGCCCTATCGAGACTCTTAATCCATTGCTTCGCTTTTCCAATAAGAGAAAACGGGAAGAGTACCCAATGAATTTGGTCTTGAGTAACCTCGGTTTGAGATATAGCGTCACAATAATCGGAGAAGGTCTCCATATGTTGATGCGGGTCTTCGGTGGGCAAACCACTAAATGGGCTCCTCTCCACAAGTTGGATGAATTGAGTCTTTGCCACAAAATTTCCGGTATAAGCTTCCGGTAATGCACTCGGTCCCGGCAAGACATCTTCCGTGAAGGTGGAGTGAGAGGAAAACTTAGGCATTCTTGGATGTAAGGGAGAGGATGGGGGTGTAGAGAGTGTTGATGTAGATGAAGAGGGAGAACTAGGAGAAGAATCACCGAAGGGATTGATGAAGGTCCCTCCGGCCGTCTCTCGAGGTGAGTTGCTCAAGTCGGCTCCTTGGGCTTGCCCTTGATGAGTGGTGCTTGCACTTGGTTGAGAGATCCTAACCCGATTAATCGTCCGTTGGCGAAAGGCTCGAAAGAGTCTCTCCGGCTCTGGATTAAAGAGATAGAAGTCGCCTCCCCTCCTAGGCATACACTACACACTAGAACAAACGTAAGAACACCTAGTGCTTCATGGGCACTAGGCAACGACAATAACAAACACAACTAGAGACAAAGAAAAAAAAGAAGAAGAGATAACTCTAAAGAAAGAAGAAAAATCAAGAGAATATTCACAAGAGAAGATGGGAGAACACAAAGAGCGGTAACTAAGTCTAGAAATAAGCAAACTAAGTCTAAACAATGCACCGTCCCCGGCAACGGCGCCAAATTGATGGTAAGGATTTGCCGTGAGTCCAACCGTCAATAATAAACCGACTATTCCTAGTGGGTAGCTAGGGCAAGTAGGGTCGATATCCACAGGGACGGTAGAGTAAGGTCTAGACTAGGTCCACTAAAACTAGGCTAAGTCACACAAACAAACACAAAGAAAGCTATAAAAGGAAACAATTAAGGAGGAGGAGTAAGAGCTAGACTAATGATCGAACTAATGAATAAACTAGAGGAGCGATATCTAACTAAAGAAGATGGACTCAAAAAAGGAAAGAAATGGGGTAGGTCGGGTTCATAGAGGTAGAAGGGTAATTGGGGTGATCAAGGGTAAAGGTGTCTCCTAATCGCTAGAGTCGGTCCGGGCTCTCGCAACTTAGACCGATGTCAAGGTGAGTCCGGGCTCTCGCAACTTAGACTCTAGTCGGCACTCTCGTGACTATGACTATTCTCCACATTTCCACAAAATAAACAATCAATGAGAAGATGAATACAAGCATGGGAAGCATGGCCACTACAACTCATACAAGCATATCAACAAACACATAGAGTGCCTACAATGTGACTAACAACAAAGGTACAACCTTTTCCCCTTAATCAACCCTAATCATCCATAATCTACCCCTAATCCCCCTACTAACCCCACAAAGAAACTACTCACTCATAATCAAAGAGAAACTAACAACTATAAGAGAAAACAAACTAAACATCCAAGCATTCATTATGAACAACAAGAACAATAACAATAATAACATAAAAAGATAGAAACAAGATTAAATAAACTAAGAACAAGAGTAAAGATGATACCAATACTCGATGAGGAAAAGATGAGAACTTGTATAAATAAGACACCCAAATAAAACTCCAAGGTTGTCAATCTTGGAATAATCTTCAAGAATCTTCTTAATACAAGATTAATTACAATGATTAACTAAGGATTAAGGAGAGATTAGAACTAATGAATGAGAGTAAATCTAGGGTTTTGAGGCTTAAACTAAGGTAGGTTAACATAAGATCTCTTAAGATTACAAAAAGGGAGTATATATATGGGTACAAGAATGAGGAAGAAGAAAAGAAAGGAGCGGGTGAGCTGTAGCCCGTCCCGATCGGGAAGGATAATCCCGATCGGGAAGGGTTCTTCCTTCCCGATCGGGAAGAGCTCAACCCGATCGGGAAGGACCCACAGCAGCGTTCCTAACTGTGCATCCCTTCCCGATCGGGAAGGCCACCATCCCGACCGGGAAGGATCTTGTATGCCTTCCTTTAATGCTCCTTGGTCCTTCCTTGCCTCTCATGGGCTTCCCACCGATTCTCGGGACTCGGGATCGGGTCTCGGAGGCTCGGGATTGAGTCCCAAGGTTTCGGGGTCGATTCCGAGGTCTCGAGTCATCGTTCCTTTATCTCGTTGGCTCCAAAAATGTGCATGTATTGAGTCGGAATCGCTCCAACTCTTCCAATTCGGCCTCGGGAACCTGAAACGAACTAAAGGAAGCATAAGAAGCCCCTAAACCGCTCCCAAGGAGCGATTCTACAAGGAAAACGGGACCAAAACACTACGAAATAGGCACTACAAGTGACACTTATCAGTGTGTGAACCCATTTTCAAGAAACTGAAGATAAGAGAACGGGTACTGTGGACATGACATAGGTCCACCCTGATGCGGCCACACGCGGGTTTGGGGAGGCGAATGAATCTCCATATGAGAATGGATCGAATTGAAATTTAAATCGAAGTGGAGTCGCCACCGAACTTTGTGGGAGTTCGGGCCCGTTCGAACCCACTCTATGTCGTACTGGGCCGTATACAAAATACGGCCCATTTCCGATGTCAGAGTTTATTGGGCTCGTCCCTTTGCATTTGATACCGATACCGACATTATCGGATATCGTGTATTGAATGACTCTCGTGCGCCAACGGTTTCGAGCATCCGGAAACCGAGGTTCTGAGTAAGGGATGAGGGTACGTGTTGGGAAACCCACAAAGGACACCCAACCCCGCCCGCACATTGGCGGCCTCTACTAAGATATCGAATGATTTTTGAATACGCGCGTTAGTTGAGCGATGAAAATGCTTATGCAAACATTTTTTCCCTAAGCATGTGAATGAAATTGAAAAGGGTTTCTATGTCGATTTAATGCAATTAATTCTAACGTCGAAGTTGAATTTTAGCATGCGGGTTCATTTTAGTACATTAAAACAAACGATAAATCAAGAAGAAAAATAACAAACGGTTAGTAACGGTATAACGAATAATAACGGTTTGCAAATTAATGAATGATGTTGAATGATGTTGAATGATGTAAACGTGATGCATGATTTTTGAAAAAGATAGTAGTACACGTTATTGCTTTGACACGTGTTGACCTAAGTCATAAAATATTATCGAAACTAGAAGACAATATATAGGACTCACGGTTTTGACGTGATAAAGGGCCACTCGATCGAGTCATTGGAGGACTCGACCGAGTGGGCCTCTGAAAATGATTCTATCCGGTATATCGGACCCTACTCGACCGAGTTATTGACCAACTCGACCGAGTACGTTGCCACTCGACCGAGTCACTGTGAGACTCGACCGAGTGGAGGTCGAAAAAGGCATTCTGTTTCGATTTGTGGGGTGCCACTGGACCGAGTGGGCTAGGCACTCGGTCGAGTGCCCCCTGTACGAACATGGGGTTCGCTCGCAATTTTGTATCGGTTTTGAAATTGCTTTTGATTTTTAATGATCTAGATCGTTAAATTCAACATCCAATTATGGAATTGGTATGGAATCTAAAAGATCGACGCTTTTCTTGAATTGAAAGATTTGATTCCCTCGGTTTCTCCGACATCGAAATAAATCCCTAGGGATTGCGAGATGTCGGATCCACGTCAACGGGTTTCGACCCTTATAAAAAAGTACTTGTTTCGAAATTAGTTTATAGGAAATCGATGAAGTATGCGATTAATGATGATGAAAGCAAAAATAAACGAATTATTATTTAAGTTGACTTGTTTCAATAATCAAGTAATCGGGGTGTCGGAATAAGCGACCGGCAACGCTGTGTGCGGTACACTTGTATATTCGGGTTTCCTTATTCCGACATCCCTCATACTCGACACAAATCAACAAGTATTTTAATATCTTTTAGTACTAACTTTATTAATGATATTAGGACGCGAATAAAATAAATAAATAAACGAGACAACGACGCATGACGCGAGAGAGAAGGAGAAGAGAGAAGAGACGGGGTTTTGGCACCCTCAACCTACATGTTTCTTATGCTCGGACGGGACTCGTAGTGGCGGCTTGCATGGGAGTTTCGAGTATGTAGGCCAAGTTGTGGTGGTTAGGGTTTCGATTCCTAAAGCTAGGTTTAGGGTTTGGATGTATGTGAGTAGGGTAGAATTAGGGTTTTTTAGACGATCAAAAGTTGTGTGTAAAGTTGTGCATGGGGGTGTATATATAGGCATGGCCTAGGACCCCCGGCTAGGGTTACTCGACCGAGTAACTAGCTGACTCGGTCGAGTGGCCCGGTGTGCCTGCAGTCGAGCCTGTTTAAGGGCCCACTCGATCGAGTGGGTTGACCACTCGATTGAGTGGCTCAACTGGGTCGCGCGGGTCCATTATTTTGGACCCTGAGTTGGATATTTTGTGGGTTTTGAGTTTGACTTGGACTTTTGATACTTATATGGCTGTTTTGTATGTTTCGGAGACGACTTTGACCGGGGTTGACCCAATCGTTAAAAGTCGGTTTTATTTCCGGTGTCGGTTTTGACCCAAATTAGTCTTGTTGACTGGAAACGACCCACTAGGCCTGAATTTGAGGTCAGTTTTGTGAGATTTGTACTCCTTAAGTGCATTAGCCAGCAACTAATGGTTTTGAGCCCATATCCGAGCGCGTAGAAACACGTTAGCATCCGATCATCATCGGGTGTTTTTTGGAAACTGCCATAGACACCTGGCAGTCAAAATGCGGGTGTCTACCGAGCCCCCACTCTGACTGAGGCTTGGACAGGGCGAAAGTCAGAGTAGCTACCAAACCAATTAAGATCTGGTAGCCTTCCGGTCGGGTCGTTTATAGTCCATTAGACTTGCGTAAAAGGGCTCGCCAGCTATAAGATAGAAATCATACCTGAGTTGACGATAATACCTCCGTGTGGAATTTGGACTTGTCGCGTAAGTCTGGGTGCGCCTTTATGTGGGCCCATCTCGTGCTATTCCGAGGAAAATGTCGCCTCGGGCTTTCAGCTGGGGAATCGGACTTGTCGTATAAGTCCCGGGTGCGCCTGTATATGGGCCCATCCCGTGTTAATTCGAGAGAAGATGCCGTCTTGGGCTTTCCGTTGGGGAGATACAGTGGGTTGCATGTCACTGCTTGAGCCGTACCTGTATAAGTCACATAAAATTTGCATGCAACACGTAGGTAGTAAAATGACTCGCGCTGGGGAAAAAATGATTTTTTTGAATTTTTGAATTTTGAATTTTTGAAATTTTTTGAATTTTTGAAATTTGCAATTTTTGACTCCTAAAGAAATTAGGAAAGTTCGGGATGAATATTTTCGTGCTATAACGGGACTAGGCTTGTGGGTTGATTAAGTTTAGGATTAGGAAACTTTTCATGGAAAAAGTGATTTGGAAAGAGGGTTGTAATATTAATGCTATAAATAGCCCCCCCTTGTCCTTGATTTTTCTCATAATCTCCTCCACAATTATCTCTTCTCAAAAGAAAGTCTCCCTACTCCTTTCAAGAAAATTAGCCATGGGAATCGACAGGTTGACTGTGATGCTGCAGGAATGGTCCCGACGTTTTAGGGATGCCGATAGGGTGGCTTTGAACCAGACGGGTATTGCCCAGCTGTACACATTCCGTCAGATGCAAGTTGATCGCTACTTTATGGATGCATGCTTATCTTACTGGGATGACATATATCATGTCTTTGCCTTTCCTCGGGGCGAAGTCTGCCCTTAACCTGAGGAGATTGCCGCGGTGGGAGGATGGAATCCGATACTCCGACCTGCCATACCTTATTCGATCTACGACCCAGGGAGGAAGCTTCGAGAATTTTTAGGGCTTTCTCACAACGAGGTATCCCGAATGGCCGGAGATAACCACACAGTTTCCTTAATTGATTTGACTGAGAAATTTATGAACCCGCATGATGTCCGGGTCAGGCCGATTCATAGCCGTAGGGCTTTCTCATTCTGTATGCTCCATGTTTACGCTTTTGAAGGTCACATGGATTTATTATCATGCATGGGAAACATCCGTCTCTTGACCGTGGTTGATTTGATGGAGACGGAGCACAGCCCGGCTTGGCTGATTACAGGCGAGATTATCCAGGGCTTGGGCAACCGTAAGAGGGATTCTTCAGTACGCCTGACTGGAAGCACCCGTTCATTGCAGTATGTCGGATTTTTTATTTCCCAACTCATCGATTTTTTGATTTTTTTCGCGATTTTTCTTGCTGTAGGGGCACTTGATCGAGTGCCCTCGTAAAAAGCCTCTTGATCTCTTTTCAGAGGTACCACTCGATCGAGTCACCTTGGCACTCGATCGAGTGCCCTTAGGCGGATGCCTATTTCGTCTTGGAAACTCATGCTTTTTCTTCCTTTTTCAGATTTGGCTTTACGAGAGGCTATCAGTGATAGATCCTCCCCTTGATGCCAGCAACTACCGTCACAACCAATTGATGACGAGGAGACGGGCTATTGATTTTTCTCGCCAGATTACTCAGAAATACTGGGACGAGGTGCTATCAATCCATGGTGGTCGGCTAATTGGATGAGTAGTGCCGTGGTGGCCCATCTACGTTTGGACCGGCTTGGACCCGAGGGACAGAGCCCGTTACCAATTAATCCTGTCTTTCAGGCAAACGGTTCATCTCTACCCGGATCGCATACTAAGGCAGTACGGACGGACCAGCGAATCCCAGAAATCGAAGCGGTTGTGAGTGACCTTACCCAACTAACTGATGTGATGTGTGATACCTGGATGCAAAGATGGTATACCCGGCATACTTGGCCTATCCCCAAATCTCGCCACTCGATCTGGGTTTCAGACTCCTATGTGACGTGGACTAAAGCAGGTGATGCCAAAGCCCGAGCTGCTCTGAAGGTTGACGAAGCTTTCGATTTGTTGCGAAGGGAGTAGGCTAAAGACAACAGGGGCTTCTTTGATGAAGGAGACACTCCGGCCACCCTAGTTCGCCTAATGTCAGGTCAGAAAAAGAAGACTAAGACTCAAGCTGAAGGGTCTAGTGCTAAAAGTGCGCGGGGGAAAGTGAGCCCCCAGACTGACTTGGAGAGGAGACTGGGCCCAAGATTAGTCGTGCAGGACCAACTTGGCCCACGGGATAGACTACCCGAGCATGTGCGGGCCCGACTTGGGCCGAAGACTGTTACAGAAGACCCATTGTCAAAGAAACGGGTTCGTGCTAAGGAGGTTCCCCTCGTGATTCGGGAACGCTCGCCCCCACCCAGGCGACCTCGGGCTCCACGTGACCCAAAGGGCAAAGGGAAGGGTAAAATGCCCGGATATTAGTCTCCTTAGTTTATTATTTGAGTATTATTATTATTTTTTTGTGTGATTTTTTTGTGTGTGTGCCGATTTCGGCGTTTTTTTTTTTTTTTTTGTAATTCCCGAGTTTATCGAGACTTTAATAAAAGATATATTATTGAATACCGTTCCCGTCTTTTCGTTTATTGCAGTGGTTGTACCCTTTTGAGGGGCTTCCTACGTATCCACAGTTAGCGGAATCAAACCAAACGTAGTTCAAAACTTGATTGATTTTTGCAATTTTTCAAAAATACATCAAGATTATTAATTCGAGATGTGTGACAGTAGAATAATTAATTCTACCTTATTGACTTGTCTATAATTTTGAAAATTTATAAAAAGACATATTTTTATAAATTTTTGCAAATGACATTGAGGTAGGGTTTATGGGTAGTAGCGCTTCAGCTGGTCCAAGTTGGTCGGGTTGACGAACTCGTTCCCGTCTGGGTCTGTCAGCATCACCGCTCCTCCTGATAGGACCTTCTTGACTAAGTATGGCCCAGCCCAATTGGGTTTAAATTTTCCCCTTTGGTCAACCGGTAGTAAGGCACAAACCGATTTTAGGACTAGATCCCCTTCTTTGATGTTCATGGGCCTAACCCTTTTGTTGAAAGCTCGTCGGATCCTCTTTTGATATATTTGAATATTGTTGAGGGCCCGGGATCGCCGTTCGTCTAAAAGGACTAGCGAATCGTATCGGACTTGGACCCAATCTGCTTCAGGTACTTGGCTTTCAAGTAAAATCTTGAGAGATGGCACCTCTTGCTCGACTGGTTTGACTGCTTCCATTCCATATGTCAGATAATATGGAGTTGCTCCGGTCGCGGTGCGAATTGACGTCCGATACCCCCAGAGAGCGAAGGGTATTTTGTCGGGCCAGTCCCGATAATTCTTAGCCATCTTTTTAAGTATGGTGACAATTGTTTTATTGGCCGCTTCTACCGCTCCATTTGTTTGGGGTCGGTAGGGTGAAGATGTATGCCTCTGAATTTTGTATTTTGCTAGCAATGTGGCAGTTTTAGCTTGAAAGTGGGTCCCGTGTTCACTGATAAATTCGTGAGGGATCCCATATCGGCATATGATCTTATTCTGGATGAATTTGGCCATGTGCTTGGCGTTCAAGACACGGTATGACTCGGCGTCGACCCATTTGGTGAAGTAGTCGATGGCCACTAAAATGAAGCAATGACCTCCCGTCCCGGAGGGGTGCACCTTTCCAATTATGTCAATACCCCACGTCGAAAATGGCCATGGTGATGTCATGGTATATAATAGGGAAGATGGCATGTGTTGTACGTTGGCAAAGATCTGACAGTTATGGCAGTGCTTGACGTATAACTGACAGTCCGTTTCCATGGTGTTCCAGAAATATCCGAGCCTCATGATTTTACGGGATAGCATATGGGCATTCATATGCGGACCGTTTTCACCGTCGTGTACCTCGGCCATAACCTTCTTGGCTTGTACTTTGTCAATATACAAAAGAAGAGCCCCCTGTGCCGTCTTTTTGTATAATTGCCCGTCGTATGTACGAACAAATTGGGTTGCCAATCTTCGTAAGGCCTTTTTGGCCCGGTTTTCAGTTCCCGGGGGATATTCTCCCGTTGCCAAGTAGGTTAGGGCGACTTGATACCAAGGTTCTGGGTCAGCTATCTCGATATCCTGGATGGCGTGGATATACGCCGGCTCGGACCGCCTTTCAACACAGATTGGCATGCTGGTAAGATGGTCCGGTATATTTAGCAGGGATGCTAATTTGGAAAGTGCATCTGCAAATTGATTTTCTTCCCGAGGCAGATAGATATACTCCACCTTCTGGAATTGTTTCTCTAGAATCCTTACCCGTGCTTAGTAAGCCACGAGATTGGCGTTCCGAGTTCTCCATTTTGGAGAGCTTGATTGATGACCAGTGAAGAGTCACCGTGGACTCGGAGGTTCGTTACCCCTAAATCAGCGGCAACTTGCAACCCGTGAATGCATGCTTCGTATTCGTCTGCGTTATTGGTCACGTCAAAGTCCAATTTGATTGATAAAGGAGTGTGTTCCCCTCGAGGTGAGATCAACAGGATTCTGACCCCAAATCCTCGGAAGTTGGATGCCCTATCAAAATACAAATCTCATGTCTCGGTATCGGTATGGAATATGTCTTCGTCAGGAAAGGCCCAAGTGTCGGTGTGCCCTTCTTCAGATATCGGGCTATCGGCGAGGAACTCGGCCACTACCCGGCCTATGAAGGCTTTTAATGGCACAAACTTGAGGTCGAACTCAGATAACATTAAAGTCCATCTGGACATCCTGCCGTTGAGGATGGGCTTCTCGAACAGGTACTTGATAGGATCCATTTTAGATAACACATGTACCTCGTGACTGAGCATGTAATGTCGGAGCTTTTTAGTGGCTCAAACAAAAGTTAGGCACGTCTTCTCGAGTATCGTATACTTGCATTCGTATTCGAGAAACTTTTTACTGATGTAGTAAATAGCCCGTTCTTCCGAATCAACTGTCTGGGCCAGCATAGCCCCCATGGTTGTCTCGGTTGTTGTTAGGTATAACGACAAAGGCAGACCGGGTTGAGGTGGCATTAATACCGGCAGAGCAGACAGAATCTTCTTGATTTTGTCGAAAGCCGCTTGCCATTTTTCGTCCCATAGCACCCGTTCTCCGATCTTCAGTTTCTTGAAAATGGGCTCGCACACCATGGTTAATTTTGAGATAAACCGGCTGATGTATTGGACTTTCCCGAGAAACCCCCTTATTTCTTTTTCGGTCTTGGGTGGTTGCATCTCGGTGATGGCTTTGATTTTAGCTGGGTCGACCTCTATGCCGCGTTGGCTAACGATATGGCCCAGTAATTTGCCCGACGTTACCCCAAAACTGCATTTTTGTTGGTTCAGTCTCATATTGTATTTACGCAGCCGGGTGAAGAATTTTCTTAGGGCCGTGATATGCCCGATTCGATCTATATTTGACGATCATATCGTCCACGTAGACCTCCACTTCTTTATGCATCATGTCATGTAACAAAGTGGTGGCAGTCCGTTGATAAGTGGCCCCGGCATTGATAAGCCAAAACGACATAACGGTGTAACAGTAAGTCCCCCATGTTGTAATGAAGGTGGGCTTACTCATATCCTCTTCTGCCATTTAAATTTGATTGTATCCGGCATACCCGTCCATAAATGATAGAAGGGCATGGTCGGCCGTATTATCCACTAGTATGTCGATGTGTGGTAACGGAAAATCATCTTTTGGACTGGCCTTGTTAAGGTCCCGGAAGTCCACACATACCCGCACCTTGCCGTCCTTCTTGGGTACCGGAACGATGTTTGCGACCCAGTCTGGATATTCAGACACCTGTATAAAGCCCGCTTTGAATTGTTTGTCTACTTCCTCTTTAACTTTGAGAGACCATTCGGGCTTCATCCTTCGGAGTTTCTGCTTTACCGGTTTGCACCCATCTTTGATGGGTATTCGGTGTTCAGCTATTTCCCGGTCTATCCCCGGCATGTCCTTGTAGGACCATGCGAAGACGTCTTTAAATTCTTGGAGGAGGTTTGTGAATTCTTTTCTCTCCTCGGGATCTAAAGATAGGCCCAACTTAAGCATCTGGGGCTCTAAAGTGGTTCCCACATTGATGGACTCGGTTTCTTCGATTACCGGATCTCGGGATTCCCTTTGTTTGAGCTGCTCGACCAGATGTGGAGGCAGTGGTACCTGTTCGTCAGGTTTCTCAATGTCATTGCATATAAAATTTTTGAAATTGAGAGAATTTTGGAAATAAGACAAGTCGTAAGCAGAACGGTTTTCGTTATTATTATTAATGGTAAATTTTGAGAACAGCTCGAAAAGACCGGCCATCTGATCGTTGGTCAGTGGCGGGATAGGGAGAGGTCTTGGGACAGACCCCGAGACCTCAGTGGAAGTGACTAAGGGAAGAGGGGTTACAGATCGGACTCTAGCACCAGACCCTCTAGACTTGGACTCAGACTCCGACTCTGACTCTGACTCAGACTCGGACTCGGACTCGGTATCCGGCATGTCTCCTTTGCCGGTGGTCAGCTTGTAGACCCGTCCTTGACTGTCGGTCCATTTTATGGTCTTCCTCCAGGCCCTTTTTTCGGTGTTGGCACCGACTTCGGTGATCAGCTTAGTTGGGTCAAACCGATCGCTGCGGAGGATCAGGTTGACCAAATCATCTTTTGGAGCAGGGACGGCCTTGTCTTCTCCGAATAAGAGCCCCAGCACGGGCTCGGAGTTGTTTTCCCCTTCCTCGGACTCGGCCTGGACAATGGTGAATATATCATCGGGGATGAAATTGCATTCCCGAGCCGTTTTGGTCTCGGCATATGTGACTGTGGGTTGGTAGAGGCCCACTTGAATAGCTCCGAATACAGGAGTGACGAAGTAGTCAGTTAACTTCGGGCTATAAGGGCCTATGTAAGTACCCTTGGGGATGTTGGTGGCCTTATGAATACCGGCCCGGACCACGTTTTCCGGGGTTATAGCATACCCCAATCCGAACTGTGACTCGCCATCATTTAGGACTTCGATAATCTTCCCAGCTGGAAGATGTGGTCTCGAGGTACGTAGCCCCCGGTAAGTAGCCCAAGTTTTGTAGCATCGTGTCGATGCTAGTAGTGAAGTAGGGCCTGAAGAGATATTCCTCCTCGATCATACCCACGAAATCGAATCCTCGTGGTTCGGCTCGGCTTGTGGCATTGCAGCTAGCCACGGTCATGGGGGCCGCCTCCGGCGTGATGATACCGTCTTGAAGTGGCATCTTGACTTTTCGGTGGAGGGTAGAGGATACGGCCTTGACTGCATGGATCCAAGGCCTTCCTAGTAGTAAGTTAAAGGATGAGGTGACGTCGATCACCTGAAAATCCAACTCTTTTTCGATTGGGCCCGTTATGATGGTCAGTTTAACGACCCCAGCTACCGGTTTTGGGCTTCCGTCTAAAGCCTCGATAGTTTGTGCTGTCGGGAGATAGTCGGCATCGATGATGCCGAGGGCCCTAGCGGTCCTTAGGGGAAGGACATTTACGGCAGATCCGTCGTCGATAAGCGTCATCGGGAGGTACTTGCTTCGGCAGATGACCGTGATGTACAGGGCCAGATTGTGATTGGGCCCAAATGGTGGTAGATCGGACTCAGAGAAGGTTATGAGTGGGCCTTCATTCTTGGACTTGCCCTTGAGATAGGGCATGATAGTGACTACCATTTCAGCAGGGGTAGCTTGTGAGTCGACCTTAATTTCATCGAGAGCCTTAGTCAGTGCTTCTCGATGTGCTTGCGAGCTAACTAGTAGTTGCCATATGGTTAAGTCAGCTCGAACCCTCTTCAATTGTTGGACCAGAGCCGTGTCATTGCTTGGTTCTTCGAGGGTAGATCCCGTCCTGGCAGGTTCAGTGACAGGTGTTGGAGTAGGGCGCCCAGCGGTGGCGAGGTGGTTGGTGGCTAAAGCTTTGGACTTAGCCTTTCGGACCTCCTCTCTGGTGACAGGGACAGCTTCCCCCTTGGCTAGGTAAACATCGTCCTCTTCGTCGAACCATATCCCGTTGATTTGTGGGATATGAGGGGAAATGAGATGAGAACAGTCGATTACCTCTCCCGTGAATATAGCGTGGGCACTGAACGGGTTTTCCTTGTTGCTCGGCTTGTCCCCGGGCAACGGTATTTTCCCGCTTTCAATCAGATCTTGGATCAGATGTTTCAGCTTCCAACATTTTTCCGTGTCATGCCCATTACCCCGGTGATACTGGCAATAGGCTTGAATATTATAGCTCTTGGGCCTTTTCTCCACTGGAAGCTCGGGAGTCGGGCCTATGTGTTGGATAAGGCCCTTCGAAGATAGCCTTTGTAAGGCGTAGGTATAGGTAGTCCCTATATCTGTGAATACCCGATTTGGAATATTCTTCTTGGACGAGGTATCCAGCAAGTTAACCTCATCGAAAATGTTGCGGGTTGTAGCTGCAGGTGTGGGCTTGTTTGCAGATGAACTAGCCCCTTGATAGCCTTTGGTAGAGGCCTTAGTCAGGCTTTCTAACCTTAGGTCATCCTCGATCCTTGTGCCCGTCTCAGTAAGGACAACAAAATTGGGGATGATAGCATACCGAAGATGGACCCGGTAGGATGGGAGGAGATTCTTGACAAAAGCCTCCACTAGGACCTTTTTACTGGGCTTGTCGACCAGCTTCACACTCTCGGCCCTCCATCTTTGAAGATATTTTGTGAACCCTTCTTTGGGCTCTTGGGCCATGACTTAGAGAGTAAGCATTGTAGTCTGGATCTCGGTATTGTCGGCGTAATTCCGAGCAAATTTGGTCACCACATCATCCCAAGTCTTATATTTCTTGGAATCGAGCCTGTAGAACCAGGCCTTAGGATGCTTTTCGAGGGAGGAAGGGAATAAGTGCTTAAACATGGTGGACTTTACCCCTTTGACCGCCATGAAATCTTTGAAGGCACGGATGTGGTGGACCGAGTCTTCAGTATCCTCAAACATCGGAATTCCCATAAGGTTGAGGTTAGCCGGTAGCTCGTCATTCAAAGGTGCATAGGAACGAGCATTTTCAGTGTGGATCGAGTTGTTCGTTGATAGGTGAACCTGCTCTTCGAGCCTGCAAACAACGCTGATCAATTCAGCTATGGGCCCAGTGGGCTCAGCTCCTTCAACAGAGGCCGTCTTCTCTACGGCGCTCAGGCGAGTGGCTAGAGTTGCTTTGCTAGCCTGGATGGTAGTCAGTTGAGTCTCGATCTTGGTCAGAGCATCTTTCAATTCGTCCATCTTGCGTTGGTATCTAGTCTCGGGTGGCCTGTCTGTAAGAACACCGCGTGATCAGAAACTAGCCCAAATCCCGGAATAGAAAGTACATCCCGAACAAGACTAAAAAGGGAAATGACTCGGAAAAGAAACCTAGACGGGTGACTTGTGAAAGGTGGGCCTTCCTTAGGAATCGGCGGGTGGGCCGAGTCCTGTTCGAAGGAAGGTTCACGTGAGACATCCCCAGACTTTGGACTCAATTGTGTAAACGGGCCATCCTTTGTAGTAGTATGTCCTACGTAGGGGGCCTTGCCTTAGTCTAATAAGGCGGACTGGGATAGGGAAGAAACTCGCGATGTAAGATCGACGGAGTTTCGACGCTAAAGCCCTTGACAACTTACGACATGACCCGACACTGCTAAATACGGGAACTCCTAAGAAGAGGAAGGTTTCGAAAATTGATTATTTTGGAAAACCCGAGAAAACCCAGGGAAAGGCCTGATTTTTCGAGAAAATCGGAAAGTGTATCGGGCCTCGGTTTTGAAAGTTCAAAAATATTTTCGAGTTTTGAAATGGGCAGCATACCGGCTAGAAAATAGGCTATTTTGAGTAAAATCATAAGTCCTAAATTCGGTATATGTCCCGGGTTTTGAAATTGGATAGTTTGAAAAAGATGCAATCTTTGAAAAAAGACGGTTTTTTGAAAACGACTCAGAAACCAAGTAGCATGTAGTCAGGCAAGCATTATAACGACGCCATGTACGCTTTACACTAAGTCTTGGTCGGTCTATAGAGGGTCTATACCAGTGTACATAGTCTAGACGTTGATCGGGACGGACTTCCTAAGTCGAGTTGATCTTAGAACATGCCGCGAAACCCACTCGAATCGACTATGGACACCTTTGACATATCCATATTGGAGTACATCACGGTATAGTGGGACGCCGGTCGCGAGTACCGGCCCGGGAAAATATGGGTTATGCATGAACCGTAGAACTAAAACGCGTATTGTACTAGTCAAATGATTTCTATTCGAGTCTCACCCTGAGGATGCCGATGGTAAGTCACGCATCAGTTAATCCCCAGCGGAGTCGCCATATTGTGGACATGACATAGGTCCACCCCGACGCGGCCACGCGCGGGTTTGGGGAGGCGAATGAATCTCCATATGAGAATGGATCGAATTGAAATTTAAATCGAAGTGGAGTCGCCACCGAACTTTGTGGGAGTTTGGGCCCGTTCGAACCCACTCTATGTCGTACTGGGCCGTATACAAAATACGGCCCATTTCCGATGTCAGAGTTTATTGGGCTCATCCCTTTGCATTTGATACCGATACCGACATTATCGGATATCGTGTATTGAATGACTCTTGTGCGCCAACGGTTTCGGGCATCCGGAAACCGAGGTTCTGAGTAAGGGGTGAGGGTACGTATTGGGAAGCCCACAAAGGACACCCAACCCCGCCCGCACATTGGCGGCCTCTACTAAGATATCGAATGATTTTTGAATACGCGCATTAGTTGAGCGATGAAAATGCTTATGCAAACATTGTTTTCCCTAAGCATGTGAATGAAATTGAAAAGGGTTTCTATGTCGATTTAATGCAATTAACTCTAACGTCGAAGTTGAATTTTAGCATGCGGGTTCATTTTAGTACATTAAAACAAACGATAAATCAACAAGAAAAATAACAAACGGTTAGTAACGGTATAACGAATAATAACGGTTTGCAAATTAATGAATGATGTTGAATGATGTAAACGTGATGCATGATTTTTGAAAAAGATAGTAGTACACGTGATTGCTTTGACACGTGTTGACCTAAGTCATAAAATATTATCGAACCTAGAAGACGATATATAGGACTCACGGTTTTGACGTGATAAAGGGCCTCTGAAAACGATTTTGTCCCGCATATCGGACCCTACTCGACCGAGTTATTGTCCAACTCGACCGAGTCACTGTGAGACTCGACCGAGTGGAGGTCGAAAAAGGCATTCTGTTTCGATTTGTGGGGTGCCACTCGCCCGAGTGGGCTAGGCACTCGGTCGAGTGCCCCCTGTACGAACATGGGGTTCGTTCGCAATTTTGTATCGGTTTTGAAATTGCTTTTGATTTTTAATGATTCGATGAATTGGGCATAAATATTGCATAATTTATGTCCAATTCGTGTCTACGATTCTCGTCGTACCCGATATCCGCTTATTGAAGCGGTATCGAATACTAGAGTGAAATTTGAAGAAAGAAACTATAAGTCGTTTTAAACCAACCAAAGCGATATAAATTTTCCTCCGCGTTTATAGTGTCGTAATTCTAACGAATTAATGACATCTACATTAGCATCAACGAAAAAATCGAATTGGTTAGATTATTTGACTAGATCGTTAGATTCGACATCCAATTATGGAATTGGTATCGAATCTAAAAGATCGACGCTTTGCTTGAATTGAAAGATTTGATTCCCTCGGTTTCTCCGACATCGAAATAAATCCCTAGGGATTGCGAGATGTCAGATCCACGGCAACGGGTTTCGACCCTTATAAAAAAAGTACTTGTTTCGAAAGTAGTTTAAAGGAAATCGATGAAGTATGCGATTAATGATGATGAAAGCAAAAATAAACGAATTATTATTTAAGTTGACTTGTTTCAATAATCAAGTAATCGGGGTGTCGGAATAAGCGACCGGCAACGCTGTGTGCGGTACACTTGTGATAAGTGTGGTTTGTAGTGCCTATTTTGTTGTGTTTTGGTCCCATTTTCCTTGTAGAATCGCTCCTTGGGAGCGGTTTAGGGGCTTCTTATGCTTCCTTTAGTTCGTTTCAGGTTCCCGAGACCGATTTGGAAGAGTTGGAGCGATTCCGACTCGATACATACACATTTTGGAGCCAACGGAGTAGAGGAACGATGACTCGATGCCTTGGAATCGACCCCGAGACCTCGGGATCCAATCCCGAGCCTCCGAGACCCGATATCGAGTCCCGAGAATCGACGAGAAGCCCATGAGACGCAAGGAGGGACCAAAGAGCTCTTAAGGGAGGCCTACAAAGACCCATCCCGTTCGGGATGGCCTCATCCCGTTCGGGATGAAGGGAACATGAAGCACGGCTACTGTGAGCCCATCCCGATCGGGAAGGTCCTTCCCGACCGGGAAGGATGGCCCATCCCGATCGGGACCAAGCCTTCCCGACCGGGAAGGGTCAGTTACAGTCCGCATTGTTTCTTTTCTTCTCCTTTCATTCTTAAACCCTATATATACCCTTCCCTTGTTATGTAAAGAGGATGCAATTCATTAGACCTTAAACCCTAGACTACTTTAGGTTAGATTAGATTAGATTAGTGTAGATTAGTTCTTAATTAGTGGTTAATCATAGATTAGTGCTTGTAATATTGGATCTCTTGAAGAATCCATCCAAGATTGACAACCTTGGTGGATGAATTTGGGTTATCTTCTATGCAAGTGTTCTCCTTTTCATTCTCTTGTTAGTTTGGTATAATCTTCTCATCCTTTTACTCTTAATCCTTTATTATTCATCAAGTTTACATCTTTTGTTCTTAGTTCATCATTTTCACTAGTTTGTTTATGTTTGTTTTGATGTTTATGATAATTCCTCTTGTTTGTGTGAGTTGTAGTTTGATTATGTTAGAGTACTGTCTTGATAGGGTTAGTAAGGCGATTAGGGTGTTGATTGGGTGATTAAGGGATTGTTGGAGATTGTTGGTGGAAGATTTGGGTTTCCTCTTGGTTTGGTGCACATCACATGTTTGTTGAAATGCTTGATTGACTAGTAGATGCTTATACTTGTTTTTTCTTGCCTTTCTCTTGTGGGTAATAGTTTGTTTGTGGGTTCGGTTCCCTCACTAAGTTGCGAGAGCCCGGATTTGACCTAGGTCCCGATATCATGCTAGTAACCCCGTTTGTTGTGTGTGTCGCCGAGATGGGTTCTAGGTGGAACCTCTAGGTAGGTCTAAGTTGCGAGAGCCCGGATCAACCTAGATCACCCTACTACCTCCTTCACTGTAGTTCTCCCTCGACCATTCCGTTACCCCTTTGACCCCGACCTAATCCTAGCCCGTTCTCCTTTGTTTGCTTTCTCTTTAGTCTTAGTGTAGTCTAGTTTTCTCCCCTCTCTACCATTCCTAGTTTAGCTTAGCTCGTTGACTTAGTCTAGTATTTGGGCCGACCTAGTCTAGACTTTACATTACCGTCCCCGTGGATTCGACCCGACTTGCCCTATCTACCCAGTTAGGAATAGCCGGTTATTTTATTGATGGTTGGGATTCCACGACAAATCCCTCCCATCAATTTGGCGCCGTTGCCGGGGACGGTGCTAGTTTGGACTTTGTTTTCCTAGTTACTTGACTTAGTCTTTGTGTTTGTGTTTTTCTTTTTTTTCTTTTTGTTACTTTGCTTCTTGTGTGTGTGTGGTTTATTTCTTTCTTGTCTAGTGCCTAAAAAGCACTAGACTTCTCACGTTTGTTCTTAGTCTACAGTTTGTGCTTAGAGGTGGTGATTATCTTCTTCTTGCAACTCAGAGCCGCTTAAACGGACGGTTGCTAGAATGAGTGGTTTCCAACCGGGTATGGACTACGATTTTCGAGCAAGCATGGGGTTTGATCTAAACTCCACACACTCGGGAGCCGATATGAGCTACCCCTCTTCTTCCATGAACCAAGGGCATGACATGACGTCCCCCTACCATTATCAAGCTTCTTGGGGTAATCAAGATGGGTATGATCCTCAAGAAATATGGATATGGCTACCAACAAGTGAATGATTATATCTCCTACGACCATGGTGGCTATTACTCGAGCTATGATTGTGAACCCACCATGTTCAATCAAGATTCACCCTATGGAAGCCAATTTCCCCAAGACCCACAATATTACCCTCCACCCCAACCACAATATGAACCCCATGACCCACAATACTACCAATCACCCCAACCTTGCTACCAACAATATGATGCCCCACCCTATGGGCATCATCAAGATTATCAAGGAGCTTTACAAGACCCCAATGACCACCAATCGTCAAACTTAGAGTTACATCAATTGATGCTTCAAATGCAAAGGAGCCTTCAAGAAACGGCCATTCAATTGCGAAAACAACAAGAGGAATTAATGGCCCAAATTCGAAGGGGAAACGAGGTGAGGAATGCTCATTTAAATGCATTAGCAGTTCAAACCGTAATGTCTTTATCCCGAGCATCACATTTAGATGGAGGGTGCCCACTTGAGAGAGAGGAGCAACCTAATCATGAAGCCGCCGATGTAGTTCCCTTTGAAAGAGAGATTTGCTTTGAAGAACCTCAATCGTCTACCCAAAAAGAGACGAATGAGGAGATGACTCTTGGTGAAGGCAACATTGGTGAAGAATTGGAGGAGGATAGTGGGTTGGATGAGTTGGTGGAGTTTGTGAAGTTGTTGGGTGAGATTGTTAGCCTCGAGTTGCCCTTGTGCGATAATTTGGACAAGCATCAAGATCCCCTTGCTAGTACACCGAGAGATGACTTGGAAGAGATTGAAACCGCCGGTAGAAGTTTCGATTCTCCTCTCCAAGATGATGTTCGGCCGAGTGATGAAGATGGGGAACCACAACTTGAGGCAAGTGTGGGGGTGTGCATTGAGGAGATGAGGCTAAAACCGCTTTTTGTGCCTCGCTTCTTGGAGATGAAGCTTGCTTGTGATTGGAGGAAATGCTTAGGGAGGAAGAGGTCGGTGAAGCTCGTAGGATGGAGAGACCCCGGAGACTACTTTGAAGATGATTTTGGGTCTTGGGATTCCTACTTCTTGCCTCCTCCTTGGAGGCCGTGGAGGTCGGTTAAGCTCGAGCGCTTCATGGGCCTTCACTATGATGTCGGTAGCGCGTTCGACTTGCTCCTCCATGCCCTTGAGGGCTATGGTTGAAGAATGGAGCCCACCATCCTAGGTTTGACGGAGTTCCTAAAAGAACCGTCATGTTGTATATTCCCCTCCTCTCTTCTTTAGAGTACTTGTGCTTGTATTTGTGATTTTTTGTTTCTAGGACTCTTTTGTTTTTGTGGGATTCTTGTAATTGTTTTGGTATTTTGATGAGCGATGTGAGGGAGTGAATTTGATGTGTATTTTGAGTTTATTGTGATAGGTGAAGTGAAGATGACTCCTTGAGAGGATTGGTTATCGATAGAGCTTGGATCGTGAGTAAGGGAGTCGGTTTTTGGGGTCATGGGAGTCATGAAGACCCTTCCCGACCGGGAAGGGTGTGTCATCCCGATCGGGATGGGGCCGTCCCGATCGGGATGAGGGTGCCAAAAATCGAGTCCACTAGAGTGTCATCCCGATCGGGAAGGAGGCTTCCCGACCGGGAAGGGTTTATCAACCCGATCGGGATCACCCATCCCGACCGGGATGATCCCCCACTCCTTTTTGGTGCTTCTTCTTCGACATTTAAGCCCACCTAACCATTGTATACCCCCTCCCAACCTCCCTACCTTCCTTTCTCATATCATACCACCCACATACTTCATTTCCATACCTTCACCTCATTTCCTCTTCACTTTACACCGTGATTCACATCAAATCCCACCCCCTCGCATCATTACTACCTCTACCATGCGGTTCTATCAAGCTTGAAGCGGGATAGCAAAGATGAAGACAAGCAAGTGCCTATATTGATCTATGAGACGATGGAGAGAGTGAGTTGCTAACCTATGGTACGACAACTATCCTTTCTTTTCCGTTTTTGTTGTTGCTTATTTTCCTTTGTTTATTCCCTTCCCCTTGTACACTTTTGTGTCTTGATGTCTTGGTGGCCTTCGAGGCCTCGGTAGTTGTTGCTCCCGACTCTCGATGATGTGACTACATCGAGAGTCATTTCAAAATCCAAATTTTACAAGATTTTCACTTTCTTTTTGAGGATTTAGGCGGATTTAGGCGGAATCCGGGCTAGGTGACTTGATTACACCTAGCCCTCCCCTCCCATTTCCTTTTATTTCCTTCTTTTATTTCTTCCCCCTTCCATATCTTTTTCTCGTCTCGGCCCATGGTGACTTGACTACACCCCAGCCGGACACCTTCTACCCATTTCTCCACTTTTCTTTTTGATTTTTAGCTTTATTTTCGTAGTTTCTTTTCTTTTTCTTTTGTCTCTCCGCACCCTACGATCGAGCATGAGGACATGGCTCGATTTAAGCGTGGGGGAGCGATATTCTAGTATAGTTAGTTTTATTTTCTTAGTTTTTTCGAAAAAAATCTTTAAAAACCATAAAAATTTGAAAAATTTTCACAAAAATCAAAAAGATTTTCTTTTGTGTCTTTTCCTTTTTTGTGTCATTGTGTCGTATATTTGTTTTGTGTGCGTGTTTTGCCCCCCTTTCCCTTATAGGTTGGTTTAATCGCCGTTAACTTTGGAAGGCTTTCAAGACTCCCGGTAACATCTTATCCCTTTTTCTTCTTTACCTCTTGCGGAGTTTGGAGGAGATTGTGATGTTGTGTGCTCGGGTGGAGCTTTGTAAAGTGTGGTTGATTTGGTGGCTTGTTTGGATGATCGGGGTGGTGTTTGTGTTGTGTATCTGTTCATTTTGTTTTGTTTTTGTTTTGTTTCTTTTGCTTCTTTTTCTTTCGTTCGTTTTCGTTGAGTCTTTGTTTTGTGTTGTGTTGAGTGTCTTGTGCGTAAACCGTTTTCGAAAACCCGGTTTAGAGGCTAGTGTGTGAGTGTGTACTTTCCCTTTCTAGTAGTGTAAATCGAGTCTTAGACTTTAATCTAGTAGAATGACCCTAAATCAATGATTTCGTTGGTCCTTTACCATGAATCCACCTAGCTTACTAGGGATTTACTACGGGATTTGCATTTTGACCATTATGACCACCCACGGTGTGAAAAGGCCTTGGTTACCGAGTCTCTTCCCTTAGGTGACCGTGTTTAGGATTGTTTGATTAGTCCAAGTTCTCCACTTTTTGTGGGTTTGAAAGGGAATGCGCAACCCCGACTTACCCATTCACCTACCTCCTACACATACCCACACAAATAAAATGCAAATTGTTGATTCTCTCTTTCTTGTTATACAATCAAAATGCCAAAAATGTCAAATCTTGCCAAAAGGGCAAAGAAAAGAAAGAAAAGAAAAGAAAAAATAAAATAAAAAAAATGAAGAAAAAGAAAAGGCACAAAAGCCAAAAAGAAAATAGAAAAAGAAGAAAAAGAAATGGCATGGCAACAAACAAAGCAAAACGTCGAAAAGAAAGAAAATGCCAAAAGAAAACCCGATTCACAAAAATAACCCCTACCTCTCAAAATAAGCCTTTTTCCGACTTTCGCCGTGAAGAGCCTACCAAAGGACCGAGTCCCGAGGAAGGATGATAGCGGCATTAGTCGGTCTTCCCTTATTTTGCATGTTTTCCACCTTTTTACTTGGACTAGTTAGGCGGTTTTGGACACTGGACGACCCTCTTGGCTCACGCTAAAGGGGGCGGGGTCTCACTTACCTACAGTGTCGACTAACACCGTGGTTCTTCACTTTTCCACTCCGCCGATCGTCCCGCAGTACGTTTTTAGAAAGTTAGGAGGACCTAGGTAAGTTACCAACGTTTTTGTTGCTTTATCGTCATACTATTAGGGTTTAGTTCACCTTGGTTTGTATTGCTAGCTTGGGAACGTTGTCACTTACCTCGAGTCCTAAACCGGTGCTTCTTTCACCGCTTTTAGAGGGAAGCGGTATTTCTTTTGTTTTGGGTGCAACCATCTAAGTGTTTGTTTGTGTGTTTGTTTGTTTGTGTGTTTTGTGTCCGGTTGCATCCGCGGTTTTGTCGCAAGACCCAACTTGCCTTGCGGAGTGCACTTGTCCTCCAAGTGCACTCGCGTGAGTTGAAGGGGCGTAGGGTGCCCTAATACCCACTCGGATAGTTTAGTAGTAGTATGTGCTTACTCGAGGGCGAGTAAGGGTTAAGTGTGGGGGAGTTGATAAGTGTGGTTTGTAGTGCCTATTTTGTTGTGTTTTGGTCCCATTTTCCTTGTAGAATTGCTCCTTGGGAGCGGTTTAGGGGCTTCTTATGCTTCCTTTAGTTCGTTTCAGGTTCCCGAGATCGATTTGGAAGAGTTAGAGCGATTCCGACTCGATACATACACATTTTGGTGCCAACGGAGTAGAGGAACGATGACTCGATGCCTTGGAATCGACCCCGAGACCTCGGGATCCAATCCCGAGCCTCCGAGACCCGATCCCGAGTCCCGAGAATCGACGAGAAGCCCATGAGAGGCAAGGAGGGACCAAAGAGCTCTTAAGGGAGGCCTACAAAGACCCATCCCGTTCGGGATGAAGGGAACATGAAGCACGGCTACTGTGAGCCCATCCCGATCGGGAAGGTCCTTCCCGACCCGGAAGGATGGCCCATCCCGATCGGGACCAAGCCTTCCCGACCGGGAAGGGTCAGTTACAGCCCGCATTGTTTCTTTTCTTCTCCTTTCATTCTTAAACCCTATATATACCCTTCCCTTGTTATGTAAAGAGGATGCAATTCATTAGACCTTAAACCCTAGACTACTTTAGGTTAGATTAGATTAGATTAGTGTAGATTAGTTCTTAATTAGTGGTTAATCATAGATTAGTGCTTGTAATATTGGATCTCTTGAAGAATCCATCCAAGATTGACAACCTTGGTGGATGAATTTGGGTTATCTTCTATGCAAGTGTTCTCCTTTTCATTCTCTTGTTAGTTTGGTATAATCTTCTCATCCTTTTACTCTTAATCCTTTATTATTCATCAAGTTTACATCTTTTGTTCTTAGTTCATCATTTTCACTAGTTTGTTTATGTTTGTTTTGATGTTTATGATAATTCCTCTTGTTTGTGTGAGTTGTAGTTTGATTATGTTAGAGTACTGTCTTGATAGGGTTAGTAAGGCGATTAGGGTGTTGATTGGGTGATTAAGGGATTGTTGGAGATTGTTGGTGGAAGATTTGGGTTTCCTCTTGGTTTGGTGCACATCACATGTTTGTTGAAATGCTTGATTGACTAGTAGATGCTTATACTTGTTTTTTCTTGCCTTTCTCTTGTGGGTAATAGTTTGTTTGTGGGTTCGGTGCCCTCACTAAGTTGCGAGAGCCCGGTGAGGCCGACCCCTAGGTCGGTCTAAGTAGCGAGAGCCCGGATTTGACCTAGGTCCCGATATCATGCTAGTAACCCCGTTTGTTGTGTGTGTCGCCGAGATGGGTTCTAGGTGGAACCTCTAGGTAGGTCTAAGTTGCGAGAGCCCGGATCAACCTAGATCACCCTACTACCTCCTTCACTCTAGTTCTCCCTCGACCATTCCGTTACCCCTTTGACCCCGACCTAATCCTAGCCCGTTCTCCTTTGTTTGCTTTCTCTTTAGTCTTAGTGTAGTCTAGTTTTCTCCCCTCTCTTCCATTCCTAGTTTAGCTTAGCTCGTTGACTTAGTCTAGTATTTGGGCCTACCTAGTCTAGTCTTTACATTACCGTCCCCGTGGATTCGACCCGACTTTCCCTATCTACCCAGTTAGGAATAGCCGGTTATTTTATTGACGGTTGGGATTCCACGACAAATCCCTCCCATCAACTTGTATATTCGGGTTTCCTTATTCCGACATCCCTCATACTCGACACAAATCGACAAGTATTTTAATATCTTTTAGTACTAACTTTATTAATGATATTAGTACGCGAATAAAATAAAATAAAAAACGAGACAACGACGATGATAAAAACGACGCATGACGCGAGAGAGAAGAGACGGGGTTTTGGCACCCTCAACCTACATGTTTCTTATGCTCGGACGGGACTCGTAGTGGCGGCTTGCATGGGAGTTTCGAGTATGTAGGCCAAGTTGTGGTGGTTAGGGTTTCGATTCCTAAAGCTAGGTTTAGGGTTTGGATGTATGTGAGTAGGGTAGAATTAGGGTTTTTTAGACGATCAAAAGTTGTGTATAAAGTTGTGCATGGGGGTGTATATATAGGCATGGCCTAGGACCCCCGGCTAGGGTTACTCGACCGAGTAACTAGCTGACTCGGTCGAGTGGCCCAGTGTGCCTGCAGTCGGGCCTGTTTAAGGGCCCACTCAATCGAGTGGGTTGAGCACTCGATCGAGTGGCTCAACTGGGTCGCGCGGGTCCATTATTTTGGACCCTGAGTTGGATATTTTGTGGGTTTTGAGTTTGACTTGGACTTTTGATACTTATATGGCTGTTTTGTATGTTTCGGAGACGACTTTGACCGGGATTGACCCAATCGTTAAAAGTCGGTTTTATTTCCGGTGTCGGTTTTGACCCAAATTAGTCTTGTTTGACTGGAAACGATCCATTGGGCCTGAATTTGAGGTCAGTTTTGTGAGATTTGTACTCCTTAAGTGCATGAGCCAGCAACTAATGGTTTTGAGCCCATATCCGAGCGCGTAGAAACACGTTAGCGTCCGATCATCATCGGGTGTTTTTTGGAAACTGCCATAGACACCTGGCAGTCAAAATGCGGGTGTCTACAGGTACTGTGAGACGACAAATGTCAAATGGCTTTCGATAAGATCAAGGAGATTTTGTCTGCACCACAGGTATTAATGCCACCTCAACACGGTCTGCCTTTGTCGTTATACCTAACAACGATCGAGACAGCCATGGGGGCTATGCTGGCCCAGACAATCGATTCAGAAGAACGGGACATTTACTACATCAGTAAAAAGTTCTTAGAGTACGAGTGTAAATATACAATGCTCGAAAAGACGTGCCTAGCTCTAGTTTGGGCCACTAAAAAGCTCCGACACTATATGCTTAGCCACGAAGTGCACGTGTTATCTAGAATGGATCCAATCAAGTATCTGTTCGAGAAGCCCATCCTCAATGGCAGGATATCTACATGGACTTTAATGCTAGCTGAGTTCGACCTCAAGTTTGTGCCATTAAAAGCCATCAAAGGTCGGGTAGTAGCCGAGTTCCTTGCCGATAGTCTGGTATCTGAAGAAGGACATACCGATACTTGGGCCTTCCCAGATGAAGATATATTCCATACTGACACCGAAACGTGGGATCTATATTTTGACGGGGCGTCCAACTTTCGAGGATTTGGGGTCGGGATTTTGCTGATCTCACCACAAGGGGAGCACACCCCGTTATCCATTAAACTAGACTTTGACGTGACTAACAACGCAGCCGAATATAAAGCATGCATTCACGGGTTGCAAGCCGCCGCTGGTTTAGGAGTAACAAAACTCCGGGTCCACGGTGACTCGTCTTTAGTCATCAATCAAGCCCTCCAAAAATGGAAAACTCGGAACGCCAATCTCGTAGCTTACCAAGCGCGAGTAAGGGTTCTCGAAAAGCAGTTCCAAAAGGTAGAATACATCTATCTACCTCGGGAAGAAAACCAGTTTGCGGATGCGCTTTCCAAATTAGCATCTTTACTGAATATCCCGGAACACCTGACCAGCATGCCAATCTGTGTCGAAAGACGGTCCGAGCCGGCATATATCAACGCCATCCAAGACATCGAAATAGCTGATTCAGAACCTTGGTACCAAGCTGTTCTAACCTACCTAACGTCAGGAGAATATCCTCCGGGGTCTGAAAACCGGGCCAAGAAAGCCCTGCGAAGGTGGGCCACCCAGTTCATCCGCACAGACGATGGACAATTATATAAAAAGACGGCACGGGGGGCTTTACTCCTATGCATTGACAAAATGCGAGCCGAAAGGGTCATGGCCGAGGTACACGATGGCGAGAACGGTCCGCATATGAACGCCCATATGCTAGCTCGAAAAATCGCGAGACTCGGGTACTATTGGAATAGCATGGAAACCGACTGCCAGTTATATGTCAAACACTGTTATAACTGTCAGATTTTCGCCAACGTTCAGCATATGCCGTCATCCCTATTATATACTATGACATCACCATGGCCATTCTCGCGTGGGTAATTGATATAATCGAGAAGGTGAACCCTTCCAGGACGAGGGGTCACTGTTTCATTCTAGTGGCTATTGACTATTTTACCAAATGGGTCGAAGCCGAGTCATATCGAATTTTGAATGCCAAGCATGTGGCTAAATTTATCCAAAACAAGATTATATGCCGATACGGAATCCCGCACGAGTTCATCAGTGATCACGGGACCCATTTCCAAGCTGAAACCACTACTTTGCTGGAAAAATATAAAATTCAAAGGCATACATCTTCGCCTTACCGTCCCCAAACAAATGGAGCGGTAGAGGCAGCTAATAAAACGATTGTCACCATACTTAAAAAGATGGCTGAGAATTACCGGGACTGGCCCGACAAAATTCCTTTTGCCCTATAGGGGTACCGGACATCAATTCGCACCGCAACCGGAGCAACTCCATATTATCTAACATATGGAATAGAAGCAGTCCAACCAGTCGAGTAAGAAGTACCATCCCTCAGGATTTTACTTGAAAGCCAAGTGCCTGAAGCAGATTGGGTCCAAGACCGATACGATTCGTTGATTCTTTTGGACGAACGACGATCCCGGGCCCTTAACAATATCCAGATATACCAAAAAAGGATACAACGGGCTTTCAACAAAAGGGTTAGGCCCAGAAATATCAAGGAATGGGATCTAGTCCTAAAATCTGTCTGGGCTTTGCTACCAGTCGACCCAAGGGGAAAATTCAAACCCAATTGGGCTGGACCGTAACTAGTAAAGAAGGTTTTATCAGGAGGAGCGGTAATGCTGACGGACTTTGACGGGAACGAATTCGTCAACCCAACCAACTTGGACCAGCTGAAACGATACTACCCATAAACCTTATCTCAATGTCATTTGCTGAAAGTTTATAAAAATTTGTCTTTTTATAGATTTTCAAAAATTAAGCAAGTCAATAAGTTAGGATTACTTATCCTACTATCGCACATCTCGAACTAATAGTCTTGATATATTTCGAAAAATTGCAAAAAAATCTATGTTGGAACTAGGTTTGGTTTGATTCCACTAATTGTGGATACGTAGGCAACCCCTCAAAAGGGTACAGCCACTACAATAACGAAAAGACAGGAACGGTTTTCACTAATATGTCTTTTATTATAAAAAAAAAACCGATAAACTCGGGAATTTTCAAAAAATATATCACACAAAAAACAAAAAAATCACACCACAAAAATAATACTTAAATAATAAAATTTAGGAGACTATTGTTCATGCATTTTGCGCCTCCCTTTATCTTTCGGGTCGCGCGGAGCCCGAGGTCGACGGGGCGGGGGCGAACGTTCCCGGATCACGAGTGGAGCCTCTTTAGCTCGAACCCGTTTCTTCGACAGCAAATCTTCTGCCATTGTCACTGGTCCAAGCCGAGCCCGTACATGCTCGAGTAGTCTGTCTCGTGGACCAAGTTGGTCCTGCACCGCCAGTCTTGGGCCGAGTCTCCTTTCCAGGTCCGTCTAGGGGCTCACTTTGCCCCGTGCACCTTTAGTACTGGACCCTTCAGCTTGAGTCCTAGTCTTCCCTCTCTGGCCTAACATCAGACGAACCATGGTAGCCGGGGTATCGCCATCATCAAAGAAGCTTCGATTATCTTTAGCTTGTTCTCGGCGCAGCAAGTCAAAGGCCTCGTCAGTCTTCAAGGCAGCTCGGGCTTTGGCAGAATCCGCCTTCGTCCACTTCACATAAGAATCCGATACCCAGATTGAGTGAAGAGTCTTGGAAACAGGCCAAGTAGCCCGAGTATACCACCGTTGCATCCAGGTGTCACACATCACGTCGGTCAGCTGAGTAGATTCACTCACGACCGCCTCGATTTCCGGGATTCTTTGGGCCCGACCATATTGCCTAAGTATGTGATCGGGGTAAAGGTGAATCGTCTGCCTAAAAGATAGGATCACTTGATATCGGGCCCTGTCTCTCGATTCCAAACCGGTCCAAACGTAAATGGGCCACCAGGGTACGGTCCAACGGATCAATGAGCCTCCATGGAAAGACAGCATTTCGTCCCAGTATTTTTGGGTATTGAGGCGAGAAAAGTCAACAGTCCGTCTCCTCGTCATCACTTGATTAGGGCGATATCGGCTTACGGCAAGGGGAGGATCGACGATCGATAGTCTCTCGAATAACCAAAGCTGGAAAACGGGAGAACATGATTGTAAAAAAAAAAAAGAAAGAAAAAATCGCAAAAAACGAGAAAAAACCGGAAAAATTGGAAGTTGCCAAAAAAAATCAATGCACCTGTAAAAGACGGGTACTCCCAGTCAGCCGCATCGACGGATCCCTTTTACGATTGTCCAAATCCTGGATAATTTCTCCTGTAATAAGCCGAGCTGTGCTCCGTTTCCATCAGGTCAACCACTGTGAAAAGTCGGACATGGCACATACAAGATAACAGATCCATATGACCTTCGAAGGCATAAACATGGAGCATACAAAAAGCAAAGGCCTTACGGCTATGGACCGGTCTGACCTGGACGTCATCTGGGTTCATAAATTTTTCAGCCAAATCAATCAAAGAAACTGTATCTCCTTCCAGCATACGAGATACCTCCATATGAGAGAGTCCTAAAAATTCCCGTAATTTTCTCCTCGGGTCATGAACTGAAAACGGGATAGTAGAGCGAAGTATGGGATTCCATCCTCCTACGGCAGCAATTTCCTCAAGAATAGGACAAATTTCGCCTTGGGGAAAGCCGAAAACATGATAAGTATCATCCCAATAGGACAAGCAAGCATCCAAAAAGTGGCGGTCTACTTGCATCTGGCGGATCGTGAACAATTGACTGACACCATTCTGGTTCAAAATAACTTTATCTGCGTCTCTGAAGTATCTGGACCAATCTTGCAGCATTCCGATTAATCGGTCGATTCCCATAATTGGATTTCTAAAAAGGAAGAATGAATTTCTCGAGGCTTGTTTCTCTTTAAAGGAGGGGAATTGTGAGAATTGTGAGAAAATTAGAAGCAAGGGAAGGGTATTTATAGCATAAAATCCAGACTTTCCTCCTCACTTTAGGATTCCTAATCCCAGAGGATTTAGCATACAGACCTTATCCTAGGATCTAGCTAAGTCATTCCGAGCATTTCTATTGCTTTTCAGAGTCAAAAAAATACTCTAGTTTTCAAAACCCCTTCAATTCAAAGTCTTCCTCAAATTTTTTTATTCCCCAGCGCGAGTCATTTCTCCTAAAAATGTTACATGCAAAACCTTGCATAAATCATGTACAGGAACGATTCAAGCAGAACCGTAAAACTAACTCCCCAACGGCATTTAACGGGATAGGCCCACATATAGGCGCACCCAAGACTTATACGACAAGTCCGATTCCCCACGGAGTTATCACCATCAGCTCAGGTATGATTCCTATCTTATGGCTGGCGAGCCCTTTTACGCAAGTCTACTGGACTATAAACAACCCGACCGGAAGTCTGCCAGGTCTTAATCTTTGATTGACTTTGTAGCTACTCTGACTTTTGCCCTGCCCAAGCCTCAGTCAGAGTGGGGGCTCTGTAGACACCCACATTTTACTGCTAGGTGTCTATGGTAGTTTCCGACAAACACCCGATGATGATCGGACGCAAACATGCTTTAACATACTCGAATATGGGCTCAAAATCATTGGCATTTGGCTTGGGCTTTTTACGGAGTACATATCTCACAAAACCTACCTCAAATTCAGGCCCAGTGAGTCAGTTCGAGTCAAATAAGACTAATTTGGGTCGAATCCGACACCAGGGGCAAAACCGTCTTTTAGCGACCGAGTCAAAACCCGGTCAAAGATATTTTCGAGACATGCAAGTCAGCCGTGTCACCTCACGTGGCTGATTTGAGTTCAAACACTACAAAAAATTAGCTACACAAAATATTAAACAATTCCATTTAAGGATAGAATTCATTCTCAAGTAGGAATTCTATCTGAATACCGAATCAAATACTCGACCGAGCACAACATACTCGGCCGAGCTCCTCTTTCCCAGCCGAGATTTCGTTTCTTCTTCACCAAGTAACGGAATTCTCGTTCCCTTCAACTTCTTACATTTCCTATCCTAATCGGTATTTTTTATCGCCTAAACAAGAGTACCTATTCTAGCTTCAGCCGATGACCTCTCCTATAAATAGGACCCTCACAGCACATTGAATTCATTCAGAAATAATCACACATCTATGATTCATAAAAATACATACACTCATACACTTTGCATCGATAAACCGATAGTATAACCCGAGATCACGCCGCTTTAGCCTTAGAACCGGCCGCCTCTTACCCGACACCCCACACGACCAAAACCACCATAACTCACCGACATTAACTCGACGCTCCCGTGCCTAAGCCACATTCCGACGAGCCCCGTTTCGAGTAAACAAAGCATGTAGGTTGAGGGTGTAAAAATAAAAACCGACTTCTCCTTTCTCTCCTCCCTTCTCTCGTTTTTTTTTCTCGTCTCGTCGTCGTTGGTCGTCCATTTTTTATGGGTCGTCGTCGCATTTTTTTTATTTCTAATATCGATACTACAAACTATTTTCATATAAAACAAACGTTCTCAAAATACGATATCGACTCTATAGTCGAATATCGTATCTAAAAAGAACTAAATTAATCCCGTTGATGCTAAAAATCGTTACACGGTCTTAAAAATATAATACGACGATTTTTAATGCGGAGAGAATCAAACATCGTTTTTTTAGTTTAATTTTACAAAACGATTTTTAAAACCTATTCTTTTTTCTAAAAAAAATCATTCCGAGTATTTGATATCGATTTCATAATCGAATATCGAATATAACGAATATTGCAAAATTAAATCGAGTATAAATCATGCAATATTTGTACGCGATTTAATAAAGCTATAAATTTTCCGAAAAACAATTTCGAAAACAGCCCGGGACGCGAGTCGCGTGCACCCCGGGCGAATCGCCTTCTCGCACGAGTCGCGCCATGTTCGCGCGGGTCGCTCGGCCTCCTGAAATCTGCATCATCGAAACGCAATTCCGTCTTATTTCTTCTAACATCTTTGCTTTATTAAAACGACGGTTTTCCTTGGCATATTTCAGGTTTCGATATATTTTTTTCTTGACCTCGGTCAACACGTGTTAATCCATCACGTGTCATAATCATGCATATCGTCATATTTATATTGTTTTTTCGATTACAAACCGTTACTAACTTGTTTGTTCGTGTTTGTAGCAATTTCTTTTTTTGTTTGTTTTATTATACTAAAACGAATCTCACATGCTAAAATACAACTTTGACGTTAATTTTAGTTGCATTAAAATCGACTTAGCAACCCATTCAATTTTTCGCATGTTTAGCGAAAACAATGTTTGCATAACATTCATCGTATTACTAACGCGCGTATTTCAAAATCAAACGATATCCTAGTAGAGACCGCTAATATGCGGGCGGGGTTGGGTGTTATTTGTGAACTTCCCAACACGTTGATAAGTGTAGTTTGTAGTGCCTATTTGTTGTGTTTTGGTCCCTTTTTCCTTGTGGAATCGCTCCAAAGGAGCGATTCAAGGGCTTCTTATGCTTCCTTTAGTTCGTTTCAGGTTCCCGAGGCCGAATTGGAAGAGTTGGAGCGATTCCGACTCAATACATACACATTTTGGAGCCAACGAAGCTAAGGAAAGATGACTCGATGCCTTGGAATCGACCCCGAGACCTTGGGACCCAATCCCGAGCCTTCGAGACCCGATCCCGAGTCCCGAGAATCGATGGGAAGTCCATGAGAGCCAAGGAGGGACCAAATAGTTCAAATTGGAGGCCTACAAGACTCTTCCCGGACGGGTATGGCCTCATCCCGTCCGGGATGAAGGAGGAACGAAGTGCAGCTACTGGGGGCTGTTCCGGATCGGGAACATAAAATCCCGATCGGGAATTTCTTTCCCGACCGGGAAAAGCTCCAACTCGCCCGCCTTCAATTCTTTTCTTCTCCTTTTCATTTGTAACCCTATATATACTCTTCCCTTGTGATGTTATCTTATGCACTCTATAAGAGACTAAACCCTAGATAGATTAGCAAATATTAGTGTAGATTAGTTCTTAGATTATCGTTAATCATAGATTAATACTTGTAATTTGGGAATTCTTCAAGATCTTCACCAAGCTTGACAGACATGGATGTTTGTTTTGGGTTCTTCCATTTATGCAAGTTTCTTTCTTCTTTTCATCTTCTAGTTTGGTATAATCTCTTTTCATTTCTCTTGTTCATTGTTTTATTAATCAAGTTTGAATCTTTAGTTCTTGTTAGTGTTTAGTTCTTCATTCTTGATAGTTTCATTATGTTAGTTTTGTTGTTTGGTTTGATTCCTCTTGTTAGTGATAGTTTTAGTTTAGATATGTTAGAGTAGTGTTCTTGCTAGGGTTAGTAAGGTGATTAGGGTGTTAATTGGATGATTAAGGGATTGTTGGAGTTGTTGGTGGAAGATTTGGGTTTCTCCTTGGTTTGTTGCACATCACATGTTTGTTGAATTGCTTGAATGACTAAGTATGTACGAATGCTTGTTTTCTTGCCTTTCTCTTGTGGGTATTAGTTGTTTGTGGGTTCGGTCCCCTCATTAAGTTGCGAGAGCACGGCGAGGACGACCCCTAGGCCGGTCTAAGTCGCGAGAGCCCGGATTCGACCTAGGTCTATAGCATGCTAGTACTCCGTTTGTGTTGTGTCGCCGAGTTGGGTTTTAGGTGGAATCTCTAGGTGAGTCTAAGTTGCGAGAGCCCGGGCATTACCTAGATTACCCTACTACCTCCTTCGCCTCTAGTTCTCCTTCGACCATTCCGTTACCCCTTTGACCCCGACCTAACCCTAGCCCGTTCTCCTTTGTTTGTTTCCTTTGTTTAGACCTAGTTTAGTCTTTAGCCTTCCCCTTAGAATAGCTTGTCTCGAACTTAGTCCTAGACCGTAGCATACCTTACTCCGACCTCCCGTCCCTGTGGATTCGACCCGACTTACCCTAGCTACCCTAGTTAGGTTAGTTGGTTTTATTTGACGGTTGGGATTCACGACAAATCTCTCCCATCAAATTGGCGCCGTTGCCGGGGACGGCGTAGTTTAGACTTTTGTTTGCTTAGTTTGGGACTTTGTTCTTGATTTTTGTGTTCTCTTCTCCTTGTGTATCTCCGTTTTTCTTCTTGTGTGCTACTCTCTCTTCCTAGTGCCTCAAAAGCACTAGGATACTAACGTTTGCTCAAGTGCTTCTAGCTCATCCTAGGTAGCAAAGCGACGTTATGGACATGGCTCGTCCAAGCTACCATCAATCATCACGGGACAACTTTGGGGCAAATGGCCAAGTCCCGAGATTTCACCAACCATATCAACCTCATCAACAATCTTATGAACGCCCTCCTTATGGTTACCAAGAAAGTTGTCAAGGATCATTCCAACATCCTAACAACTACCAAACACCCTCACACAACCCGCGACCACAAGATCCCAACTTGGTTGAGACTTGTCAAACGATGTGACTATTGCTTAAGAGTCAACATGAGGCGATAGTTCTATTGCAAAAGACTTAACAAGTGATGATGACTCACATGCAAGGGATTGAAAGGGAGCTCAAGACCCAAATAGAGGTGCAAGATGCTCGCATCAATGCATTCATGGCCCATATCACGATGTCGGCCACTCGAGCTCCACTACATGTTGAGGAAGGTTCATTTGGGCATGGTCGGGTGTCTCAACCCAATCTTGAAGCTACAAATGAAGAAGCGAGGGTCGATCAAGAGGTCATTGTTGAGTGTTGCTTAGGCGGTGAAGATGAGGGAAGAATAGAGGAAGTTGAGGCTTCAAGGGCCAACAATGAGGAGGGGAGTGAAGATGATTCTCGAGATAACTCTTGGGGAGCCGATGTATTGGCGATAAAATTGGATTTGTTCGATTTTCTTCGTGATGAACCACTAGACAATCCAAAGCCAAATGAAGACATACCTCCTCTAGGCCATATAGACAAGGTGAGTGAAAAGGAGCGCAATACTTGGGAAAAAGAAGTAGATGCCTTGGAACTTGCCTTGTATGGGGGATTGGAGGATCCTAAAGCCTCCAATGAAGAAAACTTGATGCCTTCTCCTCCTCTACCGCACTCGATGTCTAGCCCTTTGTCTTGTGAGACGATTGGTGAAGAGGATCCTTGTCGGGCGGTGGAAAAGAGTTCCACTCTCGACCCCGTAGAAGAAGCGACACCTCTAGGGTGTGATCTCCCACATCATGACACCGAGCACGACTCTAGACCACTATACCTACCGGATGGTCATAAGAGTCGTCGCTATCATGGTTCCGAAGACCCGGAAGATCACGAGAACCCCGAGTATAATGAAGACGATCGCTTCTTCCCTCCGACTTGGAAACTTTTGGGAGTGGCTAGGCTCGGCCATGTGAGCTTAAATGAAGATGTTGCTAAGGCATTTGACTTACTCCTTCGAGCTCTAGATGGCTATGGAGGCGTTGTTGGTGAGAGTATTTAGTGTAAATATCTCTTTTTCTTTTCTTTTGTGCTTGTATTTGTGTTTATGTTTGTGTTTAGGACTTGTTAGTTTCTGTGGAATTCTTGTTCGTTTGGATTTTTGATGAGCGATGTGAGGGAGGGAATTTGATGTTGTATTTGAGTTCATTGTGATAGGTGTGAAGGAAAGGTGAACCCTAGAGGAGAGTAGATAATGATAGAGCTTGGATCGTGGGAATGGAAGTCAGTTTTTGAAGCTTCGTCGAAGCTTTTGAGGTTTTGGGAGTCATGAAGACCCTTCCCGACCGAGAAGGAGCTTTCCCGACCGGGAAGGGTATGCCATCCCGACCGGGAAGAAGGCTTCCCGATCGGGATGGAGGTGCAAAAATTGGAGCATTCTGGAGTGGCTTCCCGACCGGGAAGGAGGCTTCCCGATCGGGAAGGGTTCATCATCCCGATCGGGACCACCCTTCCCGACCGGGATGGTCCCCTTCCTCCTCTTTTGGCCTCTTCTTTGACATTGAGCCCACCCAACCATTGTATACCCCCACCCAACCTCCCTACCCATCCTTGCTCATTTCATACGACCCTTACACTTCATTTACATACCCTCACCTCGTTTCTCTTCCCTTTACACCGAGTTTCACATCGAATCCTACCCCCCCTCGCACCATTACTACCTTAACCATGCAGTTCTATCACGTTTGAACCGGAATAGCAATGATGAAGACAAGCAAGTGCCTATATTGATCTATGAGACGATGGAGAGAGTGAGTTGCTAACCTATGGTACGGCAACTATCCTTCCTTTTCCGTCTTTTAATGCTTGTTTTCCTTTGTTTACTCCCCTTCCCCTTGTACACTTTTGTGTCGTGGTGTCATGGTGGCCTTCGAGGCCTTGGCATATGGTTGCTCCCGACTCTCGATGACGTGACTACATCGAGAGTCATTTTCAAAATCCAAATTTTTTCAAGTTTTTCACCCCTTTTTGTTGGATTTATTCGGATTTAGGCGGAATCCGGGCTAGGTGACGCGATTACACCTAGCCCTCCCCTCCCATTTCCTTTTATTTCCTTCTTTTTATTTTTCTTCCCCCATCCATATCTCTTTCTTGTCTCGGCCCATGGTGACTTGATTTCACCCCGGCCGGACACCTTCTACCTTTTCTTCACTTTATTTTTGATTTTTAGCTTTATTTTCGTAGTTTCTTTTGTTTCTCTTGTCTCTCCGCACCCTACGATCGAGCATGAGGACATGGCTCGATTTAAGTGTGGGGGAGCGATATTCTAGTATAGTTTAGTTTATTTTCTTATTTTTTCGAAAAAATCTTAAAAATCCCTAAAAATTTGAAAAATTTTCACAAAAATCAAAAAGATTTTTCTTTTGTGTGTTTTCCTTTTTTGTCATTGCGTCGTATTTGTTTTGTTGTGCGTGTTTTGCCCCCTCTTTCTTTATAGGTTGCTTAATTCACCAAATGCTTTGGAGAGCTTTCAAGACCTCCGGTAACATCTCTTCACCCCTTTTCTTCTTTATTCCTTGTGGAGTTTGGAGGAGATTGTGATGATGTGTGCTCGGGAGGACCTTTGTAAAGATTGTGGTGGATTTGGAGACTTGTTTGAAGATCGGGGTGGTGTTTGTTTTGGTTTTTTGTGTTGTTTCTCTTTGTTTTGTTTTGTTTTGCTTTGTCTCTTTTTCTTCCATCTTCGTTGTGTCTTTGTTTTGTGTTTTGTTGTGTGTCTTGTGTGTAAACATTTTGCGAAAACCCGGTTTAGAGGCTAGTTTGTGAGTGTTTACTTTCCCTTCCTAGTTGCATAAATTGAGTCTTGGGCTTTAATCTAGTAGAATGACCCTAAATCAATGATTTCGTTGGTCCTTTACCTTGAGTCCACCTTGCTTACTAGGGATTTACTACGGGATTTGCATTTGGACCATTATGACCACCCACGGTGTGAAAAGGCCTTGGTTGTCGAGTCTCGTCCCTTAGGTGACCGTGTCTAGGATCGTTTGATTAGTCCAAGTTCTCCCCTTTTTGCGAGTATGAAGGGAAGACGTCGTCCCGACATACCCATTCCCCTACCTCCTACACAAATCCACACAATAAAAATACAAATTGTTGAAATCTCTCTTTCTTGTTACTAAGGAATGCCAAAAAGCCGAATCAAGCCAAAAAAGGGCTAAGAAAAGAAAATGAAAGAAATGAAAGAAAGAAAAGATTGAAGAAAAAGAAAAGGCACAAAAAGCCAAAAGAAAATAGAAAAGAAGAAAAAAAAAGAATGGCATGGCAAAAACAAAGCAAAAATGCAAAAGAAAAGAGAAAATGCCAATAGAAAACCCGATTCACAAAAATAACCCCTACCTCTCAAAATAAGCCTTTATCCGACTTTTGCCGTGAAGAGCCTACCAAAGGACCGAGTCCCGAGGAAGGATGATAGCGGCATTAGTCGGTCTTCCCTCATTTTGAATGTTTTCCACCTTTTTACTTGGACTAGTTAGGCGGTCTTGGACACGGGACAACTCTCTTGGCTCATGCTAAAGGGGGCGGGGTCTCACTTACCTACAGTGTCGACTAACACCGTGGATCATCACTTCCCACTCCGCCGATCGTCCCGTAGTACGTTTTTAGAAAAGTTAGGAGGACCTAGGTAAATTACCAACGTTTTTATTGCTTTATCGTCATACCATTAGGGTTTAGTCCACCTTGGTTTGTATTGCTAGCTTGGGAACGTTGTCGCTTACCTCGAGTCCTAAACCGGTGTTTTATTCACCGCTTTTTGAGGGAAGCGGTATTTCTTTTGTTTTGGGTGCAACCGATTATCTGTTGTTTGTATGTTTGTTTGTTTATGTGTTTTGTGTCCGGTTGCATCCACAGTTTTGTCGCAAGACCCAACTTGCCTTGCGGAGTGCACTTGTCCTCTAAGTGCACTCGCGTGAGTTGAAGGGGCGTAGGGTGCGCTAATACCCATTCGGCTAGTGTAGTAGTTAGTTTGTGCTTACTCGAGGGCGAGTAAGGGTTAAGTGTGGGGGAGTTGATATGTGTAGTTTGTAGTGCCTATTTGTTGTGTTTTGGTCCCTTTTTCCTTGTGGTTTGGAGCGATTCAAGGGCTTCTTATGCTTCCTTTAGTTCGTTTCAGGTTCCCGAGGCCGAATTGGAAGAGTTGGAGCGATTCCGACTCAATACATACACATTTTGGAGCCAACGAAGCTAAGGAAAGATGACTCGATGCCTTGGAATCGACCCCGAGATCTTGGGACCCAATCCCGAGCCTTCGAGACCCGATCCCGAGTCCCGAGAATCGATGGGAAGTCCATGAGAGCCAAGGAGGGACCAAATAGTTCAAATTGGAGGCCTACAAGACTCTTCCCGGACGGGTATGGCCTCATCCCGTCCGGGATGAAGGAGGAACGCATAAAATCCCGATCGGGAATTCCCATAATCCCGATCGGGAATTTCTTTCCCGACCGGGAAAAGCTCCAACTCGCCCGCCTTCTATTCTTTTCTTCTCCTTTTCATTTGTAACCCTATATATACTCTTCCCTTGTGATGTTATCTTATGCACTCTATAAGAGACTAAACCCTAGATAGATTAGCATAGATTAGTGTAGATTAGTTCTTAGATTATCGTTAATCATAGATTAATACTTGTAATTTGGGAATTCTTCAAGATCTTCACCAAGCTTGACAAACTTGGATGTTTGTTTTGGGTTCTTCCATTTATGCAAGTTTCTTTCTTCTTTTCATCTTCTAGTTTGGTATAATCTCTTTTCCTTTCTCTTGTTCATTGTTTTATTAATCAAGTTTGAATCTTTAGTTCTTGTTAGTGTTTAGTTCTTCATTCTTGATAGTTTCATTATGTTAGTTTTGTTGTTTGGTTTGATTCCTCTTGTTAGTGATAGTTTTAGTTTAGATATGTTAGAGTAGTGTTCTTGCTAGGGTTAGTAAGGTGATTAGGGTGTTAATTGGATGATTAAGGGATTGTTGGAGTTGTTGGTGGAAGATTTGGGTTTCTCCTTGGTTTGTTGCACATCACATGTTTGTTGAATTGCTTGAATGACTAAGTATGTACGAATGCTTGTTTTCTTGCCTTTCTCTTGTGGGTATTAGTTGTTTGTGGGTTCGGTCCCCTCATTAAGTTGCGAGAGCACGGTGAGGACGACCCCTAGGCCGGTCTAAGTCGCGAGAGCCCGGATTCGACCTAGGTCTATAGCATGCTAGTACTCCGTTTGTGTTGTGTCGCCGAGTTGGGTTTTAGGTGGAATCTCTAGGTGAGTCTAAGTTGCGAGAGCCCGGGCATTACCTAGATTACCCTACTACCTCCTTCGCCTCTAGTTCTCCTTCGACCATTCCGTTACCCCTTTGACCCCGACCTAACCCTAGCCCGTTCTCCTTTGTTTGTTTCCTTTGTTTAGACCTAGTTTAGTCTTTAGCCTTCCCCTTAGAATAGCTTGTCTCGAACTTAGTCCTAGACCGTAGCATACCTTAGTCCGACCTCCCGTCCCTGTGGATTCGACCCGACTTACCCTAGCTGCCCTAGTTAGGTTAGTTGGTTTTATTTGACGGTTGGGATTCACGACAAATCTCTCCCATCACACGTACCCTCACCCCTTACTCAGAACCTCGGTTTCCGGATGTCCGAAACCGTTGGCGCATGAGAGTCATTCAATACACGGTATCCGATAATGTCGGTATTGGTATCAAATGCAAAGGGACGAACCCAATAAACTCTGAAATCGGAATGGCCCGTATTTTGTACACGGCCCACTACGACATAGAGTGGGTTCGAACGGGCCCGAACTCCCACAAAGTTCGGTGGCGACTCCACTTCGATTTAAATTTCAATTTGATCCATTCTCATATGGAGATTCATTCGCCTCCCCAAACCCGCGCGTGGCCGCGTCGGGGTGGACCTATGTCATGTCCACACAACTATATAAGTAATTGGGTCATTCTCAATTAAATTTAGCATAACTTGGTAAAAAAATGTCGATTACACACGAATCAACTTTATTACCTCCACACATATATTTTGTTTTTCATATCATGTCACCCGAGTCGGGCGAGTTGCTTGCTTTCGGGATTCGGTTATATCGGCCGATTTAAACTATGGGTTAAGTCACTTACGAGTCGAGTTATATATTGATACGGTTAGGGTTAGGGTCATAATACAGATCAAAAAATAGATTCGGCATCTCATTTTGTTACTTCGTAAGTTGTGAAAATATATTTTATAATATTAAATCATATTTTGTAATATTAAATCATATTCGATATAACACGAATATTATCTTTATCTTAAATTAACAGTTGAATTCTTTAAAAATATTCTTTCCAGAAATTACTCCTTTGTTTTTTGTAAGTTACACATGACTTGGGAATAGCTCTATAAATTATTTGAAATATAACTATTAATCGGTTACTATTTTTTTTTAATGTTTGGATACGATGATATTAAAATGAATTTTTTGTTCAACCAATTTATTTTGTCCATTACTTTATTTATCTTTTTACCTTCATCCTTGCAATTTGCACGAGTTAAAATTAGTGAAGATAGAAAAGTTTGAGATTTTGGAGTGAAATGAAATGGGAGAAATGAATGAAAAAATGTTAACAGAAATGATAATTGAGGAACAACACAAGTTGATTCTCTTTCCGTCTCCCTAGTTTATTATGGGTTGAGAGAGAGGGGGTAGACAGTTGAGACGTTGAGTTGAGCGAAAAGAATGGAGTACGAAAGCATAAAAAGGTATCTGGAGAAACAAGGCAAGGAAGACGAAGCCACTAAAATCGACAAACTTGCGTATAAGTTCTTCGACCCCTTTATCATCCACGGCCTCCAGCTCACTCTCATTGAACGTGGACGAATTCTGTGCACAATTAAAGTCCCTCCTCGTCTCCTGGTTCGTTCATTTCCCTTCCCTATGTCTTTTTCTTCTTCTCCCGTATTTCAAAGTTAGAATTAGGGTTTTGTTTGATTCGATAATAATTTGAGGAAGAACAGAACACCGCGAATACCCTACATGGAGGTGCGATTGCTTCTCTGGTTGATTTGATTGGATCCGCAGTTATTTACACTGTTGGAGCTCCTTCTACTGGTGTTTCTGTTGAGATCAATGTTTCCTACCTTGATGCTGCTCAACTCCATGTAATTTCTCCTTTTCTTTCTTCTTTGCTTCAGGATTTATTAATTAATTGATTTGAAATTATGATGTTGATGATGATGATTCTAAGTTAGTTATTTGTATGCTTAATGGCTCGCTTTGGGATGAAGGTAATGTATCGAGGAGTAATAGAGTTAAAATGAATTAGAAATGGAGGAGATTGATGCTTGATTGTGGTACTTTATAGTGTAAAGAAGATAGGAGGCAGGAACAATTATCCCATTGAGAGTAATGCATTACTTAGGGGGAGAGAAGGAATCTTTTCCCCCCAAATAGCCTATATTACCTTCATTTTCTCCATTTACGTTTAGTATCATCACTACTCTTTTCACAATTTTCTAGTTTATTTTAGCTCTATTACCCCAATACATTACCCCAAGCGAGCCCTAAGTGTTAAACTGGTCTCTCCCATCCAATCCCTTCTACCCTTGGTCAAACTTAGAAAACTTTGCCCATAATAATGCTAAAAAGTACTCCCTCCTGTTTTTATTTATCGGCCCATTTCATGAATACATGTATATATATACCATAATCTTTTGCCCCATTTCATCATTATTCGTGAGGAATATTTTAATGAAACGGGGCAAAAAATAGTGACTTGAGGGAGTATATGTGAGGAGTATTTCAATGAGATGAGGCGGTATATAAAAACCGGAAGGAGTATGAATCTTTTAAAGATGAAACTAATGATTTTGTAGGGTTTTCATGAAAAATTCTTGTGGGTACAGGAAGAAATTGAAATAGAAGCCAAAGCCTTACGTGTTGGGAAATCAATTGGTGTTGTTAGCGTAGAGTTAAGGAAAAAATCAAATGGGAAGATCATTGCCCAGGGACGTCACACCAAGTATCTTCCGGTAACAAGCAAGCTTTAGTGTTACTTGAAGTGGCCTTATCCTTGCATGATCTCTTGCTAAAGTGAATAAAGGCATTTCAGCATCATTATTCAAGATTATGAGTTCAACACAAGTAATCTTCTTCATGTCATTCACTGTTGTGCAAATTATTGATGCATATATATAAAATTACATATGTATATGTGTGTATGTGTGTGTGTAGTGTTGCACACTCATTAACAAAATATTTGGTATCCTCCCAAGAATAAAACACCTTTAATACGTGACGATAGCGTCGAGCGTTATCTTATGCTTGGACAAACATGCACACTTGGAGTGAGTGTGAGGCAATTGTTACGTTTCTGTATGCTGATAGTTTGAGTAATTATCCTAATTGACAAATTAAACACTACAAATTTGGTCACTCAAATCATATATCTCCTGGAGACTAGAATCACATAGTTTAATTTTCTGATTTAAGAGAATTATTACTTCCCTATGATCTTGTTGCTTTATGTTTCTGAAGCCTCTAGGATTTCAACAGCATCTTCCCAGTTTATACCACCTCTAATTGTTCTCATGCCAGCTCCTCCATCCCCCGTCCTCATCATAGCCACAAATTCTCCATAGTCTATTTGGCCATCCTGAAACACATCATTTATATGTTAAAACTAGTCAGATGGTTCTTGTTTGACCGTTTGGCAAAGAACTTGACAATTTTAATTTTAAAATTGCTTCATAAAATATTTAAAAAGGGTATTGATCCATGTATAGAACATAATATTAAGCCATGTATTTGCTTAATGCTACTTTGACACTTCCTGTGTCACATTTCCGACGCTCATACGTTTTAACGGGATATGACATGATTTAATAATTATCTTAGGCCAAAAACATGATACTTTATCACAAATTAAACATCCTCCCGACACTTGTTGTCTAGTCAAAGTAATATTGGTATGCACATGTTACTATGTTAGTGAATTTCGTATGAAACTTACGTTATCTTGATCAATCTCTTTAATCATTTCCTCGAGGTTAAGGTCACTCAGCCCCAGTTCTTTGCATGCTTGTTGGAGCTCATCAATAGTTATATACCCACTGCCATCTTTATCAAAGTAGGAAAATGCTGATGCTAAGTTCTCCTCTCTTTCCACCTTGTTTAGGTGAAGAGTGGCAGCGAGAAATTCACCATAGTCTAAGGTTCCATTTTCATCAACATCTGCCTGACAATTGGAAAGTCGTTTGTGATTCAGTAATGGTTTAGTAGAAGTCTCCATGCTTTTGTATTAATATTATGTTTCTTACTGCATTCATGAGATCCATTATTTCTGAGTCTCTTATCTTGGAATCGACCCGCTGTAAGCCGTCTCTTAATTCTTCAAATGTTATAGATCCACTTTGATCTTTGTCTATTTTTTTAAACACCTCCTTCAATCCACCAATCTCTTCTTCTGATAGTCTCTCTGCAATGACCTGCAGAAGTTTTGTCAGCTTTTCTAGAATTTAAACATCAGAAATTGCGGTGAATGATGATCTTTCCAGTTGATAGTATGTTCATTTAAGAAAAATATTGATGATATAATATGTACTCCCTTCGTTTTATTCATTTGTTTGCCTTTTAGATTAATTGTGAGGAGTATCTTAATCAAAGACAAACAAATGAATGATGAGACGGAGGGAGTAGTTTACTATGACAACTGTATGATGTTTTATAGTGATGACTTGAGTTGAATAACTCTCGACTTTTAGATGCCGGCATTCATTATAAATTTCATGTTGTCAAATGAAATGTTAGATTGATACTATTCCCTCCATTCTACTATGATTTTCCCATTTACATTTTTGGGGTCGAATAAATGGCAACCACTAATACACTAAAAACATAAATGGAGTATAACATAATTTTCACAGAAGTGCATTTGATATCAAAAGTCTTTTATATAATAATACTCTCTCCATTCCACTTTAATTTTTCCTATTTCCTTATCTGTCCATTCTAAATATAGTAAGTAAAGCTAGTGATCTCCCTATTTTAACCCTAAACAAATGAGTTCCTATTTCCGTTACACGGAGTACCATTTAATTTATGTTTAAATAAATTAGTCAAAGAGTATTGATGACATCTTTACTACGAGTATTTCTTAAAACTTCACTTTAGTCAATGGAGACAATAAAATTAGGATGAATGGAGTACTAGTTTTCATTATTGCACTGATTTTGAAAATGTATCTCCTTATTTTTTCTATAAAAAATTCAAGTATATATTATACGAAGTATACATCAAACCAAAAATGACACCTATTAGTTTTGAAATTTATTCCAACTCCTTTATCAAATGCATGCTTCGTATACGCTTTTATGTGAATTGTTATGAGAAATTTAGATGGTGACATTGAATTATTAATACAAAATAAATTAGACAGTTTTGTAGTCTTCTATGTTAAAAACCTTATTCTTAGAAAATTTAGAGAATTTACTACTTGTATCGTTTGAAATAAAATGGACGATAGTGTGTGAAAATTTTAATTCATATGTAGGCTGGTTGTAAGAACTGCTACTCTAGTACGAAGTAATCTATTTGCAATTATTCATACAATTACTTACACATAAGCTTTGTAGAATCATTCTCTGACCTATCTGCACTATCTAGGGTTTAGTCCAACTCTTTGGTGGGGCGTGTATATTCTAAGTGAAAAGCTATACTTGCGCCTGGGTTGGAAACACAAATAAAATATATACTGCTAAAAGACTTTGGTATTGGGTCATAAGAAATCACAGAAAGTAGATATCTTTATATAGTTTAAGGGTTTTAGAAAATATTTTACCCTGCAAACCATCTTCTTTAGCTTGTTCATGGCTGAAAATGTTTTGAGGCGTGATAAAACAGCTGAATCAAGAGGTTTGTCTGGCACGGTCGTCTCATCAACTATCCACGGATGACCTGTTAGAAAAGCAAGCTTATGTTATTGAACAACCCCCCTTATAAGTTATATAATCTTCATATGGCAAAGATTAGAATAGGGAGTAGTATGTAGTCTTGGGAATATTACTAAGCACTTGATAAGCTGTGAGTCTCTTTTTGGGATCCCTTTCAAGCATCTTTCTGATTAGGTCTTTTGCACCTTCTGATATATTTGGCCATGGTTGGGTTTCAAAATGTAGCTTTCCTTTCAGTACTTGCTTAAAGATTCCAGCATCAGTTTCTGAAATACACTTTCGCCACAAGATTTTCTAATCAGCATTTTTTTGTCTACAGACTTGGGTAGGTTTCAGAACACACAACTGAAACACAGCTAAAGACTCCCTCTTTTACAGGTTTGGGATATGATAGAATGACGTAAATAGGACACAAAGGAGTATGACGTAGCAGCAGCTAGTTGATAGTCGACACAATTTTATGTGATATTTGAATATAACCACCTTTTTCTTGCAGCAGATGACCCCCTAACCTCGTGAGTTGTAAGGTAAGTAGGCAATCTCCCTTGCCTGGTTGTAAGGTAATGGAGATGGGAGCTTGGAGATTGGAGGAGAGAGAAATAGATAGGCTTATTTCCACCGAAGCTCAAAAAAGTTAATAAATCATTTCAATATAATGCAAATTTGAAAATAAAATGTCATTTTTCTATTACCCCTCTCATTTCCTGGAACAATTATATCGTTCAAACAGTGATAAATCTGAGATGGCAAAAAATGTGTTGAATTTGGTTTACTACTCCGTACTTATCTTACTGCTGCCAATGACGCTTTTGCTTCGACTTACCTGCCCAGAAAGGCGGAACTCCACTGAGTAATATATAAAGTATGACCCCTGCACTCCAAACATCAGCTTCAGGCCCATAGAGCTTTAACAACACTTCTGGTGCCACATAGAAAGGGCTTCCCACTACATCCGAGAATGTATCTCCTGGAAACACAAAACAACCGAATATGATTATTGTGATACCTCTCATATAAAATGAACTTACTAACCTCCTATGTGAGACGTCTCATAATGATCGTATTGTGAGACATCGTCTCACATAAGACCTCTAACTTCAGAACATTTTCTTATTATTTTGTTCCACAGTGTCTTCATTGGATGGTAATAAGCACAATTGTCTCAGAAACTAGCCACTCCCTAGGAGATACCAACCCGGCAAAACATAAACCTTCCGACTTGCATTGATCTGACACGATCATGCTCAAAGTGATCCGTGTTGGACATATAAAGTTACTATAGGAGTGAATATATATTCTCATAATCAATGTTGTTGTGTCGTGGTAAAGAGACCATTGAATGATAATCGAAATTGCCTAGGCTATGATACAAATCGATAGAACATCATCCCCAAAGGTCACACAACAATACCTCTACAATCATAGATAGTTGAAACTCAAATGATATGCTCACAATTTATCAATGGGAAGGCTTTCTCTATCTAACTTTCTCCCTCAAAAAACAAAACAAAAAACCTTAAAAGCCTTCTGCCACAGCCACCCAAACCCCCTTCCTTAACAATCACAACCCTTTGCCGGAGATGGGTCTTTCTTCAAATCTATCTCCGGCAAATCGCTCCTTCAAGCTTGATTAGCCTTGGCTATCCGCCTCTAGCCCTATGTTTTTTCCGGAAGGGTATACATCTTCCTACTTCTTGAAGCCTTCTGTGTTAATCCCGTTTGTGTCGTCGTTTTTTGTACGGTTTGTTGGTCGTTTTGCTCTTTGTGCTTGCTCTTGCCGCCGAGATTGATCGTCTCTTGGATTCCTTGGGGCGTGTCGTCCTTTGTCTGCCGGTGGTTCACCGGGGAGGTGATCCCCCATCCCCTCACCCCCCACCTCCTCGATGTCCTAAGGTTGGCCTTTATTTTCTTTTGGTTCGTCCGTGTTTTGTGTCTTAAAAATGATTTTGTTTTGCTTCTGTCAATCTTATGTTTGAAGTGACGGTAAGTTTCCGATGTTTTTAAAAGGAAAAAAAAATCTGAAGTTTAAAATTTGATTTAAAAAAAAAATTGGTTCGGATTCACCATCGTCATGTGCTTGGTTTCGTATCTGTGTTCCCCCTCCCCCACCAATCGATCTTGCACATTTGGATGGTTTAGGAGTGTTTTCCCCTTTTCCTTTTTTTTTGGTGTAGGTGCTTGGTCCTTCAAGGATTCTTTTCGGCGTCTTTTTTGTGGTGGCCTGGCTCGGGTTGCTCGATTTGGTTGTCGGTTCTTTTCTGTTGGTTTGCATGGAGGTTTTGGTGGGGTGATGTTTGTTTTTCCATGATGGTTCAAAGGGCTTTTGTGGATGACTTGGTGTTAATCGGTTTGGGATCGTTCTTTAGGTGTTGTGATTGTTTTGGGTTTGGATGGCGTGTTTGGTCGGATCGGCTGTGGTGGATTCCGTCAACTTTTATGAAAGGTTGCATGTCGCTCGCTACTATTTTTTTTGTATGCTCTTTCCCTTTGTCTTAATAATCTCCTTCTATAGGAGAACTTGGTGTTGGTTGGATGGTTTTAATCCTAAAGGTCTTTACGGGGTGATTATGTTGTCTTGGAATCATGGGTATGTTGGTTCTACTCTAGAGCATTTGGCTAGAGTGGTGGTGTTTCAGGGATTGGTTGAGGGACCTCACTTTCTCCTTCTCGTTGTTTGCCTCTCGGTTTGCTGGCCTTGTCTTTGGCGTGCTCGATCATCAAAAAGCAGGAGTTTTATCTCCGTTGGAGACAAGTCCTTTGGATTTGTCCTTTTCCGTTTCTTTCTACGTCTTTATGGCGTAAGTGCTTTTTATTTGGCTCAATCGTGCTTTCGGCGATCAGTTAGAGCTCTTTACCTGGATGATGATGTGGTGGATGCCGATGTTCGTGCCCTTTCCACGTCTCTCCATCAACATGCTCTGGTTCTCGGACAATATGTTTTCGTTTCGTTTAGACTTATCTTAAGTTTCCGTTTTATTTTCTGTGTTGTATCATGTTTTATCCGATCCTTGTACAAAAGAGCACACACTTTAGTGCTTGCTCTTAATATGGATTAGGTGGTTTTGACACTTTGGCAAAAAAAAAAAACATTAAAAAAAAATTAAATTTATCAATGGAAAGGTGAAATTCCTCATCTCATCTAAACAAATTTTGACACTTATTATGAACGGATGATCCAATTAAAGATTTACATTCCGTTTTGCCATTTTGGTAAAACACTCTACCATAAAATTCATTATAAGTTATATCCTTTATCTATTTATACAAAATGTCTATACTTTTTATCTACTTTAATTTAGATAGACCATATGTTCATTTGATTTACCAATAATGATACTCTGACTTTTTAACCACTCTCTTAAAACTTATGAAATACCTTACGTACAAATTTGTTTGGATGGGATGGGGATGGGGATGGGTATTAGATAATGATATCAAATGCTCATTCTCGTAACTCTGCAAACCCAAAACGGCAAAAAGAGAATTCAAAGCAAATTTATGATTAAGGAAATGAATGATCATTTTTAGTAAAAATAATAACATTCATAACTATCAGCTTGATGTACGTCTGAGTGATGGACCCATCTTTTCCGTAAAAAAAAAAAAAAAAAAAAAAAACCCTTTCTTTTGAGCTAAATGTGGTATTCAAATGTGGAGTTTGTGTAGACAGGGACAGACAACCAATATTATGGGTTGAAGGAACCAAAACAATGCATTAATGTGTAGCAGGGGGAATATGATAGATATTAGATGGTGGTCTCTACCTCTGTATGTTTTCTCATTATGATTCGTTCTCCGTAATATTTATCGTCCGAGCCTGTGTTTTGCTAGGCATAAGTAAATAAATAATAATCCAACAAAAGGAGAAGATGAAGATGAGTTGGAGAATACCACCTACCTGGGTGGTAAAACACGGAGAGACCAAAGTCAATACTTTGAAGGGGAGAATCCTCTGCATTGCTCTTAAACAAGAAATTCTCAGGCTTTAGATCTCTATGTATAACCCCCAGAGAATGGCAAGCTTCAACCACTCCAATAATAGTGTTCATCAACCGAGCTGCCTCCCGTTCACTGTACTGTCCTTTGGCCACTATCCGATCAAACAACTCCCCGCCTTCACACAACTCCATGACCAAATGAACATGGGTGGCATCTTCATAAGCCCCCTTTATAGTCACCACATTCCGGCATTCCGCTAAGTGATGCATTATCTTTATTTCTCTCCATACATCGTCACAGTCTTCGCGACACAATAGTTTCCTCTTGGATATCGATTTGCAGGCATACTCGAGCCGTGTAGAATTTTCGGTGCACAAGTATGTTGTTCCATACTGGCCTTGCCCTAGGATTTTTCCAAGGGTGTATAGATCATTAAGGTGGGGTGTCTCATAGGGGAGAACTGAGGTTGGTTTCGAGAATTTTACGGAGCTTGTCTTGGTGATTGTCATGGTGTTTTGGTGGGTAGGATGAAGTTTGACAAACAGAAAACGGAAATGAAGAGTTGAAGAGAGATTAAAGGAAGAGTTTTACCGGTCATGGTTTCAAAATTTCCAATAATAATACAATAAACCCAAGTTGTGGTATGATTGTTGGAGCTTTGTCAGAGGATTTTAAGTGGGGTACTTGTCGTTTTTGGGTAGCAATCACGGAGTAATTCTTTTGCGCCAAAACTTTCCTATTAAGTCTCCATTGTGACGAATATATCCGTCATAAATTGATAACGGGTCAAATAATATCATTTGGTTAGAAAAGACAAGACGAGTGGGAAGCACATGACTGTCTTTATCTATCCAAATGGATATTATTCAATTAGAGATTATACAACCAGTTGTACATAATGATTGTACATAACATTATGTACAACTAATTTTAAGATTTTGAGCTTTATCACAAAAATTTCGAGTTTTGTTGTAAACGTTCTGAGCTTTAGTGTAAAGTTATCAATTTAAATCACATAAGTGTTTAAGCTCAAAAACTTACAATTTGACGGATAGTTCCGTCACAAACAATAATTTCTCAACTTTCATTAAATTATTGAGATCTTTTTGTGTTGGTAACTTTGTTACGAATTACTCGTATTTTACGTATCTGTCTCAATAGATAGAGAAGAATTAATGTTTATTTATCAAAAAGTAAAACGTAGATGATAAAACTTACCCAAAAAGAAAAGTGTAAATTATTAATTGATACACCGAAAAGAGAAAAGTATGAATTATTGACTGAGACGGAAGGAGTAACGAGTAGGAGTATTAATAATATGATGTTATGTATATAAATTAGATGATTACATCCACTTGCTCTTAAAAAAAACTCATTCACTTAATTCTTTCATAAGCGTGAACCAATCTATCTATAAAAAAAATGTAAAAAAGTCATTCCAAAATGTTAACCTTTATAATTTATTGACAAGTGGTACTACATATATTCTACTAATATATTTAACTCAATATGTAGCTTATGTGCTTTTATTAGGTGCAAAGTAATTACATATTAATATTTTCTACATTTTTACAAAGAAGTTTTTTATTTAAGTTGTGCTAATAATTTTGATTACACAACTTTAATATCATACGAAGTACTATTTTAACAATTGAGACATCTTATTGATAAAATTCTTACAGCTTAATTGGTTAATACAAATTATCTATCAATTTTTTGTTTATGATTTGACACGTGATATATAAATGTCTTCCAAAATGATTTAACTTGATATCAAACTCAACATCAAGCTTATCTACTCCGTATTTTTCTAATCATTTTCGATGATTGTATATAGAATTTTTTGTATAAGTTGTGCTAACAAATTTGATATCACAACTTTAATACCATACTATTTTAAAAACTGAGAAATTTATGAATATAATCTTTACAAGTTACTGTATTTGGTTAGTTTATGTAAAAGTATTGATTAATTTCTGTTATGTTTTTACTTCATTTTTTAGTATTTTTTGGTTATTATTTCTTCTTTTCTGCCGACATTATAAGATCATTTCATAGATGAAGAAAAAATATGAGTAAACCAACCTCAGGCCCAGTGGGTCGTTTCGAGTCAAATAATACTAATTTGGGTCAAATCCGGCACCAGGGGCAAAGCTGTCTTTTAGCGACCGAGTCAAACCCGGTCAAAGATATTTTTTCCCGAGACACTCGGACCAGCCGTGACACCACACGTCCGGTTTGGACTCAAATACTACAAAAAATCAGCTTCGAAAATATTAAATAAATCCATTCAAGGATAGAATTCGATCTCAAGTAGGAATTCTATCCAAAACCAAATCAAATTTACCAACCGAGCACAAACGCTCGGCCGAAACAGCCCCAAGACAGCCGAGATACTCGGCTTCCCCACCAAGAAATGGGACTCTCGCTCCCTTTCAAACACCTACGTTTCCTATCCAAACCGGTATTTCTTGTCACCTAAGCAAAAGTACTTCTCCTAGCTCCTATCAAGGACCTCTCCTATAAATAGGACCCTCTCGTCACAATTCAGAAAATATACACATTCATTATCATTCATAACATATCTACAACTCATAACATCCTAGGCGATACAATCTCATACAATTCATCCCCGGAATTCTAGGCAATTTTAGGAAAACCATATACAAACCCGAGAGCAAAACTCGTCAAATCCCATCCCAATCATAAACCACCATAACTCTTCCTGTATCATCTCGACGCTCCCGTGCCAAAGCCACATCCCGACGAGCCCCATTTTCGAGATAATCAAGCATGTAGGTTGAGGGTGTTTCAAATCCCGTTTTTCTCCCTTTCTCAATTTTTTGTCACAATTTTTTTTGTCACAAATTTTTTTTTTCACGATTTTTTCTATCACAATTTTTTTTTTGTCACGATTTTTTCTGTCACAATTTTTTTTGTCACGATTTTTTCGTCACAATTTTTTTTGACACAATTTTTCAGAAACTTTTTCAAAATCCACTCTAAATATTCGATATTGAATCTATAATCAAGCATTGAATATTACGAGTATCAATATTTAAGTCGAGTATAAATTGCACCATATTTTTACACGCCTTAACCAAATCATCGATTTTCAAAACCAAATACAATTTTTTCATCATATCATATTTACATCTTCTAACTCGTTTGCTCCTTTATTATCGCGATTGTTGTATTGTATCGTTGGTTGCATTGTAATTCCGGGTGGTATGCCGCTCGTATATTGTAATCTGTTATCGTTTTGTTATTTGTTTTATTGTACTAAAATGAACCTCACATGCTAAAATAACTTTGACGTTATTAGTTTAAGATGCATTAAACGACTTAGCAACCCATTTAATTTTTCTCACATGCTTAGGAAAAATAATCTTTGCATATCATTCAACCGTCGAACTAACGCGTGTACACCAAAAACGAACGATATCTTAGTAAAGGCCGCTAAGTGCGGGCGGGGTTGGGTGTTCTTAGTGAACTTCCCAACACGTACCCTCACCCCTTACTCAGAACCATGGTTTCCGGATGTCCGAATCCATTGGCAACGAGAGTCATTCAATACACGATATCCGATAATGTCGGTATCGGTATCATAATGCAAAGTGACGAACCCAATAAGCTCTGACATCGGAAATGGGCCGTATTTTGTATACGGCCCACTACGACATAGAGTGGGTTCAAACGGGCCCAAAACTTCCACAAAGTTCGGTGGCGACTCCTACTTCGATTTAAATTTCAATTTGACCATCTCATATGGAGATTCATTCGCCTCCCCAAACCCGCGCGTGGCCGCGTCGGGGTGGACCTATGTCATGTCCACAATTTGGCGACTCCGCTGGGGATCAACTGATGAGTCACTTACCATCGGCATCCCTAGGGTGAGACTCGAAAAGAAAACGTTCGAATAGTAATGTACACGTTTTAGTTCAATGGTTCATGCATAACCCAATCTTTCCCGGGCCGGTTACTTGTGACCGACGTCCCACTATACCACGGTGCGTTCCTAAATGGGCGCACTAAAGACTTCGATGGCGGAACTCGCATGGGTTTTACGGCAGGTTCTAAGACCAACTCGGCTTAGGAAGACCGTCCTGATTTGCGAGAAAGCTATCGTCGTTGGTATAGACCCTATTCGATCGACCGAGACTTAGACTAGGAGCATACATGGTGTCATTATACTGTTTCCGTGACTACATGCTACTTGATCCATGTCTCGTCTTTTCAAAAACCGTCCTTTTCAAAAACTTGCATCTTTTCAAAATCATCCATTTTCAAAACCCGGAAAGCTACCGAATTTAGGACTTATGATTTTGACTCAAAATAGCCTATTTCTAGCTGGCATGCTGTCCATTTCAAAATTCGAATTTCCGATCCACCATTCGATTTTCAAATTTTCAAAATTCTATTTCAATTTTCAAATCTTCGTGGTTCCATATCAATTTTCAAATCTTCAAGATGCCGTTTTCGATTTTCAAATCTTCGGGATCCCGTTCCCAATTTTTCAAATTGCCGGAAATTCTTTTTTCGATATTCAAATTTTCAAAATTCCAAGTATTCAACTTTTCAAAACCCCGGGACATATACCGAATTTAGGATTTACGATTTTACTCAAAAACAGCCTATTTCTAGCCGGTATTCTGCCCATTTCAAAAATCGAAAATATTTTCGGACTTTCAAAACTCGTGGCCCGATTTGCTTTTCCGTTTTCTTCGGGAAATCGGGTCCTCCCTCGAATTTTTTTCGGGTTTTCAAGAAATCCTATTGCAAAAACTTCCTCTTCTTAGGACTTCCCGTATTTAGCAGTGTCGGGTCGTGTCATAAGTCGTCGAGGTCTCTAGCGTCGAAACTCTGTCGATCCTACATCACGAGTTTCTTCCCCATCCTAGTCCGCCTTATTTGTCGAGGCACGGCCCACCTGCATAGGACAAACTCCTACAAAGGGAAGCCCGTTTACACTTTCAAGTCCAAAGCCTAGGGATACTCACATGGATCTTCCTTCGAACGGGACTAGGCCCACTTTGCCAAATCCTAAGGAAAACCCACCGTCCACGAGTCACCCGTCTAGGAGTCGGTCTTCACCCCCACTCGGGGTCTACCCTTCAGCAGAGCGGTCAATCACGGTTGCTCTAAGGATCAGGTCTTACACGTGTTGTCTCACGTATCCCACTTCCGAGTCACTTAGGTGTCACACCATCTGAGTCCTGTCTGAGCCCTTAGTCTCACTTGGGGGCTATTCTCCGACGGAGCGATTAATCATAGTCATTCCGAGAATCGTACCCCGCACATTTGTCTTAGGTGAGTCTAACCCGAGTCAAACTGAAGTCGTCTCTCCTCCCGCGCTATTTCCTATGCCTTGGTGAATTTGAGTTCCGAAGCAACTTTCCTGATTACGCGATATTCTTACAGACAAGCCGCCCTTCACCCGAACCATGACGCAACAAGCCATTGACGAGCTGACCGCCTCACTGGCTAAGATGGAGGCCCAGCTGACAGCAATCAGGACCGACCAAACCGCCATTGCCACCCGTTTGAGTGCCTTGGAACAAAGGACTCCTAAGGTCGGGAATGAAATCACTGGGCCCATAGCTGAACTGGCCAACGCAGTCCGCAAGCTGGAGGAACAGGTCCACCTGTCGACCAACAATTCAATCCATACGGAAAATGCTCGTTCCTATTCACCTTTGACCGACGAGCTGCCCGCTAACCTCAACCTGACGGGCCTACCAATGTTCGACGGGACTGAAGACCCGGTATTACATATCCGGGCTTTCAAAGAATTCATGCCCATCAAAGGAGTGAAATCAACCATGTTCAAGCACCTGTTTGCTTCCTCCCTCGAGAAGCACCCGAAAGCCTGGTACTACAGACTTGACTCCAAGAAGTACAAGACTTAGGATGACGTGGCGACGGAATTCGCTCGGAATTATGCCGATAATACCGAGATCCAAACCACGATGCGTACTTTAGAAGTCATGGCCCAAGAGCCCAAGGAAGGTTTCACCAAGTACCTTCAAAGGTGGAGAGCCGAGAGTGTGAAGTTGGTAGACAAGCCCAACGAGAAGACATTAGTGGAGGCGTTCATCAACAACCTCCTACCTTCCTACCGCATCCATCTTAGGTATGCCGGCATTTCCAACTTTGCAGTTCTTACCGAAATGGGCACTAGGATTGAAGATGATCTTCGACACAATGAAGATCTGGGTGAAGTTTTTACTGGACATCCACTTGAGTCCTTAGAGGCCGAAGACTACTGACGACATTGTCCGAGAGTCTAGATTTAGTTTAAGTCCTAGTCTGAGTCCGAGTCTAGGATCAGTATTTTCTGTCAAAGTCAGAGTCATTTGCATTCTGTCCTCTTTTCACATTTCAATAAAATCAGCTTTTCTATTTTCTCATATATTTTCTTATGTGTTTCCGAGAACATGATGAACACCATCATACACTGTGAGCACATGCACGTGACTATTATAGGCACATCTATAACGACTGCAGGAAATCGAGACCCGTGTTTTCCTTTTACCTATTCCATGTCTGACATAGAAAGCCACATAACCACCCTTAGTAGGAGCGGTATCGAATCCTATGACAAATCTAGGTAGTCTCCTAGTTTGGGTTCAAGACGGGAGGCAAGCCCATTTCCCACCATAAACACCCATCCAATAAGACTAACCAGTCCCTACCTTAGGTGTTAGTCTGATCGACAAAAAAAAAATCTAGACAAAAAATCAAAAGTCCAAGAGAAAAAGCAAAAGGCCAAAACAAAAAAGCTGGCCATGATCAAAAAAGAATTATCAACATCCCTCGACCAGACACAGTCAACTCAAATCAACATCTCATGACCGGGGTTAAGAGGTCAACCAAAAAAAAATATTCAAAAACCCATGACCGTAGTGAAAATGGTCAATTCAAAATTATCAATACTCATACCATTCAATAGGGGAGAATCAACCAAGCTGGTCAACTAACACCACATCTAGCCTTCCCACATTACAACCCTCAAGACCTTCCCGAGACCTAGGCTAGAGACAGCCCGGAATTTTGAGGATTCAAGCTCCATAGGATAGACCCTAACCATTAGGGCCAGACATGGAAATCAGATCCCGCATTATCAACCTGCCCAATCGAAGTCCGAGTCATTTTTACTCGACTTCCCCCTTTCCTACCACATCGCAATACCTTACCCTCGAAGCCTTAGCTCCACAAAATCGAGCTCCAGATTTCGAATCATCAAAGCCACTTGCGACCTAGCTCCACATTTCCAAAAACATCTGAACCAGTCACCAGCCCCAAACACGGGAACTCAACTTGTAGTCGGCATAGAACATGCCCAAATAGTTCACACCACCTCTGGGGGCTACCCCGGAGAACGCTCACAGTCACAGGATCAACATCCTAACTGTTCTACCCCTTTGATCAAGACATCATTGGGGATGCACCTAGCCTACACCCTCGCTATGGCTAGTTACATACAAAGCCCTAATAAACTAGGCACCATAATATATCATTCAATCACTGAACTACGGCTTGGTTTGATTTCACAACACGTGAATACGTAGGCAGCCTTTCAAAAGAGGCACAACCACCCACATTAACACAAATTCATAAAGCGCCATCATTCCGGTCACGACACCATCATGTTCTCAACAGCTAGCTTTGTTGTCCCGGGGGCTTCTCCTAGGCAGAAGTTCTCCATCCACTCACAAAATCCAGATAAATTCAAAAAAGATCTAGCCTCCTTCCTATAGTGTGTCCTAGTACTCGACTCAGTCGAAGACGAGAATCTGTCAGGACTCGAAGCAATACCCACTTTGGGAATGTGCCCTAAAATAAAATAAAAAATTCAAAAGAACACCAGTCTACAACATTGCTACTGCAAAGCCCTGTCGTACGGAAATAGTCTCATAACGACGATTCGACCATGTTGCCACTCGCCTAGGCTACGGAATAGCGCAACTTAAGAGTCTTGTCATCTTAGGTGGCCCACCTCCTACCGAGTCACGGTCTAACCCTTAGAGAGTCATAGTCGTGTCTGTCAACTCGTCCTCACGCGTCCAGAGTCGAGTCTGTCGGTATATCTCTCTCTTCAAATTCTCATTTTAAAATTTGCAAAACTTAGCCATTTGAGAAAATCCCTTTCCTAGTCACCACGGGAATAGGAATTTTATCGTACTTCATCTAGGCATACAGGCCTAACCAGAGGATTTTAGGAGTCCGTGTCAGAATCTGATCAGGAATCAAGTCATCCCAAGCATTCTTATTTCCAAAAATTTTCAAAAAAATTTCAGCATTTTCTTTCCAAAAATCAATCAAAAATCATTTCTTCCCCAGCGTGAGTCGGTGTTTTGCCTAGATATTACATGCAATCTGTTATGTATCAGCATACAGGTACACCCAAGACTCCCGAAGAATTCTCAAAGACTCCCCAGTGGAAAGTTCAAGCAACATTTTCATTAATCGGGATGTATCGACAAGCAGATACACCCAGAGCTTACAAGGCAAGCTCCCACATAATTCCAAGACGGGATGTATCTACAAGCAAATACACCCAGAGCTTACAAGCCAAGCTCCCACGCGATCCCAAGACGGGATGTATCTACAAGCAGATACACCCAGAGCTTACAAGGCAAGCTCCCACACAACTTCAAGACGGGATATGTCTGTAAACAGACACACCCAAGACTTTTCAGGCAAAGTCCCCGCGACATTTTTGACATCTACCCAGGTATGATTTCTATATTATGGCTGACGAGCCCTTCACGCAAGTCTAATGGAGTATAAACGACCCGATCGAAAGTCTGCCAGGTCTTAATCCTCGATTAGCCTGGTAGCTACTCTGACTTTCGCCTTGTCCAAGCCTCAGTCGGAGTGGGGGCTCTGTAGACACCCACATTTTGACCGCTAGGTGTCTATAGTAGTTTCCGCCAAACACCCGGTGATGATCGGACGCAAACGTGCTTTGACGAACTCGGATATGGGCTCGAAATCATGGACATTTGACTTGGGCTTATTATGGAGTACAAATCTTACTAAACCAACCTCAAATCCAGGCCCAGTGGGTCGTTTCGAGTCAAATAAGACTAATTTGGGTCGAATCCGGCACCATGGGCAAAACCGTCTTTTAGCGACCGAGTCAAACTCGGTCAAAGATATTTTTTCCCGAGACACTCGGACCAGCCGTGACACCACACGTCCGGTTTGGACTTAAATACTACAAACAATCAGCTTCGAAAATATTAAATAAATTCATTCAAGGATAGAATTCGATCTCAAGTAGGAATTCTATCCAAAAACCAAATCAAATTTACCGACCGAGCTCAAACACTCGGCCGAAACAGCACCAAGACAGCCGAGATACTCGGCTTCCCCACCAAGAAATGGGACTCTCGCTCCCTTTCAAACTCCTACGTTTCCTATCCAAACCGGTATTTCTTGTCACCTAAGCAAAAGTACTTCTCCTAGCTCCTATCAAGGACCTCTCCTATAAATAGGACCCTCTCGTCACAATTCAGAAAATATACACATTCATTATCATTCATAACACATCTACAACTCATAACATCCTAGGCGATACAATCTCATACAATTCATCCCCGGAATTCTAGGCAATTTTAGGAAAACCATATACAAACCCGAGAGCAAAACTCGTCAAATCCCATCCCAATCATAAACCACCATAACTCTTCCTATATCATCTTGACGCTCCCGCCTAAGCCACATCCCGACGAGCCCCGTTTTCGAGATAATCAAGCATGTAGGTTGAGGGTGTTTCAAATCCCAGTTTTCTCCCTTTCTCAATTTTTTGTCACAATTTTTTTGTCACGATTTTTTCTGTCACAATTTTTTTTTGTCACGATTTTTTCTGTCACAATTTTTTTTTTGTCACGATTTTTTCGTCACAATTTTTTCGTCACAATTTTTTTTTTGTCACAATTTTTCAGAAACTTTTTCAAATCCACTCTAAATATTCGATATTGAATCTATAATCAAGCATCAAATATTACGAGTATCAATATTTAAGTCGAGTATAAATTGCACCATATTTTTACACGCCTTAACCAAATCATCGATTTTCAAAACCATATACAATTTTTTCATCATATCATATTTACATCTTCTAACTCGTTTGCTCCTTTATTATCGCGATTGTTGTATTGTATCGTTGGTTGCATTGTAATTCCGGGTGGTATGCCGCTCGTATATTGTAGTCTGTTATCGTTTTGTTATTTGTTTTATTGTACTAAAATGAACCTCACATGCTAAAATAACTTTGACGTTATTAGTTTAAGATACATTAAACGACTTAGCAACCCATTTAATTTTTCTCACATGCTTAGGAAAAATAATCTTTGCATATCATTCAACCGTCGAACTAACGCGTGTACACCAAAAACGAACGATATCTTAGTAAAGGCCGCTAAGTGCGGGCGGGGTTGGGTGTTCTTAGTGAACTTCCCAACACGTACCCTCACCCCTTACTCAGAACCATGGTTTCCGGATGTCCGAATCCATTGGCAACGAGAGTCATTCAATACACGATATCCGATAATGTCGGTATCGGTATCATAATTCAAAGGGACGAACCCAATAAGCTCTGACATCGGAAATGGGCCGTATTTTGTATACGGCCCACTACGACATATAGTGGGTTCAAACGGGCCCAAAACTCCCACAAAGTTCGGTGGCGACTCCTACTTCGATTTAAATTTCAATTTGACCATCTCATATGGAGATTCATTCGCCTCCCCAAACCCACGCGTGGCCGCGTCGGGGTGGACCTATGTCATGTCCACAGTATCGAATTTAAGTTTCGAGTATAAATTCCACGATATTTATGCCCGATTCAACAAACTCATCAATTTATCAAAAATCAAAAGCAATTTCGAAATCAATTCAAAATTGCGAGCGAACCCCATGTTCGTACAGGGGGCACTCGACCGAGTGCCTAGCTGATAAGTGTAGTTTGTAGTGTCTATTTTACTGTATTTTGGTCCCATTTTCCTTGTGGAATCGCTCCTTGGGAGCGATTTATGGGTTTCTTATGCTTCATTTAGTTCGTTTCAGGTTCCCGAGACCGATTTGAAAGAGTTGGAGCGATTCCGACTCGATACATACACATTTTGGAGCCAACGAGATAAAGGAACGATGACTCGAGGCCTTGGAATCGACCCCGAGACCTTGGGACCCAATCCCGAGCCTCCAAGACCCGATCTCGAGTCCCGAGAATCGACGAGGAACCCATGAGAGGCAAGGAGGGACCAAAGAGCTCTTAAGGGAGGCCTACAAGACCCATCCCGTTCGGGATGGCCTCATCCCGTTCGGGATGGGGTGCACGTTAAAGGGTGCCACTGTGAGCCCATCCCGGTCGGGACCAACCCGTCCCGATCGGGAAGACAGGGCCGTCCCGGTCGGGATGATCCGTCTCGGTCGGGACGAAGAGCTGGCAGCACGACGCCTTTTTTTCTTCTCCTTCATTCTTGTACCCATATATATACTCCCTTCTTGTAATGTTAAGACATCTTATCATAGTTTAGCATTCCTTAAGCCTTCCATAAACCCTAAAACCCTAGATTTACTTTCACTCATTAGTTTTAATCTTCCTTTAATCTTAGTTAATCTTTAGTTAATCCATTGTAATTAGTTCTTGTATTAAGAGGATACTTGAAGAATTCTCCAAGCTTGATAACCTTGGGTTTTATTTGGGTTCTTATTTATATAAGATTGCATCTTTTCTTCATCTAGTGTTGGTATAATCTTTCTTACTCTTGTTCTTAGTTATTTAATCTAGTTTCATCTTTTCATATTGTTATTGTTATTGTTGTTCCTAATGGATGTTTGTTTAGTGATGATATTTTCTCTTGTTATGGTTGTTTTATTCTTTATCATGAGTGAGTAGTCTCCTTGTGGGGTTAGTAGGGGGATTAAGAGTGGATTATGGATGATTAGGGTTGATTAAGGGGAAAAGGTTACATCTTTGTTGTTAGTCACATTGTGGGCACTCTATGTGTTTGTTGATATGCTTGTGTGAGTTGTAGTGGCCATGCTTCCCATACTTGTGTTCATCTTCTCATTGATTGCTTATTTTGTGGAAATGTTGAGAATAGTTTAGTCGCGAGAGCGCGGACTAGGGTCTAAGTTGCGAGAGCCCGGACCCACCTTGGCATCGGTCTAAGTTGCGAGAGCCCGGACCGACCCTAGCGACTAGGAGACACCTATACCCTTGATCACCCCAATTACCCTTCTAATCTTATGAACCCGACCTACCCCACTTCCTTCCATATTTGAGTTCACCTCCTTAGTTAGTCATAATTTACTCTAGTTTATTTGATAATTCATCATTAGCTTAGTCATACTTCTTCTCCACCATAGTTTTCCATTTATCGCTTCTTTGTGTTTGTTTGGTAATTTAGTCTCGTTTTAGGCCGACCTAGTCTAACCCTTGCAATACCGTCTCTGTGGATACGATCCCGACTTGCCCTAGCTACCCACTAGGCTAGTTGGTTGTTTTATTGATCGGTTAGGGACGTGACAAATCCGTCCCATCAATTTGGCGGCGTTGCCGGGGACGGTGCATTGTTTAGACTTAGTTTGCTTATTTCTAGACTTATTTACCCTTCTTTGTGTTCTCCCATCTTCTCTTGTGAATATTTTCTAGTTTTTCATCTTTTCTTAGCTTTCTTTTCTCTTTGTCTCTAGTTGTGCTTGTTTATTGTCGTTGCCTAGTGCCCATAAAGCACTAGGTGTTCTCACGTTTTTTCTAGTGTGTAGTGTATGCCTAGGAGGGGAGACGACTTCTATCTCTTTAATCCAGAGCCGGAGAGACTCTTTCGAGCCTTTCGCCAACGGACGATTAATCGAGTTAGGATCTCTCAACCAAGTGCAAGCACCACTCATCAAGGGCAAGCTCAAGGAGCCGACTTTAGCGAGTCACCTCGAGAGATGGCCGGAGGGACCTTCATCAATCCCTTCGGTAACTCTTCTTCTCCTAGTTCCCCCTCCTCTTCTACATCAACACCGTCTACACCACCACCTTCTCCCTTACATCCAAGAATGCCGAAGTTCTCATCTCACTCCACTTTCACGGAAGATGTCTTGCCGGGACCGAGTGCATTACCGGAAGCCTATACCGGGAATTTTGTGGCAAAGACTCAATTTATCCAACTCGTGGAGAGGAGCCCATTTAGTGGTTTGCCCACCGAAGACCCGCACCAACACATGGAGACCTTCTCCGATTATTGTGACGCTATATCTCAAACCGGGGTTACTCAAGATCAAATTCGTTGGGTACTCTTCCCGTTTTCTCTTATTGGAAAAGCGAAGCAATGGATCAAGAGTCTCGATAGGGCAACCATGGGTATCGACACTTGGAAAAAGCTTGCCTTGTCGTTCTACCAAAAGTTTTACCCTCCGGAAAAGACCAATTTGCTTAGGGCCTCCATCACCGGGTTCCAACAAAGGGATGAAGAGAGCCTATATGAAGCTTGGGAGCGGTTTAAGTCTTTGGTAAGATCGTGCCCTCATCATGGACTCTCACAATGGTTCTTGGTACAACAATTTTGGAATGGTCTTTATGAGGACTCGAGAGCTATTCTTAACATGGGCTCCAATGGTAGGTTCACCGAGGTCGATAAGGACCAAACTTGGGCGAGAATCGAAGAGATGGCGGTGCATAATTCGCAATACTCTAGGCCTAGGAAGGCACATCGAGGAGGCATACATGAGGTCGATGCTATCACCAAATTAAGCATTGACCTTGGAGCTCAATTGAAAACACACATGGAGACTATTGACAAGAAGCTCCAAAGCCACCTCGACCAAGTCCAAGGCACTAGTTCCTCCCACCATCAACCGATTCAAGAAGTGAATGCTTTGGGGTTCGCACCTCCTTTGCCTTATCTTGGGATGTGTGATACTTGTGGAATCGTTGGTCATGATCCTATGCATTGTAGAGGAAGTATTGAGCAAGTGAACGCCTTTCAAGCGTTCAAGCAAGGTGCCTCCTACTCTAATCAATACCAAGCTTCCAATCAAGTCCCTCAACAACAAGCCTTTCAACATCAACAACAACATCGTCCCTATGTTCCACCTCCCTTACGGGACAACAATGAAGGTTACGAAGGTTATGTGGGTAACCAAAGACCCTTCAACAATTTCAAGCAAAATAACCAAGGCAACTTTAACAACAAGCAAGGGTTCCAACAAGGGAACTTCAATCAAGGTGGTTTCCAAGGAAACCAAAATTTTCAAGGGTATCAAAACCACAACCATGGCAACAATCAAGGCCATCATCAAGGCAACTTTCATGGGTTCCAAGGGAACCATCATCAACAACAAGGTAATTCTCAAGGGTTCCAAGGGAACCGTCAACAAGCAACTCAAAATCAACAACAACAAAGCAAGCCTAGGAGCCGGTCTCCTACTCATGATTATGGCATTCCTCTCGCCATCACCGACACTCCACATAATCCATCATCCCCGCCTCGGGATTTCGACATTCAAAAGACTTTGATGGATATGCAAAAGAATACTCAAGATGTGCAAAAATGTCAAATGGATATGTCAAAAACCCAACAAGAGCTCTTCGCTTATGTTCAAGGGGAAAATGCGGTAAGAGATGCTCGTATGAAGATGCTTGAAACTCAAGTATCTCAACTTGCTTCGGGGAGCTCCTCAAGGCATAAGGGGCAATTACCTTCTCAAGGTGAAACACCGACATTTGAGCATGTAAATGCTATCACCACAAGGAGAGGTACATCCTATGACCCCCCTCCATATCCTAGTGAGCAAGAGCCAATGTAAGAACCGACAAAGGAAATGGCATCTCCAACTCAAGAAAAATCAAGCTTGGATAATCCAATGGAGGAACAAGTTTTATGGGAAGTTGAAAAACCCCAAGAAGACAACCCTCCCCCACTTCAAGAGAAAGACAAGGGAAAAAGGAAAGTGTCCTTTGAAGAGTCCACCCCTAGTGAGCACAACAAGTACCAAATCAAGTTGCCTTTCCCATCGAGGCAAATGAAGACTAAGGTGGACAAGAAATACGACAAGTTCCTTAGTATTGTGAAGAAATTAGATGTTAGTGTCCCGTTTACCGAGTTACTTACCCAAATCCCGGCATATGGTAAATTCATGAAAGAAATCTTGGCTAGGAAGAGGTCCATCGACAAGGAAGAGACGGTAGCGTTCACTAGGGTGGTGAGCGAGCTTATTCAAGGTTCCACGCTTCCGAAGTTGAAGGACCCGGGTAGTTTCTCTATCCCATGCACCATCGGCAATTACAAGATCGAGAGAGCTATGTGTGATTTGGGTGCGAGTGTGAGCATTATTCCCTACACCATTTGTGAGCGATTAGGGATGACGGAGTTGAAATGTACGTCCATTACAGTCCAAATGGCCAATAAATCTCTTAACCGACCATTGGGAATGTTAGAGGATGTGCCGGTACAAATAGGGAAGTTCTTCATTCCGGTCGACTTCATTGTGGTTGACATGCCGGAGGATGCTAACACTCCCATCATCCTTGAACGCCCATTTTTACACACCGCCGGTGCCGTGATCGATGTGAAGAAGGGTGGGATTACTTTTCAACTAGGCGACGAGGAGTTAGTGTTCGACCTCCAAGGCAACACTTCGCCTATGACCGAGACATGTAATATGATCCATGCCACGGAAGACATCGATCGAGGGAAAGATCCGGGACAAAGCTTGAAGAAGTACTCTTATGTACTTGAGGATGATGACTCCGATTTGGAGGAAGATGAATGCCCAAATCATGGGCTTGATGACAAGTTGCAAGGCAAGGAAGAAGATGAGCCTCCCTTGGGGCCACATGAAGACCGGTGGACGTTTGGGTATATCCCCAAAGACCAAAAGTACAAGTTCAAGTCGTTGAACTTGGAAGATCGGGATGCCCCGGGAACGTCAAGGCAAGGCTATGAAGAGCCTTGGGATGTGGTCGGTTACATTACGAGCTTGATTGAAGACTTCTCTAGGGCCTTCGACTTGTTCTTACATGCCCTTGATGGAGATGGAATTGATCATGGTTGTTGAAAAAGAATGAAGAGTGCACCATCTTGGTTTGACGGAGTTCCACAAGAACCGTCTCATTGTATATATCTCTTTCTTGTAGTTAGTTGGATTTTTGTGAATTCTTGTTATTTGGATTGATTGATGAGCGTTGTGAGGGAGAGAGTTTGATGTGTGTTTGAGTATTGTTTGATAGGTGAAGTGAGAATGCTTCCTAGAGAAGAATGGCTATGATATATCTTGGGTTGTAAGCACGAGGATCGGGTTTTTGAAGCTTGGAGCAAACTTTTAGGATTGTGGAAGTTGAAGAAGACCCATCCCGGCCGGGAAGAGGCGTCCCGACCGGGACGGGCGTGGCATCCCGACCGGGAGGGAGTCATCCCGATCGGGATGGGGGTGCACAAATTCGAGCTCACTGGAGGTCCATCCCGACCGGGAAGGAAGCGTCCCGACCGGGATGGGTGAGACATCCCGAACAGGACCGATCATCCCGAACGGGACGGGCACCTGCTCCCCCTTTGTGCTTCTTCTTCGCTAATCGAGTCCACCCAATGGTTTTATGCCCCCTCCCAACCTCCCTAGCTATCCTAGCCTTATCATATGCCCCATGTTCTTCATTGTCATGCCCTCACTCCATTTCCTATCCACTTTACACCGACTCTCACATCAAATCCCACCCCTTACCATTACTACCCCGACCGTGAGTTCTTCTTGAGTGTGAAGCGAGATGGCAACCGAGAGGACAAGCGACGAGCCTCTAATGATCATCGAGACGATGGAGCAAGTGAGTTACTAACCGCTCGGTTTGGGTAACTATCCTTACTTTTCCGTCTTTTTATCGCTTATATTCTCCTATTTGCCCCCTTCCCCTTGAGTCACGGTATCTTAGTGGCCTTGGAGGCCATAGTATGGTTGCTCCCGACTCCCGATGACGTGATTGCGTCGAGAGTCAATTGTTTAATCCAATATACAAGATTTTCACCCCTTTTTAGGAATTAGTCGCATTTGGACGAAATCCGGGCTAGGTGACTTGATTACACCTAGCCCTCCCCTCCCATCTCCTTTTGTTTCCTTCTTTTTATTTTCTTCCCCCTTCCATATCTTTTCTTGTCTCGCTCCATGGTGACTTGATTACACCCCGGCCGGACGCTTTCTACCCTTTTCTCCATCTTTTCTTTTTGATTTTTAGCCTTATTTTAGTAGTTTCTTTTACTTTTCTTTTGTCTCTCCGCACACTACGATTGAGCATATGAGGACATTGCTCGGTTTAAGTGTGGGGAGCGATATTCTATCGTAGTTAGTTCCCTTTTTCGAAAAACCTTTAAAAACCCTAAAAATTTGAAAGTTTTTCACAAAAATCAAAAAGATTTTCTTTTTGTGTCTTTTTCTTTTGTGTCGTTGTGTCGTATATTTGTTTTGTATTGTGTGTGTTTTGCCTCCCTTTTCCTTATAGGTTGCTTAATCTCTGTTGTTTGGAAAGCTTTGAAGACATCCGGTAACATCTTCTAACCCTCTTTCCCTCTTTATTCCTTGTGATGCTTGGAGAAGGTTGTGTTGAGGTGTGCTCGGGTGGATCTTGTACATACTTGTGGTGGATTTGATGACTTGTTTGGAATTTCGGGGTGGTGTGTGTTTTATTTATGTGTTCGTTTTGTCTTGTTTTGTTTTATTTTGTTGCCTTTTGTTTCTTTTCCTTTCATTCTCGTTGAGTCCTTGTAATGTGTTGTGTAGTTGTGTCTTGTGTAAATGGTTTTCGAAAACCAAGTTTAGAGGCTAGTGTGTGAGTGTGTACTTTCCCTTTTTAGTAATGTAAATCGAGTCTTGGACTTTAGCCTAGTAGAATGACCCTAAATCAATGATTTCGTTGGTCCTTTACCTTGAGTCCACCTAGCTTACTAGGAATTTACTACGGGATTTGCACTTTTGACCATTATGACCACCCACGGTGTGAAAAGGCTTTGGTTACCGAGTCCCGTTCCTTAGGTGACCATGTCCGGAATCGTTTGATTAGTCCAAGTTCTCCACTTTTTGTGGGTTTGAAGGGTCTTGGCCAGTCCCGACTTACCCATTTACCTACCTCCTACACATATCCACAAAATAAATTGCAATTTGTGATTTCTCTCTTTCTCATCACCAAAAAAATGCCAAAATGCCAAATCAAAGCCAAAAGGCAAAGAAAAGAAAAAAAAGAATGAAAATGAAAGAAAGAAAAGAAATGAAGAAAAAGAAAAGGCAAAAAAGCCAAAAAGAAAATAGAAAAAAAGAAAAAAAGAATGGCATAGCAAAACAAAGCAAAAATGCAAAAGAAAGAAAAATGCCAAAAAGAAAATCGTCTCACAAAAAGAATCCCTACATCACAAAATAAGCCTTTTACTGACTATTACCGTGAAGAGCCTACCAAAGGACCGAGTCCCTAGGAAGGATGATAGCGATAATGGTTGGTCTTCCCTCACTTTGCATATATTTCCACCTTTTTACTTGGACTAGTTAGGCGGTTTTTAGACATGGGATAACCATCTTAGCTCATGGCTAAAGGGGGCGGGGTCTCACTTACCTACAGTGTCGACTAACACCGTGGTTCATCCTTTTTCCACTCCGCCGATCGCCCCGTAGTACGTTCTTAGAAAGTTAGGAGGACCTAGGTAAGTTACCAACGTTTTTGTTGCTTTATCGTCATACTATTAGGGTTTAGTTCACCTTGGTTTGTATTGCTAGCTTGGGAACGTTGTCACTTACCTCGAGTCCTAAACCGGTGTTTCATTCACCGCTTTTAGAGGGAAGCGGTATTTCTTTTGTTTTGGGTGCAACCGTCTAAGTGTTTGTTTGTGTGTTTGTTTGTTTGTGTGTTTTGTGACCGGTTGCATCCGCGGTTTTGTCGCAAGACCCCACTTGCCTTGCGGGGTGCACTTTTCCTCAATGTGCATTCGCGTGAGTTGAAAGGGCGTAGGGTGCGCTAATACCCATTCGGCTAGTATAGTAGTTAGTCTGTGCTTACTTGAGGGCGAGTAAGGGTTAAGTGTGGGGGAGTTGATAAGTGTAGTTTGTAGTGTCTATTTTACTGTATTTTGGTCCCATTTTCCTTGTGGAATCGCTTCTTGGGAGCAATTTATGAGTTTCTTATGCTTCATTTAGTTCGTTTCAGGTTCCCGAGACCGATTTGAAAGAGTTGGAGCGATTCCGACTCGATACATACACATTTTGGAGCCAACGAGATAAAGGAACGATGACTCGAGGCCTTGGAATCGACCCCGAGACCTTGGGACCCAATCCCGAGCCTCCGAGACCCGATCCCGAGTCCCGAGAATCGACGAGGAACCCATTAGAGGCAAGGAGGGACCAAATAGCTCTTAAGGGAGGCCTACAAGCCCATCCCGTTCGGGATGGGGTGCACGTTAAAGGGTGCCACTGTGAGCCCATCCCGGTCGGGACCAACCCATCCCGATCGGGAAGATAGGGCCGTCCCGGTCGGGATGATCCGTCTCGGTCGGGACGAAGAGCTGGCAGCACGACGCCTTTTTTTTTCTTCTCCTTCATTCTTGTACCCATATATATACTCCCTTCTTGTAATGTTAAGACATCTTATCATAGTTTAGCATTCCTTAAGCCTCCCATAAACCCTAAAACCCTAGATTTACTTTCACTCATTAGTTTTAATCTTCCTTTAATCTTAGTTAATCTTTAGTTAATCCATTGTAATTAGTTCTTGTATTAAGAGGATACTTGAAGAATTCTCCAAGCTTGACAACCTTGGGTTTTATTTGGGTTCTTATTTATACAAGATTGCATCTTTTCTTCATCTAGTGTTGGTATAATCTTTATTACTCTTGTTCTTAGTTATTTAATCTAGTTTCATCTTTTCATATTGTTATTGTTATTGTTGTTCCTAATGGATGTTTGTTTAGTGATGATATTTTCTCTTGTTATGGTTGTTATATTCTTTATCATGAGTGAGTAGTCTCCTTGTGGGGTTAGTAGGGGGATTAAGAGTGGATTATGGATGATTAGGGTTGATTAAGGGGAAAAGGTTACATCTTTGTTGTTAGTCACATTGTGGGCACTCTATGTGTTTGTTGATATGCTTGTGTGAGTTGTAGTGGCCATGCTTCCCATACTTGTGTTCATCTTCTCATTGATTGCTTATTTTGTGGAAATGTTGAGAATAGTTTAGTCGCGAGAGCGCGGACTAGGGTCTAAGTTGCGAGATCCCGGACCCACCTTGGCATCGGTCTAAGTTGCGAGAGCCCGGACCGACCCTAGCGACTAGGAGACACCTATACCCTTGATCACCCCAATTACCCTTCTAATCTTATGAACCCGACCTACCCCACTTCCTTCCATATTTGAGTTCACCTCCTTAGTTAGTCATAATTTACTCTAGTTTATTTGATAATTCATCATTAGCTTAGTCATACTTCTTCTCCACCATAGTTTTCCATTTATCGCTTCTTTGTGTTTGTTTGGTAATTTAGTCTCGTTTTAGGCCGACCTAGTCTAACCCTTGCAATACCGTCTCCGTGGATACGATCCCGACTTGCCCTAGCTACCCACTAGGCTAGTTGGTTGTTTTATTGATCGGTTAGGGACGTGACAAATCCGTCCCATCAATTTGGCGGCGTTGCCGGGGACGGTGCATTGTTTAGACTTAGTTTGCTTATTTCTAGACTTATTTACCCTTCTTTGTGTTCTCCCATCTTCTCTTGTGAATATTTTCTAGTTTTTCATCTTTTCTTAGCTTTCTTTTCTCTTTGTCTCTAGTTGTGCTTGTTTATTGTCGTTGCCTAGTGCCCATAAAGCACTAGGTGTTCTCACGTTTGTTCTAGTGTGTAGTGTATGCCTAGGAGGGGAGACGACTTCTATCTCTTTAATCCAGAGCCGGAGAGACTCTTTCGAGCCTTTCGCCAACGGACGATTAATCGAGTTAGGATCTCTCAACCAAGTGCAAGCACCACTCATCAAGGGCAAGCTCAAGGAGCCGACTTTAGCGAGTCACCTCGAGAGATGGCCGGAGGGACCTTCATCAATCCCTTCGGTAACTCTTCTTCTCCTAGTTCCCCCTCCTCTTCTACATCAACACCGTCTACACCACCACCTTCTCCCTTACATCCAAGAATGCCGAAGTTCTCATCTCACTCCACTTTCACGGAAGATGTCTTGCCGGGACCGAGTGCATTACCGGAAGCCTATACCGGGAATTTTGTGGCAAAGACTCAATTTATCCAACTCGTGGAGAGGAGCCCATTTAGTGGTTTGCCCACCGAAGACCCGCACCAACACATGGAGACCTTCTCCGATTATTGTGACGCTATATCTCAAACCGGGGTTACTCAAGATCAAATTCGTTGGGTACTCTTCCCGTTTTCTCTTATTGGAAAAGCGAAGCAATGGATCAAGAGTCTCGATAGGGCAACCATGGGTATCGACACTTGGAAAAAGCTTGCCTTGGCGTTCTACCAAAAGTTTTACCCTCCGGAAAAGACCAATTTGCTTAGGGCCTCCATCACCGGGTTCCAACAAAGGGATGAAGAGAGCCTATATGAAGCTTGGGAGCGGTTTAAGTCTTTGGTAAGATCGTGCCCTCATCATGGACTCTCACAATGGTTCTTGGTACAACAATTTTGGAATGGTCTTTATGAGGACTCGAGAGCTATTCTTAACATGGGCTCCAATGGTTGGTTCACCGAGGTCGATAAGGACCAAACTTGGGCGAGAATCGAAGAGATGGCGGTGCATAATTCGCAATACTCTAGGCCTAGGAAGGCACATCGAGGAGGCATACATGAGGTCGATGCTATCACCAAATTAAGCATTGACCTTGGAGCTCAATTGAAAACACACATGGAGACTATTGACAAGAAGCTCCAAAGCCACCTCGACCAAGTCCAAGGCACTAGTTCCTCCCACCATCAACCGATTCAAGAAGTTATGCTTTGGGGTTCGCACCTCTTTTGCCTTATCTTGGGATGTGTGATACTTGTTGAATCGTTGGTCATGATCCTATGCATTGTAGAGGAAGTATTGAGCAAGTGAACGCCTTTCAAGCGTTCAAGCAAGGTGCCTCCTACTCTAATCAATACCAAGCTTCCAATCAAGTCCCTCAACAACAAGCCTTTCAACATCAACAACAATATCGTCCCTATGTTCCACCTCCTTTACGGGACAACAATGAAGGTTACCACGGTTATGTGGGTAACCATAGACCCTTCAACAATTTCAAGCAAAATAACCAAGGCAACTTCAACAACAAGCAAGGGTTCCAACAAGGGAACTTCAATCAAGGTGGTTTCCAAGGAAACCAAAATTTTCAAGGGTATCAAAACCACAACCATGGCAACAATCAAGGCCATCATCAAGGCAACTTTCATGGGTTCCAAGGGAACCATCATCAACAACAAGGTAATTCTCAAGGGTTCCAAGGGAACCGTCAACAAGCAACTCAAAATCAACAACAACAAAGCAAGCCTAGGAGCCGGTCTCCTACTCATGATTATGGCATTCCTCTCGCCATCACCGACACTCCACATAATCCATCATCTCCGCCTCGGGATTTCGACATTCAAAAGACTTTGATGGATATGCAAAAGAATACTCAAGATGTGCAAAAATGTCAAATGGATATGTCAAAAACCCAACAAGAGCTCTTCGCTTATGTTCAAGGGGAAAATGCGGTAAGAGATGCTCGTATGAAGATGCTTGAAACTCAAGTATCTCAACTTGCTTCGGGGAGCTCCTCAAGGCAAAAGGGGCAATTACCTTCTCAAGGTGAAACACCGATATTTGAGCATGTAAATGCTATCACCACAAGGAGAGGTACATCCTATGACCCCCCTCCATATCCTAGTGAGCAAGAGCCAATGTAAGAACCGACAAAGGAAATGGCATCTCCAACTCAAGAAAAATCAAGCTTGGATAATCCAATGGAGGAACAAGTTTTATGGGAAGTTGAAAAACCCCAAGAAGACAACCCTCCCCCACTTCAAGAGAAAGACAAGGGAAAAAGGAAAGTGTACTTTGAAGAGTCCACCCCTAGTGAGCACAACAAGTACCAAATCAAGTTGCCTTTCCCATCGAGGCAAATGAAGACTAAGGTGGACACTCAATACGATAAGTTCCTTAGTATTGTGAAGAAATTGGATGTTAGTGTCCCGTTTACCGAGTTACTTACCCAAATCCCGGCATATGGTAAATTCATGAAAGAAATCTTGGCTAGGAAGAGGTCCATCGACAAGGAAGAGACGGTAGCGTTCACTAGGGTGGTGAGCGAGCTTATTCAAGGTTCCACGCTTCCGAAGTTGAAGGACCCGGGTAGTTTCTCTATCCCATGCACCATCGGCAATTACAAGATCGAGAGAGCTATGTGTGATTTGGGTGCGAGTGTGAGCATTATTCCCTACACCATTTGTGAGCGATTAGGGATGACGGAGTTGAAATGTACGTCCATTACAGTCCAAATGGCCAATAAATCTCTTAACCGACCATTGGGAATGTTAGAAGATGTGCCGGTACAAATAGGGAAGTTCTTCATTCCGGTCGACTTCATTGTGGTTGACATGCCGGAGGATGCTAACACTCCCATCATCCTTGAACGCCCATTTTTACACACCGCCGGTGCCGTGATCGATGTGAAGAAGGGTAGGATTACTTTTCAACTAGGCGACGAGGAGTTAGTGTTCGACCTCCAAGGCAACACTTCGCCTATGACCGAGACATGTAATATGATCCATGCCACGGAAGACATCGATCGAGGGAAAGATCCGGGACAAAGCTTGAAGAAGTACTCTTATGTACTTGAGGATGATGACTCCGATTTGGAGGAAGATGAATGCCCAAATCATGGGCTTGATGACAAGTTGCAAGGCAAGGAAGAAGATGAGCCTCCCTTGGGGCCACATGAAGACCGGTGGACGTTTGGGTATATCCCCAAAGACCAAAAGTACAAGTTCAAGTCGTTGAACTTGGAAGATCGGGATGCCCCGGGAACGTCAAGGCAAGGCTATGAAGAGCCTTGGGATGTGGTCGGTTACATTACGAGCTTGATTGAAGACTTCTCTAGGGCCTTCGACTTGTTCTTACATGCCCTTGATGGAGATGGAATTGATCATGGTTGTTGAAAAAGAATGAAGAGTGCACCATCTTGGTTTGACGGAGTTCCACAAGAACCGTCTCATTGTATATATCTCTTTCTCGTAGTTAGTTGGATTTTTGTGAATTCTTGTTATTTGGATTGATTGATGAGCGTTGTGAGGGAGAGAGTTTGATGTGTGTTTGAGTATTGTTTGATAGGTGAAGTGAGAATGCTTCCTAGAGAAGAATGGCTATGATATATCTTGGCTTGTAAGCACGAGGATCGGGTTTTTGAAGCTTGGAGCAAGCTTTTAGGATTGTGGAAGTTGAAGAAGACCCATCCCGGCCGGGAAGAGGCGTCCCGACCGGGACGGGCGTGGCATCCCGACCGGGAGGGAGTCATCCCGATCGGGATGGGGGTGCACAAATTCGAGCTCACTGGAGGTCCATCCCGACAGGGATGGGTGAGACATCCCGAACAGGACCGATCATCCCGAACGGGACGGGCACCTGCTCCCCCTTTGTGCTTCTTCTTCGCAAATCAAGTCCACCCAATGGTTTTATGCCCCCTCCCAACCTCCCTAGCTATCCTAGCCTTATCATATGACCCATGTTCTTCATTGTCATGCCCTCACTCCATTTCCTATCCACTTTACACCGACTCTCACATCAAATCCCACCCCTTACCATTACTACCCCGACCGTGAGTTCTTCTTGAGTGTGAAGCGAGATGGCAACCGAGAGGACAAGCGACGAGCCTCTAATGATCATCGAGACGATGGAGCAAGTGAGTTACTAACCGCTCGGTTTGGGTAACTATCCTTACTTTTCCGTCTTTTTATCGCTTATATTCTCCTATTTGCCCCCTTCCCCTTGAGTCACGGTATCTTAGTGGCCTTGGAGGCCATAGTATGGTTGCTCCCGACTCCCGATGACGTGATTGCGTCGAGAGTCAATTGTTTAATCCAATATACAAGATTTTCACCCCTTTTTAGGAATTAGTCGCATTTGGACGGAATCCGGGCTAGGTGACTTGATTACACCTAGCCCTCCCCTCCCATCTCCTTTTGTTTCCTTCTTTTTATTTTCTTCCCCCTTCCATATCTTTTCTTGTCTCGCTCCATGGTGACTTGATTACACCCCGGCCGGACGCTTTCTACCCTTTTCTCCATCATTTCTTTTTGATTTTTAGCCTTATTTTCGTAGTTTCTTTTACTTTTCTTTTGTCTCTCCGCACACTACGATTGAGCATATGAGGACATTGCTCGGTTTAAGTGTGGGGGAGCGATATTCTATCGTAGTTAGTTCCCTTTTTCGAAAAACCTTTAAAAACCCTAAAAATTTGAAAGTTTTTCACAAAAATAAAAAAGATTTTCTTTTTGTGTCTTTTTCTTTTGTGTCGTTGTGTCGTATATTTGTTTTGTATTGTGTGTGTTTTGCCTCCCTTTTCCTTATAGGTTGCTTAATCTCTGTTGTTTGGAAAGCTTTGAAGACATCCGGTAACATCTTCTAACCCTCTTTCCCTCTTTATTCCTTGTGATGCTTGGAGAAGGTTGTGTTGAGGTGTGCTCGGGTGGAGCTTGTACATACTTGTGGTGGATTTGATGACTTGTTTGGAATTTCGGGGTGGTGTGTGTTTTATTTATGTGTTCGTTTTGTCTTGTTTTGTTTTATTTTGTTGCCTTTTGTTTCTTTTCCTTTCATTCTCGTTGAGTCCTTGTAATGTGTTGTGTAGTTGTGTCTTGTGTAAATGGTTTTCGAAAACCCAGTTTAGAGGCTAGTGTATGAGTGTGTACTTTCCCTTTTTAGTAATGTAAATCGAGTCTTGGACTTTAGCCTAGTAGAATGACCCTAAATCAATGATTTCGTTGGTCCTTTACCTTGAGTCCACCTAGCTTACTAGGAATTTACTACGGGATTTGCACTTTTGACCATTATGACCACCCACGGTGTGAAAAGGCTTTGGTTACCGAGTCCCGTCCCTTAGGTGACCATGTCCGGAATCGTTTGATTAGTCCAAGTTCTCCACTTTTTGTGGGTTTGAAGGGTCTTGGCCAGTCCCGACTTACCCATTTACCTACCTCCTACACATATCCACAAAATAAATTGCAATTTGTGATTTCTCTCTTTCTCATCACCAAAAGAAATGCCAAAATGCCAAATCAAAGCCTAAAGGCAAAGAAAAGAAAAAAAAGAATGAAAATGAAAGAAAGAAAAGAAATGAAGAAAAAGAAAAGGCAAAAAAGCAAAAAAGAAAATAGAAAAAAAGAAAAAAAGAATGGCATAGCAAAACAAAGCAAAAATGCAAAAGAAAGAAAAATGCCAAAAAGAAAATCGTCTCACAAAAAGAATCCCTACATCACAAAATAAGCCTTTTACTGACTATTACCGTGAAGAGCCTACAAAAGGACCGAGTCCCTAGGAAGGATGATAGCGATAATGGTTGGTCTTCCCTCACTTTGCATATATTTCCACCTTTTTACTTGGACTAGTTAGGCGGTTTTTAGACATGGGATAACCATCTTAGCTCATGGCTAAAGGGGGCGGGGTCTCACTTACCTACAATGTCGACTAACACCGTGGTTCATCCTTTTTCCACTCCGCCGATCGCCCCGTAGTACGTTCTTAGAAAGTTAGGAGGACCTAGGTAAGTTACCAACGTTTTTGTTGCTTTATCGTCATACTATTAGGGTTTAGTTCACCTTGGTTTGTATTGATAGCTTGGGAATGTTGTCACTTACCTCGAGTCCTAAACCGGTGTTTCATTCATCGCTTTTAGAGGGAAGCGGTATTTCTTTTGTTTTGGGTGCAACCGTCTAAGTGTTTGTTTGTGTGTTTGTTTGTTTGTGTGTTTTGTGACCGGTTGCATCCGCGGTTTTGTCGCAAGACCCCACTTGCCTTGCGGGGTGCACTTTTCCTCAATGTGCATTCGCGTGAGTTGAAAGGGCGTAGTGTGCGCTAATACCCATTCGGCTAGTATAGTAGTTAGTCTGTGCTTACTTGAGGGCGAGTAAGGGTTAAGTGTGGGGGAGTTGATAAGTGTAGTTTGTAGTGTCTATTTTACTGTATTTTGGTCCCATTTTCCTTGTGGAATCGCTCCTTGGGAGCGATTTATGAGTTTCTTATGCTTCATTTAGTTCGTTTCAGGTTCCCGAGACCGATTTGAAAGAGTTGGAGCGATTCCGACTCGATACATACACATTTTGGAGCCAACGAGATAAAGGAACGATGACTCGAGGCCTTGGAATCGACCCCGAGACCTTGGGACCCAATCCCGAGCCTCCGAGACCCGATCCCGAGTCCCGAGAATTGACGAGGAACCCATGAGAGGCAAGGAGGGACCAAAGAGCTCTTAAGGGAGGCCTACAAGACCCATCCCGTTCGGGATGGGGTGCACGTTAAAGGGTGCCACTGTGAGCCCATCCCGGTCGGGACCAACCCATCCCGATCGGGAAGACAGGGCCGTCCCGGTCGGGATGATCCGTCTCGGTCGGGACGAAGAGCTGGCAGCACGACGCCTTTTTTTTCTTCTCCTTCATTCTTGTACCCATATATATACTCCCTTCTTGTAATGTTAAGACATCTTATCATAGTTTAGCATTCCTTAAGCCTCCCATAAACCCTAAAACCCTAGATTTACTTTCACTCATTAGTTTTAATCTTCCTTTAATCTTAGTTAATCTTTAGTTAATCCATTGTAATTAGTTCTTGTATTAAGAGGATACTTGAAGAATTCTCCAAGCTTGACAACCTTGTGTTTTATTTGGGTTCTTATTTATACAAGATTGCATCTTTTCTTCATCTAGTGTTGGTATAATCTTTCTTACTCTTGTTCTTAGTTATTTAATCTAGTTTCATCTTTTCATATTGTTATTGTTATTGTTGTTCCTAATGGATGTTTGTTTAGTGATGATATTTTCTCTTGTTATGGTTGTTATATTCTTTATCATGAGTGAGTAGTCTCCTTGTGGGGTTAGTAGGGGGATTAAGAGTGGATTATGGATGATTAGGGTTGATTAAGGGGAAAAGGTTACATCTTTGTTGTTAGTCACATTGTGGGCACTCTATGTGTTTGTTGATATGCTTGTGTGAGTTGTAGTGGCCATGCTTCCCATACTTGTGTTCATCTTCTCATTGATTGCTTATTTTGTGGAAATGTTGAGAATAGTTCAGTCGCGAGCGCGCGGACTAGGGTCTAAGTTGCGAGAGCCCGGACCCACCTTGGCATCGGTCTAAGTTGCGAGAGCCCGGACCGACCCTAGCGACTAGGAGACACCTATACCCTTGATCACCCCAATTACTCTTCTACTCTTATGAACCCGACCTACCCCACTTCCTTCCATATTTGAGTTCACCTCCTTAGTTAGTCATAATTTACTCTAGTTTATTTGATAATTCATCATTAGCTTAGTCATACTTCTTCTCCACCATAGTTTTCCATTTATCGCTTCTTTGTGTTTGTTTGGTAATTTAGTCTCGTTTTAGGCCGACCTAGTCTAACCCTTGCAATACCGTCTCCGTGGATACGATCCCGACTTGCCCTAGCTACCCACTAGGCTAGTTGGTTGTTTTATTGATCGGTTAGGGACGTGACAAATCCGTCCCATCAATTTGGCGGCGTTGCCGGGGACGGTGCATTGTTTAGACTTAGTTTGCTTATTTCTAGACTTATTTACCCTTCTTTGTGTTCTCCCATCTTCTCTTGTGAATATTTTCTAGTTTTTCATCTTTTCTTAGCTTTCTTTTCTCTTTGTCTCTAGTTGTGCTTGTTTATTGTCGTTGCCTAGTGCCCATAAAGCACTAGGTGTTCTCACGTTTTTTCTAGTGTGTAGTGTATGCCTAGGAGGGGAGACGACTTCTATCTCTTTAATCCAGAGCCGGAGAGACTCTTTCGAGCCTTTCGCCAACGGACGATTAATCGAGTTAGGATCTCTCAACCAAGTGCAAGCACCACTCATCAAGGGCAAGCTCAAGGAGCCGACTTTAGCGAGTCACCTCGAGAGATGGCCGGAGGGACCTTCATCAATCCCTTCGGTAACTCTTCTTCTCCTAGTTCCCCCTCCTCTTCTACATCAACACCGTCTACACCACCACCTTCTCCCTTACATCCAAGAATGCCGAAGTTCTCATCTCACTCCACTTTCACGGAAGATGTCTTGCCGGGACCGAGTGCATTACCGGAAGCCTATACCGGGAATTTTGTGGCAAAGACTCAATTTATCCAACTCGTGGAGAGGAGCCCATTTAGTGGTTTGCCCACCGAAGACCCGCACCAACACATGGAGACCTTCTCCGATTATTGTGACGCTATATCTCAAACCGGGGTTACTCAAGATCAAATTCGTTGGGTACTCTTCCCGTTTTCTCTTATTGGAAAAGCGAAGCAATGGATCAAGAGTCTCGATAGGGCAACCATGGGTATCGACACTTGGAAAAAGCTTGCCTTGGCGTTCTACCAAAAGTTTTACCCTCCGGAAAAGACCAATTTGCTTAGGGCCTCCATCACCGGGTTCCAACAAAGGGATGAAGAGAGCCTATATGAAGCTTGGGAGCGGTTTAAGTCTTTGGTAAGATCGTGCCCTCATCATGGACTCTCACAATGGTTCTTGGTACAACAATTTTGGAATGGTCTTTATGAGGACTCGAGAGCTATTCTTAACATGGGCTCCAACGGTTGGTTCACCGAGGTCGATAAGGACCAAACTTGGGCGAGAATCGAAGAGATGGCGGTGCATAATTCGCAATACTCTAGGCCTAGGAAGGCACATCGAGGAGGCATACATGAGGTCGATGCTATCACCAAATTAAGCATTGACCTTGGAGCTCAATTGAAAACACACATGGAGACTATTGACAAGAAGCTCCAAAGCCACCTCGACCAAGTCCAAGGCACTAGTTCCTCCCACCATCAACCGATTCAAGAAGTTATGCTTTGGGGTTCCACCTCCTTTGCCTTATCTTGGGATGTGTGATACTTGTTGAATCGTTGGTCATGATCCTATGCATTGTAGAGGAAGTATTGAGCAAGTGAACGCCTTTCAAGCGTTGAAGCAAGGTGCCTCCTACTCTAATCAATACCAAGCTTCCAATCAAGTCCCTCAACAACAAGCCTTTCAACATCAACAACAATATCGTCCCTATGTTCCACCTCCTTTACGGGACAAAAATGAAGGTTACCACGGTTATGTGGGTAACCATAGACCCTTCAACAATTTCAAGCAAAATAACCAAGGCAACTTCAACAACAAGCAAGGGTTCCAACAAGGGAACTTCAATCAAGGTGGTTTCCAAGGAAACCAAAATTTTCAAGGGTATCAAAACCACAACCATGGCAACAATCAAGGCCATCATCAAGGCAACTTTCATGGGTTCCAAGGGAACCATCATCAACAACAAGGTAATTCTCAAGGGTTCCAAGGGAACCGTCAACAAGCAACTCAAAATCAACAACAACAAAGCAAGCCTAGGAGCCGGTCTCCTACTCATGATTATGGCATTCCTCTCGCCATCACCGACACTCCACATAATCCATCATCTCTGCCTCGGGATTTCGACATTCAAAAGACTTTGATGGATATGCAAAAGAATACTCAAGATGTGCAAAAATGTCAAATGGATATGTCAAAAACCCAACAAGAGCTCTTCGCTTATGTTCAAGGGGAAAATGCGGTAAGAGATGCTCGTATGAAGATGCTTGAAACTCAAGTATCTCAACTTGCTTCGGGGAGCTCCTCAAGGCAAAAGGGGCAATTACCTTCTCAAGGTGAAACACCGACATTTGAGCATGTAAATGCTATCACCACAAGGAGAGGTACATCCTATGACCCCCCTCCATATCCTAGTGAGCAAGAGCCAATGTAAGAACCGACAAAGGAAATGGCATCTCCAACTCAAGAAAAATCAAGCTTGGATAATCCAATGGAGGAACAAGTTTTATGGGAAGTTGAAAAACCCCAAGAAGACAACCCTCCCCCACTTCAAGAGAAAGACAAGGGAAAAAGGAAAGTGTACTTTGAAGAGTCCACCCCTAGTGAGCACAACAAGTACCAAATCAAGTTGCCTTTCCCATCGAGGCAAATGAAGACTAAGGTGGACACTCAATACGATAAGTTCCTTAGTATTGTGAAGAAATTGGATGTTAGTGTCCCGTTTACCGAGTTACTTACCCAAATCCCGGCATATGGTAAATTCATGAAAGAAATCTTGGCTAGGAAGAGGTCCATCGACAAGGAAGAGACGGTAGCGTTCACTAGGGTGGTGAGCGAGCTTATTCAAGGTTCCACGCTTCCGAAGTTGAAGGACCCGGGTAGTTTCTCTATCCCATGCACCATCGGCAATTACAAGATCGAGAGAGCTATGTGTGATTTGGGTGCGAGTGTGAGCATTATTCCCTACACCATTTGTGAGCGATTAGGGATGACGGAGTTGAAATGTACGTCCATTACAGTCCAAATGGCCAATAAATCTCTTAACCGACCATTGGGAATGTTAGAAGATGTGCCGGTACAAATAGGGAAGTTCTTCATTCCGGTCGACTTCATTGTGGTTGACATGCCGGAGGATGCTAACACTCCCATCATCCTTGAACGCCCATTTTTACACACCGCCGGTGCCGTGATCGATGTGAAGAAGGGTAGGATTACTTTTCAACTAGGCGACGAGGAGTTAGTGTTCGACCTCCAAGGCAACACTTCGCCTATGACCGAGACATGTAATATGATCCATGCCACGGAAGACATCGATCGAGGGAAAGTTCCGGGACAAAGCTTGAAGAAGTACTCTTATGTACTTGAGGATGATGACTCCGATTTGGAGGAAGATGAATGCCCAAATCATGGGCTTGATGACAAGTTGCAAGGCAAGGAAGAAGATGAGCCTCCCTTGGGGCCACATGAAGACCGGTGGACGTTTGGGTATATCCCCAAAGACCAAAAGTACAAGTTCAAGTCGTTGAACTTGGAAGATCGGGATGCCCCGGGAACGTCAAGGCAAGGCTATGAAGAGCCTTGGGATGTGGTTGGTTACATTACGAGCTTGATTGAAGACTTCTCTAGGGCCTTCGACTTGTTCTTACATGCCCTTGATGGAGATGGAATTGATCATGGTTGTTGAAAAAGAATGAAGAGTGCACCATCTTGGTTTGACGGAGTTCCACAAGAACCGTCTCATTGTATATATCTCTTTCTCGTAGTTAGTTGGATTTTTGTGAATTCTTGTTATTTGGATTGATTGATGAGCGTTGTGAGGGAGAGAGTTTGATGTGTGTTTGAGTATTGTTTGATAGGTGAAGTGAGAATGCTTCCTAGAGAAGAATGGCTATGATATATCTTGGCTTGTAAGCACGAGGATCGGGTTTTTGAAGCTTGGAGCAAGCTTTTAGGATTGTGGAAGTTGAAGAAGACCCATCCCGGCCGGGAAGAGGCGTCCCGACCGGGACGGGCGTGGCATCCCGACCGGGAGGGAGTCATCCCGATCGGGATGGGGGTGCACAAATTCGAGCTCACTGGAGGTCCATCCCGACAGGGATGGGTGAGACATCCCGAACAGGACCGATCATCCCGAACGGGACGGGCACCTGCTCCCCCTTTGTGCTTCTTCTTCGCAAATCAAGTCCACCCAATGGTTTTATGCCCCCTCCCAACCTCCCTAGCTATCCTAGCCTTATCATATGCCCCATGTTCTTCATTGTCATGCCCTCACTCCATTTCCTATCCACTTTACACCGACTCTCACATCAAATCCCACCCCTTACCATTACTACCCCGACCGTGAGTTCTTCTTGAGTGTGAAGCGAGATGGCAACCGAGAGGACAAGCGACGAGCCTCTAATGATCATCGAGACGATGGAGCAAGTGAGTTACTAACCGCTCGGTTTGGGTAACTATCCTTACTTTTCCGTCTTTTTATCGCTTATATTCTCCTATTTGCCCCCTTCCCCTTGAGTCACGGTATCTTAGTGGCCTTGGAGGCCATAGTATGGTTGCTCCCGACTCCCGATGACGTGATTGCGTCGAGAGTCAATTGTTTAATCCAATATACAAGATTTTCACCCCTTTTTAGGAATTAGTCGCATTTGGACGGAATCCGGGCTAGGTGACTTGATTACACCTAGCCCTCCCCTCCCATCTCCTTTTGTTTCCTTCTTTTTATTTTCTTCCCCCTTCCATATCTTTTCTTGTCTCGCTCCATGGTGACTTGATTACACCCCGGCCGGACGCTTTCTACCCTTTTCTCCATCATTTCTTTTTGATTTTTAGCCTTATTTTCGTAGTTTCTTTTACTTTTCTTTTGTCTCTCCGCACACTACGATTGAGCATATGAGGACATTGCTCGGTTTAAGTGTGGGGGAGCGATATTCTATCGTAGTTAGTTCCCTTTTTCGAAAAACCTTTAAAAACCCTAAAAATTTGAAAGTTTTTCACAAAAATAAAAAAGATTTTCTTTTTGTGTCTTTTTCTTTTGTGTCGTTGTGTCGTATATTTGTTTTGTATTGTGTGTGTTTTGCCTCCCTTTTCCTTATAGGTTGCTTAATCTCTGTTGTTTGGAAAGCTTTGAAGACATCCGGTAACATCTTCTAACCCTCTTTCCCTCTTTATTCCTTGTGATGCTTGGAGAAGGTTGTGTTGAGGTGTGCTCGGGTGGAGCTTGTACATACTTGTGGTGGATTTGATGACTTGTTTGGAATTTCGGGGTGGTGTGTGTTTTATTTATGTGTTCGTTTTGTCTTGTTTTGTTTTATTTTGTTGCCTTTTGTTTCTTTTCCTTTCATTCTCGTTGAGTCCTTGTAATGTGTTGTGTAGTTGTGTCTTGTGTAAATGGTTTTCGAAAACCCAGTTTAGAGGCTAGTGTGTGAGTGTGTACTTTCCCTTTTTAGTAATGTAAATCGAGTCTTGGACTTTAGCCTAGTAGAATGACCCTAAATCAATGATTTCGTTGGTCCTTTACCTTGAGTCCACCTAGCTTACTAGGAATTTACTACGGGATTTGCACTTTTGACCATTATGACCACCCACGGTGTGAAAAGGCTTTGGTTACCGAGTCCCGTCCCTTAGGTGACCATGTCCGGAATCGTTTGATTAGTCCAAGTTCTCCACTTTTTGTGGGTTTGAAGGGTCTTGGCCAGTCCCGACTTACCCATTTACCTACCTCCTACACATATCCACAAAATAAATTGCAATTTGTGATTTCTCTCTTTCTCATCACCAAAAGAAATGCCAAAATGCCAAATCAAAGCCTAAAGGCAAAGAAAAGAAAAAAAAGAATGAAAATGAAAGAAAGAAAAGAAATGAAGAAAAAGAAAAGGCAAAAAAGCAAAAAAGAAAATAGAAAAAAAGAAAAAAAGAATGGCATAGCAAAACAAAGCAAAAATGCAAAAGAAAGAAAAATGCCAAAAAGAAAATCGTCTCACAAAAAGAATCCCTACATCACAAAATAAGCCTTTTACTGACTATTACCGTGAAGAGCCTACAAAAGGACCGAGTCCCTAGGAAGGATGATAGCGATAATGGTTGGTCTTCCCTCACTTTGCATATATTTCCACCTTTTTACTTGGACTAGTTAGGCGGTTTTTAGACATGGGATAACCATCTTAGCTCATGGCTAAAGGGGGCGGGGTCTCACTTACCTACAATGTCGACTAACACCGTGGTTCATCCTTTTTCCACTCCGCCGATCGCCCCGTAGTACGTTCTTAGAAAGTTAGGAGGACCTAGGTAAGTTACCAACGTTTTTGTTGCTTTATCGTCATACTATTAGGGTTTAGTTCACCTTGGTTTGTATTGATAGCTTGGGAATGTTGTCACTTACCTCGAGTCCTAAACCGGTGTTTCATTCATCGCTTTTAGAGGGAAGCGGTATTTCTTTTGTTTTGGGTGCAACCGTCTAAGTGTTTGTTTGTGTGTTTGTTTGTTTGTGTGTTTTGTGACCGGTTGCATCCGCGGTTTTGTCGCAAGACCCCACTTGCCTTGCGGGGTGCACTTTTCCTCAATGTGCATTCGCGTGAGTTGAAAGGGCGTAGTGTGCGCTAATACCCATTCGGCTAGTATAGTAGTTAGTCTGTGCTTACTTGAGGGCGAGTAAGGGTTAAGTGTGGGGGAGTTGATAAGTGTAGTTTGTAGTGTCTATTTTACTGTATTTTGGTCCCATTTTCCTTGTGGAATCGCTCCTTGGGAGCGATTTATGAGTTTCTTATGCTTCATTTAGTTCGTTTCAGGTTCCCGAGACCGATTTGAAAGAGTTGGAGCGATTCCGACTCGATACATACACATTTTGGAGCCAACGAGATAAAGGAACGATGACTCGAGGCCTTGGAATCGACCCCGAGACCTTGGGACCCAATCCCGAGCCTCCGAGACCCGATCCCGAGTCCCGAGAATTGACGAGGAACCCATGAGAGGCAAGGAGGGACCAAAGAGCTCTTAAGGGAGGCCTACAAGACCCATCCCGTTCGGGATGGGGTGCACGTTAAAGGGTGCCACTGTGAGCCCATCCCGGTCGGGACCAACCCATCCCGATCGGGAAGACAGGGCCGTCCCGGTCGGGATGATCCGTCTCGGTCGGGACGAAGAGCTGGCAGCACGACGCCTTTTTTTTCTTCTCCTTCATTCTTGTACCCATATATATACTCCCTTCTTGTAATGTTAAGACATCTTATCATAGTTTAGCATTCCTTAAGCCTCCCATAAACCCTAAAACCCTAGATTTACTTTCACTCATTAGTTTTAATCTTCCTTTAATCTTAGTTAATCTTTAGTTAATCCATTGTAATTAGTTCTTGTATTAAGAGGATACTTGAAGAATTCTCCAAGCTTGACAACCTTGTGTTTTATTTGGGTTCTTATTTATACAAGATTGCATCTTTTCTTCATCTAGTGTTGGTATAATCTTTCTTACTCTTGTTCTTAGTTATTTAATCTAGTTTCATCTTTTCATATTGTTATTGTTATTGTTATTGTTGTTCCTAATGGATGTTTGTTTAGTGATGATATTTTCTCTTGTTATGGTTGTTATATTCTTTATCATGAGTGAGTAGTCTCCTTGTGGGGTTAGTAGGGGGATTAAGAGTGGATTATGGATGATTAGGGTTGATTAAGGGGAAAAGGTTACATCTTTGTTGTTAGTCACATTGTGGGCACTCTATGTGTTTGTTGATATGCTTGTGTGAGTTGTAGTGGCCATGCTTCCCATACTTGTGTTCATCTTCTCATTGATTGCTTATTTTGTGGAAATGTTGAGAATAGTTCAGTCGCGAGCGCGCGGACTAGGGTCTAAGTTGCGAGAGCCCGGACCCACCTTGGCATCGGTCTAAGTTGCGAGAGCCCGGACCGACCCTAGCGACTAGGAGACACCTATACCCTTGATCACCCCAATTACCCTTCTACTCTTATGAACCCGACCTACCCCACTTCCTTCCATATTTGAGTTCACCTCCTTAGTTAGTCATAATTTACTCTAGTTTATTTGATAATTCATCATTAGCTTAGTCATACTTCTTCTCCACCATAGTTTTCCATTTATCGCTTCTTTGTGTTTGTTTGGTAACTTAGTCTCGTTTTAGGCCGACCTAGTCTAACCCTTGCAATACCGTCTCCGTGGATACGATCCCGACTTGCCCTAGCTACCCACTAGGCTAGTTGGTTGTTTTATTGATCGGTTAGGGACGTGACAAATCCGTCCCATCAATTTGGCGGCGTTGCCGGGGACGGTGCATTGTTTAGACTTAGTTTGCTTATTTCTAGACTTATTTACCCTTCTTTGTGTTCTCCCATCTTCTCTTGTGAATATTTTCTAGTTTTTCATCTTTTCTTAGCTTTCTTTTCTCTTTGTCTCTAGTTGTGCTTGTTTATTGTCGTTGCCTAGTGCCCATAAAGCACTAGGTGTTCTCACGTTTTTTCTAGTGTGTAGTGTATGCCTAGGAGGGGAGACGACTTCTATCTCTTTAATCCAGAGCCGGAGAGACTCTTTCGAGCCTTTCGCCAACGGACGATTAATCGAGTTAGGATCTCTCAACCAAGTGCAAGCACCACTCATCAAGGGCAAGCTCAAGGAGTCGACTTTAGCGAGTCACCTCGAGAGACGGCCGGAGGGACCTTCATCAATCCCTTCGGTAACTCTTCTTCTCCTAGTTCCCCCTCCTCTTCTACATCAACACCGTCTACACCACCACCTTCTCCCTTACATCCAAGAATGTCGAAGTTCTCATCTCACTCCACTTTCACGGAAGATGTCTTGCCGGGACCGAGTGCATTACCGGAAGCCTATACCGGGAATTTTGTGGCAAAGACTCAATTTATCCAACTCGTGGAGAGGAGCCCATTTAGTGGTTTGCCCACCGAAGACCCGCACCAACACATGGAGACCTTCTCCGATTATTGTGACGCTATATCTCAAACCGGGGTTACTCAAGATCAAATTCGTTGGGTACTCTTCCCGTTTTCTCTTATTGGTAAAGCGAAGCAATGGATCAAGAGTCTCGAAAGGGCAACCATGGGTATCGACACTTGGAAAAAGCTTGCCTTGGCGTTCTACCAAAAGTTTTACCCTCCGGAAAAGACCAATTTGCTTAGGGCCTCCATCACCGGGTTCCAACAAAGGGATAAAGAGAGCCTATATGAAGCTTGGGAGCGGTTTAAGTCTTTGGTAAGATCGTGCCCTCATCATGGACTCTCACAATGGTTCTTGGTACAACAATTTTGGAATGGTCTTTATGAGGACTCGAGAGCTATTCTTAACATGGGCTCCAATGGTAGGTTCACCGAGGTCGATAAGGACCAAACTTGGGCGAGAATCGAAGAGATGGCGGTGCATAATTCGCAATACTCTAGGCCTAGGAAGGCACATCGAGGAGGCATACATGAGGTCGATGCTATCACCAAATTAAGCATTGACCTTGGAGCTCAATTGAAAACACACATGGAGACTATTGACAAGATGCTCCAAAGCCACCTCGACCAAGTCCAAGGCACTAGTTCCTCCCACCATCAACCGATTCAAGAAGTGAATGCTTTGGGGTTCGCACCTCCTTTGCCTTATCTTGGGATGTGTGATACTTGTGGAATCGTTGGTCATGATCCTATGCATTGTAGAGGAAGTATTGAGCAAGTGAACGCCTTTCAAGCGTTCAAGCAAGGTGCCTCCTACTCTAATCAATACCAAGCTTCCAATCAAGTCCCTCAACAACAAGCCTTTCAACATCAACAACAACATCGTCCCTATGTTCCACCTCCCTTACGGGACAACAATGAAGGTTACCAAGGTTATGTGGGTAACCATAGACCCTTCAACAATTTCAAGCAAAATAACCAAGGCAACTTCAACAACAAGCAAGGGTTCCAACAAGGGAACTTCAATCAAGGTGGTTTCCAAGGAAACCAAAATTTTCAAGGGTATCAAAACCACAACCATGGCAACAATCAAGGCCATCATCAAGGCAACTTTCATGGGTTCCAAGGGAACCATCATCAACAACAAGGTAATTCTCAAGGGTTCCAAGGGAACCGTCAACAAGCAACTCAAAATCAACAACAACAAAGCAAGCCTAGGAGCCAGTCTCCTACTCATGATTATGGCATTCCTCTCGCCATCACCGACACTCCACATAATCCATCATCCCCGCCTCGGGATTTCGACATTCAAAAGACTTTGATGGATATGCAAAAGAATACTCAAGATGTGCAAAAATGTCAAATGGATATGTAAAAAACCCAACAAGAGCTCTTCGCTTATGTTCAAGGGGAAAATGCGATAAGAGATGCTCGTATGAAGATGCTTGAAACTCAAGTATCTCAACTTGCTTCGGGGAGCTCCTTAAGGAAAAAGGGGCAATTACCTTCTCAAGGTGAAACACCGACATTTGAGCATGTAAATGCTATCACCAGAAGGAGAGGTACATCCTATGACCCCCCTCCATATCCTAGTGAGCAAGAGCCAATGTAAGAACCGACAAAGGAAATGGCATCTCCAACTCAAGAAAAATCAAGCTTGGATAATCCAATGGAGGAACAAGTTTTATGGGAAGTTGAAAAACCCCAAGAAGACAACCCTCCGCCACTTCAAGAGAAAGACAAGGGAAAAAGAAAAGTGTCCTTTGAAGAGTCCACCCCTAGTGAGCACAACAAGTACCAAATCAAGTTGCCTTTCCCATCGAGGCAAATGAAGACTAAGGTGGACACTCAATACGACAAGTTCCTTAGTATTGTGAAGAAATTGGATGTTAGTGTCCCGTTTACCGAGTTACTTACCCAAATCCCGGCATATGGTAAATTCATGAAAGAAATATTGGCTAGGAAGAGGTCCATCGACAAGGAAGAGACGGTAGCGTTCACTAGGGTGGTGAGCGAGCTTATTCAAGGTTCCACGCTTCAGAAGTTGAAGGACCCGGGTAGTTTCTGTATCCCATGCACCATCCGCAATTACAAGATCGAGAGAGCTATGTGTGATTTGGGTGCGAGTGTGAGCATTATTCCCTACACCATTTGTGAGGGATTAGGGATGAAGGAGTTGAAATGTACGTCCATTACAGTCCAAATGGCCGATAAGTCTCTTAACCGACCATTGGGAATGTTAGAGGATGTGCCGGTACAAATAGGGAAGTTCTTCATTCCGGTCGACTTCATTGTGGTTGACATGCCGGAGGATGCTAACACTCCCATCATCCTTGGACACCCATTTTTACACACCGCCGGTGCCGTGATCGATGTGAAGAAGGGTAGGATTACTTTTCAACTAGGCGACGAGGAGTTAGTGTTCGACCTCCAAGGCAACACTTCGCCTATGACCGAGACATGTAATATGATCCATGCCACGGAAGACATCGATCGAGGGAAAGATCCGGGACAAAGCTTGAAGAAGTACTCTTATGTACTTGAGGATGATGACTCCGATTTGGAGGAAGATGAATGCCCAAATCATGGGCTTGATGACAAGTTGCAAGGCAAGGAAGAAGATGAGCCTCCCTTGGGGCCACATGAAGACCGATGGATGTTTGGGTATATCCCCAAAGACCAAAAGTACAAGTTCAAGTCGTTGAACTTGGAAGATCGGGATGCCCCGGGAACGTCAAGGCAAGGCTATGAAGAGCCTTGGGACGTGGTTGGTTACATTACGAGCTTGATTGAAGACTTCTCAAGGGCCTTCGACTTGTTCTTACATACCCTTGATGGAGATGGAATTGATCATGGTTGTTGAAAAAGAATGAAGAGTGCACCATCTTGGTTTGACGGAGTTCCACAAGAACCGTCTCATTGTATATATCTCTTTCTTGTAATTAGTTGGATTTTTGTGAATTCTTGTTATTTGGATTGATTGATGAGCGTTGTGAGGGAGAGAGTTTGATGTGTGTTTGAGTATTGTTTGATAGGTGAAGTGAGAATGCTTCCTAGAGAAGAATGGCTATGATATATCTTGGCTTGTAAGCACGAGGATCGGGTTTTTGAAGCTTGGAGCAAGCTTTTGGGATTGTGGAAGTTGAAGAAGACCCATCCCGGCCGGGAAGAGGCGTCCCGACCGGGAGGGAGTCATCCCGATCGGGATGGGGGTGCACAAATTCGAGCTCAGTGGAGGTCCATCCCGACCGGGAAGGAAGCGTCCCGACCGGGATGGGTGAGACATCCCGAACAGGACCGATCATCCCGACCGGGACGGGCACCTGCTCCCCCTTTATGTTTCTTCTTCGCAAATCGAGTCCACCCAACGGTTTTATGCCCCCTCCCAACCTCCCTAGCTATCCTAGCCTTATCATATGCCCCATGTTCTTCATTGTCATGCCCTCACTCCATTTCCTATCCACTTTACACCGACTCTCACATCAAATCCCACCCCTTACCATTACTACCCCGACCGTGAGTTCTTCTTGAGTGTGAAGCGAGATGGCAACCGAGAGGACAAGCGACGAGCCTCTAATGATCATCGAGACGATGGAGCAAGTGAGTTACTAACCGCTCGGTTTGGGTAACTATCCTTACTTTTCCGTCTTTTTATCGCTTATATTCTCCTATTTGCCCCCTTCCCCTTGAGTCACGGTATCTTAGTGGCCTTGGAGGCCATAGTATGGTTGCTCCCGACTCCCGATGACGTGATTGCGTCGAGAGTCAATTGTTTAATCCAATATACAAGATTTTCACCCCTTTTTAGGAATTAGTCGCATTTGGACGGAATCCGGGCTAGGTGACTTGATTACACCTAGCCCTCCCCTCCCATCTTCTTTTGTTTCCTTCTTTTAATTTTCTTCCCCCTTCCATATCTTTTCTTGTCTCGCTCCATGGTGACTTGATTACACCCCGGCCGGACGCTTTCTACCCTTTTCTCCATCTTTTCTTCTTGATTTTTAGCCTTATTTTCGTAGTTTCTTTTACTTTTCTTTTGTCTCTCCGCACACCACGATTGAGCATATGAGGACATTGCTCGGTTTAAGTGTGGGGGAGCGATGTTCTATCGTAGTTAGTTCCCTTTTTCGAAAAACCTTTAAAAACCCTAAAAATTTGAAATTTTTTCACAAAAATCAAAAAGATTTTCTTTTTGTGTCTTTTTCTTTTTTGTCGTTGTGTCGTATATTTGTTTTGTATTGTGTGTGTTTTGCCTCCCTTTTCCTTATAGGTTGCTTAATCTCCGTTGTTTGGAAAGCTTTGAAGACATCCGGTAACATCTTCTAACCCTCTTTCCCTCTTTATTCCTTGTGATGCTTGGAGAAGGTTGTGTTGAGGTGTGCTCGGGTGGAGCTTGTACATACTTGTGGTGGATTTGATGACTTGTTTGGAATTTCGGGGTGGTGTGTATTTTATTTATGTGTTCGTTTTGTCTTGTTTTGTTTTATTTTGTTGCCTTTTGTTTCTTTTCCTTTCATTCTCGTTGAGTCCTTGTAATGTGTTGTTTAGTTGTGTCTTGTGTAAATGGTTTTCGAAAACCCAGTTTAGAGGCTAGTGTGTGAGTGTGTACTTTCTCTTTTTAGTAATGTAAATCGAGTCTTGGACTTTAGCCTAGTAGAATGACCCTAAATCAATGATTTCGTTGGTCCTTTACCTTGAGTCCACCTAGCTTACTAGGAATTTACTACGGGATTTGCACTTTTGACCATTATGACCACCCACGGTGTGAAAAGGCTTTGGTTACCGAGTCCCGTTCCTTAGGTGACCATGTCCGGAATCGTTTGATTAGTCCAAGTTCTCCACTTTTTGTGGGTTTGAAGGGTCTTGGCCAGTCCCGACTTACCCATTTACCTACCTCCTACACATATCCACAAAATAAATTGCAATTTGTGATTTCTCTCTTTCTCATCACCAAAAGAAATGCCAAAATGCCAAATCAAAGCCAAAAGGCAAAGAAAAGAAAAAAAAGAATGAAAATGAAAGAAAGAAAAGAAATGAAGAAAAAGAAAAGGCAAAAAAGCCAAAAAGAAAATAGAAAAAAAGAAAAAAAGAATGGCATAGCAAAACAAAGCAAAAATGCAAAAGAAAGAAAAATGCCAAAAAGAAAATCGTCTCACAAAAAGAATCCCTACATCACAAAATAAGCCTTTTACTGACTATTACCGTGAAGAGCCTACCAAAGGACCGAGTCCCTAGGAAGGATGATAGCGATAATGGTTGGTCTTCCCTCACTTTGCATATATTTCCACCTTTTTACTTGGACTAGTTAGGCGGTTTTTAGACATGGGATAACCATCTTAGCTCATGGCTAAAGGGGGCGGGGTCTCACTTACCTACAGTGTCGACTAACACCGTGGTTCATCCTTTTTCCACTCCGCCGATCGCCCCGTAGTACGTTCTTAGAAAGTTAGGAGGACCTAGGTAAGTTACCAACGTTTTTGTTGCTTTATCGTCATACTATTAGGGTTTAGTTCACCTTGGTTTGTATTGCTAGCTTGGGAACGTTGTCACTTACCTCGAGTCCTAAACCGGTGTTTCATTCACCGCTTTTAGAGGGAAGCGGTATTTCTTTTGTTTTGGGTGCAACCGTCTAAGTGTTTGTTTGTGTGTTTGTTTGTTTGTGTGTTTTGTGACCGGTTGCATCCGCGGTTTTGTCGCAAGACCCCACTTGCCTTGCGGGGTGCACTTTTCCTCAATGTGCATTCGCGTGAGTTGAAAGGGCGTAGGGTGCGCTAATACCCATTCGGCTAGTATAGTAGTTAGTCTGTGCTTACTTGAGGGCGAGTAAGGGTTAAGTGTGGGGGAGTTGATAAGTGTAGTTTGTAGTGTCTATTTTACTGTATTTTGGTCCCATTTTCCTTGTGGAATCGCTTCTTGGGAGCGATTTATGAGTTTCTTATGCTTCATTTAGTTCGTTTCAGGTTCCCGAGACCGATTTGAAAGAGTTGGAGCGATTCCGACTCGATACATACACATTTTGGAGCCAACGAGATAAAGGAACGATGACTCGAGGCCTTGGAATCGACCCCGAGACCTTGGGACCCAATCCCGAGCCTCCGAGACCCGATCCGGAGTCCCGAGAATCGACGAGGAACCCATGAGAGGCAAGGAGGGACCAAAGAGCTCTTAAGGGAGGCCTACAAGACCCATCCCGTTCGGGATGGGGTGCACGTTAAAGGGTGCCACTGTGAGCCCATCCCGGTCGGGACCAACCCATCCCGATCGGGAAGACAGGGCCGTCCCGGTCGGGATGATCCGTCTCGGTCGGGACGAAGAGCTGGCAGCACGACGCCTTTTTTTTCTTCTCCTTCATTCTTGTACCCATATATATACTCCCTTCTTGTAATGTTAAGACATCTTATCATAGTTTAGCATTCCTTAAGCCTCCCATAAACCCTAAAACCCTAGATTTACTTTCACTCATTAGTTTTAATCTTCCTTTAATCTTAGTTAATCTTTAGTTAATCCATTGTAATTAGTTCTTGTATTAAGAGGATACTTGAAGAATTCTCCAAGCTTGACAACCTTGGGTTTTATTTGGGTTCTTATTTATACAAGATTGCATCTTTTCTTCATCTAGTGTTGGTATAATCTTTCTTACTCTTGTTCTTAGTTATTTAATCTAGTTTCATCTTTTCATATTGTTATTGTTATTGTTGTTCCTAATGGATGTTTGTTTAGTGATGATATTTTCTCTTGTTATGGTTGTTATATTCTTTATCATGAGTGAGTAGTCTCCTTGTGGGGTTAGTAGGGGGATTAAGAGTGGATTATGGATGATTAGGGTTGATTAAGGGGAAAAGGTTACATCTTTGTTGTTAGTCACATTGTGGGCACTCTATGTGTTTGTTGATATGCTTGTGTGAGTTGTAGTGGCCATGCTTCCCATACTTGTGTTCATCTTCTCATTGATTGCTTATTTTGTGGAAATGTTGAGAATAGTTTAGTCGCGAGAGTGCGGACTAGGGTCTAAGTTGCGAGAGCCCGGACCCACCTTGGCATCGGTCTAAGTTGCGAGAGCCCGGACCGACCCTAGCGACTAGGAGACACCTATACCCTTGATCACCCCAATTACCCTTCTAATCTTATGAACCCGACCTACCCCACTTCCTTCCATATTTGAGTTCACCTCCTTAGTTAGTCATAATTTACTCTAGTTTATTTGATAATTCATCATTAGCTTAGTCATACTTCTTCTCCACCATAGTTTTCCATTTATCGCTTCTTTGTGTTTGTTTGGTAATTTAGTCTCGTTTTAGGCCGACCTAGTCTAACCCTTGCAATACCGTCTCCGTGAATACGATCCCGACTTGCCCTAGCTACCCACTAGGCTAGTTGGTTGTTTTATTGATCGGTTAGGGACGTGAAAAATCCCTACCATCACTAGCCCACTCGGTCGAGTGGCACCCCAAAAATCGAATCATAATGTTTTCACGACCCCCACTCGGTCGAGTCTCACTGTGACTCGGTCGAGTGGCTACGTACTCGATCGAGTTGGCCAATAACTTGACCGAGTAAGGTCTAAAAATACGAAACAGAAACCTTTTTAAAGGTTCACTCGATCGAGTCCATCGACCACTCGATCGAGTGACCTCATCACGACCAAAACCGTGTCGTACATTCTTCTTTCTAAAATTCGATAGTATTTTATGACTTAGGTCAACACGTGCCTAATCAATCACGTGCATTACTATATTTTCAAACCATGCATTATGTTATCTCATCTCATTCAATAATTTGCAAACCGTTATTATCGTTATACCGTTACTAACCGTTTGTTGTTTCTTTTGTCAATTTTGGTTGTTTATTTTATTGTACTAAAATGAACCGACATGCTAAAATTCAACTTCGACGTTAGAATTAATTGCATTAAATCGACGTAGAAACCCTTTTCAATTACGTTCACATGCTGAGGGAAAATAATCTTTGCATATCATTTTCCCGTTCAACTAACGCGCGTATTAGAAAGTCATTCGAGATCTTAGTAGAGGCCGCAAGTGCGGGCGGGGTTGGGTGTCCTTTGTGGGCTTCCCAACACGTACCCTCACCCCTCACTCAGAACCTCGATTTCCGGACGCCCGAAACCGTTGGCGCACGAGAGTCATTCAATACACGATAACCGGTAGTGACGGTATCGGTATCACAATGCAAAGGGACGAGCCCAATAAACTCTGACATCGGAAATGGGCCGTATTTTGTATACGGCCCACTACGACATGGAGTGGGCTCGAACGGGTCCGAACTCTCACAAAGTTCGGTGGCGACTCCACTTCGACCTAAATTTCAATTCGATCCATTCTCATATGGAGATTCATTCGCCTACCCAAACCCGCGCGTGGCCGCGTCGGGGTGGACCTATGTCATGTCACAATTTGGCGACTCCGCTGGGGATTAACTGATGCGTGACTTACCATCGGCATCCTCAGGGTGAGACTCGAATAGAAATCGTTTAACAAATACAATACGCGTTTTAGTTCTACGGTTCATGCATAACCCATATTTTCCCGGGCCGGTACTCGCGACCGACGTCCCACTATACCGTTGATGTACTCCAATATGGATATGTCAAAAGGTGTCCATAGTCGATTCGAGTGGGTTTCGCGGCATGTTCTAAGATCAACTCGACTTAGGAAGTCCGTCCCGATCAACGTCTACACTATGTACACTGGTATAGACCCTCTATAGACCGACCGAGACTTAGTGTAAAGCATACATGGCGTCGTTATAATGCTTGACTACGTGCTACTTGGTTTCTGTGTCGTTTTGAAAAAACGTCATTTCAAAAATGCATCTTTTCAAAAATATTCAACTTTCAAAAACTCAGAAAGCTGCCGAAATTTAGGACTTATGATTTGACTCAAAACAAGCCTATTTTCTAGCCGGCATGCCGCCCATTTCGAAATTCGAACTTCCGATCCACCATTCGATTTTCGAATTTTCAAAATCTCAATTTCACTCTTCAAATCTTCGAGATGCCATTCTCGATTTTCAAATCTCCGAGATGCCGTTTTCGATTTTCAAATCTTCGGGATCTCATCTTCAATTTTCAAATTGTCGAAAATTCTTTTTTCGATATTCGAATTTTCAAAATCTCAATTTCACTCTTCAAATCTTCGAGATGCCATTCTCGATTTTCAAATCTCCGAGATGCCGTTTTCGATTTTCAAATCTTCGGGATCTCATCTTCAATTTTCAAATTGTTGGAATTTTTTTTTCGATATTCGAATTTTCAAAATCTCAATTTCACTTTTCAAATCTTCGAGATGCCATTCTCGATTTTCAAATCTCCGAGATGTCGTTTTCGATTTTCAAATCTTCGGGATCTCATCTTCAATTTTCAAATCGTCGGAAATTCTTTTTTTCGACATTCAAATTTTCAATTTTCAAGATATTCAATTTCAAAACCCGGGATACATACCAAATTTAGGACTTATGATTTTACTCAAAATAGCCTATTTCTAGCCGGTATGCTGCCCAATTCAAAACTCGAAAATATTTTCGAACTCTCAAAACCGAGGCCCGGTACACTTTCTAATTTTCTCGAAAAATCGGGCCTCTCCACCGAGTTATCTCGGAATTTGCCAAACAATCAATTTTCAAAACCTTCCTCTTCTCAGGACTTCCCGTATTTAGCAGTTTCGGGTCGTGTCTTAAGTCGTCAAGGTCTTTAGCGTCGAAACTATGTCGATCTTACATCACGAGTTTCTTCCCTACCCCAGTCCGCCTTATTAGACTAAGGCAAGGCCCACCTACGTAGGACGTACTCCTACAAAGGAAGGCCCGCTTACACACTCGAGTCTAAAAGTCTGGTAATGTCTCACATGGACCTTCCTTCGAACAGGACTCGGCCCACATAGCCGAATCCAAACAAAGGCCCACCTTTCACAAGTCACCCATCCAGGTGTCTTTTCCGAGTCAACCTTTTACAAGGCATAGCCCTATAACAAAAGGTTCGTGGTTCTTAAGGGTCACTCGTCCGACACTCGAGTCTTAACAAAATTATCGATCCCACTTGGGGGCTATCCTTTAGCAGAGCGATCAATCACGGTTGCTCTAAGGGTCATGTCTTACAAGTGTCTCGCGTACCCCACTTTTGAGTCACTTGGATGTCACACCGTCTGAGTCCTATCTAAGTCCTTAGTCTCACCAGGGAGCTATTCTCCGACGGAGCGATTAATCACGGTCACTCCGAGAATCGCACCCTACACATTTGTCTTAGGAGAGTCTAACCCGAGGCAAACCGGAGTCGTCTCTCCTCCCGCGCTATTTTCTATGCCTTGGTGAATTTGAGTTCCGAAGCAACTTTAATGATTACGCGGTATTCTTACAGACAGGCCACCGCAAAACAGACATCAAAAGATGCAAGGAACTTTGGACGAACTGAAGGCCACGCTGGCCAGGATGGAAACTCAATTGACTACCATCCAGACTAACCAAGTGACTTTAGCCACCCGTCTAAGTGCCGTGGAGAAAAGGACTCCTGTTGCTGGATCTGAGCCCACTAGGCCCATAGCTGAACTAATCAGCGTTGTTCGCAGGCTCGAAGAATAGGTTCATCTGTCGACGAACAATTCGATCCACACTGAAAATGCTCGTTCCTACTCAACTTTGAATGACGAGCTACCTGCTAACCTCAACCTTACGGGAATTCCAATGTTTGAGGGTACTGAAGACCCGGTCCATCACATCCGGGCTATCAAAGATTTCATGGTGGTCCAAGGGGTGAAATCCACCATGTTCAAGCACCTGTTCGCTTCTTCCCTCGAAAAGCATCCAAAAGCCTGGTACTACAGGCTCGATTCCAAGAAATACAAAACTTGGGGCGATGTGGCTACTGAATTTGCTCGGAACTACGCTGATAATATCGAGATCCAGACTACAATGCGTACTCTGGAAGTCATGGCCCAAGAGCCCAAAGAAGGGTTCATTAAATATCTTCAAAGATGGAGGGCCGAGAGTGTAAAGTTGGTAGACAAGCCCAACGAGAAGACACTAGTGGAGGCATTCATCAACAACCTCCTACCTTCTTACCGCGTCCATCTTAGGTATGCCGGCATTTCAAACTTTGCGGTGCTTACCGAAATGGGCATTAGGATTGAAGACGATCTTCGACATAATGAAGATCTGGGTGAAGCTTCTACTGAAGGCTATACTGGACATCAACTCGAGTCCTTAGAAGCCGACGTCTAATCCGAGAGTCCAGATCTGATTTGAGTCCGAGTCTGAGTCCGAGTCTAGGATGTGCTATTTCTTCCAAAGTCAAAGTCAAAGTCAAAGTCGGAGTCAATTGTATTCTGTCCTCCTTTTCAAATTTCAATAAAATCAGCTTTCAATATTCTTTCTCATATATACTTTCCTTATGTGTTTCCGAGAACATGATGAACACCGTCATACATTGTGAGAACATGCACGTGATTATTATAGGCACATCTATAATGACTGCAGGAAACCGAGCCCGTGTTTTTCTTTTACCTATTCCATGTCTGGTATAGAAAAGCCACATAACTACCCTTAGCAGGGGCATATCGAATCCTATGACAAATCTTGGTAGTCTTCTAGTTTGGGTCCAAGACAAGAGGCAAGCCCATTTCCCACAACAAAAACCCATCCGATAAGATCAACCGACCCCTACCTTTGGTGTTAGTCTGACAAAAAAAAAAACTGGACGAAAAACTCAAAAAACCCATGACCGGGGCTGAGAGGTCAACCAAAATTCAAAAAACCCATGACATGGGCTGAGAGGTCAACCAAAATTCAAAAAACCCATGACCGGGGCTGAGAGGTCAACCAAAACTCAAAAAACCCATGATCGGGGCAGAGAGGTCAACCAAAATTCAAAAAACCCATGACCGGGGCTGAGAGGTCAACCAACATTCAAAAAACCCATGACCGGGGCTAAGATGTCAACCAGCAAAAATTCAAAAAAAAACTCATGACCGGAGATAAGAGGTCAATAAAAAAAAATCAAATACCCATGACCGTGGTCAACAGTCAACTCAAGTGAAAATCCTTTGACCGGGGTACGGTCAAATTCAAAATTATCAATACCATCCAATAGGGGAGTAACAATCAAGCTGGTTAGCTAACACCACACTCAACCTTCCCACATTACAACCCTCAAGACCTTCTCGAGACCCAGGCTAGCGACAGCCCGGAATTTTGAGGATTCAAGCTCCATAGGATACACCCTAACCATTAGGGCCAGACATGGAAACTAGATCCCGCATTATCAAACCTGCCCAATCGAAGTTCGAGCCATCATTACTCGACTTCCCCCTTTCCTACCACATTACAATACCTTACCCTCGAAGCCTCAGCTCCACAAAATCAAGCTCCATATTTCGAATCATCAAAGCCACTTACTTCCTAGCACCACATTTCCAAAATTATCCAAACCAGTTACCAACCCCGAACACGGGAACTCAACCTACGGTCGGCATAGAACATGCCCAAATAGTTCACACCACCTCTGGGGGCTACCTCGGAGAACGCTCACAGTCATAGGATCAACATCCTAAACATTCTAGCCCTTTGATCAAGACATCATTGGGAATGCACCTAGCCTGCACCGTCAATATGGCTAGTTACACACAAAGTCCTATTAGACTAGGCACGATAATATATCTTTCAACACTGAACTACGGCTTGGTTTGATTTCACCACACGTGAATACGTAGGCAGCCTTTCAACAGAGGCACAACCACTCACATTGACACACATTCAAAAAGCACTGTCATTCCGGTCACGACACTGTCATGTTCTCAGTAGCTAGCTTTGTCGTCCTGGGGGCTTCTATTAGACAGTAAGTTCTCCTTCCACTCACATAATCCAAATACTTTCAAAATCTAGCCTCCTTTCTGTAGTTTGTCCTAGTACTCGGCTCAGTCGAAGACAAGAATCTGTCAGGACTCGAGGCAGTACCCTAAAATTAGAAATCCAGAAAGGCACCAGACTTAAACAATCTCATTACAGACTACTGCAATCCCCCTATAGCATATCTATCCCATTTCGATGTACGACCGTGTTGCCACTCGCCTAGGCTACGAAATAGCGCAACTTTAGAGCCTCGTCATCTTAGGTGGCCCATCCCCCTAACGAGTCACGGTCCAACCCTTAGAGAGTCCAGTCCGTGTTGGTCAACTTGTCCTGTCACGTCCAGAGTCGAGTCTGTCGGTAGGCCTCTCTCTTCAAATTCCACTTTGAAATTTGCAAAATTTAGTCATTTGAAAAAAATCCTTTTCGACAAGGTCAAATTTCGGACTATTTAAACTGCAAGTTTCATTCCTAAAATGCTTTAGGAGTCAAAACTTCAAAATTTCAAAAATTCAAGATTTCAAAATTTTCAAGAATTCAAAAATTCAAAAATCATTTTCCCCAGCACGAGTCATTTTACTACCTACGTGTTGCATGCATTTTATGTGACTTATACAGGTACGACTCAAACAGGGACATACAACCCCCTAAATCTCCCCAACGGAAAGCCCCAGGCGGCATTTTCCCCGGAATAGCACGGGAGGGCCTACACACAGGCGTACCCAGGACTTATGCGACAAGTCCGATTCCCCACGGAGTTATCATCATCAACTCAGGTATGATTTCTATCTTATGGCTAGCGAGCCCTTCACGCGAGTCTAACGGACTATAAACGACCCGATCGGAAGCCTACCAGGTCTTAATTGACTTGGTAGCTACTCTGACTTTCGCCTTGTCCAAGCCTCAGTCAGAGTGGGGGCTCTGTAGACACCCGCATTTTGACTGTCAGGTGTCTATGGCAGTTTCCAAAAAAAACCCGATGATGATCGGACGCTAACGTGTTTCTACGCGCTCGGATACGGGCTCAAAACCATTAGTTGCTGGCTTAAGCACTTATGGAGTACAAATCTCACAAAATCGACCTCGAATCCAGGCCCAGTGGATCATTCCGAGTCAAACAAGACTAATTTGGGTCAAACCCGACACCGGAAATAAAACCGACTTTTAGCGACCGGATTAAAACCCGGTCAAAGCCGTTTCCGAGTAGCTCATCCTTGGTCCACCACCAAACGGGCCATCAAATCAAGTCCGTCAAGGCACAAAATCCTAGACACCAAGGTGCCCTTGCCTTTACCTATATAAGCAACACCATGCAACACACATTAGACATCTTTTACAACTTCAAAAAACCCTAATCAACACATCAAATTCAACCCTAGTCTACACTAGTCTACATACATTCAAAACCTAATACTACAAACCCTAAACCTAGCTTTAGGAAATCGAAACCCTTACCACCATAACTCAACCTCCATAAACCTCGAACCTCCCGTGTTAAAGCCACGACTACGAGTCCGATCCGAGACAAGAACATCTAGGTTGAGGGTGCCAAAACCCCTTTCTTTCCTTCTTCTTTTCCTCTCGTCATCTTCCTCCTTTTCCCACGTTTTTATTTTTCATTTTTTTATTTTCTTTATCGCATCATAATATCGATAATACCGCTAATATTAAAACATTAAAATACTTGTCGATTTGTGTCGAGTATGAGGGATGTCGGAATAAGGAAACCCGAATATACAAGTGTACAGCACACAGCGTTGCCGGTCGCTTATTCCGACACCCCAATTGCTTGATTATTGAAACGAGTCAACCAAAACAATAATTTGTTTATTTTTTGCATCGTTATTCAAATCGCATATTCGCAATCAATTTTCAAAACAAGTATTGTATTTTAATAAGGGTCGAAAACCGTTGACGCGGATCCGACATCACAATCCCTAGGGATTTCTTTTGATGTCGGAGAAGTCGAGGGAATCAAGTCCTCTAATTCAAGCAAAACGTCGATCCGTTAGATTCGATACCAATTCCATAATTGGATGTCGAATCTAACGATCTAGTCAATTTAATTAACTAATGCGATTTTTTTCGTTGATGCTAAAATAATTGTCATACGATTCGCTAGAATCACGACATTATTAAACGCGGAGAAAATCTATTCATATCACGATAGTTAATTTAAAACGACTCAATAATCGAATATGGGATATGACGAGTATCGAATTTAAGTTTCGAGTATAAACTCAACGATATTTATGCCCGATTCAACAAACTCATAAATTTATCAAAACTCAAAAGCAATTTCGAAATCAATGCAAAATTGCGAGCGAACCCCATGTTCGTACAGGGGGCACTCGATCGAGTGCCTAGCCCACTCGGTCGAGTGGCACCCCAAAAATCGAATCAGAATGTTTTCACGACCCCCACTCGGTCGAGTCTCACAATGACTCGGTCGAGTGGCTACGTACTCGATCGAGTTGGCCAATAACTCGACCGAGTAAGGTCTAAAAATACAAAATAGAAACCTTTTTAGAGGTTCACTCGATCGAGTGACCTCATCACGACCAAAACCGTGAGTCGTACATTCTTCTTTCTAAAATTCGATAATATTTTATGACTTAGGCCAACACGTGCCTAATCAATCACGTGCATTACTATCTTTTCAAACCATGCATTATGTTATCTCATCTCATTCAATAATTTGCAAACCGTTATTATCGTTATACCGTTACTAACCGTTTGTTGTTTCTTTTGTCAATTTTGGTTGTTTATTTTATTGTACTAAAATGAACCCACATGCTAAAATTCAACTTTGACGTTAAAATTAATTGCATTAAATCGACGTAGAAACCCTTTTTAATTCCATTCACATGCTTAGGGAAAATAATCTTTGCATATCATTTTCCCGTTCAACTAACGCGCGTATTTGAAAGTCATTCGAGATCTTAGTAGAGGCCGCTAGTGCGGGTGGGGTTGGGTGTCCTTTGTGGGCTTCCCAACACGTACCCTCACCCCTCACTCAGAACCTCGGTTTCCGGATGCCCGAAACCGTTGGCGCACGAGAGTCATTCAATACACGATAACCGGTAGTGACGGTATCGGTATCACAATGCAAAGGGACGAGCCCAATAAACTCTGACATCGGAAATGGGTCGTATTTTGTATACGGCCCACTACGACATGGAGTGGGCTCGAACGGGTCCGAACTCTCACAAAGTTCGGTGGCGACTCCACTTCAACCTATATTTCAATTCGATCCATTCGCCTACCCAAACCCTCTCGTGGCCGCGTCGGGGTGGACCTATGTCATGTCCACACTATGTTCGACTAGCTACTTCGAGTCTAGCAACGAAACTTTGCCGGATTAGCCGCAGAACCAGCAAGTGGTAACGGAACTCTACCGAAATCACCACAAGGCAAGCTAAGATGATCTGCTTTCGACGTCGAACAAAACGATGGTCGGGTTCCGTATTAGTCCAGGTGCTGACCATACACGGTTTGACGCATCCCTATTAATACCGAGCCGACGCATCTTAAGCAGAATACCAGGTAAGGTATACCATGAGAACGACTAATATTTGTATTAATTATCACGTTAAAACTGATATCACTACAACAAATTACCACTTGCGCCACGAATTATGCCACAGTAATTTGGTATTCGTGGCTAATTTTTACCTAGCCACGGAATTTTTTTGATTCACTACCTGAAAAAAAATATGCCACGGGAAAAATTTTCCCCTGTCTAAAATTCACTTGCGCCATGAATTTTATTAAAATCGTGGCCAATAATCACTTTTGCCACGAAAGTTGTCACACCCGTGGCGAAAATATATTTAGCCACAAATTTGTTCTGTGGCAAATATTTTTTTCCACGATGTAAGTAACTTCCATGGCGAAATTATTTTTTTAGCCACTGATGTAATAAACGCATGTGACTAATGTGGTTCTTCAAACTTTAATAAATTGCTTTCAAGTTAAGCCAAATGTCAAATTTTGGTCTTAAAAAATTCATTAAACTTCGAAGTTATAGATAATATAAAATTAAACAAATATATTAAATTTGAAAATATTTTATTACTAAAAAAAATTTTGTTATTCTTTTATTTAGTTTTAAAAAAATTGATATAAAGAAAACTTTGGTTGTTTAATTTGTTTATTTTCAACTAATCGTAATTTTTGAAGTCATTGATTTTTCTTAATTTGACAATATGTATAATTAAAATTATATAATCTTAAGTACGACTTTTGAAAGAATGGATGGCATTTAAATAGTGTAATATATGCTAGCTAATATGCGGCGTACATAGCATATCAAGTAAAGATAAGTATGTGATTTATCATTCATCTTTGACATGTCTAATATTATTTGAGAGTCTTTCAGTTTTACCGCTTAATTAATTAATTTTTTCACATGTATTAAACCTCTTTTGAAGACAAAAAAACTTAAAAAGAAAGTGACCGAGCATGACTCATAACCGCAACTTTCGAGCGTTGTACTATTTTTTTTTCAAATTATCGATTTATTTTCTTACAATATTTTCAGTGTCAAGAAAATCGTTATTTTAACTCGTATTTAAGAATTCTAATCGACCAATATTTTTTTTATGGAATTAACTTTCACTGCGAAAATAATGATTATTTTTGTAAATTAAATATTTTCAAGTTGTTTGGTTTGTAAGAAAGATTAATGTTTGAAAAGTCGTAGCTAAGTTTAATAATCATTCGGAATTAATTTTCAAAAAAACAGAGGTATAATTGAGAAAAACAAATAATTAAGAAATATATGTAAGAAAGTTTAATAATTAAGGACTACTAGTGAGAAAATATAAAATTAATTTATCATCAACTGTCTAATTCAATAACTATTTTGTAAAATTATTTGGAAGATATTTTAAAAGATGAATATAAAACAAAATTAATTTAATGAAAAATAAAATTCGGGTAAAACTTAAAGTAGACAACAGGAAACTCGATGATGATAAAAACTGATGAAATAAAATAACGTCTGATAGTTCAAAGTAAATAAAATATCTAATTAAGCAAATAACGAAAAGAAAAAACATATCGAAAGAACTAGCAATAAAAGAGCGTGAAAAATAGAAATTAAAATACAAATATCGATAAATTAATGAAATCATGAGTTCGAAAGTCAATTTCGAAACTTGACTTTTTTTTTTTCCGGAACAATGTTTTTAATCATAAATAGTAAATCATTGGGGAAAAAACAATTAATTACTCAAAAGTAAATGTGGTTGTGGAAAAAAAACAATTTAAAGGAATTCAAACAATGATTATGTCAACAAAGTTCAAATTCATTTCTGGTAGCTGGCCATAAGAACTCCACAGTTAAGCGTGATTGAGTGACAGTAGTGTTAAGATGGGTGACCTCTTGGGAAGGCTCTTCGATGCGTGCGACCGTAAAATTGAAATGACCCAACTATAAAGTTGGTAACCGTTTCAGATGTGACTACTGATAGAGAATTCTTACGGTTATTAATTAATTAATTTATTATATATTTTCACCGGTATAAATGTTTCGTCACAAGTGTAATTAGCCACGGGATAACCTGTGGCAAAAAGTTAATTCTATCCACGGGAGACTATGTGGCAATAAAATCAATACTGGCCACGGTTTGTTTTTTTCCGTGGCTATTTGTTTGCCACGGCCACTTGCGCCACGTATGGTTTTTCCGTGGCAAAGTACTTTAGCCACAAAAATTTAGCACTTTTGCCACGAATTCAGCCGTGGCCCAAGTGCTCATTTGTAGTAGTGTATGGTAATACGTATAATACTTAGTACTCTCTACTCTCCTATGTGCATCTTTTCATGGCCTGCTTTTCACAAGAAATCGCATGCAAAGAATGTAAATACACCTACTTCGACGACAATAAATTTACTTGTCCTTAACCAACCGACATAGCAAAGACATAGGGTTAAAACAATGGATGTTACATTACTTCCCGCATATCAAAGGAACAAAGTTATCAGCCCACCGATTGATTAGTAGAGGCCGCTACACGCGGGCGGGATTGGGTGTCGATGTCTAGCGAACGTTGGCTTCCCAATACCTACCCTCACCCTTTACTCAGAATCGACGGTTTCCGGATGTTCGAAACCATTGGCAATGAGAGTCAATCCAGGCATGGAGTGCTTAAGGGTACAAGTCTTTATCTGAATCAAAGTGCTTAAGGGCAATGAGAGTCATTCCAGTCATTCCCGTGCCACTCAAATTTGAGCCGGCTAAGGATCAGAGTTGACTTGAACGATTTTCGAGTCCCCATAATTGATTCGGTGGCAACTCCAAAAATCAGCAACAAATTCGGTTCACTAAAAAGATCGCCTTACCATACATATCGGCCTCTAAACATTTACTACGATCACGACTCGATCGAACTAGAAGAGGAGGTAGCATCCCTGCTACTTCCAAAGGAAACACGGGTACCTGCACCTGTCTAGCACAAGTTTGAATCATCATCTGAATCGAGGTCCGAAACATCACCCCGAACGCAAGATCGGATCGGCCCTTGACCGGGAGGGGGCTGCGTGGGTGGCCGCCGCGATGAAACCGGGTCGGTTCCGCGCGGGGGCGCGCAGGGCGCTTGGCAGTGCGGACGAACATCCACAGTTGGGTGGGTATGATCCGTTGGTTTTGAAGTCTACGATCAATTTGTACCAAGGTTCTTCGGGGATGTCGTCGGTTTCTATGTTGTGGATGTAGGCGGGTTTTTCACTTCTTTCTACGCTGATAGGCATAGAGAAGAGGTTGTCGGGCATGTTTATTAGTGAGGCTAACTTGGATAGTGCATCGATGAATTGGTTTTCTTCGTGGGGTATGTGTATGAAGTTGATTTCGGTGAAATCCCGGGATATGGTTTCGATTTCGGATTGGTACAGGGCTAGGCTCTCGCTATAGGTCTTCCAGGTGCCCGTGACTAGGTTGACTACTACAGATGAATCTCCATGGATTCTAAGGTTTTTAACTCCTACAACTACGGCGGCTTTTAGCCCTATTAGGCAGGCTTCGTATTCGGCTGTGTTGTTGGTAACCGGGAAGTCTAGTTCGAATGCTATGGGTGTATGGTCGCCTATTGGTTGTTGATTGTGTGGGTTTCTTTTGTTGCGTTCTTGGCTGAGGAGTCAGTGATGGGTTGAACTTAGGGTAATTGTTCCTGATCTCTTTTTAGAGTGAAGTTAAGTTAGCTGTTTGTTGCACTACAAAAATGCAGCTCAATTTTCGGCGGACGAATCCGACGCAAATTCGTCAAATCCGATGCAAAATTCACTTTGCGTCGGACTAACCGACGCTACATGTCCGCCGTGTTTTTTTGATGCAAAGAGGGTTTTGTGCGTCAGTTAGTCCGACACAAAGTGAATTGCGTCGGATGTTCCAATGCACACTAATAAGTAAAACTAGAGGGTAAAAGTGGTTTGCGTCGGATTAGGCGATGCAAAAATCCGACGCAATAGGATTTTACGTCGGCTAATTCGACGCAAAACCTGCAGCAACCAATATATATATATATATATATATATATATATATATATATATATATATATATATATATATATATATATATCGGTTTTTCTAACGTGTGCCCACTAGGTACACGTTAATATGTTAACTAAGGTAAGAATCACAATTATGTTTTCTAAGTATGGTAAATACGAGTTGGTATTTCAATGTCTTGTGATAATATCAATATGATTCCTTTCTTAATTAGGATATTAACGTGTGCCCAGTGGGCACACTTTAGAAAATCCGTATATATATATATATATATATATATATATATATATATATATATATATATATATATATATATATATATATATATATATATATATATATATGGAGTAAGGCTCTTATGAGTTCTTCTCTATATATGAGTCCATAAGTCCTCATCCCATCCATTCGATGAGATGAGGATGGATGGACATGATTCATTCTACAATTTGCATTAAAAAAAAGAAAAAAAAAAAACGAAGGGAGATACTGCTTCCTAAAATAACTCCCATAATTTTAGGAAACAATAATATCACATTCATTTACCCATTCATTCATTCAGGTTACCACGTTCATCAAACCTAAAAAAACGCTTCCAACATCACGTCATCCATTCATTCATTCAAAATCTGTGCTCGACATCACGTTACTATGGATTAAATGATCGCGATATCATCATCAACTGTTGATAAGCAATTCGTGGAGTACAACAATGGTGAGTTTCGATATTACTTTCATATTTTGCGTCAATTTTATTCATTTCATTCATCATATATTCATATAAACGATTCATTGCTCTTGTGTTAGTATAGATTGCAGATTGTTAGGTTTATTATTTAAGTTTTTTTTCATAATCTTCACTGATTATTATTTAGGTTTTTCATAATCTTCATCAATTGTTATGCTTTCATTGCCATGGAAGTCATTAAGATGCTCCATATTATTAGATTTTACGTTCATATTATGATTTTTTAAAGATCTGATCATTATATGATTTTTTCGCACAAACATATATATGGAGTTATTGTAATGCACATAATGTGTTACTTTAATATAGACCATCTGTTATTTTAATGTCTAACCCTGTGTATAGACATCTTCTGTTAATTGAATCTCGTGTTACTTTAATGCACTTCATCTGTTACTTTAATTCTTGTCATTTGTTACTGTAATGCATTGGAGTAACAAAGGATTTTGAATACTGTCATATTAAAAAAATACTTCTTCCTATAATGATGGAACGTGATTGCCATCAAAATAGGAAACAATATCAAAGTATAACGTTCTCATTCATACTCTTATTCATAGCAGTATACATGTTTATACTGTCATTCATACCTAATGTATTACAGTAACACGTTTGAAGCATTAGAGTAACATGTCATCTGATTTAGTTATTAATGTTTTGGTTAGAATACCGCCATATTTCAAGTTCTGATTGCTTGTTTGTCGCCACGTTTATGACATTGTTCTTGTTTTTGTAGTAGACGTAAAAGCAGAGGAATGGTGCAAGGATGTGGGTGAGAGTTTCACTCCATACATAGAGCAGATCTTCAAAGATGTAGATGATAAGAAGAAGAAGAAGAAAGAATCATTAGGAAACGTCATGTAAGTCATCGTTTGACGATGAAGAAGGAGAAGAAGAAGAAGAAGAAGAAGAAGAGGAAGAAGAAGAAGAAGAAGAAGAAGAAGAAGAAGAAGAAGAAACACAATTCTGAGTAGGACAATATATTGTTAGAGTAACATACATTATTCATTAGAATAACATACTGAATAAGTTACAGTAATACAGTTTATGAGTTTGATTGATTTTCCAATATCTAGTCCTTAGAGTAACATCCTTTATTGGATTAAAATGAGTTAGAATAACACACATTATGCGTTAGAGTAACATACTTAATGAGTTACTGTAACACAGTTTATGAGTGTAATTTGATTTCCAATATCCAGTTCTTAGAGCAACATGTGTGAAACATTGGAATTATAATGGAGTTTTATAATTTTTGTTTTGGAGTATCCTTAATAGAAACATACATTATTCTTTTGGTTGATTGGAAGTCATGTTTTTGCAAAAGACTATTATGCAACGTAAGAGATTTTATGAGTTAAAGTAACACAGTTCATGAATTAGAGTAACACATTATATGAGTTAAAGTAACAGTTTTTGCAAGATACTATTATACAATGTAACAGATTTTATGGGTTAAAGTAAAACACAGTTTTATGAGTTAAAGTAACACAGTTCATGAATTAAAGTAACACATTGTATGAGTTAAAGTAACATAGTTTATGGATTATGGCAGTAACATAGTAACATACATACAATTACAATAGAAAAATGATGATTTTTTTGGTGAAGATGAAAAAAACTTAATTATGAAGAAACTTGTTGTGTGAGAGAAAGAGGCAATTAAAAGATTGATATGAGATAGAATATTTGTATTGGGATAATTAAGGAAGGAAGAGAAATGATATATTTACCAAGATTTGTTAGTTATTTCCTTATTTCACCTCAAGCAATCACAACTATCCATCTTCCACTTGATCAATGGTCCAAGATTGGACTCATGGACTCAATATATATAAGAGGACTCACTTGATCCTTCCTATATATATATATATATATATATATATATAGAAGTAGAATCTTTTACATCCTCTATGTTTTTGTACAATTTATCTTTCATCCTAAGTCATTGGATTTTATCAGATCAATGTCTCAGATTAACTACTTACTCAATGTAAAACCCTAAATTTTTTCCAACTTCCTCCTCTTTACGTTTATTTGATCCATGTTTATTTGATCAGTTAATTTCAAAGTTGCCCTCTTTCATAAACACACAATTTCTCAATTTTATTCTTTAATTTCTCAACCAAATCAGTTCTATTCAAGATTAAACTTTTAGGTTAATCTAGTTTCACTCTCAAACTCTCAATTTTATTCTTCATTTTTTCTCAAAAATAGTTTACACTTAAGGTTTAAACTATTAGGTTAAGTTAATTTCACTCTTTAACAGTTTAATTTCGTTCCTTTTTCTACTATGTTTGTTTATTTTGTTTTTGATTTGATCGAAATCAATATGTGTGGACATGACGTAGGTCCACCCCGACGCGGCGAAGCGCGGGTTTGGGTAGGCGAATGAATCTCGTGGTAAGATTGTTCTCGGGTTCGAAATTTAAGTCAAAATGGAGTCGCCACCGAATTTTGTGGTTATTCGGAACCATACGAGCCCACTCTATGTCGTCATGGGCTATACACAAAGTAAGCCCACTCCGATTTCAGAGTTCACGGGGCTCGTCCCTTTGCATTGCGATACCGATACCATCTATACCGGTAATCGTGTAAAGAATGACTCTCGTGCGCCAAGGGTTTCGGACATCCGGAAACCAAAGGTTCTGAGTAAGGGGTGAGGGTACGTGTTGGGAAGCCCACTAAGGACACCCAACCCCGCCCGCACATGGCGGCCTCTACTAAGACATCGTTCGTATTCGTGATACGCGCGCTAGTAAAATAATTAAATGATTTGCAAACAGCGTTTTGACTAAGCATGCGAATTTTGCGCTAACTACGTCATTTAATGCATCTTATTATTGGTCGAAATGGTTTAGCATGCGAGGTTCATTTATAAAGCGTAAAAGCAAGTAAAATAAATGAAGCTCGAAAGGAAATAAAAGCGTACAAGCTACACGGGCGGAAATACAACCCGAAATTCACAATACAACATAAACGAAATAACATAAAATAAAGGTAGAACGGACCCGTATGAAAACTAGACCGCGAAATATGTAGATGGACTAACCCCGCTTAAATACGTATTATGTTACGTTTTAAACGAAGGACGGAAATATGAGACTGTGGCGTATTACTAGCCTAATCTCACATCCCGTAGTCTCGTCCCGACTTATCACGTCAAAGTGGTCAAAGTCGTTCTATGTGTCGTGATGTGTAGGTTTTGAAAAAAATGAGGAAGGTCATGCAATGGTCTAAAGTCGATTAATAATGGGGCTCGAAATATGTGTCCAAGCCCTCGGGTTTGCGTGTTATGAGACCCACTCGATCGAGTCATTAACTGACTCGGTCGAGTGTGTCATTAGCGTGGCTACTGACCACTTTTTGGGGTGCTACTCGATCGAGTGGCCTATGGCACTCGATCGAGTGCCCCCTGTACGAGAGGTAACTCGCCTCGTTTTATGACTTGAAATCGATAGTCGGCCTAACCAAGTATGAATATTACATGATTCGTACTTAGTGCGACCTCCGGTATTATAATCGTATATGAGCGATTATAATACCGTCATCGGGATTTTATGAAAATGTTTTATGTTAGATTAGGAAATTTTGAATTGGTGACGAAATGTATCCCTCTACGTCACGACATCGGAACTAACCCTTTCGGGTTATGTGATGTTGGTTTTCGTGTCAACGGGTTTCGTACCAATTATGGAAAGGGGATTTAATCCGTTCAACTACGACGGATCACGATCTCGTCACGCCCTTGAGTACATTGGGGCGGGGCTCCTCGAAAGGGCTCCACCTCCGTCGTTGCTCGTAAAGGGATTAGACGGACCAAAAGTGATCATCGTAGTCAAACTTTTTAAAAACGATTTTGATATTAGTTTACATATACACGGTATTAATAATGTAAACGACGATAAAATGATATAAAACAAAGATATAAAAATACAAAAATGTTAGTGTTAGTGTTGTGATGATCATGACTACAATACAATAAAAATAAACAAAATGACGGAATAAATAAAGATCGAAAGAGAAATTAGGACACCCTCAATATACATGCTAGTATGGGACCTCGGAAATGGACTCGTAAATAGCGGCACGGCTTGAGAGTATCGAGGACGTACGTGAGTTATGGTGTGTATGGATGTTGTGTCGGTTTCCGAGGTATAAATGGCTCGGATTTTGATGTGTTTTGCTTAGGGTTTGTAGTGTAGGTATGTAGGGTTGTAGTAGGGTAAAAGGTGACTGAAGTTGTAGGGTAAAAAATGAATGAAAAATCTGAAATGCAAGGGGGGATGAAGCGGTATTTATAGACTTCACCCCTCGACCTAGGGGCACTCGATCGAGTGCCTTCGCAAATGGGCCAAACCCGGGTAAAAAGGCTCCACTCGATCGAGTGAGGTCAATCCACTCGATCGAGTGGGTCAACAAATCGAGATAAATAAGGGATGTTTGACTTGATTGATTTGTTTGTTATTTTTTTGAATTTATTTGTGTGCCAATCTGAACCTGGCTGACTTACGAGACGGTTTCGCCTTTGACCGGGTTTTGACCCGGTCGCCAAAAGACGGGAAATATTTTTGGTGTCGGTTTTGGCCCAAATTAGTCTTATTTGACTCAGAACGACCCACTGGGCCTGAATTTGAGGTCCATTTTGTGAGATTTTTACTCTGCTAAAAGTCCATGTCGGATATTATGAATTTCGAGCCCAAATCCGAGTATACTAAGTCACGTTGACGTCCGATCATCATCGGGTGTTTTTCGGAGACTACCATAGACATGTGGCAGTCAAAATGCGGGTGTCTACAGAGCCCCCACTCTGACTGAGGCTTGGACAAGGCGAAAGTCAGAGTAGCTACCAAGCCCGTTAAGACCTGGTAGACTTCCGATCGGGTCGTTTATAGTCCAGTAGACTTGCGTGAAGGGCTCGCCAGCCATAAGTAGAGGGTCATACCTGTCCTGACGATGATAGCTTTGCGGGGAGTCAGACTTGTATCATAAGTCCTGGGCGCGCCTATGTGTGGGCCCATCCCGTATCATTTTGGGGAAAATGCCGCCTCGGGCGTTCCGCTAGGGAAGTATATGAGCTGTTCGGGCTTGCTTCTGAAGCCTTGGGTCGCATTTGAGTTGATGATGATGCTCCGTGGGGAGTAAAGCCTGCCTCTTTTGGGGAGTAGGTGTACCCGTATGCCGACACATCGCGCTTTGGATGTAGCACACCGGGGGAAAGCTGACTCCGTTGGGGAAGTTAAATAGTTTCGCGGGGACTTGCTCCTGAAGTCTGGGGTGTACCTGTATGCTGACACATAACAACTTGTATGTAACACATAGGTAAAATGTTGACTCTCGCTGGGGAGAAAAAGATTGAAAATTTTTGGAAGGACAAAATTTTTAATGCGAAGAAATTTTTATCACAATTTTTCTTTTAGAAAATCTTAGGAAAGCTCGGGACAGCTTGATTCCTATTCTGGGTTCAAGTTTGAAATCAGGCCTGCGCGCGCATAGGGCCCAGCTTGCTGAGGAGGCAGGGTAGTTAGGTTTTCTGTTGGGTTTCCTCATTATAAATATGAGAATCCCTGCTTCAGTTTTCTGCATCTCCAACTCAAATTCTTCTTTTCCTTCTCAAAATCTTTTAGACTTTCAAGAAAGTTAAAAATCTCCGCTATGGGTATCGACCATTTAACGGCTATGCTTCTCGCCTGGTCCCAATACTTTCGGGACGAGGAGAAAGTCCGGCTAACTCAGATGGGGATAGTCAATTTATTCCCTTTTCAGTGTTTGATAGTCGATTCGCATTTTCTGGACGCCTGTCTGTCGTTTTGGGACACCACCCATCACGTGTTTGCATTCCCGAGGGGCGAGATGTGTCCTTTGCCCGAGGAGATTGCGGCCATAGGCGGCTGGGGTCTTGCTATTCAGCCCGCCATTCCCCCATTCTACCCGGATCCGAGGAGGAGATTAAGGGAGTTTTTGGGTTTGTCTCATGTTGAGGCGAATACCGTTTCCCTGTTTGATTTGGCCGACAAGTTTATGAACCCACGGGATGTAAGGGCCACCCCGGCTCATAGGCGTAGGGCATTCGCCTTTTGCATGCTGCACTGCTATGTCTTCGAAGGGCTGATGGAGCTTGACTCATGTAGGGGTCAAATCAGGCTAATCGGAGTGGTTGACCAGATAGAGACTGGTCATAGCCCTGCTTGGCTAGCCACTGGGGAGATTATTACGGGTCTGGACGCCAGACGGCTTGACCCAACTCGACCGCTGACGGGGAGTACCCGTTTTCTGCAAGTATGCACCTCGATTTTTTTTTTGTTCACGTTTCGCGCGAATTTTCTGATTCTCGTAAGTCACTCGATCGAGTGGACCTGTCACTCGATCGAGTGACACTCGTACTGGGCTACTGCCTGTTTTTGACAGGCTTACTCGATCGAGTCAGCTGCTGTACTCGATCGAGTGGGCTGTAGCGGACCACTCAATGGCTTACGAAGCTTGTGTATGCTTTTCAGATATGGTTGTCGGAACGGCTGTCAATCATAGAGACCCCTCCAACCATTCCCAATTACCGGAGCAGTCAGATTAGCTCCCGAAGGCGGAAGATAAGCTCGAGTCATCGGATTGATCGAGCTTACTGGGACGAGGAGTTGGTGTTTCACGGGGGTCCCTTGATCAGGTGGACCGTCGCTTGGTGGTTTCTCTCGAAGTTGACCGGGTTGGCTAAGAGAGACCAAGCCCGGTATCTGACGATCCTGTCCTTAGACTGGACAGTTCACCTTTATCCGGACCGTCTCCTAAGGCAGTTCGGTTCGTCTCAGCGCATTCCTGAGACGGAAGCCATTATCAGCATCCCGCTCCAATTAACGGACGCTATGTGCGACACTTGGTTGCAACGATGGTTCACTCGTCCCACATGGACGGTACCTAGCCCTTGCCAATCCGCTTGGGTATCACGGGCTTATCAGAAGTGGACTTCTGAAGAGTCCGAGGAGGCTCGAAAGGCCTTAAAAGTTGATGAGGCCATCGAATTGGTTCAGCGTGAGTCGGCGAAGGATAACAGGGACTTCTTCACCGGGGAACACACTCCTGAGACCACAGTCCGGGGAGAATCGGGTCTTAAGTCACAAACTAAGACTCGATCTAAGGAAGTCGGTTCTAGCAGCACTCGAGGGCAGACTGACTTGGAACGACGACTTGGGCCGAGGTTGGCGGTCCGGGACCGACTTGGTCCGCGTGACCGGCTCCCTGAGCCCGTCAGGGCTCGACTTGGGCCCATTGATATGACAGGGGAGTCGGGCTCAAACACTCGAGCCCGAGCTAGGGAAGTTCCCGTGGTGATTCGGGAACGCTCCCCTCCGCGTCGTCGTCAGTGGACGACTAAGGAGGCTAAGGACAAAGGGAAGGGCAAGATGCCCTAAATGCCGAGTCCTTTAGCTTTATTATTATTTAAGTATTATTATTATTTTTTATTGTGTGCCCTTTTTTGTATAATATTTTTTTGAATTCCTGCATTTTGTAATTTCCCGAGTTTGTCGGGATTTTTTTTTGAATTAATAAAAGAAGTTTATTATTAAACCGCTCCTGTCTTTTCTTGATTGCATTGGTTGTACCCTTTTGAGGGGTTGCCTACGTATCCGCGATTAGCAGAATCAAACCAAACGTAGTTCAGGCATAAGAAATTTGCAATCTCGAATTACACCAAGACTATTAGTTCAAGATGCTTATGACAGTAGAATAAGTAATTCTAGCTCATTGACTTGCTTTTTGTAAAAAAAAAAATGATTTTGATAAAATTTGCTAATGACATTGAGAAATGGCTAAGGGTAGTAGCGCTTTAGCTGGTCCAGGTTGGTTGGGTTGACAAACTCGTTCCCATCCAGGTCCGTCAGCATCACTGCTCCCCCCGATAGGATTTTCTTCACCAGATATGGCCCAGCCCAATTGGGTTTGAATTTTCCCCTCGGGTCAACTGGTAGTAAAGCCCGGATTGACTTAAGGACTAGGTCGCCCTCCTTAATGTGTCTGGGCCTTACTCTCTTGTTGAAGGCCCGTTGGATCCTCTTCTGGTAGATTTGGATATTATTGAGGGCACGAGACCGTCGTTCGTCTAGTAGAACCAGTGAGTCATATCGTGCTCGAACCCAGTCAGCTTCGGGTACTTGACTTTCTAGCAGAATTCTGAGGGACGGTACCTCCAGCTCGACTGGTTGGACTGCCTCCATCCCGTAGGTTAGGTAATATGGTGTCGCCCCGGTTGCGGTGCGAATTGACGTTCGATATCCCCATAGGGCAAAAGGTATTTTGTCGGGCCAGTCCCGGTGATTATCAACCATCTTTTTGAGTATGGTGACAATTGTTTTATTAGCCGCCTCTACTGCTCCATTTGTTTGGGGACGGTAAGGCGAGGAAGTATGCCTTTGGATTCTATACTTGGTCAGTAGGGCCGCAGTCTCGGCTTGAAAGTGAGTCCCGTGATCACTGATAAATTCAGACGGAATCCCATATCGACATATTATCTTGTTTTGGATGAACTTGGCGACATGTTTAGCAGTGAGAATGCGATATGATTCAGCTTCGACCCATTTGGTGAAATAGTCGATAGCTACCAAAATAAAGCAATGCCCACCGGTACCCGAGGGATTTATTTTCCCGATTATGTCGATACCCCACGTTGAGAGTGGCCAGGGTGACGTCATGGTATAGAGTAGCGATGACGGCATATGTTGCACATTGCCGAAGATTTGACAGTTATGACAATGTTTGACATACGACCGGCAATCGGCTTCCATGGTATTCCAATAATAACCGAGCCTCATGATTTTCCGGACCAGCATGTGGGCATTCATGTGTGGGCCGTTCTCACCATCATGTACTTCGGCCATAACCTTTTCAGCCTTGTACTTGTCAACACAAAGGAGAAGAGCCCCCTGTGCCGTCTTTTTGTACAGTTGCCCGTCGTCGGTACGGATGAACTGGGTGGCTAGCCTCCGTAAGGTTTTCTTGGCTCGACCTTCCGACCCAAGAGGGTATTCTCCGTTTGTCAGGTACGTTAACACAGCTTGGTACCATGGTTCGGGATCGGTTATCTCAATGTCTTCAATGTCGTAAATGTACGCCGGCTCGGACCGTCTTTCGATGCAAATCGGCATACTAGTCACGTGGTCGGGGATATTCAGTAAAGATGCCAATTTTGAGAGTGCATCTGCGAACTGATTCTCTTCCCGGGGTAGGTATATATACTCTACCTTTTGGAATTGTTTCTCGAGATCCCTTACTCGTGCCTGGTAGGCCACGAGATTAGCATTTCGAGTCTTCCATTTTTGAAGTGCTTGGTTAATGACCAAGGATGAGTCACCATGTACCCGGAGATTTGTAATCCCCAGATTGGCGGCGGTTTGTAGCCCGTAAATGCATGCTTCGTACTCTGCTGCATTATTAGTAACATCAAAGTCCAGTTTGATGGAGACGGGAGTATGCTCCCCTTTTGGTGAAATTAGGAGGATCCCGACTCGGAACCCTCGAAAATTAGACGCACCATCGAAGTATAAATCCCAAGTTTCAGTATCAGTATGGAAAATATCTTCGTCTGGGAAGGACCAAGTGTCGGTGTGTCCTTCCTCGGTTACCGGGCTATCGGCGAGAAATTCAGCTACTACTCGACCTTTAATAGCTTTTAATGGTACGAACTTCAGGTCGAACTCTGCCAGCATTAGAGTCCATCTAGAGATTCGGCCGTTGAGAACGGGCTTTTCGAAGATGTATTTGATGGGATCCATCTTGGATAGCACATGGACCTCGTAACTGAGCATATAACGTCGGAGTTTTTTGGTGGCCCAGACTAGAGCCAAACACGTCTTTTCGAGCATGGTATATTTGCACTCATACTCTAAAAACTTCTTGCTGATGTAGTAAATGGCTCTTTCTTCGGAGTCAACTGTCTGAGCCAGCATAGCCCCCATGGCTGTCTCGGTCGTTGTTAGGTATAACGACAGAGGCAAACCGGGTTGAGGTGGCATTAAGACCGGCGGAGCAGACAGAATTTCCTTGATTTTTTCGAAAGCAGTTTGGCACTTGTCATCCCATAGTACCCGTTCTCCTACTTTCAGCTTCTTGAAAATTGGTTCACACACCATGGTTAATTTGGAAATAAACCGACTGATGTACTGGACTTTCCCGAGGAATCCCCTTATTTCTTTTTCGGTTTTGGGAGGTTGCATCTCGGTAATGGCTTTGATTTTAGCTGGGTCGACTTCGATACCTCGTTGGCTAACGGTATGACCCAGTAATTTGCCTGATGTTACCCCGAAACTGCACTTTTGAGGGTTTAACCTCATGTTGTATTTGCGTAGTCGGGTGAAAAATTTTCTTAGGGCGGTGATGTGACCGTCCCGTTCTTTGGATTTGACGATCATGTCGTCTACGTAAACTTCTACCTCTTTATGCATCATGTCGTGTAATAAAGTGGTAGCAGTCCTTTGGTATGTGGCCCCGGCATTAATGAGGCCGAACGGCATGACGGTATAGCAGTAAGTACCCCAAGGTGTGGTGAAGGTAGTCTTACTCATGTCTTCTTCCGCCATCTTGATTTGATTATACCCGGCATACCCGTCCATGAATGATAGAAGGGCATGATCGGCCGTGTTATCCACCAGTTTGTCGATGTGTGGTAACGGAAAATCATCTTTCGGACTCGCCTTGTTAAGATCCCGAAAATCTACACATACCCGCACCTTACCATCCTTTTTAGGAACCGGCACGATGTTTGCCACCCAGTCCGGATACTCGGACACTTGTATGAAGCCGGCTTTGAATTGTTTGTCGACTTCTTCTTTTACCTTGAGAGACCACTCGGGCCTCATCCGACGAAGCTTCTGTTTGACTGGTTTGCACCCGTCTTTGATTGGTATGTGGTGCTCGGCTATTTCCCGGTCTATCCCCGGCATGTCCTTGTAGGACCATGCGAAGACATCTTTGAACTCTTGGAGGAGGCTTATGAACTGTTGTTTCTCCTCGGGATTTAAGGATAACCCTATCTTAAGTGTCTGAGGCTCTAAGGTTGTTCCCACATTTATGGACTCGGTTTCTTCGATCACCGGGTTTCGGGACTCCCTTTGCTCTAGTTGCTTGATCAGATGCGGAGGTAAGGGTACCTGTTCGTCTGATTTCTCAATGTCATAGCATAAAACATTTTTAAAAGCAGAATTTGAAAGAGACAAGTCGTAAGCAGAACGGTTGTTATTATTGATTGAAAATTTGGAGAACAGCTCAAAGAGAGCAGCCATCTGATCATTGGTCAGTGGCGGGATAGGTAGGGCACTCGGGACAGACCCCGAAGTGCCAGCAGCAGGAATAATAAAAGGGAGAGGGGTTACAGGAGTGACTCTAGCACCGACTTTCCTAGACTCGACCTCAGACTCTAACTCAGACTCCGACTCAGACTCGGACTCGGACTCAGACTCAGGCATATCTCCCTCTCCAGTGACCAGCTTGTAAATCCTTCCCTGACTGTCAGTCCACTTGATAGTCTTCCTCCAAGCCCTGTTTCCCGTCTCGGAACCAACATCCGAGATCAGCTTGGTCGGGTCAAATGTGTTGCTGCGGAGGATCAGGTTGACCAGGTCTTCCTTTGGAGTTGGGGCTACGGTGTCTTCCCCAAATATTAGCCCTAGAGCGGGCTCAGCATCTTCAGCTCCGTTGGATTGGATGAGGGCGAACACGTCATCCGGAATGTAGTTGCAGTCCCGGGCCAAGTGGGTCCCGAGCTGCATAGCATTGGGTTGGTATAGACCAACCTGGACAGCCCAAAACACCGGTGTGACAAAGTAGTCAGCCAACCGTGGGCTATAAGGGCTCAAGTAGATACCCTTAAGGATGTTGCAGGCCTTTTCAATCCCTGCTCGGACAACATTGTCGGGGGTGATGTCATAACCGAGACCGAAGTGAGATTCTTCGTCTTTGAGAACCTTGATGATCTTCCCAGCTGGAAGATCGGGTCGAGAGGTAGCCCCCGGAAAGTATCCTAGGTTTTGGAGCATCATGTCGATACTCGTAGTGAAGTAAGGCCTAAAGAGGTACTCTTCCTCGATCATCCCCACAAAATCGAACCCCCAGAGGTCCGTGCGTCCCGTGGCGTTACAGCTAGCCACAGTCATTGGTGTTGCCTCTAAAGTGATGACATCGTTAAGCAGAGGCATCTTGATCTTTCGGTGGAGGGTGGAGGACACCGCCTTGACCGCGTGGATCCAAGGCCTACCCAGGAGCAAGTTGAACGATGAGGTGACATCGATCACCTGAAACTCGAGCTCCTTCTCTATCGGGCCAGTGATGATGGTCAGTTTCACGGCCCCAGCTACCGACTTCGGGCTCCCATCGAAAGCTTCGATGGTCTGAGCAGTCGGAACATAGTCAGCCTCGGTAATGCCGAGGGCTTTTGCGGTCCTTAGAGGAAGGACGTTCACAGCAGACCCGTCATCAACTAGGATCATGGGAAGGTATTTTTCTCGGCAGACCACCGTGATGTAGAGGGTCAGGTTATGGGTGGCCCCAAATGGTGGTAGGTCGGCTTCGGAGAAAGTGATTACCGGTCCTTCTTCTTTAGCCTTGCCTTTTAGGTGGGGCAAGACCGTGGCTACCATTTCAGCAGGGGTAACCAAAGAGTCGACCTTAATTTGATCGAGAGCCTTTGTAAGTGCTTCTCGATGCTCTTGAGAACTAACCAGGAGTTGCCATATAGTGAGGTCAACTCGGGTCTTCTTCAATTGTTTCACAAGAGCCGTTTCAGCAGTTGGCTCTTCACGGGCGACTTCCGTAATGATGGTTGTCGGGATAGGGGTGTCCCTAGAGCTAGTGGCTTGATAGGGACGACCAAGGTGGTTACTGGTTAAGACTCGAGATTTAGTCTTTCGAATCTCCTCGGCGGTGATGGGGACAGCTTCCCCTTTTGCGAGATAGACATCATCTTCGTCATCGAACCAGATCCCGTTCACTTGCGGGATAAGTGGAGAGATGAGGTGAGAACAGTCAATCACCTCCCCGGTAAAGACGGCGTGGAAGCTGAAAGGGTTCTCCTTGTTACTGGGCTTATCTCCGGGTAGCGGGATTTTACCGCTTTCAATCAGGTCCTGAATCAAGTGCTTCAGCTTCCAGCACTTTTCGGTATCATGCCCGTTGCCCCGGTGGTATTGGCAATAGGCTTGGGCATTGTAGTTCTTGGAGCGTCGCTCGACCGGAACTTCAGAAGTTGGGCCTATCGGTTGGATTAGGCCTTTTGAGGACAGCCTTTGTAAGGCATAAGTATAGGTCGTACCTATATCGGTAAAAACCCGAGGTGGGGTGTTCCTCTTGGACGGGGCATCTAGTAGATTAACCGCGTCGAAAATACTGCGGGTTGCAGCTTGAGGCTTGGTTGTGGAGGAAGAAGCCCCTTAGTAACCCTTAGCAGCGGCCTTAGTGAGGCCTTCCAGTCTCAGATCATCTTCGATCCTCATACCTATTTTAGTAAGGGTGGTGAAATTGGGTATGACAGCATATCGGAGGTGAACCCGGTAGGATGGGAGGAGGTTCTTGACAAAGGCCTCCACCAAAGTCTTCTCACTGGGCTTATCGACCAGTTTCACGCTCTCGGCCCTCCAGCGTTGAAGGTATTTGGTAAAACCTTCCTTCGGCTCTTGGGCCATAACCTCCAGAGATCTCATTGTGGTTTGGATCTCGGTGTTGTCAGCATAGTTCCGAGCGAACTCGGTGGCCACATCATCCCATGTAGGGTATTTCTTCGGGTCTAGCCTGTAGTACCAGGCCCGAGGGTGCTTTTCAAGAGACGCAGCAAAGAGGTTCTTGAACATGGTAGAGTCCACCCCTTTGATGGCCATGAACTCCTTGAAGGCCCGTACATGTAGTAACGGGTCTTCAGTCCCTTCGAACATAGGCAAACCGGTGAGGTTCAGGTTTGCAGGCAGCTTGTCACTTAGCGGGTTATACTCCCGACTGTTTTCCCGGTGAATGTTGTTACTTCCAGTTAAATGAACTTGTTCTTCCAGTCGGCGGACCGAGCTAACCAGTTCAGCTAAAGGTCCGGTAGTTCCGGTAGTAGGAGTCCTGTGCTCCACCGAAGCCAATCGAGTGACGATAGCAACTTGCCCAGCCCTCATTTCATTCAGTTGGGCATCGATGTCGGCCTGCTTCTCGATCATGGCATCAACGGAGGTTTTCAGTTCAGCTAAGGCAGTTTCCATCCTGCGAGTGTGTCTGGTTGATGGTGGCCTGTCTGTAAGAACACCACGTAATCAGAAACCGAACCCAGTCTTGGAATCAAAGGAAACAGTACATCCCAAGCGACCCAAAAAAAAAAGGACTGAGTGGAAAAAGACTCGAGAAAGACATCTAGACGGATGACTCGTGGGTGGTATGACTTCCTTAGGATTTCGGCTTTGTGGGCCTAGTCCCGTTCGAAGGAAAGTCCACGTGAGATTACTCCCCAGACTTTTGACTCGAGTGTATGGACGGACTTTCCTTTGTAGGGGTATGCCCTACGCGGGTTGGTCGTGCCTTGACAGATAAGGCGGACTCGGGAAAGGGGGGAAACTCGTGATATAAGATCGACGGGGTTTCGACGCTATAAGCCCTCTACATACTATGCAAAGACCCGACACACGGATAGACGGTAGGTCCTACAATAAGGAAGGTTTATTTTAGGAAAGTTGAAAATTGAGGTTTTAATGCAAAAATGAACGAATTTCCGAGAGTTTTGAAAACTGAAAACGGAATTTCGAAAACCGAGATTAGAATTTTGAAAAGGAAAATTCCGAAAATCAAGGTGGTGGGGGTGGAAATTCGAGAATTAAAACGGACAGCATGCCGACTAAAGAAAAGGACATTTTGAGTCAAATCGTTGATCCTAAATTTCGGCGGCATTCCGAGTTTTGAAAATTGGATATTTTGAAAAGGTGAGTCCCGAAATGGGCAGCATTTCGGGTTTTTCAAAATTGGGTGTTTTAGAATGACGGGCCCCGAAATGGACAGTATTTCGGGTTTTTCGAAAAGGTGGGTATTTTTGGAAAGATGCAATTTTGAAATGACGGTTTTTTTTGAAAATTGACACGGAAACCAAGTAGCACGTAGTCAAGCAAGCATTATAACGACGCTCATGTATGCTTTACACTAAGTCTCGGTCGGTCAAAATAGGGTCTATACCAACAACGATGGCTTTCTCATGTGATGGACGGACTCCCTAAGCCGAGTTGGTCTTAGAAAATGCCGCAAAACCGAGACGAGTTCCACCATCGATGTCTTTAGCGCACCCATGTAGGAATGCACCGTGGTATAGTGGGACGTCGGTCACAAGTAACCGGCCCGGGCAAATTTGGGTTATGCATGAATCATTAAACTAATGCGCGCACACTAATCTACGAACGATTTCTCTTCGAGTCTCACCCTAGGAACCCCGATGACATGTGGTACATCAGGTATCCCCAGCGGAGTCGCCAAATTGTGGACATGACGTAGGTCCACCCCGACGCGGCGAAGCGCGGGTTTGGGTAGGCGAATGAATCTCGTCGTAAGATTGTTCTCGGGTTCGAAATTTAAGTCAAAATGGAGTCGCCACCGAATTTTGTGGTTATTCGGAACCATACGAGCCCACTCTATGTCGTCATGGGCTATACACAAAGTAAGCCCACTCCGATTTCAGAGTTTACGGGGCTCGTCCCTTTGCATTGCGATACCGATACCATCTATACCGGTAATCGTGTAAAGAATGACTCTCGTGCGCCAAGGGTTTCGGACATCCGGAAACCAAAGGTTCTGAGTAAGGGGTGAGGGTACGTGTTGGGAAGCCCACTAAGGACACCCAACCCTGCCCGCACATGGCGGCCTCTACTAAGACATCGTTCGTGTTCGTGATACACGCGCTAGTAAAATAATTAAATGATATGCAAACAGCGTTTTGACTAAGCATGCGAATTTTGCGCTAACTACGTCATTTAATGCATCTTATTATTGGTCGAAATGGTTTAGCATGCGAGGTTCATTTATAAAGCGTAAAAGCAAGTAAAATAAATGAAGCTCGAAAGGAAATAAAAGCGTACAAGCTACACGGGCGGAAATACAACCCGGAATTCACAATACAACATAAACGAAATAACATAAAATAAAGGTAGAACGGACCCGTATGAAAACTAGACCGCGAAATATGTAGATGGACTAACCCCGCTTAAATACGTATTATGTTACGTTTTAAACGAAGGACGGAAATATGAGACTGTGGCGTATTACTAGCCTAATCTCACATCCCGTAGTCTCGTCCCGACTTATCACGTCAAAGTGGTCAAAGTCGTTCTACGTGTCGTGATGTGTAGGTTTTGAAAAAAATGAGGAAGGTCATGCAATGGTCTAAAGTCGATTAATAATGGGGCTCGAAATATGTGTCCAAGCCCTCGGGTTTGCGTGTTATGAGACCCACTCGATCGAGTCATTAACTGACTCGGTCGAGTGTGTCATTAGCGTGGCTACTGACCACTTTTTGGGGTGCTACTCGATCGAGTGGCCTATTGCACTCGATCGAGTGCCCCCTGTACGAGAGGTAACTCGCCTCGTTTTATGACTTGAAATCGATAGTCGGCCTAACCAAGTATGAATATTACATGATTCGTACTTAGTGCGACCTCCGGTATTATAATCGTATATGAGCGATTATAATACCGTCATCGGGATTTTATGAAAATGTTTTATGTTAGATTAGGAAATTTTGAATTGGTGACGAAATGTATCCCTCTACGTCACGACATCGGAACTAACCCTTTCGGGTTATGTGATGTCGGTTTTCGTGTCAACGGGTTTCGTACCAATTATGGAAAGGGGATTAAATCCGTTCAACTACGACGGATCACGATCTCGTCACGCCCTTGAGTACATTGGGGCGGGGCTCCTCGAAAGGGCTCCACCTCCGTCGTTGCTCGTAAAGGGATTAGGCGGACCAAAAGTGATCATCGTAGTCAAACGTTTTAAAACCGATTTTGATATTAGTTTACATATACACGGTATTAATAATGTAAACGACGATAAAATGATATAAAACAAAGATATAAAAATACAAAAATGTTAGTGTTAGTGTTGTGATGATCATGACTACAATACAATAAAAATAAACAAAATGACGGAATAAATAAAGATCGAAAGAGAAATTAGGACACCCTCAACATACATGCTAGTATAGGACCTCGGAAATGGACTCGTAAATAGCGGCACGGCTTGAGAGTATCGAGGACGTACGTGAGTTATGGTGTGTATGGATGTTGTGTCGGTTTCCGAGGTATAAATAGCTCGGATTTTGATGTGTTTTGCTTAGGGTTTGTAGTGTGTTTTGATGTGTTTTGCTTAGGGTTTGTAGTGTAGGTATGTAGGGTTGTAGTAGGGTAAAAGGTGACTGAAGTTGTAGGGTAAAAAATGAATGAAAAATCTGAAATGCAAGGGGGGGTGAAGCGGTATTTATAGACTTCACCCCTCGACCTAGGGGCACTCGATCGAGTGGCCCTAGTGCACTCGATCGAGTGCCTTCGCAAATGGGCCAAACCCGGGTAAAAAGGCTCCACTCGATCGAGTGAGGTCAATCCACTCGATCGAGTGGGTCAACAAATCGAGATAAATAAGGGATGTTTGACTTGATTGATTTGTTTGTTATTTTTTTGAATTTATTTGTTCGCCAATCTGAACCTGGCTGACTTACGAGACGGTTTCGCCTTTGACCGGGTTTTGACCCGGTCGCCAAAAGACGGGAAATATTTTTGGTGTCGGTTTTGGCCCAAATTAGTCTTATTTGACTCGGAACGACCCACTGGGCCTGAATTTGAGGTCCGTTTTGTGAGATTTTTACTCTGCTAAAAGTCCATGTCGGATATTATGAATTCCGAGCCCAAATCCGAGTATACTAAGTCACGTTGACGTCCGATCATCATCGGGTGTTTTTCGGAGACTACCATAGACACGTGGCAGTCAAAATGCGGGTGTCTACAATATGGTAGTAATTTTGTTCATTTTATTTTTTCATATATCTTGTTATGTACTGCGATTTTCAATTTTTTTCAATGGTACTGTGTTCTTTAATTGAAATTATGAATATTGCAATATTTGAATATAAACAATGAAATAATTGAATATGCACATTGAAATAACTACATATTATTTCATAGCATGAATTTCTGGATTGTTTGACTCAATTTTGTGTGTTATTCTACATGGTTTGATACATTATTTGAGTAATTTATGGATTTTTGATTACAAGATTAAAAATTGAAAATATGAATATTGCAATATTTGAATATGAATAATGAAATAATTGAACATGAACATTACAATACTTGAACATGAACATTAAAATAACTAAATGATATTTCATAGTATGAATATTTGGTTTTGATACATTATTATTACTATGAAATACCCAATTATTTTATTATGTTATTCCAGTTATTCTATACTATTGTTGCGGTTATTCCATATTATTCTTGAAGTTATTTCATTATATTAGTTACTATGGTTTATAACCAGGATTATTTTATAGGGTTTTTATTGTTATTCTATCGCACATATGTGATTATTATACTTTAATTTTATTTATTTTTACCGTAACTAACTCTCTCTTTGTGTTTGCCTTTCAGTGAAGTTCCTTTTGCTGGGTGCATGCAAGATGTTTCATCCCAATACAATAACACGAGTTATTTATTACAATAACTGAGATTCTACATTGGACTAACTACGTAAAATCAGATAATATTATTCTAAAACTGATTATATTTGAGTGTCAGCCAAATATAATAATATGAGTTATTCATTACAATAACTGAGTTTCTACTTTATAATAACTACGTAAAATCAGATAACATTATTATAAAGTTAATTATATTTGAATTTCATCTCAATACATAGAATAACATGATTTATTTATTATAATAACTGAGTTTCTACATTGGAATAACTACGTAACATATAACATTATTCTAAAATTTACGGAGTATTATATTTGAATTTCATCTCAATACAATAACACAAGTTATTCAATACAATAACTGACTTTCTACATTGGAATCACTACGTATCTACATTGAAATAACTATATATAATCTGATAACATTATTCTCAGTAAACAATTTAGTAGTTAACTATAAAATAATTATGTTTCTTCATTAAAATAATCTTGTTTGTACATCGAAATAACTATAAAAATCTGTGAAAAAATAGCTTTGGGGATTTAAAGAGTTTTAATCTTAGCTCATGATCATGTGAGATCCAATGGTCACAATTAAAAGGTAAATTGTACCAAATTTGAGAAATGTACCAGATCCTATTAATATATATATCATATTTGGTACAATTTACCTCTTAATCGTGGCCATTAGATCTCACATGATCAAGAGCTGAGATTAAAACTCTCTAAATCCCCAAAACTTTTCTCAGATTTTTATAGTTATTTCGATATACAAACAAGATTATTTTAATGAAGAAGCATAGTTATTTTATAGTTAACTCAATTGTTGTATTGAATAAGTTGTGTTATTGTATAGTTAATTCAATTGTTGTATTGAATAAGTTGTGTTATTGTATTGAGATGAAACTCAAATATAATAAATTAAATAATGTTATCTGATGTTACGTAGTTGTTCCAATGTAGGAACACAGTTATTGTAACTCATTTTATTGTATTGAAATAAAATTCAAATATAATTAACTTTATAATATGTTATCAGATTTTACGTAGTTATTCTAAAGTAGAAACTCAGTTATTGTAATGAATAACTCATGTTATTATATTGGCTGACACTCAAATATAATCAGTTTTAAATAATGTTATCTGATTTTACGTAGTTATTAGTCCAATGTAGAAACTCAGTTATTGTAATGAATAACTCGTGTTATTGTATTGGGATGAAGCAGCATCTTGTATATCATTGAGGTTCACCCAGCTAAAAAAAACTTCACTGAAAGGCAAAAACAAAGAGGGGGTTAGTTACATTACCAAAAAAAAATTGAAATACAATAATCACATATGTGCTATAGAATAACCATAAAAACACTATAAAATAACTCTTGTGAAAAAACATAGTAACTAATATAATGAAATAGCTTCAATAATATTATAGAATAACCGCAACAATAGTATAGAATAACCGGAATAACAAAATAAAATAACTGAGTATTTCATAGTAATAATAATCTACCAAAACCAGAAATTCATGCTATGAAATAATATGTAGTTATTTCAATGTTCATATTCAAGTATTTCATTGTTCATTTTCAAATATTGCAATATTCATAATTTTAATTTTGCATCTTCAAGTATTTCATTTTTCATATTCAAGTATTGCGATATTCATAATTACAATGTTTAATCTCTATAATTACTCGAGAATTATCCTAAAACCCCTAAAATTACGCAGAAACCCTAGAATTTACTCAATTATCGTCAATAACATTAATCTGATAAATGTTCATCTGATACAAGAAGCTAAAAAGTTCACCCTACAATTACCCAAAAACCCTTAAAACGTTCATCTGATAATCAATAAAAAAAATCAGAAGGAAATCAAAAATCGAAGGTAGAAACCTCTAAAACATTACCATAACAAGTGTAGAAATCAAAATTATAAATTACGATTGAAATCAAAATTACAGGATCTCAAAATTTACGACAGGATGTTGCATTACGACAGAATTTATCCCGTATCCAAATCGATAAAATCAAAATTCAAAATTAGCAAAAAAAGAGTATGAAAAAGAACCAAATAAAAAAGTTAGAGATTGAAATTAGATTAACCTGAAAATTTACTCTTAAACAGAAACTGATTTGATTGACAAATTGAAGAACGAAATTGAGAATGTAAAATTGAATTTATGGGAAAAAAGAGAGGAAGCTTTGGAATAAATTGAATGATACGTACGTAAAAAGGGGGAGTGGAGAAAAAATTAGGGCTTTACTAGGGTTAAGCATTTAATCTTAGTCATTGATCTAATAAAATCTAATGGCTAGGAAAAGAAGGTAAATTGTACAAATTTTGAGGTGTAAAAGACTCTACTTATATATATATATATATATATATATATATATATATATATATATATATATATATAGAGAGAGAGAGAGAGAGAGAGAGAGAGAGAGAGAGAGAGAGAGAGAGGTTCAAATAAGGTCCACAATTTTTTTAAGTCTATATTGAAGTTACAGATGACATACGCTAAAGTTGCATTTGTTCAAAATTGATATATATACAAATGCAACTTTAGCGTATGTCATCTGTAAGTTCAATATAGACTTAAAAAAATTGTGGATCTTATTTGAACCTACCTCTCTCTATATATATATATATATATATATATATATATATATATATATATATATATATATATATATATATATATATATATATATATATAGATTTAGGATCTGGTCCGAACCACAACTTCGGTCCGAACTATATATAATAGAAAGAAGAAAAAAAACACGCGCCATTTTATTCCCCAATCAACCCCGTTCATTTTCCCCCCAATTCCCCAACCCCTTCAATCAACTGTTATTTTTCCCCAATTCCCTTTTCAATCAATCGCGATTCATCAATTTAATCAATCCTTGATTCATCAATTCTTCAATTGTTCAATCAATTATTCTCAGTAAGTTTTTTATTCTTCTTAGTCAATCAATTGTTCAAAACTGAGTGTTTGTTCGTAAAGGTTGCCTTACGAACTTACCCACTGTGCCACCGATAATATTTGTTAGTAAGTTTTCTCCTAGTTACACAAATATCCAATAAGAAGGATACACATATCCCCCATCATCTCGATTAGGCGTGTATGTTGGTTTATCCTTCCCTTGGAGTACAGTCGATACTTGTTTGCTTCTGTTGATGCTCGTGTTTATCGTCGATGTCGTTGCTGAGTTATTGTTGTTGCTGATACTGTTGTCGATTTTATTGCTGCGTTTCTGTCGTGATGCTTATCAATCTTGCATTCATACTAGTGATCTACACTTTACAAGTTCAACATCATGTTCCAACCATTACTATAGTTTATTCCCTTTGCCTAAATTATTCAAGTGATATAGATTGCTGAGCATTAAGTCCTTGAACAATTTGGATTTGCTTACCTCATTTTAATTTCTTACATATACATAGTTTAATCCCTTTACTGAAATTATTCTACAGAATATAAAGTGGAGTAATGATGATACAAATATACTTGTGAATAAGAAACCAATAGAAAATTGTCAAGTAGGAATAGAGAAAGCAGTGTAATCTTCAAGTCATCCTAAAGTCTTCCAAGTATTTCTTAATTAATCTGCTAACTGATTTCTGAATATGCTTTTGACTCACAGACCAATCACCATACAACATTGAATAATATTATGGACACAGAGTAAGCTGTAAGCATTCAGGTTTGACTTGAAGGAGGATCTAATCTTTCTTGGCTAGCTCAGAAATCCATTGCACATAGCATAATGCACAAAACTGAGATCATCTCATTTCGAACATACCGAGTAGTCGTTAACTCAGTATTTTTCAAAATTAATTACCCTCGCAATAATCACACACAAGAATCTGTGTAAGACAGACCACCAATTGCATGCACCCCAACAAGTATCATTCACTTACTACTAGACGAACTTACATTCCTGTGGTAGATCTCTTTGCATCTTTCAATATTTTACATAGTTTATGAATGTTGTGTCTTGTTAATTCCTCATCTCCTTCTCGCAAATTATGATTTTTGTCGTTGCTATTGTTGCTATTTTCGTGTCCCCACAACTGCTATTTTTGTTGTTGTTGTTGTTGTAGTTGTTGTTTCCTTCTCATATCTCCGTATTATTGTTTAGGGCCCACGACGAATATGGCTACGGAAAAGGGTTTAAGGTTGAATATTACCAACTCCGATTAGTACTCTCATTGTATTTATTTTCATGTAGATTTTTCTTAGGAGCACTTTGGATTCTATGTAAATGCCCATGGAAAGCAAGGAAAAACTTGACAGCGACATTTTTAGGAGGTTAAGGGGCGGTAGTAGCAAAAGTGTTATTCGTTATGAATCAGGAACAAGAATAGCCACTTTTGCTCGTCTTGAAGAAGTGTAAGTAGCCCTTAGAGAAGTGTATGTAGCAACAAGAGAAGTGTACGTAGCAACAAGTATGGGTTTAGGGATGGTTTTTAAGTAGCCCTTAGAGAAGTGTATGTGCCTAGTAGAGAAGTGTAAGTAGTCATTTGAGAAATGTATGTAGCCGCTAGAGAAGTTGATATGGGCCCATGACAAGTATGGGTTTAGGGATGGTTTCTAATGCCATTCATATATCCTATATATAGGTTGCATAGAACTATACATGTTCATTTGCTAGAAGGTAAAGGTTGATATAATTTTCAGTGATGTTATGAGTTTCGTAGATTTTGTCCACATCTTAGTTTTGTGTTTGATTTTGAAGTTGCATTCTGCAAAGTGTTAATCTTTTCCGTGCCGTCTTAATCGGAGAATTTTAAGTAGCCGCTACAGAAGTGTACGTAGTCTCTAGAGAAGTGTAATTACCCATTTGAGAAGTATAAGTAGTTACAAGAGAAGTGTATGTTGTTACAAGAGAAGTGTATGTAGGTACAAGAGAAGTGTATGTGGCCCCTAGAGAAGTGTATGTAGCCCATAGAGAAGTGTATGTAGCGACAAGAGAAGTGTATGTAGTTATTTGAGAAGTGTATGTAACGCCTAGAGAAGTGTAAGCAGTCGTTTGAGAAGTGTAAGTAGCCTTTAGAAGTGTACTTAGTCTCTAGATAAGTGTAAATAGCCACTTTAGGAAGTAAAAGTAGCCATTAGAAAAGTGTGCGTCGCTAGAGAAATAGCTGCTTTAGAAGTGTATGTAGCCGCTAGAGAAGTGTATGTAGCCGCTAGAGAAGTGTATGAAAGAAAGCACCATTTCTTTACCAACTCAATCAAACAAATACAATAGATCATCCTTTCCATCTGTAAAATCTTCATTAATACACGCTGATTTAACCAAAAAACAAACAAAAATGAAATTGTATACAACACTAAACAAAAATTGGTAAATAAAAGAGACATATCAGCAGGAAAATCTCGAAGCTCGTCATCATCATCATTAATCCAAAATACAGCGAAAGACCAAGATTAAACCGCTTCCATGGACCAAGATTCAACTAAAACTGGATTTTGATGCCATGATGTCAACACTACAAAATAAAAGGCAGGATAAATTTCCCATAAACAAAGAAAAATAAATGAGAAAAAACATTAACGGCTCCAATAGACTATTCTCGACAACAAGGGACCACTACTTGAATTGGAGTTTCAAAAAGTAACAAGAATTAACAACAAACTTTTCATATGACTTGATACAAACAAACAAAACAATCAATAATGAAAATATTGTAGTTGGAACAATTGTTGTACAAAGTGTGTCACGAGCATCTAAATAATCAAATCATGAATGATTAATTACACTTCTGATACACTAATTTATTGTCCATTTACCCTTCAATGTGAAAATAATTAACAAAATTTATATACCTAAAGCTACTTCTACCATTTGTGAATCTTCTTCAATTACGTCAACATGTACACCTACAATTACAAAATTAAACTTTTAGTGTCTGCTTACACTTCTCTAGTCTCTATTATCTACTTGCACTTCTTTTAGTATCTACTTACGCTTCTTTAAAAGTGTAGGTGGAGTCTTTAAAAGTGTAACTGGAGTCGTTGAAAGTGTAATTACATTTATCTAGACTCTACTTACACTTATCTATACTCTACTTACACTTCTTTTAGTCTCTACCTACACTTCCTCAATTTGTTGTTGTCATCGAAACTCTCAATTTCTCTTCTGCTACTAATTCTACATATCAATTCTAAACGGATGATTAGAGTCAAATATCATGTGTACAGTGTACATGTAGATGAAAGCAAGTTACTCTTTAATTTTTTACTAGAACATAAACACTTGTTTTGTTATCAGCTTTTGAAACAAGAACTACCAATGTCAAAATCAAAGTCTACACCTCACTGCACATTGCAAGAAGAAGAGTGAAAAAACAACTCCCAACACCATCAGAAATCCCTTAGAAATCTAGAAAAATATCTTAGAATGACATCATGGCCCCGAAAAAAAAAGATCACTAAAATTTCACATAAATCCATAATGTCCTGCACAGTTGCATCTCTGATATGATATTATCCTAAGTTGCATTTGGCAACTCAAAACAATATCATTTTTTCAAATTCAGTTCATATCCTTGAATAATGAAGCGTGACTACTTCTTTTATTGATTGTTATTCATCTCAAACTTGATATACTCTCCATTAATATTGTGTTTATCATGCTATAAATTCAGTTTGATTTTCCAGATATTCAAGAGGTGAAAGATAGAAACCCTAAAAAATCAGCTAGATCCGTAACTCAATGAACACACGTACAAATCACTAACAAAAAAGGTTTTCGAATCAGCAAAACTTAAAAAAATGATAGATGAACTGATGAATTGAGCAATTCGATTTAGAGTATAAATTGGGGAAATGCAGATAAAATCTTAATTGCGTAAGAAAGTGAGATACCTGTGATTAATGTACGATTGGATCAAATTGATTTGAATTGAAGCTAGGGTTTGAGTTTCTTGTATCAATTGATTGGATCAAATTGATTCGATTCTTCTATAGAATCGAGCTCTAGACCTTGAGTTTTACCCGTTGCAATCGGAATTCCAGAACATCCACACTTTACTTGCAATCAAATTGAAAATCGAGATCGCAGATGAGGAAATCACAAACCTAAAATCACGGATGAGTATTGAGAGGATTAATTGAGAAAATCAGAAAGGTCGAGTGTTGAATTGGGGAATAACGAACGATGAATAGTAAACGTGGTTTCTTTTTTTGGGTTTTTATATAGTTCGGACGGTTCGGACCGAACTAAGGTTCGGATGGGATCTCGACCCTATATATATATATATATATATATATATAGGGGGGATCAAGGGAGTTACTAACTCTCCAACTCTCCCTTAGTGTTGATCCCCCCCATCCATTTAGTTTAATATGGACGGTGGATGGATGGGTTTAGATTGTATAAAAAAAAAGGGGCTGCGGGACTGACAAGCTGCGGACATCCATTAACCATCAGCCATCAACCCCATCACCAGTCAATAGCCCCCTCAACCTACCCCCCAATTAATTTCCCTCCTCTCTATTCTCCCGCCCAAAGCCTTTACACTTCCCCATTCACCTATTTTTAATTCATTTTACTACCTAATCACTCACCGCTCTCTTCCTCTCTCTAAAAAAAACCCATCTCCGTCTCCATCTCCATCTCCATCTCCATTTCCGCAGCTTCTCCATCTCCGATAATACATAAAATTCCGGTGGTGCTTCAAAGGTATGTTGAATGTTCGATTTTCGACCTCCGATTTTCCTTTTGTTCAACCCTTTTTTATTCCTTTTTCACGAACCCTAAAATGTGGTCAAGAACTCCGGCATGCATGAACCATAAAAAATGGTGAAAGAGCATTTTTCCAACACGATAACCCTAATTTTGAGTTGAAGTTGTTGTAGTTGTACAGTAGTTGTAGTTATAGAGTCGAAGATGAAGTTTTTTTTTTCTCTGACAACTAATATTCATACAGTTTTTATTCTTGATTAATCGTTATTCCTCTAGTTATAACCCTAATTTTGAGTTGAAGGGGTCATAGTTGTACAGTAGTTGTATTTATAGAGCGAAAGATGAAGTCTTTGTTTCTTTGTTAAAGTTCATGTTGAAGTTCCCATAGTCGTCATTGTAAGTATGCATGTGCCATCGAGTAGACAGTTTTTTGTTGAAGTTTTGCATGCTTCCATGTTGAAGCTTACGTTAAAGCAGTCTTATAGTCACAGACTTGGTGTTTGTGAAGAAATAAAATTAACATTTGAATAGTCATACAGAGTTGGTTGTACAGTCATACAGAGTTGCTTGTACAGTCACCCGTTTGAAGATACATAGTCGCACTCGTTACATTTTGTTGTGAAGTAACAGAATGATGTACAATCACACCTTTGAATCTACACAGTCGCACTTATTACGATGCAAAGTCACACGCTTTATATTGTATAGTCACAGAGTTGTAAAGTCACAGAGTTGGTTATACAGTCATACAGAATTGGTTATACAGTCACCCGTTTGAAGGTACATAGTCGCACTCGTTACATTTTGTTGTGAAGTAACAGAATGATGTACAATCACACCTTTGAATCTACACAGTCGCACTTGTTATGATGCAACGTCACACACTTTATATTGTATAGTCATGCAGTGTTGGTTGTATAGTCACCCGTTTAAGGCTGTACAGTCACGTTCGTTATGTTGCAGAGTCGCTCTCTTTTTTACTGTAGAATCACACTGTTGAAGCCGTATACTCAGTTGTAAAATCACACTCATTACGCATGTTGTTATTGCAGCAGAAAGTCGGGTGCGAAGAAGAAAGTTCGAACGAAGACCAGTAAGAAGAAGGGTGTGGCAGAGACATCGGTCCGCGAAAATGTAATTGATGATAGATTGGTTGTGGACCAAAATTTGTGTAAGAAGAAAAAGAAGAAGAAGAAGACTGTTGTAAAGTCTGTTGAAGATACATCGGGGGACCACATCGTTGCCGAGACGAATGTGAGGGGGACAGAAATCGTTGACGAAGGCAGACAAAAGAAAAAAAAAAGGGTGACTTTTGATACACCGGTCGCCAATCTGGATGTGGGTGAGACAGAAAGTGTTGAGGAAAGCAGGCCAAAAAAAAAGAGGAGGGTCAAATCTGATACACCGGCCGACCCCACATACGTGTGTGTGTCTCGGAGGAAGAGAGGGCAGGACCGCCGACAGGGTCAGCCCGATATTCACTGTAGGCCCAAGCGGTTGCACCAGCTAATTTGGCGATTATCGAATGATCAGATAGAGAGGGTGCGTGCTGTTGGATTCGGCGGGCTGTTGGAGCTGAGGCTTGAATCGGTACCCATTCAGCACGCGGTTATGTTCCTCTGTGCATTTTCTGACGGGTCCCATATTTTCCGTGCCTCACGCCAGGAGGCATTCATGATGTCAAAGTACGACGTCCACGACTGCCTCCAGCTACCTTTGGGCCCTCATCCGGTGAAAGTAATCCCAACCAGCAACAAGAAAGGGGCAGACTCACCTGACGTGATCAGGTTAAAGAGTACCTGGAGGAAAGACTTTGGTATGGTGGACAGCAGCAAGCCAATAACATTAGGGAGGGTGCACGAAAAGTTAATGGTAACCAAAACCGCTGACGACGACTTTGTCCGCAGGTTCGTGTTGTTCGCGTTGTCATCCTTCCTCGCGCCTACTACGAAAAACTCACTGTACCTGAGTCTGCTGGCCGCAGTGGAGGACGTGGACTTGATTCGGGAACAGGACTGGTGTAGCTTTGTCCTGCACGATTTGGTGTGGGTGGGTAAGGGGACGCGTGACCCCAACAAAGTCCTCAACTACCTCCGGGGATGCATCCCCATTCTAATGATTGCGTACTTCCAGCGCTACGATTTCCGTAGCGAGACTTACAGATACGACATACCATTTATCGCACATTGGGATGCACGGAGAATATGCGATCGTCTCGCTGGGGAAATGGAGACAGGGTCGCTGGGAAATCAGCTACGTTCGAAGGTGTCGTACCCACGTACGTGTGGGACAACATGCAGCGAGGGCGCCCCCGCTATAACGATGCCCTCTGACAACCAGCACTCTAGTCCCAAAAGAATAATGACAGGGATTAAGAGAGACGATCAGTTGGAAGACAGCGAGGTTAACGTAAGTGATCTCCCAGCCACTCTATAAATTATCAATAAATCATCAACTCTTTGTCCGTTAAACGATTTAATCTGACAGCCTTACCTATGTTTATAAAAGCATACACGATTCATAAAACTGTTATGATCACACTCATCCTGATGTATAGTCACATACTATTAGCTGTATAGTCACATACTATTAGCTGTAGAGTCACACACTATTACCTGTATAGACACACACATTACGTTGTCCAGTCAGTACTATAACGTGCACAGTCACGCGCTACAAACTGTACAGTCGCACAGTTTATGCTATACAGTCACAAGCTTTATTCCGTACATTCACACAATTACGTTCTTAGTCATACACACACTGCCAGCCTCAACACCACTGAGCTTCACACTAATGATTTGACTTCAACTGAATTATAGGACGACCGGCGTTTTTCCTGAATTTCCGGAGGTGTGCGCTAGCCTTTTGCGGTTTCAGTGTGCATGCTGCCATTAAAGTAAGAGAAATATCGACGAGGAACAACGCAGTTCCAAGTCAAGACCCGTCGTCCCAACAATTCTGGGAAGATCCAGCTGTCCTCTGGTATGTCGATCAACTCACTTCGTTTGCCGGCCAGTTGAAGCAGACTACCGAGAATGCCCCCGTCGTTGAGGGCGAGGAGCTCCTCGATGCTGAAGCCTACAATCTGATAAACCAAATTGTACAAGACCTGCGTGATTCAGGATACACGGAAGAAGAAATTGAGGAAACAGATTTCTGTGTGGGATATGGTGACGGAACAAATGGTTACGATGATGAGGGCACTTTTGATGGTGGCGTCGTGACACCGGGTTTCTGCGAGGGAGAATTTTAAGAGGATGATGCCGCTGAAGAAATCAGCGTTGAAGAGGATGACGCCGCTGAGGACAATGTGCAGGGTTCAGTTGACAAGAGTCCGACCGTAGTGTTGGCTCTACGGGAAGCAGCGGGGGAGACAACTGACGCACGATCGGCTTCCAATGTGGAGGGAACGCGTGATGTAATGTCGACTCCGCCCGACGCGACAGTGACTTATAGTCTTGAGAAGGAACTGAACAAAGCATGCTGGTCTGTAGCGGACGCTGTTGCCACCACGCCTACAACGGCGGTAATCGTCGCGAACGATGATCAGCAGACAGGCGAGGACTCAGGGACCAGGACGCACCCCAGGGCACTACATCATCGGTACATCTTCTACTCCGACATGGCATTGGAATGCATGGATACGATTCAAGACAATTTGGGATACACGTTGAACTGTGGGAAAATATTGAGGGGGCAATTTGTAATCTCTGGATTCATGTGCTCCAATATTGTCATCTTCTAGGATATCCTGCACGTACGGAAATATGTAATCGACTACGTCTTTGACCACTCAACTCCACGTCCGTCGGGGTACGTATTTATTGTGTTGCTCGTGTCGTTTTTTAAATGCATGTGCTAACCGGGACTTTGTTTGGTCTACAGCGAAATGCTGGTCGAGTTCACAGATTACGACTGTATAGCGAAGAGCGACATGCAGAATCTCGAGCCTGGCCTGCAGGTGATGAATAACGTCATTGACTGCTTGTGTAGGCTGTTGAACCAGCTGGTGTACGAAAAAAAGCACCAAGAGTAACCAGTAGATGTTACTTCTCTCTTGGGCATACGGTACGTTCACCCCCCAATTTAGCTGTACAGTCGCGCACTATTGGTTGTATAGTCACACACTATTGTGTGTACAGTCACACATTATGTTGTCCAGTCACCACTATAAACTGCGCAGTCACGCACTTCATGCTATACAGTCACGCACTTCAGGCTATACAGTCACGCACTAGTTGCCGTATAGTCACACCTTTTACGCTGCACAGTCACACTTTTTACGCTGCACAGTCACACAATTATAGATGTGCAGTCACGCTCATGTCAAACACACACTAACTACATGTATTACAATCAATGCATGTGAGCAGTACCCAATGTTGGCATTGTGGAAGAAAGGAGGCCAGGGCAACAGTCATGACGAAGAAATATTTTACGTGTGGAACGAGTGGATAAAAATTAGTTTCTCCGACTTTGCTTTGGACTCAGACATGGTATTACCCTGCGCATACTGTTTATTCGTAGTTATGTGCAGGATAATACCATGTCTGCCCATAATCCTGACACATTGTTTGCAGGTGTTCGTCCCGATCTTAACGGGTGACGAGGGCCACTAAAGTTGCGCCTGCATAAACTTCAATACTGAGCAAATAGAGTACCTCGACAACAGGAAGTACGATAAAGATTTTACAAGGTTGCCTTACTATGGCATTGCTCGGACAGCGGTCAGGCCATTTAAATTTAATATTAAATCATTTATGTGACGGCGAATGTGTTCACCACCTGATCCTGTTTGAACTTGTTTTGCAGGCTAATAAGATGGGGGAGTTCATGGTACGACAAGGGCTGAAGAATGGTGAGATGGTCCCTGCGTTTAAATTGGTAAACGTTCCCTTATCATGGCAGGGGGTGGGGTACTCCGCCAATGACTGCGGAGTGTACCTGATGATCAACATGATGCTGTACAACGGGTCCCCATTCCACTGCTGCTAGGGGACAATGGCGGCCATGAAATATGTGCAGGGCGGAAATCACGGCGACCCTTATACTGAGCGACGTGAACAGAATGAGGGACACTGTTTTGGAGAGAGTGGCAAAATTCGGAAAATACAAGGAAACGTTGGACTCTGCCCGTACTCATGAAACCACTCCTGTGAAGGAAACCACCAACAAGCGTCGGAGCAAATCACCAAAAACACCTGAACCCACCCCCCGATCAGTCTCAGAGGAAAGACAGTCGGCAATTAGGTCTCGGATACGGGGCTGTGGGGATGGGTTGGGTTGCTCTTTGAACCAAGGGAGTCCTGACCCCAGCACCATTGTCATGTCGACCTTGTTTCGCCTGCACCGACCGCTGACGAGTAAGATGCCCATCCTGCGGGAGCACACCGCCGACTACTGCTTCCTTGACGATAATGGGTACGACGAAAGGTGAGTAACCGTCTTTGTTTACTGATACTAGTTGCATACTACACATACTGACCGGTGTAAAAAATCTCGCAGTGAACAATTAGGGTCCTACAGCACTCATGCGCAGCTGGAGAGACGTGACATTCAAACACTATTGTCCGGAGATAGCATGAGCGCCGCTGTGCTGGAGTGTTGGTCGCACCTCATGAACTGGTGCGAATCAGACGACCACGGGCGTGGGTTATCCTCCCCCGCTGACCCAACGATGGCATGGTTCGGAATTCAACAAATGGTATGCCCCAGTTACCTCTTACATATCGCATTCAATAGTACAAATGACCCCCCATTCACATTAACTGAAAAGATGTAAAGTCCGTGTAATAGTTAGAAATAACCACAAAGTTCACTTAGCACAGTCACACATGTTGATGTGTACAATCATATGTCATGAATTGCAGAGTCACACATGTAAATGTGTACAATCACATGCTAGATATTGCATAGTCACGGTCAGGGTCACTCGTGTTGAGGTGTACAATCACGTGATATAAAATGTACAGCCACGCACATGATGTAGTCTTGTATAGTCACAGTCTGTACGCTGCAAAGTCACACAGCTTAGTCTGTACAATTACACACTTCGCGATGTGTAGTCACGCACATGATATAGTACTGTCTCGGGCCCCGTCACTGATGGCAACTGATATTTACCATCTGTTAGGACTCACTGACCCGTATAATGGAACGACCCGACTCAAGTACCCCTGCGGGCGAAGACACTGACGGTGTGTACGAAGCGTGGGACAGATTCATACAAGACTGCGCCGGGACATTCGACTTGAACGCCGAACTGTTGTTTTTTCCGGTGCATACTATGGGGCACTACGCATGCATCTGCGTCAACATTAGAGATAGAACAGTTGATATCCTCGATCACCAGACACACGCCCCAGGGTCGCATATGTTCCGGATGTCCAGCATAATAGTAAGTTGCACGCATATGCTTTATTTTACCGCGTCAATATTATACTGCTCCCATAAGTGATGACGTTTACTATTAACTAATACTGCATCAGCTGCAAGCATTGATCGTCTACATAGAGAAAAAGGGGCTGATTAAGAGCAGTCACATGTCAAAATTTACACATCGACAAGTAAAAATGGAATGGCAGAGCGCACGGAAGAACGATCCGGAGTCCGGCATTTTCTGCTTGATGCACATCTGCCTGCACGACGGTGCGCCGTTAACCCACCCTGATATTGGGACAAAGCTCGGGAGGCGTTACTTGTCGTTCGAAGTTGCGGCAGCCCTCGTACTTGCTGACATGAATGGAGCTCGTGAGGACGTGTTGCCGAAAATTCGTGCTTTCATGGCAGACGCGCCAAAGATATGGAAAGAAATCGATGAAAGTCGTAAGCTACGCAATATCGTGGAACAGAAGACCTCCACGAAACGTAAGGCATGAATGTAGTGTGAAGTAAAAACACTTTTTTGTGAACATGGAAAAAAAATCCATGTTGGAGTATCTTCTGAGTATCAAATGTATGACAACTCAGTATCAGGGTCGCATGTGCGATGTGATACAGTCACGCAATTTCTGACTCACAGTCAAAGTAAAAACTCTGCAGAGTCATGACAGATAACCACAAATTAACTAAATTCACTAGATTAATTTAACTTAATCACCCCCACATATGTCACCATCAATTTTCTTTCAGTTTAAATAATTCATAAGATGCATTTTGAATCGCCACATACAAACAACAAAATATTGGTTTTCCGACGCATGGTTCGTGAATTACATTGTAAATTATATAGCGAAATAATCGTAAAAAATTTCCAAAAAATGATGTTGACGACGAATGTTAAAAACCGAGCCGAGACTGTGAAGAGATGTTTGTGAGTCTCAATGAAACATTGAGGAACACAAACACCCACCTCAAACTCCTAACCCTAATTAATTGATGAAGATAAGCACCCCACCTAACCCATTAAATTTTCACCCCCACCTACCCTATTCAACTTTCACCCCACCTTTACTGCCTAACCCATGCATTTTCAACCACCTATTTACTGCCTCCCCCTCTATAAATACCAACGCATTTTTCACAACTCCACCACTTCAAACTTACAAACAAATGGCAAGCAAGATAGAAGAAATCATAAAATTGATCGAGGAGTACGAGGGTTTATTGAATACCACTATGTCCACTGAATTAAAGGTCGTGCAGCAAGCCGCAACTGCAGTTGACACGAGGAACTTCGTAGCGTCCATTGGCGATACACATAAAGAGGCAGAACTGGATAACTGCATCCAGTTCTTCATGAAGAGGTCTATGTACTGTTTCAGCGCAAGGAAGGGGTTCCAGCGCGACTTGGCCAACTTGAAGGAGATGCTTAAAAAGTACGAAGGTTAAGTATGTATGGATTAAGATGTAGCGTTTAGTAACGAACTTTTTTATGTGTTTTAAGTTCTAATGAAAAAATGTAGCGTTTAAATGGTATGCAATGGATGTTTTCCGCATTATGTCGTAGAATGTTCTCGGCGTTTAATGGTATGCAAGTATTATATGTTGTGTAAAAGATGGACTTTTTCTAATATACAAATATTTCCATCGCTATTTCTCTATTTTCTTCGCTATTTTTCTAATGTACAGACACATGGTGTATTGTCACAGTTCACAAGTTTTATAGTCACACTAAACATGGCGTACAGTCACAGTCATCATGTCATAAAACCGGTTTAGATTTCTAACTTCATTTTGTAGAATCACAGTCAGTGTAATGTAGAATCACAGTCATTGCCTTGTACAATCACACTCCCATAATTACAATCACACTCCACCTCTTGTTCTACAGTCACGCACTGCCTACTGTAAAGTCGCACTCATTGCGTTGAACAATCACACTCACTTGTTTCGTGTCAACCAAATATTAAGGGCATAATGTTCCTGTACAGCTGTATTTGCAGCCAAAGATGATGCATTCCAGAATAAAAACGACTACGTTCCTCAATGTATTCTTACAATCCAAAAAACAAAACCAATTTTACGGACACCCATGCTTTACGACTACGCCATATTAGAAATAATTAAGGTCCACAATAGACGTAAACAAAATCACGGACCTTGACCATTTCAAATGCCGCCAAGTCTTTATGTTTCACAAAAAAGAAAAAAAAAGCCCCCATGATCTACGACTTACACCATATTAGAAATGATTGAGGTCCGCAATATACGAAAGCAATGTCATGGATCTTGACCATTTCAAACGTCGACAACCTTTGTGTTCCCAAAAAGAATGTTCCTAAGTAACAGATGATATTCATGAACAATCCTCCTCGGCAATCCCTGTCGGGTCCTCATCCTCCTCCTCCTCAACATCGACAGGCAAATCAGCAATCGGTGGGTACCCAGCAAATGGGTTGGGGCAGTTCCTCTTGTCATGGTGACCCATCCTCTTGCAGTTCTTACACAGCCGTTTAGGCTTGGCGGCAATTGCAGCAGCCTTCGCCTTAGAAGAAAGCATCCGCTTCCCACAGCCCTTGTTCTTGGCTTTCTTCGGGAGCAATATGGTTATTTCAATTGTGCTCGTACAGCCGTGGATCTCCTCTAATTCTTGCGTCTTGCTACAAGGGCCAGCAAAGGCAATATCGGACCTGAAGTCGCGAATGACGTCAGCTAGATTACTAACGTCTTCCTTACCCATTTTGCTGACATGACTGACGGTCTCATAGAACTCCGAAAACAGCCTCGTGACTGTAACAGCCTTATCATCGCTTAGGCGACTCTCTGACAGGGGACACGCATTAACATTACGTAGAGCATCCCTTGTCCATCTACATGCCACGTACCGTTCCGGGATCGTCTCCCGTCCTTTCGAAGAGTATATCCAAATGGCATGCTTGCAAAGAATTCCATACCGACCGAACTTCCTGCAAGTACAGCTGATCTCACAGGTACCTGCGAGTGCATTAAGAAACACATAAAGAGTGCGACTCCTGACCGTACGGACAGTGGCTACGCAACGTACGGGATGTGGCTTTCTAAAGGTATGATCACAACCTTGACAGAATACAGTCACACCCGTTATGCTGCATAGTCACATTCCTTACGTCATAGAATCAAACGAATAGCATTGTAAATTCCCACGCACCGCATTCCAGAGTCGCACCCTTTATTGTGTATAGTCACATTCAATGAATTATGGAATAAAAATCGTTACGTTTGGATCATATAGTCAGGCTATGTGACTATGGCTACACGACATGGACAGTGACTTTCTATGCCAGTACCTGGGTTGTATTCAACAATGTAGTTGCGGTCCCTGATGGAGTTCAGTACTGTTGTCGCTTCGATCCCGTCCTTCTCCTGATACCCACGGACGCTGCACGTGTAGAGCGAAAACTTAACCTCTTCCTGAAAGTGTGCAAAAGCCACGTGCATGTACACCCTTGCCGAGTGGCTCTCCATCGGATTCGTCGATCCAATTTTGGGGAATGACTGCCGGTTATCGTTGTCTAGCCTCTTCTGCATGTGCCTCTGTTGGTCCATCGCACTTTCGAAACGCATCCAGAACTGGACCAACATACCATTGTTGTCTTCAAACTTTTTGAAGAAACTGTTCTCACTCTCTGATCTCTGCGTTGTCCTCATAATTCCGGACATCCTCACCTCCCTGCAATGCGCGGCCACCCATTTGCTCCTGTCTTCGAACATATTTTCGAACCATTCGATCCCAACAGCATCATGGTCAATCATGATCCGCCCCCACCTGTCGTCGAACTCCGACGCCTCGATGTCATCGTCCCATATAATTGCATTGAGGGCTTTTACGAATTCCGAGGGCTCCTCTCTGATCTGCCGTACTTTGCTGGAACCTTGTTCATGATGTACCACGTGCAGCACCGTTGGTGCGCTGCTTTGAATATTTCCGGGACGGCTTTTAAAATTCCGGGATCCTGGTCTGTAACGATATAACACGGTTCCTTCCCGCCAATGGCTTCCAGAAACCGGGAAAGGACCCATATAAATGACTCATAGTCCTCCTTAAATAGCAACGCCCCACAGAACGTGACAGACCGTTTTTGGTTGTCCATGCCAGTGCACGGTGTGAACACCATGGAGTACACGTTGGTTTCGTACGTTGGGTCGAACGAAACTGCATCCCCGAATGTCGCGTAGTTCCTTCGAGCTGCACCATCCGCCCAAATGACCCTGCGTAAACTCCCGTCTGTATCCACATCGTAGTCAAAGTATAAATCCTCCTGACTGTCCCTCAAACTCTTGAACCGGTCTATGAACAACTGACCATCCTGCTCGTGGACGAAGCACTTGACGTCCCTCCCCCAGTTCTTGAAATCAACCAACGATGCTCCGATATTCTGATATCCGCCCGACAACTCCTTGCACATCCTGTATGTCCGAGTCGCCCCGATCTTCAGCTGCACACACAAAATTGCAACTGCATTAGTCGCGCAGAGTTAACAGTCAACCATACACTAACAACATTGTTGACAGACATTACGCACCCTCGAGTTGCAAACGATCATCTCCTTGTGATATCTTGATAAATTTCGAGATGACTTTGAAACTCTCGGTCCTTAACCATCACAAGATCGTGGTTGTGTTCCTCGATGAACTCCTCAATATAAAACCCCCCGATCATTGCACAGAGCCTAATTCTTGCTCCACATTGCGTCCTCGTCGCCTTCGTAATCCTTTTGGGTTCGTACGATCCCACATACTCTTGCCCCTCCTTCTCTCCGGTGCTCGACAGCTTCACCATGCTCTGGCTGGCTGTTTTGCCCTTCTTGTTACAAGCCAACAATTTCTTCTTGATCGAACCATCAAATGATCTAGTTGTCGTGTACCTCTTCACCTCGAAACCAAGATAAAATGCGTAAGCTTGATAAAACTTGAATGCTACATCGATGTCCGCGAACTTCTGACCTACGTAAGGGACAATCACTGTGTCTTCCGCTGGCATATAGGTTGGAACAATAAAAACAAAAAACACTATCAGTGGTTGGAACAATATATTACACACTAAAAACTACTTAGAAGTAGTTAGAAATAATCACAAAGTTCACTTGGCATAGTCACACATGTTGATGTGTACAATCACATGCTATGAGTTGCATAGTCATACGTATTGAGGTGTACAATCACGTGATATAATAAGTTGCATGGGTTAAACTACTGTCGATAAAAAGAATCCCTATATTACACGCTATCAATCTTGCAACGCACGCATTCATCTCTAACCTTCATGAAATGTGACCTTTCTCAACAGCGGCTGTGGCATTGCTCATATAACAACATGATTTTACTAAAAACTAGTTAGAAATAGTTGGAAATAATCACGTTATATAAGTTGCATGGGTTAAACTATAATAAATACTCGACAACGCATAAGAACTATAAGTACAATACTCGATAACAAAAAAAATAACAATAATAAACATAACAATGGTGGAATGCGTGGATAATGAATATAACGTAATAAATATATTAGTCTTACCAGCACCAATATTTGGAATAATACAACTGCAACTTCACATAATACAGCAGAAAAGCTACAAAGACGTGGAACGTGTGACTGTCTATCATATTAAGTGTGACTACCACGTTATAACTGTGCGACTGTCCATCATATAGAGTGTGGTTGTGACATTACAACTGTATAACTTTTCAAATTAATAAACCAAACAAAAAAATGGAATTCGAAATGCAAGATACCAAATATATATGTATGTACTCATCTTACCTCCTGCAAGTTGAACATAAATTTTCGACTGGACATTTTCGAGCACAGACGAATCTTCAAGGAACAGCATCATTGGAGCATGGAGATGTAGAACAGATTACGAATTAGGGTTCAGTTATTTTGCATGATAGTATAAGTAAGTTGATGAATATTGATTTGGGATGAATTTTGAATTTTAGTGAAATAAAATGGTGATCAATTGGATGAATTTTTGAATTTTAGTGAGAGAGTGAATTTTGGTGATGGAAGTTCTGAAAGATTAGGATAGATTGCGCGGTGAAATGGTGAGCAATTGAGAGAAAGAAAGTGAATTTTGGTGATGGAAATGATGAAAGATTGAGAGAGAGTGCGTTGCTGTTGCTATGCTTTACCTGCTATTGCTCTGCTCCTGTCTGCTGCTGCGAGCTACTAGTCATTCCACGTACCTCCTCTCCCTTTATTTTTTTGATTAATCTAGGCCATCCATCCAACCCTAATCAAGGGCCATAAACACAACTTCCCAACTTCCCACTTTTCACCAAACTCCCTTGATCCCTTTTCTATATATATATATATATATATATATATATATATATATATATATATATATATATATATATATAGAGAGAGAGAGAGAGAGAGAGAGAGAGAGAGAGAGAGAGAGAGAGAGAGAGAGAGAGAGAGAGAGAGAGAGAGAGAAGGGTTCTCATAAGGTCACCAAGTTTTTTAAGTCCATAAGTCCTCATATTAACCCTTGGATGATGATAAATGAAAGGCTAAGATTTGATGTGTAGTGGGAGATGTTCAATGCAAAAAAAAAAAGAAAAAGAAAAAGAACATATAACATATAACATTTAAGAGGCTTTCTTTTCCCAATACTAATTGACTAAATATTGATTATGTAGTTTTTTTGGGTAAACCGAAATACATATATTAATGTTCAAAGGTAGTCAATATTTTGTTAATTTTACCTACTATTATATTAAAATTAACTAAAATACATATATTATTGTTCAAAGTTAGTCAATATTTTGTTAATTTTACCTAGTATTATATTAAACTTATTCGGTAGGTTGTTAATAAGTTACTAAAGTTACACAAAATGTGATTGAAGTTACACGATGAATTTACAAAAATATATGAACTGATTAGAATTGAAGTTACAATATACGATCTGAAGTTACAATATACGATTTGAAGTTACAAAATATGTGAACTGAAGTTACAAAATATGTGAATTGAAGTTACAAATATATATGGACTGAAGTTACAATGTACGATCTGAAATTATAAAATATGTGAACTGAAGTTACAAAATATGTGAACTGAAGTTACAAATATATGTACTGAAGTTACAATGTACGATCTGAAGTTACAAAATATATGAACTGAACGAAGTTACAGAATATGTGAACTGAAGTTACAAATATATGGACTGGAGTTACAATGTACGATCTGAAGTTATAAAATATGTGAACTAAAGTTACAAAATATGTGAACTGAAGTTACAAATATATATAAAAAGCAATTAATTTACAAAGCTCGTTCGGTCTTCATCTCCATTTTTAATTCTTCCTCTTCCTCTCCATCTTCATTTTTAATTCTTCCTCTTCGTCTTCATCTCCATTTTTAATTCTTCATCGTCATCAAAAATCTGCAATTATTAATTGAAAAACATATACTATATTAATTGAAATTCAATAACATAATGAAAAAAAAATATCAATTAGCATGAAAAAGGTGAAAATAAAGATGCAATGAAACAAAAATATATGATCTAAGTTACAAAATATATGAACTGAAGTTACATGGTATATAAACCGATGTTGTTATGGTCAGTATACAGAACAAAATTGAAAAAAAAAATGCATACAAATTGTTAACAAAAATGCATACAAAATTGCCATATAACCCATCGACACAGAACCGTATGCCATACATCATACTAAAAAGTTAAATCTATAAACACCCAAATCCCCAAAACCAGTATACAGAAACCCAAAAATTAATTCCGAACAATATTACCACGTTTGAAAAATTATCAACACGCAATGAAACAACAAATCCCCAAAACCCCCAATTTAACAAGAAAGTCGCAATTAAATCCTAATCAAACCCTAAAGTCGCAATTTAACAAGAAAGTCGCAATTAAACCTGAAAATGAACCCCCAATTAAACGAAAAAACCCCCAAATTGGAAACAAACCCTAATTTCGATGAAACCCCCAAAACTCGTGTAATTAAAAAATGAATGCCCAGATTACATTAAATATATGAAGAAAATGATACTACGAAACTTTGATTAGAGAACAGAACTTTACCTGTGAAAAGAAACGAAATCGAGAGAGAACAGAGGACTTCAACCGTATGATGAATAGGGAAGATCGAACGTACGCTGATTAATAAGGAAGAGCAAAAATCGACCAAGAACAGGGTACTGGCGGTAGGAGTAATGAAGTAGGAATAAAGTGAAGTAATGGTTTGAAGTAATGGATTAATGGAATGAGAATATTGAGGATGAGAATGGTTTAGTGAAGTAATTGTTATGTTGGGAATAGAGTAATCAAGGTGATAATATTGAGGATGGGAAAAAAAAAGAGGAGCTTCGGATACGTAGATTTTTTTTTTTTTCAAATGAAATGTCAATCAAGATCTCAGCCGTCCATATTATCTTGATCAAATGGCTGATAATAAGCCTTACGGACTTATAGGAAGAGAATGGACTTATATGATCCCCTCTCTCTCTCTCTCTCTCTCTCTCTCTCTCTCTCTCTCTCTCTCTCTCTCTCTCTCTATATATATATATATATATATATATATATATATATATATATATATATATATATATATATATATATATATATATATATATATATATATATATATATATATATATACACACACACATATATACCATATAAAAGAATATACTCCGCATTTTAATTCTAAGATATAAATAATATCATTTTATAGAATCAAAATAAATTGAAAGAGTATCATTTCAAATATTCACGAAATATAAGTGTGAAAAATATAAAATCCTAAAAGGTGCAACATACTTGTATTTTCTACGAAGATAAAAATAATAATATCTACTAGCTAGAAGATTAGACTAATTAGCTCCCAAAAGTGAATTTGAGAATTTCTTTTTTCATCTGGAAGCACTGTCAAAAGCATTTATCTGGTCACATGAAAAACACACGTCAATGTATCTTTATATTGCATCTATACACCTACATTACATACAGAAAACTGAGTGACAGTACATTCAATGCTTAACAAAGGAGCATATTCCCATACTACCTCATAAGAAAATATTGTAAAATCATAACCTAGGGGTTAGTGGTTGTAAAATCAATGATATACTAGTTCATTAAAAAAAATAGAACACTAATCATCATACTAGTCAACTATGTAAGTATGTGTATTATTTTGTTAATAAACTACTCATCGTACTAATCAACTATGATGTGAAGAATGAAAATAATATAAACAAGATGTCATACCCAAATGTCTAGTTGAAGTCAAAAATATTTACCTGCACTGAGAAAACAAAAGAAGGGATAAGCATCAACATTAACATTAGAAATAAGGAAGATGAAAAAACAAATTTACAACTTGTGAAAATATTTAAAATGATGGCCAAAAAATTAATTATTTTCAATTTGAGGGAGATGCAAAATAAATGAGAAAATGATAAATGCATACTCGATTTATAAATTTAGGGAAATTTTCGATATGATTCTTACTTCAAGACTTTCCAACTTCCTGTTTCAAAGAAACACAAAATGTTCACAAACCACACGCCTCGACACTATAAATAGTTCAATTGTGTGCTTTAATCGTGGATACTCGTAACACACTACCACCACTATTTACTACTTAATAACTTCTACTAATACTACCACTAAAACAACACAAGCACCCACAACACCAACACCTAGAACAACCAACATATCAACAACACCCACAATACCCACAACAACAACTACAACCATCATCATCATCAACAACAACAACCATCAACTATATCAACAACCACTCACAACAACAACAAAAATAAAAATAACATCAATAGCAATAACAATAACAATAACATTAATAGCAATAACAATAACAATAATAAACTTCAAAATACGAAAAAAATTGTAATACACAACTTCTTATTCTTCTTCTTCTACTACTACTATTACTCCACCACCACCACCACCACTACTACCACTACAACTTAATCCCTACTAAAACATCATCAATAACACCAACACCACCACCACCACCACCAACATCAATAAAATCACCAACAATAAAAATCAACAAATACAACAACATCAACAACAGCCACCCTAAACCCTAATCGCCAACAATCATAATCAACAATAACAACAACAATAATCAACCGTAAACCCAAAATCATCAACAATAACAACCCACACCTAGGGGTGAGCAAAAAAAAACGAACCGGTTTTAAAAACCGAAACCGAACCAAAATCCGGTTTTAAAAACCCGAAAAAACCGGGTTTTGATGGAGGGAATCTGGGTCGGGGCCCGAACCGGTTTTAAAGTCTTTAAAACCGGTTCGGGTTCGGTTCATGGACTTAGAAATCCGGGTACCCGGTTTTTAAACCGGTTTACATTTAAAAAAAACCTAACTAAACAAGTAAACATACTAATGAACTAAAGTCTAAAGTTACTAAACCAGTAAACATTACGCTCTCCTCAACTCAAAGTCTAAAACCCTAAAATCTAAAATCAGCCCTCCTCCGCAGCTTTCATCTCCCTCTTCTACTCTCTCCAGATCGCGCCCTTCATCAATCATCACGGCTCAACATCATTCATCTCCAATTTCATCGGTAATATTTCTCAAATTCACATCTATTTCTGTTTCTATTTCTGTTTATTTTTTTTCATTTTTCGGTTTTGTCTTTTTTTTGTTAATGTTTTTCGTTTAATAGTTTTCTGTTAATGTTCTTTTTTGTTAATGATAATTTTCCTATATTTTCTTGTTTTTTTTGTTGATGTTTTTATTCTGTTAATGTTTTCTTGTTTTTCATTTAGTTTCCTATATTTCTGTTGTTCTTTTCTCTTCTTTTTTTCATTTTTTCATTTTCTGATTTTCTGTTTTCGTTTTTTTTGTTAATTTTTTTCGTATTTTTTTTTGTTAATTTGTTTTTGGTTAATGATTTAGTTTTTTTCCTAATGATGTTGTCTACTTTATTTCGTTTACTGTATTTAATTTTTTTCATTGTTTGATTTCTTCCAGTTTAGTTTTTCGTTCACTGTTGTTAACTGTATTAAGTTTTTTTTTTTTTCGTTTTTAATATTTTATAGCTGATTTCTTCTGTTTTCTTTTGTAGATGTCTTCCAGATGTAGTAACGAAGGGGTCGAAGGATTTATCAACTTGGAGGATGATAACAATGAGAATGAAGCAAGCACTTCTAATCGTCAAGGTTCGAGTACTAAAAGTAGTACTAAATCGCCAAAGCCTCCCAAAACTCAAACTGCACGTGAGGGTGCCCCTTTCGTCCGTAAAAGAAAGAACGCCTCTCTGGTATGGAATCACTATGTCCAAAGTAGCGATCTCGAATATGCTAAGTGCATTTATTGTCATGGTTTGATTAGATGTCCTACTTCAAATGGAACAACTAGTTTAGCTAATCATACTAATAGATGTTCCAAACTTCCGGCTAATTTGGATAAGAAATAAAAGTTGATTAATTTTGATACTGTCACCACGGTTAAGGAGGATGGTACCATCGAAACTGTTAGTATTCCTAATTTGTGGAAATTTGATTAAGAAACTTGTACGAAATCACTTACAAAAATGATATTTGTGGATGAATTACCCTTTATATTTGTGGAAAAAGAGGGGTTTCAACAATTTTGTGGAAACATGAATCCCCAATTTGCTATTCCTTCACGATTCACCGTTGCTAGAGACTGCTATGGGTTATTTATTGAGGGAAGGAAAACCTTGCAGGATTTCTTTGGTAGACTATCTTCTAGGGTTTGTCTTACCACTGATGCTTGGACTTCGGGTAAAAACTTAGGCTACATGTGTCTCACAACTCACTTCATTGATGATAATTGGACTTTGCATAAAAGAATCATCAACTTTTGTCAGGTTTCGGGTCATACTGGGAAAATAATTGGTAAGACTGTTGAGAAATGTTTGTCTGAGTGGAACTTGAAAAACATATTGACTATAACCGTGGATAATGCTAGCTCTAATGATGTTGCGGTTGACTATTTGAAAAGGAAGTTTAACAATTTTGAATGTGATGTTATGGAAGGGAAATACTTACACATGAGATGTGCGGCCCATATCTTGAATTTGGTTGTTAGAGATGGTTTGAATGATCTCTCAAAAGCGATTTTGAAAATTCGCACTCTTTTTAAGTATGTGAGATCTTCGCCCGCTAGGAAAGAAAAATTCAATGCTTGTATTTTAGAAGAGAGGATAGAGTGTAGCAAACTTGTGTGTTTGGATGTTGAGACTAGATGGAATTCTACTTATTTGATGCTTGAGATTGCGGTGAAATATAAGAAGGCATTTGGTTGTTTGCTTATGAAAGATTCTAATCTTCAAAAAGAAATGAAAAAGGTTGGTGACGATCTCACAAATGATGAGTGGAAACAAGTGTCTTACTACTTGCCTTTCTTGAAAGTTTTCTATGATGCTACATTGAAAATGTCCGCTACTCTTTATGTCACTAGTAATTCCTATGTTGAGATCATATTTGAAGTTGGTGAAGTGCTTTCCCAACATCTTGTTCATGAAGATGAAGGTGTTAAACAAATGGCTCGTCAAATGAAGTTGAAGTATGACAAGTATTGGGGTAAGATTGAGAACCTAAATTTGCTCTTATTTGTCTCCGTTATGCTTGATCCAAGATGTAAGTTTGTTTATGTGGAGTGGAGGGTTAACTTCGCATATGGTGTTGAGAAAAGAGCTCTTTTGGCCGCGAATATTAAGTATTTCTTCAAGACCTTCTTTGAATTTTATGCTTTATCTATGCCTCTACCTTCATGTAGTGCTTCTAGTTCCTCTACCTCCACTAATAACTTACCACGAACTCAAAACCAAGAAGGTACATTTAACTTTAGTGATCTTATGGGGAATAAATTTGAAATGGAAACGGGTGGTGGACAAAGTGAGACTAAGGTAGAATGGGAGAAGTATTTGGAAGATGCTAAGGAAAGTAGACAGTCATCTCTTAACATTTTACTATGGTGGAAAGATAATCGAAAGCGATATTCTATACTTGCTAAGATGGCTTGAGACGTACTAGCTATTTCAGTTTCTACCGTGGCTTCGGAGTCCGCTTTTAGTACGGGAGGTCGAGTTCTTGATTCATTCCGCACTTGTTTAAATCCTAGAATGGTTGAAGCTCTTATATGTGCTCAAGATTGGCTTCGAACTTCTCGCACTCCAATTATAATTGAAGAAAGCTTAAATGAAATTGATGACTTGATGAAAGGCAAGATTTACTACTCCGTATATTATTATTCATTGGCTTCAAACTTCTCGCACTCTAATTATTATTGTTATTATCATTTTATTTTGAACATTGTAGGTATGGAAGATTTGGTGTTGCATCAACCTCTCATAGTCATTGATGAAACGGATGGTTGAAGACTCGGAAGAATGGTGGAATTAGATTTGGAATGTCGGAACTATTTGGATTTGGATATGTAAATTTAAATTTTTTTATGTCTTGTAATCTTGTTTGGACTTTTTATTTTATGCTCTTGTGACTTGTTAGTAAATTAGAGACTAGATTATTAAAGACAATGGAGTTAAGAACTAAGAATGTCATTTCAAATTTTTAATGGCATCATGAAATTCGGGTGGCTGAAACCGGGTTGGTTATAAAAACCGGTTTATAGAGTAGTTATTTTAAATTCTCAGAAACCGGGTCGGAGAAACCGGATCGGTTTAAAACCGGTTCGGTTCCGGTTCACATAATGCAAAAAAAAAACCGGTTACCCGGTTAAAACCGGGTCGGTTCCGGTTCAACAAATTTTGGATTTTGAAAACCGGGTATCCGAACCGGTTTTCAAAACCGGTTCGTGTACCCGGTTTTGCTCAGCCCTACCCACACCAACACCAAAAATAAGCCACATGTAGACACCCACATTTGGCTACTATCGGTCTATAGCAGTTTCCGAAAAACACCCGATGATGATCGGACGCGAAGGTGCTTTTACGCGCTCGGATATGGGCTCAAAACCGTTAGTTTCTAGCTTGGGCTTTTTACAGAGTATAAATCTCACAAAACCGACCTCAAATTCAGGCCCAACGGGTCGTTTCCAATCAAATAAGACTAATTTGGGTCAAAACCGACACCGGAAATAAAACTGACTTTTAGCGACCGGGTCAAACCCCGGTCAAAGCCGTTTCCGAGACACAAAATAGCCAAATATCAAGAATCCAACCCAAACACAAAATCTTCAAAATATCTGGCTCGCCTCATCCACTCGATCGAGTGTCAGCCCACTCGATCAAGTGGGTCTTCAACAGGCCCGCTGTTACCTCTTCATTGGGTCACTCGATCGAGTCAACAGGGGCACTCGATCGAGTAACCCCAGGTCGTGGGGGTTGGGAATTCGTATATATACACCCATTTGCATACACCTTCAAAGAACTTTTCGAAACCCTAACTTTTCACCATTACAATTTTCACATACAACTTACAATCTTAGTATCTAGCAAACCCTAAACCACCATAATTCCATCTACATAATCTCGAACTCCTGTGCCTAAGCCACAACTAGACAAGTCCTGTCGGAGAATACGAAGCATATAGGTTGAGGGTGCAACAATCCCGGTTTCTTCTTTCTTCTCCTCTTCTCTTCCCGCGTCGTCCTCCTCGTCTTCTATCATCTTTTTTTGTTTTTTTTACTTCTAATATCATTAATATTACTAGTATTAAAACATTAAAATACTCGCCGATTCGTGTCGAATACATAGGATGACGGAATAAGAAAATCCGAATACAAGGGTGTTTCACCCGATGTGGCCGGTTGCTTATCCCGACACCCTGAGTATTTGATTGTTGAAGCGAGTCAACATCAACAATTTATTATTCGCATCATCGTCATCATCGTTAATATCTCATATTCATCAATTTTTAAAACTATTTCGAATCAAACACTTTTATTTAAGTTAGGTCGAAACCCTTGATGCGGATCTGACATCACATAATCCGCAAGGATTCATTACGATGTGACGATGCGGAGGGAATTGTTGTGTGCCAAATTTGGACCGTTTTTCCTCCCATTTAGACCCGTTTTTCCTCTGTTTTGTGAGACTTGAGTGCGATTATCGCCATATTTTGCGTAATTATCACATTAGTGTCTCTCTTTTGCATTTTACGCGTTTTTGGTAGTTTTCTGTCTATTTTGATAGGATTTTCGACCGAAAACGTGTTTGAGCTTCTACGAGCATGAGAGATGATAAGTGTAGTTTGTAGTGCCTTTTTCACTGTGTTTTGGTCCCATTTCCTTGTGGAATCGCTCCTTGGGAGCGATTTATGGGCTTCTCATGCTTCCTTTAGTTCATTTCAGGTTCCCGAGACCGATTTGGGAGAGTTGGAGCGATTCCGACACGATACATACACATTTTGGAGCCAACGCAGTAAAGGAACAATGACTCGATGCCTTGGAATCGACCCCGAGACCTTGGGACCCAATCCCGAGCCTCCGAGACCCGATCCCGAGTCCCGAGAGTCGACGAGAAACCCATGGGAAGCAAGGAGGGACCAAAAGGAGCTTAAAGAAGGCTACAAGACTCATCCCTACCGGGAATGGCCTCATCCCGTTCGGGATGAGGTGCGCTAAAGAGGAGGTCACTGTGGGTCTGTCCCGGTCGCGACCAACCCGTCCCGGTCGGGATGACACCCCGTCCCGGTCGGGACCGGCCCGTCCCGGTCGGGACCACGAGCTGGCAGCGCGAACCTCTTTTCTTTCTTCTCCTTCATTCTTGTACCCATATATATACTTCCCTCTTGTATTGTTAACACATCTTATCATACCCTAGACTAATTTAAGCCTCCATTAAGCATTAAAACGCTAGATTAGTATTCCTCACATTTGCTTTAATCTCCCTTTAGTTAATCATTGTAATTAGTTCTTGGATTAAGGGGATTCTTGAAGATTGTTCCAAGCTTGACAACCTTGGGATTTTATTTGGGTTTCTTATTAATACAAGTTCTCATCTTTTTCTTCCATTGTTTGTTGGTATAATCTTCTTCTCTTATTTACTGTTGTTCTTAGTTTGTTAATCAAGTTTGAATCTTTGCATTTTGTTTATTGTTATTGTTATTGTTCTTGTTATTCATAATGGATGTTTGTTTTGTGACATTGATTTCTCTTATTATTGTTGGTTTTCTCTTAATAATGAGTGAGTAGATTACTTTTGGGGTTAGTAGGGGGATTAAGGGTAGATTATGGGTGATTAGGGTTGATTAGGGGTAAAGGTTGCATCTTTGTTGTTAGACACATAATGGGCACTCTATGTGTTTGTTAATATGCTTGTGTGAGTTGTAGTGGCCATGCTTCCCATACTTGTGTTCATCTTCTCATTGCTTGTCTATTGTGTGAGCATGTCGAGAATAGTCGTAGTCACGAGAGTGCGGACTAGGGTCTATGTAGCGAGAGCCCGGATCCACCTTGACATCGGTCTACGTAGCGAGAGCCCGGACTGACTCTAGCAACTAGGAGATACCTATACCCTTGATCACCCAATTACCCATCTACTCTTATGAACCCGACCTACCCCACTTCCTTTTCATACTTGAGTTCAACTTCTTAGTTAGCCATCGTCTATTCTAGTTTACTTATTAGTTCGATCATTAGCATTGTTTAGCATTGTTTTAGCCTAGTTCATCATTTGCTTAGCCATACTTCTTCCTCCACCATAGTTTTCCATTTATCGTTTCTTTGTGTTTGTTTGGTATCTTTGTCTTGTTTTTTTAGGCCGACATAGTCTAGACTTTACCTTACCGTCCTCGTGGATACGATCCTGACTTACCCTAGCTACCCACTAGGTTAGTTGGTTGTTTATTGACGGTTAGGGACGTGACGAATCCCTACCATCAATTTGGCGCCGTTGCCGGGGACGGTGCATTGTTTAGACTTAGTTTGCTTATTTCTAGACTTATTTACCCTTCTTTGTGCTCTCCTATCTTCTCTTATGCATATTTTTTAGTTTTTTCTTCTTTTCTTAGCTTTCTTTTCTTTTTGTCTCTAGTTGTGCTTGTTTATTGTCGTTGCCTAGTGCCCACAAAGCACTAGGTGTTCTCACGTTTGTTCTAGTGTGTAATGTATGCCTAGGAGGGGAGGCGACTTCTATCTCTTTAATCCAGAACCGGAGAGACTCTTTCGAGCCTTTCGCCAACGGACGATTAACCGGGTTAGGATCTCTTAACCAAGTGCAAGCAATACTCATTAAGGGCAAGCTCAAGGAGCCGACTTTAGCGAGTCACCTCGAGAGACGGCCGAAGGGATCTTCATAAATCACTTTGGTTCATCTATCCACTCTTCTAGTCCTAGTTCCCCCTCTTCATCTACATCAACACCGTCTACACCACCATCTTCCCCTTATATCCAATCATGCCTAAGTTTTCTTCTCACTCAACCTTCACGGAAGACGTTTTGCCGGGTCCATGCACTTTACCGGAGGCATATACCGGAAATTTTGTGGCAAAAACGCAATTTATTCAATTGGTCGAGAGAAGTCAATTTAGTGGTTTGCCCACCGAAGACCCGCACCAACATATGGAGACCTTCTCCGATTACTGCGATGCTATTTCCCAAACCGGGGTTACACAAGATCAAATCCGTTGGGTATTATTTCCATTCTCATTAATTGGAAAGGCAAAGCAATGGATCAAGAGTCTCGATAGGGCAACCATGGGTATCGACACAAGGAAGAAGCTTGCCTTGGCGTTCTACCAAAAGTTTTACCCTTCGGAAAAGACCAATTTGCTTAGGGCCTCCATCACCGGGTTCCAACAAAGGGATGAAGAGAGCCTATATGAAGCTTGGGAGCGGTTTAAATCTTTGGTTAGGTCGTGCCCCCACCATGGACTCTCACAATGGTTCTTGGTTCAATAATTTTGGAATGGCCTTTATGAGGATTCAAGAGCTATACTTAATATGGGCTCCAATGGTAGGTTTACCGAGGTCGATGACGATCAAACGTGGGCGAGAATCGAAGAGATGGAGGTGCATAATTCGCAATACTCTAGGCCTAGGAAGGCACATCGAGGAGGTATGCATGAGGTCGATGCTATCACCAAATTAAGCATTGACCTTGGAGCTCAATTGAAAACACACATGGAGACTATTGAAAAGAAGCTCCAAAGCCACCTCAACCAAGTCCAAGGCTCTAGTTCCTCCAACCATCAATCGATTCAAGAAGTGACTGCTTTGGGGTTTGCACCTCCTATGCCTTATTTTGGGATGTGTGATACTTGTGGAATCGTTGGTCATGATCCTATGCATTATAGAGGAAGTATTGAGCAAGTGAACGCCTTTCAAGCGTTCAAGCAAGGTGCCTCCTACTCTAATCAATACCAAGCTTCCAATCAAGTCCCTCAACAACAAGCTATGCAACCTCGTCCCTACGTTCCACCTCCCTTAAGGGACAACAATCAAGGTTATCAAGGTTATGTGGGTAATCCAAGACCCTTCAACAACTTCAAGCAAAATAACCAAGGTACCTTTCACAACAACAATCAAGGGTTCCAACAAGGGAACTTCAATCAAGGTGGTTTCCAAGGAAACCAAAACTTTCAAAGACAACAAAACCACAACCATGGCAACAACCAAGGCCTTAATCAAGGCAATTCTCATGTGTTCCAAGTGAACCATCAACAACAACAAGCAATTCAAGCTAACCGTCAAGAAAACAAGCCTAGGAGCCGGTCTCCTATTCATGACTATGGCACTCCATTAGCCCTTACCGATACTCCGCATAATCCGTCATCTCCTCCTCGAGATTTCGACATTCAAAAGACTATGACGGATATGGAAAGGAGTACTCAAGAGATGCAAAAGAGTCAAATGGACATGTCAAGAACCCAACAAGAGCTCTTTGCTTATGTTCAAGGGGAAAACGCGGTAAGAAATGCTCGTATGAAGATGCTTGAAACTCAAGTATCTCAACTTGCTTCGGGGAGCTCCTCAAGATACTATGGTGGAAAGATAATCGAAAGCGATATTCTATACTTGCTAAGATGGCTTGAGACGTACTAGCTATTTCAGTTTCTACCGTGGCTTCGGAGTCCGCTTTTAGTACGGGAGGTCGAGTTCTTGATTCATTCCGCACTTGTTTAAATCCTAGAATGGTTGAAGCTCTTATATGTGCTCAAGATTGGCTTCGAACTTCTCGCACTCCAATTATAATTGAAGAAAGCTTAAATGAAATTGATGACTTGATGAAAGGCAAGATTTACTACTCCGTATATTATTATTCATTGGCTTCAAACTTCTCGCACTCTAATTATTATTGTTATTATCATTTTATTTTGAACATTGTAGGTATGGAAGATTTGGTGTTGCATCAACCTCTCATAGTCATTGATGAAACGGATGGTTGAAGACTCGGAAGAATGGTGGAATTAGATTTGGAATGTCGGAACTATTTGGATTTGGATATGTAAATTTAAATTTTTTTATGTCTTGTAATCTTGTTTGGACTTTTTATTTTATGCTCTTGTGACTTGTTAGTAAATTAGAGACTAGATTATTAAAGACAATGGAGTTAAGAACTAAGAATGTCATTTCAAATTTTTAATGGCATCATGAAATTCGGGTGGCTGAAACCGGGTTGGTTATAAAAACCGGTTTATAGAGTAGTTATTTTAAATTCTCAGAAACCGGGTCGGAGAAACCGGATCGGTTTAAAACCGGTTCGGTTCCGGTTCACATAATGCAAAAAAAAACCGGTTACCCGGTTAAAACCGGGTCGGTTCCGGTTCAACAAATTTTGGATTTTGAAAACCGGGTATCCGAACCGGTTTTCAAAACCGGTTCGTGTACCCGGTTTTGCTCAGCCCTACCCACACCAACACCAAAAATAAGCCACATGTAGACACCCACATTTGGCTACTATCGGTCTATAGCAGTTTTCGAAAAACACCCGATGATGATCGGACGCGAAGGTGCTTTTACGCGCTCGGATATGGGCTCAAAACCGTTAGTTTCTAGCTTGGGCTTTTTACAGAGTATAAATCTCACAAAACCGACCTCAAATTCAGGCCCAACGGGTCGTTTCCAATCAAATAAGACTAATTTGGGTCAAAACCGACACCGGAAATAAAACTGACTTTTAGCGACCGGGTCAAACCCCGGTCAAAGCCGTTTTCGAGACACAAAATAGCCAAATATCAAGAATCCAACCCAAACACAAAATCTTCAAAATATCTGGCTCGCCTCATCCACTCGATCGAGTGTCAGCCCACTCGATCAAGTGGGTCTTCAACAGGCCCGCTGTTACCTCTTCATTGGGTCACTCGATCGAGTCAACAGGGGCACTCGATCGAGTAACCCCAGGTCGTGGGGGTTGGGAATTCGTATATATACACCCATTTGCATACACCTTCAAAGAACTTTTCGAAACCCTAACTTTTCACCATTACAATTTTCACATACAACTTACAATCTTAGTATCTAGCAAACCCTAAACCACCATAATTCCATCTACATAATCTCGAACTCCTGTGCCTAAGCCACAACTAGACAAGTCCTGTCGGAGAATACGAAGCATATAGGTTGAGGGTGCAACAATCCCGGTTTCTTCTTTCTTCTCCTCTTCTCTTCCCGCGTCGTCCTCCTCGTCGTCTATCATCTTTTTTTGTTTTTTTTACTTCTAATATCATTAATATTACTAGTATTAAAACATTAAAATACTCGCCGATTCGTGTCGAATACATAGGATGACGGAATAAGAAAATCCGAATACAAGGGTGTTTCACCCGATGTGGCCGGTTGCTTATCCCGACACCCTGAGTATTTGATTGTTGAAGCGAGTCAACATCAACAATTTATTATTCGCATCATCGTCATCATCGTTAATATCTCATATTCATCAATTTTTAAAACTATTTCGAATCAAACACTTTTATTTAAGTTAGGTCGAAACCCTTGATGCGGATCTGACATCACATAATCCGCAAGGATTCATTACGATGTGACGATGCGGAGGGAATTGTTGTGTGCCAAATTTGGACCGTTTTTCCTCCCATTTAGACCCGTTTTTCCTCTGTTTTGTGAGACTTGAGTGCGATTATCGCCATATTTTGCGTAATTATCACATTAGTGTCTCTCTTTTGCATTTTACGCGTTTTTGGTAGTTTTCTGTCTATTTTGATAGGATTTTCGACCGAAAACGTGTTTGAGCTTCTACGAGCATGAGAGATGATAAGTGTAGTTTGTAGTGCCTTTTTCACTGTGTTTTGGTCCCATTTCCTTGTGGAATCGCTCCTTGGGAGCGATTTATGGGCTTCTCATGCTTCCTTTAGTTCATTTCAGGTTCCCGAGACCGATTTGGGAGAGTTGGAGCGATTCCGACACGATACATACACATTTTGGAGCCAACGCAGTAAAGGAACAATGACTCGATGCCTTGGAATCGACCCCGAGACCTTGGGACCCAATCCCGAGCCTCCGAGACCCAATCCCGAGTCCCGAGAGTCGACGAGAAACCCATGGGAAGCAAGGAGGGACCAAAAGGAGCTTAAAGAAGGCTACAAGACTCATCCCTACCGGGAATGGCCTCATCCCGTTCGGGATGAGGTGCGCTAAAGAGGAGGTCACTGTGGGTCTGTCCCGGTCGCGACCAACCCGTCCCGGTCGGGATGACACCCCGTCCCGGTCGGGACCGGCCCGTCCCGGTCGGGACCACGAGCTGGCAGCGCGAACCTCTTTTCTTTCTTCTCCTTCATTCTTGTACCCATATATATACTTCCCTCTTGTATTGTTAACACATCTTATCATACCCTAGACTAATTTAAGCCTCCATTAAGCATTAAAACGCTAGATTAGTATTCCTCACATTTGCTTTAATCTCCCTTTAGTTAATCATTGTAATTAGTTCTTGGATTAAGGGGATTCTTGAAGATTGTTCCAAGCTTGACAACCTTGGGATTTTATTTGGGTTTCTTATTAATACAAGTTCTCATCTTTTTCTTCCATTGTTTGTTGGTATAATCTTCTTCTCTTATTTACTGTTGTTCTTAGTTTGTTAATCAAGTTTGAATCTTTGCATTTTGTTTATTGTTATTGTTATTGTTCTTGTTATTCATAATGGATGTTTGTTTTGTGACATTGATTTCTCTTATTATTGTTGGTTTTCTCTTAATAATGAGTGAGTAGATTACTTTTGGGGTTAGTAGGGGGATTAAGGGTAGATTATGGGTGATTAGGGTTGATTAGGGGTAAAGGTTGCATCTTTGTTGTTAGACACATAATGGGCACTCTATGTGTTTGTTGATATGCTTGTGTGAGTTGTAGTGGCCATGCTTCCCATACTTGTGTTCATCTTCTCATTGCTTGTCTATTGTGTGAGCATGTCGAGAATAGTCGTAGTCACGAGAGTGCGGACTAGGGTCTATGTAGCGAGAGCCCGGATCCACCTTGACATCGGTCTACGTAGCGAGAGCCCGGACTGACTCTAGCAACTAGGAGATACCTATACCCTTGATCACCCAATTACCCATCTACTCTTATGAACCCGACCTACCCCACTTCCTTTTCATACTTGAGTTCAACTTCTTAGTTAGCCATCGTCTATTCTAGTTTACTTATTAGTTCGATCATTAGCATTGTTTAGCATTGTTTTAGCCTAGTTCATCATTTGCTTAGCCATACTTCTTCCTCCACCATAGTTTTCCATTTATCGTTTCTTTGTGTTTGTTTGGTATCTTTGTCTTGTTTTTTTAGGCCGACATAGTCTAGACTTTACCTTACCGTCCTCGTGGATACGATCCTGACTTACCCTAGCTACCCACTAGGTTAGTTGGTTGTTTATTGACGGTTAGAGACGTGACGAATCCCTACCATCAATTTGGCGCCGTTGCCGGGGACGGTGCATTGTTTAGACTTAGTTTGCTTATTTCTAGACTTATTTACCCTTCTTTGTGCTCTCCTATCTTCTCTTATGCATATTTTTTAGTTTTTTCTTCTTTTCTTAGCTTTCTTTTCTTTTTGTCTCTAGTTGTGCTTGTTTATTGTCGTTGCCTAGTGCCCACAAAGCACTAGGTGTTCTCACGTTTGTTCTAGTGTGTAATGTATGCCTAGGAGGGGAGGCGACTTCTATCTCTTTAATCCAGAACCGGAGAGACTCTTTCGAGCCTTTCGCCAACGGACGATTAACCGGGTTAGGATCTCTTAACCAAGTGCAAGCAATACTCATTAAGGGCAAGCTCAAGGAGCCGACTTTAGCGAGTCACCTCGAGAGACGGCCGAAGGGATCTTCATAAATCACTTTGGTTCATCTATCCACTCTTCTAGTCCTAGTTCCCCCTCTTCATCTACATCAACACCGTCTACACCACCATCTTCCCCTTATATCCAATCATGCCTAAGTTTTCTTCTCACTCAACCTTCACGGAAGACGTTTTGCCGGGTCCATGCACTTTACCGGAGGCATATACCGGAAATTTTGTGGCAAAAACGCAATTTATTCAATTGGTCGAGAGAAGTCAATTTAGTGGTTTGCCCACCGAAGACCCGCACCAACATATGGAGACCTTCTCCGATTACTGCGATGCTATTTCCCAAACCGGGGTTACACAAGATCAAATCCGTTGGGTATTATTTCCATTCTCATTAATTGGAAAGGCAAAGCAATGGATCAAGAGTCTCGATAGGGCAACCATGGGTATCGACACAAGGAAGAAGCTTGCCTTGGCGTTCTACCAAAAGTTTTACCCTTCGGAAAAGACCAATTTGCTTAGGGCCTCCATCACCGGGTTCCAACAAAGGGATGAAGAGAGCCTATATGAAGCTTGGGAGCGGTTTAAATCTTTGGTTAGGTCGTGCCCCCACCATGGACTCTCACAATGGTTCTTGGTTCAATAATTTTGGAATGGCCTTTATGAGGATTCAAGAGCTATACTTAATATGGGCTCCAATGGTAGGTTTACCGAGGTCGATGACGATCAAACGTGGGCGAGAATCGAAGAGATGGAGGTGCATAATTCGCAATACTCTAGGCCTAGGAAGGCACATCGAGGAGGTATGCATGAGGTCGATGCTATCACCAAATTAAGCATTGACCTTGGAGCTCAATTGAAAACACACATGGAGACTATTGAAAAGAAGCTCCAAAGCCACCTCAACCAAGTCCAAGGCTCTAGTTCCTCCAACCATCAATCGATTCAAGAAGTGACTGCTTTGGGGTTTGCACCTCCTATGCCTTATTTTGGGATGTGTGATACTTGTGGAATCGTTGGTCATGATCCTATGCATTATAGAGGAAGTATTGAGCAAGTGAACGCCTTTCAAGCGTTCAAGCAAGGTGCCTCCTACTCTAATCAATACCAAGCTTCCAATCAAGTCCCTCAACAACAAGCTATGCAACCTCGTCCCTACGTTCCACCTCCCTTAAGGGACAACAATCAAGGTTATCAAGGTTATGTGGGTAATCCAAGACCCTTCAACAACTTCAAGCAAAATAACCAAGGTACCTTTCACAACAACAATCAAGGGTTCCAACAAGGGAACTTCAATCAAGGTGGTTTCCAAGGAAACCAAAACTTTCAAAGACAACAAAACCACAACCATGGCAACAACCAAGGCCTTAATCAAGGCAATTCTCATGTGTTCCAAGTGAACCATCAACAACAACAAGCAATTCAAGCTAACCGTCAAGAAAACAAGCCTAGGAGCCGGTCTCCTATTCATGACTATGGCACTCCATTAGCCCTTACCGATACTCCGCATAATCCGTCATCTCCTCCTCGAGATTTCGACATTCAAAAGACTATGACGGATATGGAAAGAAGTACTCAAGAGATGCAAAAGAGTCAAATGGACATGTCAAGAACCCAACAAGAGCTCTTTGCTTATGTTCAAGGGGAAAACGCGGTAAGAAATGCTCGTATGAAGATGCTTGAAACTCAAGTATCTCAACTTGCTTCGGGGAGCTCCTCAAGACAAAAGGGGCAACTACCTTCTCAAGGTGAAACACCGACATTTGAGCATGTAAATGCTATCACCACAAGGAGAGGTACATCTTATGACTCCACTTCATTCCCTAGTGAGCAAGAGCCAATGCAAGAACCGATAAAGAAAATGGCATCTCCAAATCAAGAAAGCTCAAGCTTTGATAATCCAATGGAGGAGCAAGTCTTTTGGGAGGTCGAAAAACCCCAAGAAGACAACCCTCCCCCACTTCAAGCACAAGAAAAGGGTAAAGGGAAAGCGTCAAGTGAGGAGTCCACCCATAGTGAGCAAAACAAGGTTCAAATCAAGTTGCCTTTCCCATCAAGGCAAATGAAGACTAAGGTGGATGTCCAATTTGAAAAGTTCCTTAACATTGTGAAGAAATTGGATGTTAATGTCCCATTCACCGAGTTACTTACCCAAGTCCCGGCATATGGGAAATTCATGCGGGATATCCTAGCTAGGAAGAGATCTATCGACAAGGAAGAGACGATAGCGTTCACGAGGGTGGTGAGCGAGCTTATTCAAGGTTCCACGCTTCCAAAGTTGAAGGATCCGGGTAGTTTCTCTATCCCATGCACCATAGGCAATTACAAGATCGAAAGAGCTATGTGTGATTTGGGCGCGAGTGTGAGCATCATTCCCTATACCATTTTTTGCCGACTCGGGATGAAGGAGTTGAAATGTACTTCCATTACACTCCAAATGGCCGATAAATCATTCAATCGACCATAAGGGATGCTAGAGGATGTGCCGGTAAGAATTGGAAAGTTCTTCATTCCGGTCGACTTCATCGTGCTCGATATGCCGGAAGATGCCAACACTCCCATCATCCTTGGGCGCCCATTTCTGCACACCGCCGGTGCTATGATCGACGTGAAGAACGGTAGGATCACTTTCGAGTTGGGGGAAGAAAGGTTAGTGTTTGACCTCCAAGGCAACACTTCGCCCACCAACGATGAGTCTTGCAATATGGTCCAAGCCACGAAAGACATCGATCTTGGGAGCGAGCCAGGACAAAGCTTGAAGAAGTACTCTTATGTACTTGAGGATGATGACTCCGATTTGGAGGAAGATGAGTGCCCATGATAAGTGTCATTTGTAGTGCCTATTTCGTAGTGTTTTGGTCCCATTTTCCTTGTAGAATCGCTCCTTGGGAGCGGTTTAGGGGCTTCTTATGCTTCCTTTAGCTCGTTTCAGGTTCCCGAGACCAAATTGGAAGAGTTGGAGCGATTCCGACTCTATACATACACATTTTGGAGCCAACGGAGTAAAGGAACGATGACTCGATGCCTTGGAATCGACCCCGAGACCTTGGGACCCAATCCCGAGGCTCCGAGACCCGATCCCGAGTCCTGAGAATCGATGGGAAGCCCATGAGAGGCAAGGAGGGACCAAAAAGTTCAGAGGGGAGGCCTAGAAGACCCATCCCGATCGGGAAGGCCTCATCCCGTTCGGGATAGGGTTGCTGACCTGGGCCCGTCCCGGTCGGGACCAAACCGTCCCGGTCGGGACCACGTTGTCCCGGTCGGGATGACCCCGTCTCGGTCGGGACGGGGGTGCTGCAGCTCCGCTTTGTTTTCTTTTCTTCTCCTTTCATTTGTAACCCTATATATATACCCCCCTCTTGTATTAAAAGACCATCTTATGTTATATCACTAAACCCTAGACTACTTTAGGTTAGATTAGATTAGATTAGTGTAGATTAGTCGGTAATTAGTAGTTAATCATAGATTAGTACTTGTATTAAGGGAATTCTTCAAGATCTTCTCCAAGCTTGTCAACCTTGGATGTTTGTTTTGGGTTTTCTTCATTAATGCAAGTTTTGTTCTTTCTTCTCCTCTAGTGTGGTATAATCCTTTTCTCTTCTCTTAATCTTTGTTTATGTTATTCAATTTTCAATCTTTAGTTCTAGATTATTGTTTTGTTCTTCATACTTGCTAGTTTGTTTATGTTTGTTTTGATGTTTGTGTTAATCCATCTTGTTCTTGTTAGTATTAGTTTGATTATGTTAGAGTAGTGTTCTTGCTAGGGTTAGTAAGGTGATTAGGGTGTTAATTGGGTGATTAAGGGTTTGTTGGAGATGTTGGTGGAAGATTTGGGTTTCCTCTTGTTTGATGCACATCACATGTTTGTGGAATTGCTTGAATGACTAAGTATGTACGAATGCTTGTTTTTCTTGCCTTTCTTTTGTGGGTGTTAGTTTGTTGTGGGTTCGGTCCCCTCACTAAGTTGCGAGAGCCCGGTGAGGACGACCCCTAGGTCGGTCTAAGTAGCGAGAGCCCGGATTCGACTTAGGCCTATAGCGTGCTAGTAACCCCGATTGTGTTGTGTGTCGCCGAGTTGGGTTCTAGGTGGAACCTCTAGGTGAGTTTAAGTTGCGAGAGCCCGGACTATACCTAGATTACTCTACTACTTCCTTCACTCTAGTTCTCCCTTGACCATTCCGTTACCCCTTTGACCCTGACCTAATCCTAGCCCGTTTTTCCTTAGTTGTTTTCTCCGGCACCTTAGTCTTAGTCTAGCCTTCTCCCTCCTTTCATTCTTTAGTTTAGCTCATTGACTTAGTCTAGTATTTGGGCCGACCTAGTCTAGGCTATACATTACCGTCCCCGTGGATTCGACCCGACTTGCCCTATCTACCGTAGGAATAGCCGGTTATTATATTGACGGTTGGGATTCGACGAGAAATCCCTACCATCAATTTGGCGCCGTTGCCGGGGACGGTGCTAGTTTGGACTTTGTTTTCCTATTTGCTTGACTTTGTCTTTGTGTTTGTGTTTTCTTTTTTCTTTTTGTTACCTTGCTTCTTGTGTGTGTGTGGTTTATTTCTCTCTTGTCTAGTGCCCAAAAAGCACTAGGCTTCTCACGTTCGTTCTTAGTCTACAGTTTGTGCTTAGAGGTGGTGATTATCTTTTTCTTGCAACTCAGAGCCGCTTAAACGGACGGTTGCTAGATTGAGTGGTTTCCAACCGGGTATGGACTACGATTTTCGAGCAAGCATGGGGTTTGATCTAAACTCCACACACTCGGGAGCCGATATGAGCTACCACTCTTCTTCTTTGAACCAAAGCTATGACATGACGTCCCCCTACCATAATCAAGCTTCTTGGGGTAATCAAGACGGGTATGATCTTCAAGATTATGAAAACGGCTACCAACAAGTGGACGATTATCACTCCTACGATCATGGTGGCTATTACTCAAGCTATGATTGTGGACCCACCATGTTCAATCAAGATTCACCTATTGGAAGCTAATACTCCCAAAACCCACAATATTACCCTCCACCCCAACCACAATATGAACCCCATGACCCACAATACTACCAATCACCCCAACCTTGCTACCAACAATATGATGCCCCACCCTATGGGCATCATCAAGATTATCAAGGAGCTTTACAAGATACCAATGACCACCAATCTTCAAACTTAGAGTTACATCAATCGATGCTTCAAATGCAAAGGAGCCTTCAAGAAACGGCCATTCAATTGCGAAAACAACAAGAGGAATTAATGGCCCAAATTCGAAGGGGAAACGAGGCGAGGAATGCTCATTTAAATGCATTAGCGGTTCAAACCGTAATGTCTTTATCCCGAGCATCACATTTAGATGGAGGGTGCCCACTTGAGAGAGAGGAGCAACCTAATCACGAAGCCGCCGATGTAGTTCCCTTTGAAAGAGAGATTTGCTTTGAAGAACTCAATCGTCTACCCAAAAAGAGACGAATGAGGAGATGACTCTTGGTGAAGGCATCGTTGGTGAAGAATTGGAGGAGAATAGTGAGTTGGATGGGTTGGTAGAATTTGTGAGGATGTTGGGTGAGATTGTTAGCCTCGAGTTGCCCTTGTGCGATAATTTGGACAAGCATCAAGAGCCCCTTGCTAGTACACCGAGAGATGGTTCGGAAGAGATTGAAACCGCCGGTAGAACTTTCGATTCTCTCCTCCATGATTATGTGGGACCGAGTGATGAAGATGGGGAACCACAACTTGAGGGAAGTGTGGGGGTGTGCAACGAAGAAATGAGGCCAAAACCGCTTTTTGTGCCTTGTTTCTTGGAGATGAAGCTTGCTTGTGATTGGAGGCATTGCTTAGGGAGGAAGAGGTCGGTGATGCTCGTAGGATGGAGAGACCCCGGAGACTACTTTGAAGATGATGTCGGGTCTTGGGATTCCTACTTCTTGCCTCCTCCTTGGAGGCCGTGGAGGTCGGTTAAGCTCGAGCGCTTCTTGGGCCTTCACTACGATGTCGGTAGCGCGTTCGACTTGCTCCTCCATGCCCTTGAGGGCTATGGTTGAAGAATGGAGTCCACCATCCTAGGTTTGACGGAGTTCCTAAAAGAACCGTCATGTTGTATATTCCCCTCTCCTCTTCTTTAGAGTACTTGTGCTTGTATTTGTGATTTTTGTTTCTTGGACTTGTTTGTTTTTGTGGAATTCTCGTAATTGTTTTGGTTTTTTTGATGAGCGAGGTGAGGGAGTGAATTTGATGTGTACTTTGAGTTTATTGTGATAGGTGAAGTGAAGGTGACTCCTAGAAAGGAGTGGTTGATGATGGAGTTTGGTTTGCGAACGAGGAAGTCGGTTTTTGAAGCTTATGATAAGATTTTGGGCTTGGGGAAGCAAAGAAGACTCATCCCGACCGGGAAGAGGGCTTCCCGACCGGGAAGGATGAGGAATCCCGACAGGGAATGAGCCATCCCGATCGGGATGAAGGTGCAGAAATTCGGACTTACTGGAGTGTGTTCCCGACCGGGACGGGAGCTTCCCGATCGGGAAGGGTTTATCAACCCGATCGGGACCATCCATCCCGACCGGGATGGTCCCCTTGACTCCACCCATCCATTATACCCCCTCCCAACCTCCCTACTCCTCCTTACACCTATCATATCACCCGTACACTTCACTTTACACCGAGATCCACCTCAAATCCCACCCCCTCACACCTTTACCACCTCTACCATGCGGTATTATCGAGCTTGAAGCGGGATAGCAATGATGAAGACAAGCTTTGTGCCTATAATGATCATTGAGACGATGGAGCGAGTGAGTTACTAGCCGATTGGTTTGGGTAACTATCCTTACTTTTCCGTCTTTTATTGCTTGTTTTCCTTTGTTTATTCCCTTCCCCTTGAGTCATGGTATCTTAGTGGCCTTCAAGGCCTTGGTAGTTGTTGCTCTCGACTCTCGATGATGTGACTACATCGAGAGTCATTTTCAAAATCCAAATTTTTACAAGTTTTTCACTTTCTTTTTTTAAGGATTTAGTCGGATTTAGGCGGAGTCCGGGCTAGGTGACTTGATTACACCTAGCCCTCCCCTCCCATTTCCTTTTATTTCCTTCTTTTTATTTCTTCCCCCATCCATATCTTTTCTTGTCTCGGCCCATGGTGATTCGATTACACCCCGGCCGGACGCTTTCTACTTTTTTCTTCACTTTATTTTTGTTTTTTTAGCTTTATTTTCGTAGTTTCTTTTCTTTTTCTTTGGTCTCTCCGCACCCTACGATCGAGCATGAGGACATGGCTCGATTTAAGTGTGGGGGAGCGATATTCTAGTATAGTTAGTTTTATTTTCTTAGTTTTTCGAAAAAATCTTAAAAATCCCTAAAAATTTGAAAAAAAATTCACAAAAATCAAAAAAGATTTTTCTTTTGTGTGTTTTCCCTTTGTGTCCTTGTGTCGTGTTGTTTGTTTTGTTGTGTGTTTGCCCTATTTTCCTTATAGGTAGCTTGAATCACCGCTAATTTGGAGAGCTTTCATGATGTCCGGTAACATCTTCTATCCCTCTTCCTTCTTTGTCTCTTGCGGAGTTTGGAGGAGATTGTGATGTGGTGTGCTCGGGTGTAGCTTGTACATACTTGTGGTTGATTTGGTGGCTTATTTGGAAATTTGGGGTGGTGTTTGTTTGATCATGTGTTTGTTTCATTTTGTTCTTGTTTTGTTGCTTTTGCTTCCTTTTCTTTCGTTCGTTTTCGTCTTGTCTTTGTTTTGTGTTGTGTTGTGTGTCTTGTGCGTAAACCGTTTTCGAAAACCCGGTTTAGAGGCTAGTGTGTGAGTGTCTATCCTTCCCCTCCTAGTAGTGTAAATCGAGTCTTGGACTTTAGCCTAGTAGAATGACCCTAAATCAATGAATTCGTTGGTCCTTTACCTTGAGTCCACCTAGCTTACTAGGGATTTACTACGGGATTTGCACCTTTGACCATTATGACCACCCACGGTGTGAAAAGGCCTTGGTTACCGAGTCTCGTCCCTTAGGTGACCGTGTTTAGGATTGTTTGATTAGTCCAAGTTCTCCACTTTTTGTGGGTTTGAAGAGGGATCGCGACCCTCGACTCACCCATTCACCTACCTTCTACACATATCACACAATAAAGTGCAATTTGTTGATTCTCTCTTTCTTAATTGTTAAGAAATGCCAAAAAGCCAAATCTTGCCAAAAAGGGCAAAGAAGAGAAAAGAAAGAAAAGAAAAATGAAAGAAAGAAAAGAAATGAAGAAAAAAGAAAAGGCACAAAAGCCAAAAAAGAAAATAGAAAAGAAGAAAAAGAATGGCATGGCAAAACAAAGTGAAAATGCAAAAGAAGAAAGAAAATGCCAAAAGAAAACCCGTCTCACAAAAAGAAATCCCCACAAAAATAAGCCTTTTTTCGACTTTTGCCGTGAAGAGCCTACCAAAGGACCGAGTCCCGAGGAAGGATGATAGTGGCATTAGTCGGTCTTCCCTCATTTTGCATGTTTTCCACCTTTTTACTTGGACTAGTTAGGCGGTCTTGGACACGGGACGACCCTTTTGGCTCACGCTAAAGGGGGCGGGGTCTCACTTACCTACAGTGTCGACTAACACCGTGGTTCTTCACTTTTCCACTCCGCCGATCGTCCCGTAGTACGTTTTTGGAAAGTTAGGAGGACCAAGGTAAGTTACCAACGTTTTTGTTGCTTTATCGTCATACTATTAGGGTTTAGTCCACCTTGGTTTGTATTGCTAGCTTGGGAACGTTGTCACTTACCTCGAGTCCTAAACCGGTGTTTCATTCACCGCTTTTTGAGGGAAGCGGTATTTCTTTTGTTTTGGGTGCAACCGATTATGTGTTTGTTTGTTTGTATGTTTGTTTGTTTATGTGTTTTGTGTCCGGTTGCATCCACAGTTTTTTCGCAAGACCCAACTTGCCTTGCGGAGTGCACTTTTCCTCTAAGTGCACTCGCGTGAGTTGAAGGGGCGTAGGGTGCGCTAATACCCACTCGGGTAGTTTAGTAGTAGTATGTGCTTACTCGAGGGCGAGTAAGGGTTAAGTGTGGGGGAGTTGATAAGTGTCGTTTGTAGTGCCTATTTGTAGTGTTTTGGTCCCATTTTCCTTGTGGAATCGCTCCTTGGGAGCGATTTATGGGTTTCTTATGCTTCCTTTAGTTCGTTTCAGGTTCCCAAGACCGATTTGGAAGAGTTGGAGCGATTCCGACTCAATACATACACATTTTCGAGCCAACGAAACTAAGGATCGATTACTCAATGCCTTGGAATCGACCCCGAGACCTTGGGACCCAATTCCGAGCCACCGAGACCCGATCCCGAGTCCCGAGAATCGATGGGAAGCCCATGAAAGGCAAGGAGGGACCAAGAAGATCTTAATGGAGGCCTACAAGGCTCATCCCGTTCGGGATGAAGTGCACAAACAAGGAGGTTGCTGACCTGGGTCCATCCCGATCGGGAAGGTGGCGTCCCGACCGGGACCGACCTCGTCCCGACCGGGACCATCCCGTCTCGGTCGGGACGGGCGTGCTGCTGCCGTGCTTTGCTTTCCTTCTTCTCCTTTCATTCTTAAACCCTATATATACCCTTCCCTTGATATAAAAAGGAATATGCACTTCATTAGACACTAAACCCTAGAATACTTTAGGTTAGATTAGATTAGATTAGTGTAGATTAGTCGGTAATTAGTAGTTAATCTTAGTTTAATCTTGTATTATTGGATCTCTTGAAGAATCCATCCAAGCTTGACAACCTTGGTGGAATTATTTGGGTTTTCTTCTATACAAGTGTTCTCCTTTTCATCCATTGTAGTTGGTATAATCTTTCCTTCCTCTTCTCCTTTGATCTTTTATGTTTAATCATCCAAGTTCTCATCTTTGATTATAGTTCATCATTTTCACTAGTTTGTTTATGTTTGTTTTGTTTCTTATGATGATTCCTCTTGTTAGTGTTAGTTGTAGTTTGATTATGTTAGAGTAGTGTTCTTGCTAAGGTTAGTAAGGTGATTAGGGTATTGATTGGGTGATTAAGAAATTGTTGGAGTTGTTGGTGGAAGATTTGGGTTTCCTCTTGTATGATGCACATCATATGTTTGTTGAAATGCTTGATTGACTAGTAGTTGCAAATACTTGTTTTTCTTGCCTTTCTTTTGTGGGTGTTAGTTTGTTTGTGGGTTCGGTTCCCTCATTAAGTTGCGAGAGCCCGGTGAGGACGACCCCTAGGTCGGTCTAAGTAGCGAGAGTCCACTCGGTCGAGTCCCTCAATGACTCGATCGAGTGGCCTTTATCACGTCAAATCCGTGAGTCCCACAACGTCTTTCGAGTCTCGATAAAATTCTTTTTATGACTTCGGTCAACACGTGTGAAGTCAATCACGTGTGAAGTCAATCACGTGTCATACTACTTTCCGAAATCATGCATCATATATTGTTACATCATTCTATTTTATTTGCAAACCGTTATTATCGTTATCACCGTTACTAACTTGTTTGTTTATGTCTCCTCGATTTATTTCCGTTATTTGTTTTATTATACTAAAACAAACCTCGCATGCTAAATACAACTTTGACGTTAATTTTAGATGCATTAAATCGACGTAGCAACTTATTCAAATTTTTGCATGTTTAGTCAAAACATTGCTTGCATATCATCTCATCATATTACCAACGCGCGTATTTGAAAGTCAAGCGATATCTTAGTAGAGGCCGCTAAGGGCGGGTGGGGTTGGGTGTTCTTTGTGAACTTCCCAACACGTACCCTCACCCCTTACTCAGAACCTTGGTTTCAGGATATCCGAACCCATTGGCACACGAGAGTCATTCAATACACGGTATCCGATAATGTCGGTATTGGTATCATAATGCAAAGGGACGAACCCCATAAACTCTGAAATCGGAATGGGCCGTACTTTGTGCACGGCCCACTAAGATATAGAGTGGGTTCAAACGGGCCCGAACTCCCACGAAGTTCGGTGGCGACTCCACTTCGATTTAAATTTCAATTCGATCCATCTCACATGAGATTCATTCGCCTCCCCAAACCCGCGCGTGGCCGCGTCGGGGTGGACCAATGTCATGTCCACACCACAACAACAATAATAATCTCAATAACAATAATAATAATAATAATAATAATAATAATAATAATGATAATAATAATAATAATAGTAATAATTAGAGAGGGTGAGGGTGTGCGATCAACCTCCCCGCCTAGGGTTTCCTCCGCCTACCGGCTCTGTCCGCGGCCGCCGATCGCCGCCGCCGGTCAGGGGGTCGCCGCCATCTCTTCAGCCTCCAGGTGTGGTCCGTTTTTTGTGGGTCGGGGTTTTCTTCTGCTGCTGTTAGCGTTCGTTGCTGCTCTCTGCCGGTGCCCTGTTCCCGTCGCTGCCCCTCTCTTGGTTGCCGACTTTTGCTGTCCCTCCTTCCCATCCTTCTCCCCCCCTCCGACCAGGGGGTCGTCTTTTGCTGCCTTCTTCTCCTCTGCCGGCAGTTTCTTCGGGTTTTCCTCCCCTATTTCTCCTCTGCCGACGCTGCCTGGTGCTCGGGTTCCGGCCGCCGGTGCTGGTTTTCTTCCCTTTGCTGCCTCCGGCTACCGCCTCTGTCTTCTCCATCTGCTGGTCTTTTTTCTTTTGCCCGGAGTCACGCTGCTGCTGGTTTCCGTTGTTTTCGTCGTCGGTTACCGACCTTGCTGCTTCTTCGGCTGTGTTTTCGTCGGTTCCCCTGTTTGGCCTGTGTTTTTCTGGCTCCGACCAGCCTCGCCTTTGGGCATTTCTCAGGCCTGCTGTTTCCTTTCTTGTCGTTTTCTGTTTTTGCTTTCTGTGTGTTCCCTGTTTCTCTCTTTGTTGCTGCTTGGTTTTCCGTCTTGGGTGTTGCTGGTTTCGGTGACGGTTTGTTGCTGCTCGTTTTTCTTTGGTGCTGCTTGTGGGTTTGTGGGTCTTTTTTGGGATTTTCGGACTTCGGGTCTTTGCTCGCCCCTGTTTCTTTTGTGCTTCTGCTTTGTGGGTTGCTTGCTTCGCTTTCTCATGCCTCCTTCAGTTCGCTTTCATTGTCCCTTCGTTGGTCTTTCTGACTGTCACGATGGTTGTGGAAAGGGTCTAACCAAACAATCACTGCTCGTTCACTTGCAAAAACGCCATTTTTGTGCCGGGGCTCAGGTATTAACGCGACAAACCCTCTCCAGTAGCTTGTCTATCTACTCTTCGGCTGAGGTCACCTTTAAGCGTATGTGTATTTGGTTGTGTGGTGTTTGCCTGTCGACTCATACGCTCTCTTCTCGTTGTCGGCATGGGGCGGGGGATTTTGTTGAGGCGCCTGATTGTGGGGATGGGTTCGTTCGGTTTATCCTGTATGACCTTCCTCGCCCCGTTCCGTCCCCTGTTCCATCAGTGGGAGGTATTGACCAGGACTTGCTCCCTTGCCTTTCTTTGACTTCTCTTGATCGTTTGCTCTCTAAGGGGTTGCGCACGGTTAAATCTACCCCCTAGGTGTCGACTTGGATTCGCGCGGGTTTTGAAGGGGGCCCTGGATGATGTCGTTGGCTCTCCTTTTGATATTTCTCGTTGGGTTTCCTTGTTAGTCTTACCTCTTTGTGTTTTGAAGATCTTTGCCCCGAGGAGTAGTTTGGAGTGTAGAACTGCTATTAGACGTAAACGTCAGGAAGAGGCTATTGCCGGAGCTGTTCGCACTTGGGGAGTGCCCGGGGGGAAGTTGTTGCTCTTGCGCGAAGCTCTAGCGGAGGTCTCCCCTTCTTTTTGTGCGGAGGAGGAGCTTGACTTAGGTGAGCTCAACATCCGTCAGTGCCGTAAGAAGATTTCTGATGGTCATTACACGGCCGCCGTTCGTGTTCTTTCTTCCTCTGGGGTAGCTCCGTACACTGATGCTACCCTTCGAGCCCTCCAGGATAAGCATCCGGCTGCTCTTCCTCCTTCCCTTCCGTCTGAGCCTTCTGGCCACTGTCTTGATGCGTCAGTGTCTGTTGTTTTGGACATGATTCGGAGCTTCCCCCGGTGCACGTCTTGTGGGAGGGATGGGTTTCGGGCCCAACACCTGCTGGTTGTTTGAGTGGTGCTGCTATTGCCATTTCTGATGATCTGATTGCCTCTATCGCTCGGGTGGTCAACCTTTTTCTCGAGGGGAAGTGCCCGCAGGTGTTAGGTGAGTACATCGCCAGTGCTCCGCTCACCCCTCTTATTAAGCCAGGGGGAGGGGTCCGTCCTATTGCTGTGGGCACCATCTGGAGGCGCCTTGTCTCCAAGGTTAGTGCTTACTTGGTTGGCCCATCTTTAGGTGACTATTTTGAGGGCCTTCAATTCGGGGTAGGTGTTTCTAGCGGGTGTGAGGCTATTCTGCATTCCTTAAACCGCCTTATAGAAGATCGGGGCGCTGATGTGGGTCTCTCCATGTTACTTGTCGATTTCCAGAATGCCTTTAACTTGGTTGACAGGGAGACTATGATGAGAGAGGTCCGCCGTCAGTGTCCTGCCCTCTCCTGCTGGGTTGAGTTTTGCTATTCCAGTCCCGCTAGGCTCTACTACGGGGAGCACTGCCTCCGCTCTTGCCAGGGGGTCCAGCAGGGTGACCCCTTAGGCCCCCTTCTTTTCTCCCTGGTTCTGCACCCCCTGGTTTGTAGGATCAGGGACTCCTTTGACCTTTGCTTTCAGGCTTGGTACCTTGATGATGGTACTATTGTCGGGGACACGCTTGTTGTGGGAAAGGTTCTCTAGATGATTACGGATGAGGGCCCCCGTTGTGGCCTCCATCTCAACGTAACTAAAACGGAGGTTTTCTGGCCTATCGAAGACCCGAGGAGTAGGGTTGCTAGTGTTTTCCCCACCACTATTGCCAGACCCTTGGATGGTGTTAAGGTTCTGGGGGGGCCGGTCAGCGTGTGCCCAGCTTTCAGTGGCGCTCTTGTTTCGAAGAGGGTCGCCCGTACTATAGAGCTCATGGACTTGGTTGCTACGATTGAGGATCCCCAGTGTGAGTTACTTCTTCTCCGGGCGTGCACAGGTATTTCTAAGTTATACTTTGCTTTGCGCACTTGCTCTCCCCGTGATTTCGGGTCGGCCCACCTTTCTTTTGACACTGCGCTCCGATCTAGTCTTGAGCGTATTGTCACGGCGTCTGGACCCGGTTTCGGGGAGTGGCAGTGGCGGCTGGCCACCCTTCCCTTTTCTCTAGGGGGGCTTGGTGTCTTCGCCGCCTCTGATTCCCTGCACTTTGCCTTCCTTGCTTCTCGCCTCCAGTCTGCCGACTTGCAAGCTAAGATGCTTCGTCCCTCCGAGATCGCCTCTCCGGGATTTGCCTTTGAGTTTTCCTTGAGTAGGTTTGTTGAGGCTACCGGTTCCGACTTCTTGAGTAACCCCTCTGAGATCGCTGCCCCAAAACCTATGAAGAAATTGGCAGATATATATTTCACGAGGGTTGCTTCAGCGGCGGAATCTGTTTTCTCCTTGACTCCTCGACAGGTTGCCCTGTGGAAATCTCAGCAGGGGGACCATTCTTCTGATTTGTTGAGAGTTGTCCCTATTACTGGGCTTGGGCAAACCATGAACGGTCGGACATATCGCAGTGTGCTTAGCTACCGCCTGGGAGTCCCTTTGTTTCCGCCTTCTGGGACTTGCTCTTCCTGCTCCAGGGCCCTCAGAGAGGATATTTTTGGGGATCACGCAGTTTCCTGTGCTGGTATTGTGGGGATTAAACATCGTCATAACCTTGTACGGGACACACTGTTGGATATTTGCTTCCGGACGGGGATCTCTGCAGGTAAGGAGGTGGAGATTGGCCTATGCGACGATAACGACAAGCCCTTGCGACCTGCAGACCTCCTGCTCTACTCGTGGGACAGGGGGCGTGATGTTTGTGTTGACCTGACTGGGTCCTCTCCTTTGACCCAGTCTGGCTTGACTTCTTTTGAGCCCGAACGGGTCGTTGCTGATGCTGCCCGTCGTAAGTGTGTCAAGTATCAGGCACGGTGCACGACGATTGGGTATGGTTTCTTACCTTTCTCTTTCTTCTCTCTCGGCGAGCTCGACACGGATGCTGTTTCTCTACTTCAGTGGATTCGGAAATTTGCCTTATCACAAGATGCTGGAGCGCGTGCCGCAGTTCATCTTTTCACTAGAATTAGCTTTGTAATTGCTAAGGGAGTGGGGGCCCAGATAGTATCTCGGCTTCCCTCTAACTTCTTGTAATTTGTTCTGGTGTTTAATGCGAGTTCCGTTTTATAAAAAAAAATATATATATATATATATATATATATAATAATAATCAATAACAATAATATAATACCAAATCAACCACATACTTTAATGGGGAGTGAATTAAGAAGGTGCTAGATAAAGAGAGGACATCGGTAGGAGAGGTGGCCATAGACAGGCGGCAGCAAGCGGAGGAGGGCGCCGGTATGTTCACCGGTCGCCGGTCATAGGGGGAGGGGGAGGGGGATGGGTGGTTAGGGTTTGAGTGTTTGGGGTTTCTGGGTTTCGGATGAAGTCATCAAATAACAAACTTCGCGCCTTTTCTTTTTAATATTAAGATCTTTGCGTCGACTAATCTGACGCAAGTAGTAAAATATTTTATATTTAAAAAAATATACCCAGAACATGCGTCGGGTTCATAGTCTTGCGTCGGCTAGTCCGACGCACACAAGGGCGCCCAATCCATTTCCATGGCATCTTTGCCTTGCGTCGCCTAGTGTCTATGTGCGTCGGACAGTCCGACGCAAGCTATATACTTGCGTCTGATATTTTGTCTGACGCAATTAGTCCGCCGTATTTTTTGATGTTTTTAGTAGTGTGGTAGCCCTTGCGCTTTGATTAATTGTTATCGATAAACGGCATGGTATCGAGTTTCAATCGGGAAAGTATGTTATTGAAAATCAAGCAATTGTCGAGGCGTTTTGTAAAAAAAGTTGCTATTTTATTGATATAATAAGCGAGCTAGATGCCCGTTATATTGTTTGGTGGGGGGAGCTGGAGGATAGGTCCTATGGCATGTCCTTGACTCGATATGTAAAAAAAGATAAGACAAAGTTTATTATTATTACTAAGCCTTGGCCCTAAGATGAACTAGACTTTGACTTGGAGGCAGGTTCACACGTCCTTAGAAGTACCTTTGTTGGTTGGACTCTCGACGCTCATGCGGGTCACCCTCTTGATGGGCTTGGTATCGAGAGCTAGTCCTTCTCCGAAGACATCCTATGGGGACGTAGACTCCCTTATCGATCAGGTCTTGCACTTCATGCTTTAGGTCAGTGCATGGTTGGGTCTCATGTCCCTGACCATGATGGTATAGGCAATAGGCATTCGGATTCCATGCCGCCCCCCTCTTTTCTATGGGCGGGTCTGGAGTTGGTCCTATTGGCCATAACAACCAGGCCTCCTGTAATTTCCTGAGGGCTTCAGCATAGGACTATCCTAACTCGGTGAATTTCCTAAAGGGTCGGCGAAAGGTCGTGGGTTCGAAGGGATGTGAGAGCCTGGAATACTCGACATACGAGTCTCCACTGATTACCACCTCTCGCCCTATTGCTCTCTCATGGGGTTTCCTCTTGGGTCCTTCTAGAGACTTGAGGCGACGCCTGACATCGTCGATGGAGGAGGTGATTGATGACACTAGCCTTATGACGCCATGGACTACGTTCATCAGGGCCTTGAGTTGGTCAATTCTATTTTTGTTGTCGTTTGATGCCATTTTTGAGTCTGCGGGACAGAACATGTAGATGATGCTGGATCCACTAGACGACTTAGAGACTCGAGGAATGATCTTGATCAAGCGACATGGAAACGAGACCCTTGACTTGCACGTGTTTGCGGTCATCGGATTAGGGACTTAGGTGCCTTAGACTCCTAGTGTATTCGGCGAAACGCCTAACAGACTCGTGTCTCTGGAACGAGACGATTTGACATAAATCTCGGGAGTGATATTTAAAGAAGAGCACTTCTCGAGACGAGACAACCCAAAATGTAAGACCTCGTATAGGGGCGACCCTAGTAAATAACAGAGACAGTTAATCACACCGTTGTACGACGTAAGGAATTAATCTCGATTCCAGCTCGGAATCAAAGAGTTTTGATGCTTTTGAGAATGGATGGGTTTTGAAAATAAACCTCTTTTTTCAAAAGCGAGAGCTTGTAAAAAAGAAAATTGGTGTTACGATTGTTCAATGACATCGTTTGTGACGTGAAAAGGTGTTGCTATGTGAGCGTCGAGGACTCCTCGATAGCAAAAGTGTAAACAGGGATTTTTTGCAAAAGAGGCTTGGCTCTAAAGGAACCGGTTTTGAAAATAACGATGTCGGGCTTTTATCGAGACTACTATTAATTAGTTAGTCCGATATTTGCGGTGTAGGCGGTGTTCGTGAGAGAACGTGGTGTCTGTGATGGTGCTTTGAGTGTGTGATTAAATCCTTATCGCAGAATTTAGGTAGTGAAAGTGTTTTTAGAAAACTTTTAAAATGGGCGACCCGTGCTTATTATCAATTCCATTAAATGGCGTTTCGACGATTATGGTGGTACGTGAAAAATATTTTGAGGCGGGTGTGACTGTTTTGGTTTCCTTGACTTCATTAATTGAATTTTTGGTTGGGTTAACGGTACGTGCGAAAAAATGTTTTAAAAAATAAGATGTAACCGCTTTAGGTGCCTTGGTCCCATTGATTGGGAATTTGGCGGTAGTAACCGTCCTTGTAATTGCTTGGAAATGACGAGTTTAACTTTGGCCAAGGTGATAGCGCTTAAAAAGGTCTTTATGAAAAGATGGAACGTAAAATTCGTCATGATGACGGTGTTAAGATGTCTTTTGAAAATAGTTTTTAGTTTGACCGGAGTATCGGCGCTCGAAAAAACAATTTTGAAACGAAGATGTTTCTTTTTCGAAAACGGAGTTGGGTGCAGTTGAATATGTTGTCGTGGTTGAATCCAGATTTAGTGTTTAATTTGAACAACACGCTACACATAACTAGGAATGCGTACACTCATGCAGGATGCAGACACGGGTAGGTTAGGGTAGGCTACTGCCCACAAATAGTCTTTGCTTAGGTGACGACAGGTCACCTGGGGAGGTGAGTGTCGTACCGTCCGCTTAGAACCACTCGTTTGGTATGTGCACAGAGTACGCGACTACCTTGGACGGCCGGAGCGTCAACTAAGGGTCTCTCCGCGTGTCCGTGAGGATCTTACCGCGAAGAGGTCGATTGGTAATAATATCGGTTAGGGTGGGATTTTTAGGGCCAAAACCTGAAGTGACCACAACATGGAACTAGGAAATAAGCTTCACCGACCTCGTTCGAGTTACACCACCGCTGGAAACTTGTTTCCAAATCCCCAACGAAGTCGCCAAATTGTGGACGTCCGTCCGCACCGCCCGACGCCACGTGCACGCCCGCGCGAAACCGACCTGGTTTCAGCACGGCGGCCACCCACGCGGTCCCCTCCCGGTCGGAGGTCAGTCTGATCTCGCGTACGGGGCGATGTTTCGGACCTCGATTCAGATGAAAATTAGGACTTGTACTAGACAGGTGCACGCACCCGTGTTTCTGTTGGAATCGATCGAGTAATGGTTGTAAATGTTTAAAGGCTGATATGTTTGGTAAGCCGACCTTTTTAGTGAACCAAATTCGTTGCCGATTTGTGGAGTCGCCACCGAGTCAATTATGGAGACTCGGAAACCGTTCAAGTCAACTTTGATCCCTAACCGGCTCAAAGTTGAGTGGCACGGGACCTAAAGATAAAGACTTGTACCCTTAAGCACTACATGCCTGGAATGATTCTCACTGCCAATGGTTTCGGACATCCGAAAACTGTCGATTCTGAGTAAGGGGTGAGGGTACGTATTGGGAAGCCAACATCCACTAGACATCGACACCCAATCCCGCCCGCATATAGCGGCCTCTACTAATCAATCGGTGGGCTGATAACTTTGTTCCTTTGTTGTGGCGGAAGTGCGGTAACATCCATTGTTTTAACTCTATGTCTTTGCTATGTCGGGTTTTTAAGGACAAGTAAGCTTTAGTGAACCGAATTCGTTGCCGATTTGTGGAGTCGCCAAGGAGTCAATTATGGGGACTCGGAAACCGTTCAGGTCAACTTTAATTCCTAACCGGCTCAAAGTTGAGTGGCACGGGACCTAAAGATAAAGACTTGTACCCTTAAGCACTCAAACCGTCGATTCTGAGTAAGGGGTGAGGGTACATATTGGGAAGACAACATCCACTAGACATCGACATCCAATCTCGCCTGCACATAGAGGCCTCTACTAATCAATCGGTGGGCTGATAACTTTGTTCCTTTGTTGTGGCGGAAGTGCGGTAACATCCATTGTTTTAACCCTATGTCTTTGCTATGTCGGTTGTTTAAGGACAAGTAAGCTTATTGTCGTCGTAGTAGTTGCGTTTACATTCTTTGCATGCGATTTCACGTGACAAGCAGACCATGGGTGGTGAGCACCGGGACTAATACGGAATCCGACCATCGCTTTGTTCACTTTTAGTTTATTTACGTTTTAAATTTCGTGTTAGGTGATTTAGCTTGCGATTATAAGGTCATGAAAGCGTTAAATCATACAAAAGTTGTAAATGCGAAATGTAAGAAAATCACATAGTGAGGAGTTGTACCCTCGGAGTGTCCACTAAACAAGACACGATGTATAGATAGTTGAGAATAGATCTCGGAACTACTCGGGTCTATTTAGGGTGTTTTAGTGTTTATGGCATTATCGAAGTGCATAATTGTGGACATGACGTAGGTCTACCCTGACGCGGCCACGCGCGGGTTTGTGTAGGTGAATGCACCTCCATATGAGAATGGATCGAATTGAAATTTAAGTCAAAATGGAGTCGCCACCGAATTTTATGGTTATTCGGAACCGTTCGAGCCCACTCTATATCACTATGGACCATACACAAAGTATGGCCCATTTCGGTTTTAGAGTTTATTGGGGCTCGTCCCTTTGCATTGCGATACCGATACCATCTATACCAGTAATCGTGTAAAGAATGACTCTCGTGCGCCAACGGTTTCGGGCATCCGGAAACCGAGGTTCTGAGTAAGGGGTGAGGGTACGTGTTGGGAAGCCCACTAAGGACACCCAACCCCGCCCGCACTTAGCGGCCTCTACTAAGACATCGTTTGACTTTCTAATATGCGCGTTAGTGATTCGGTGAAATGATATGCAAACAGCGTTTTGGCTAAGCATGCGAATTAAATGTGAGCTACGTCATTTTAATGCATCTAATTTATTGTCGAAGTGATTTAGCATGCGAGGATTCATTTAAAAGCGGTAAAACGCAAATAAATAAAGCAAGAGCAATAATAAATCGATTACAAGTTACACGGGCGGAATACAACCCGGAATTCACAATACAACGACCAATAAAGTAGAATAATCGAAATATATAACCAAAATGATAAGCAATAGTTAGAAACGGACACGTGTATAAACTAGACCGTGAATCGTGTAAATGGACGAACTTCAATTAAACACATATTATTTTAATGCATTAATCGAAGGACGGAGATATAGGACCTAGGCGTGGTGCTAGCCCGATTCCTAATCCCGATGCCTTGTCCCAACTTATTATGTCGATAAATTGGAGTCTAAATTAATTATGCGTCGGATACGACTACGGAATCGTCAACGCAAGATTAATAGTGAGACCGTCGATCAAAGTTGTTTAAGTGAAATGTAATATATGTGTTTAAAGAAAGAAGGATCACGTGATTGTCTTTACACGTGATGACGAAGTCGTAAAAAAGACGAGGCTCGAATATTGCATTAAAGCTCTCGGATTTCTGGGCTATAGGACCCACTCGGTCGAGTCATGGCCTGACTCGGTCGAGTGCGTCCTGGAAGAGGCTACTGCCCATAATTTGGGGTGCTACTCGATCGAGTAGCTTATGTACTCGGTCGAGTGGCACCTGTACGAGCTATAGCTCGTTTCGTTTTATGTATTTTAAAAATCGATAATTGTTCGAATCGCATATAAATATGGCACGATTTATATACAACCCGATCCTCGGTACTCATAATGCATGTAATATTATTACGAGACCGTTATCGGATATTTTAGAAAAGATGATATAAAAATCGTTTTAAGTTACACCGGGACAAAATTAGTTCCCTCCGCGTTACGTCATCTTTAATAATCCTTATGGATTACACGATGCTCGATTTAGCGTCAACGGGTTTTGTACCGATCCTTTGAAATGGAATTAAGCCCGTTCAACTACATACTATCACGATCACGTTACGCCCTTGAGTGCGTAGGGCGGTGCTCCTCGAAAGGGCTCCACCACTATTGCGGTTCGTAAAGGGATTAAACGGACTTTGTGCAATAGTCGTAGTTAAACGAGTTAAAATCCGAGTTTTGATAATATGTAGATATATATATATATATATATATATATATATATATATATATATATATATATATATATATATATATATATATATATATATATATATATATATATATATATATATATATATATATATATATATACGCGGTAGTGATATTATAACAAAATGTAAATAACGAAAAATTAAATGTTAGATTGTTAGATGCGATAAATTAATGTTAGATGTTAGTAGCGAAAAAGTAAATGTTAGATGTTAGTAGTCATGTCGTTACTATCGACTAATTATGATATTAATACACAAACATAAAGGTACATAAAAAAAACGAAGAAAGAAGGAAGAAGGAAATGTCGGTGTTGAATGCTACACCCTCAACCTACATGTTCTTGCTTCTCGGGATACGGTTCGTCAAATGGCGGCAATAGCACGGGAATCGTCGAGATGTGTAGGAGGAGTTGATGGTGTGTATGTATGAGGCTTGTATGGAGGATGGTTTTCTTAGTTTTTATGAGTTTCGATCTCGGAATGCATGTAGATGGATGTGTGTATGGTGATGTCGAGAATGGTGTTGACTTGTGACTTAATGTGGCTGAAAAGTGCAGCTTTTGAAGGTATTTTTGGCTTAGGAAAAGTTGTGAAGTGTGAGGGATTGATGGAGTATTTATAGGCAAAACCCCTCGACATAGGGTCACTCGATCGAGTGGCCCTAGTGCACTCGGTCGAGTGCCCTCTAAAACGGGTCTGATCCGGGTTTTGATGCTCCACTCGATCGAGTGGGTCAATCCACTCGACCGAGTGGATCAATTAGGGTGAGATATTTTAGGGATGATTGATCTTGATTGATCTTTGATTATTTTTTGAATTTTGTTGTTTGGCGCACATTTCCGGAAGCGCACCAGGTCGTTTTTGTGTGTCGAATACGTCTTTGACCGGGTTTTTACCCGGTCGCTAAAAGACGGGTTTTATTTTTGGTGTCGGTTTTGGCCCAAATTAGTCTTATTTTGCTCGGAACGACCCACTGGGCCAGAATTTGAGGTTGGTTTTGGGTGATTTGTATCCCGTTAAAAGCCCATGCCGGACATTATTGTTTTCGAACCCGTATCCGAGCGCGTTAGAGCACGTTAGCGTCCGATCATCATCGGGTGTTCTTTGGAAACTGTTATAGACACCTGGCAGTCAAAATGCGGGTGTCTATAGAGCCCCCACTCTGACTGAGGCTTGGACAGGGCGAAAGTCGGAGTAGCTACCAGTCAATTAAGACCTGGTAGACTTCCGATCGGGTCGTTTATAGTCCTTTAGACGCGCGTGAAGGGCTCGCCAGCCATAAGTTAGAAATCATACCTGAGCTGATGATAATACCTTTGTGGGGAATTGGACTTGTCGCGTAAGTCCTAGGTGTGCCTGTATGTGGGCCCATCCCGTGCTTAAATTGAGGGAAAATCGTCTTTAGACTTTCCGCTGGGGAGATATATAAACTGTGCGGGCTTGCTTCTGAAGCCTTGAGTTGTGCCTATATCAGTTATATAAAGCTTTGCATGCAACATTTAGGCAGAACACGACTCGCGCTGGGGAATAAAAAAAATCGGATGATTGAAAATTTTAGAAAAAATTTAGAATATTTTTGAATTTTGACAGACTGCTCGGGATGACTAAATTCCTGTGTCTGTGGGGAGGAGACAAGAGTCGGGCCTATATGTCTAGGCCCGCTTGGGCCAAGGAGGCACAGCTGCAGGGGATGAACCAGGGTTTTGATGTTATAAATACATCACCCTGGCTCATTTCTTTGTCACAACTCTCAAAAATTTCTTCTCAAAAAAATTCATCTCTTTTCAAGAAACTTTATCATGGCTATTGACCGTCTAATTGACATGCTGCAAGACTGGTCCCACCGTTTTACGGATGCGAGCAAGGTAGCCTTAAGGCAGTCAGGCATATTTCAATTGTTCACGTTCCGCCAAATGCACGTGGACCGTCATTTTCTTGATGCCTGTCTGACCTTCTGGGATGACACTTACCACGTTTTCGCCTTCCCTCGGGGCGAAGTCTGTCCTCTCCCTGAGGAAATTGCTGCTATAAGAGGATGGAACCCACTTCTCCGTCCTGCCGTACCTTTCTCAGTTCGGGACCCCAGGAGGAAATTACGGGAGTTTTTGGGGCTCTCCCATGCTGAAGTATCCCGTATGACTGAAGGGGATACCGTTTCTCTGCTTGCCTTAGCCGAGAAGTTCATGAACCCGTACGACATCCGGGTTTCGCCTATTCATAGCCGTAGGGCGTTCGCCTTCTGTATGCTGCACGTGTATGCCTTTGAAGGCCATATGGATCCGCTGTCTTGTATGGGTAGCGTTCGTCTTCTCGTCATTGCCGACCTTATGGTGACGGAATACAGTCCCGCGTGGTTGATCACGGGGGAGATCATTCACGGTCTGGACAACCGCAAGAGAATGAGTCAGCCCGTTTCACTAGGAGCACCCGCCTGCTGCAGGTATATAGCTTTTGTTTTTTCTTTTGATTTTTTTTTTCGATTTTGGTCGAATTTTTATTTGATATTTTTTTTCGCGATATACTGCTACAGGGGGCATTCGACCGAGTCACCCTGGCACTCGATCGAGTGCCCTCGTAAAGGGGTCTACTGCCTCATTTTAGAGGTGTCACTCGATCGACTGGCCCCGGCACTCGATCGAGTGCCTTCAGGCGAACGTCCGAATCGTTCTCATGAATGTTGTGTTCTTTTCAGCTCTGGCTATTTGAGAGGTTGTCAAAGATCGAGCCTCCTCCCAACCCGAGTCAATATTGGTTCAACCAGGTGATGACAAGGAGACGGCCTACCGACTCGTCCTGCCTTACTATCCAGAAATACTGGGAGGAAGAATTATCATTCCATCGTGGTCCATTGATACGATGGGTGGTTCCATGGTGGCCTATTTATTCTTGGACGGGTTTGGCGCCCGGAGACAAGGCACGCTACCAGGTGATTTTGTCCCTTAGCCAGACAGTTCACCTCTATCCTGACCGCATACTCAGGCAGTATGGGTGGACTCAGCGCATCCTGGAGAACGAGGCAGTTGTGAGTGCACCTACCCAGCTGACCGATATTATGTGCGACACCTGGATTCAGAGGTGGTATACTCGAGCTACTTGGTCTGTTCCCAAGTCGCTTCATTCAATCTGGGTGTCACATTCTTATAAAAGGTGGACCAGAGCCGAGACTGCCGAAGCTCGTGCTGCCTTAAAGGTCGATGAGGCCTTCGACCTGCTTCGGCGAGAGAAGATCAAGGATAACAGGGACTTCTTTGCTGAAGGGGAGACTCCAGCCCCGATAGCTGGTCTAAAGCTGGGTCAGAGAAAAGGAGACATGACTCGATCTAGGGGGTCCGATGCTAGAGGTGCTTGGGGGGGGGGGAGTGAGCCCCCAGACAAACTTGGAGAGGAGACCAAGGGCCAGGCCTTCAGTCCAGGACCGACTTGGTCCTAAGGACAGGTTGCCGGAGCATATACGGGCTCGACTCTTCTTGAATCGATTGATAGTTGGAGGAACTAGAGCCTTGGACTTGGTTGAGGTGGCTTTGGAGCTTCTTGTCAATAGTCTCCATGTGTGTTTTCAATTGAGCTCCAAGGTCAATGCTTAACTTAGTGATAGCATCAACCTCATGCATCCTCCTCGATGTGCCTTCCTAGGCCTAGAGTATTGCGAATTATGCACCACCATCTCTTCGATTCTCGCCCAAGTTTGATCGTCATCGACCTCGGTAAACCTACCATTGGAGCCCATATTAAGTATAGCTCTTGAGTCCTCATAAAGGCCATTCCAAAATTGTTGAACCAAGAACCATTGTGAGAGTCCATGGTGGGGGCACGACCTAACCAAAGATTTAAACCGCTCCTAAGCTTCATAAAGGCTCTCTTCATCCCTTTGTTGGAAATCGGTGATGGAGGCCCTAAGCAAATTAGTCTTCTCCGGAGGGTAAAATTTTTGGTAGAACGCCAAGGCAAGCTTTTTCCAAGTGTCGAAACCCATGGTTGCCCTATCGAGACTCTTGATCCATTGCTTCGCTTTTCCAATAAGAGAGAACGGGAAAAGTACCCAACGAATTTGATCTTGAGTAACCCCGGTTTGAGATATAGCGTCACAATAATCGGAGAAGGTCTCCATGTGTTGGTGCGGGTCTTCGGTGGGCAAACCACTAAATGGGGTCCTCTCCACAAGTTGGATAAATTGAGTCTTTGCCACAAAATTCCCGGTATAGGCTTCCGGTAATGCACTCGGTCTCGGCAAAACGTCTTCCGTGAAAGTGGAGTGAGATGAAAACTTCGGCATGATTGGATATAAGGGAAAAAATGGTGGTGTAGACGGTGTTGATGTAGATGAAGAGGGGGAACTAGGAGAAGAATTACCGAAGGGATGGATGAAGGTCCCTCCGGCCGTCTCTCGAGGTAACTCGTCAAAGTCGGACCCTTGAGCTTGCTCTTGATGAGTATTGATATTACCCGGTTGAGTGTGTCAAACCCGATCAATCGTCCATTGGCGAAAGACTCTAAAGAGTCTCTCCGGCTCTGGATTGAAGAGAAAGAAATCACCTCCCCTCCTAGGCATACACTACACACTAGAACAAACGTGAGAACACCTAGTGCTTTATGGGCACTAGGCAACGAAAATAAACAAGCACAACAAGAGACAAAGAGAAAAGAAAGCTAAGAAAATAAGAAAAACTAGAAAATATGCACAAGAGAGGGTAGAAGAACACAAAGAAGGGTAACTAAGTCTAGAAATAAGCAAACAAAGTCTAAACAATGCACCGTCCCCGGCAACGGCGCCAAATTGATGGTAGGGATTTGTCACGTCCCCACCGTCAATAAATAAACCGGCTAGACCTAACGGGTAGCTAGGACAAGTCGGGATCGTATCCACGAGGACGGTATTGCAAGGGTTAGACTATGTCCACCTAAAACGAGACTAAATCACCAAACAAACACAAAGAAAGCGATAAATGGAAAACTATGGTGGAGAAGAAATAAGAACTAGACTAACGATGCTAAACAATGCTAATAATCGAACTAACAAGTAAACTAGAGTAAACGAAGGCTAGCTAAGAGGATGAACTCGAATATGGAAAGAAGTGGGGTAGGTCGGGTTCATAAGTGTAGACGGGTAATTGGGTGGTCAAGGGTATAGGTGTCTCCTAGTTGTTTGAGTCGGTCCGGGCTCTCGCTACGTAGACCGATGTCAAGGTGGGTCCGGGCTCTCGCTACGTAGACCCTAGTCCGCACTCTCGTGACTACGACTATTCTCAACATGACCACATAGTAGACAAACAATGGGAAGATGAACACAAGTATGGGGAGCATGGTCACTACTACTCACACAAGCATATCAACAAACACATGGAGTGCCCACAATGTGACTAACAACAAAGATTCACCATTTTCCCCTAATCAACCCTAATCATCCATAATCTACCCCATAATCCCCCTAATAACTCCACAAGAAGACTACTCACTCATTATAAAGAAGAAACCAACAATAATAATAGAAATCAATATCACAAAACAAACATCCATTATGAATAACAAGAACAATAACAATAACAATAAACCAAATACAAAGATTCAAACTTGATTAACAAACTAAGAACAAGAGTAAATAAGAGAAGAAGATTATACCAACAAACAATGGAAGAAAAAGATGAAAACTTGCATTAATAAGAAACCCAAATAAAATCCCAAGGTTGTCAAGCTTGGAACAATCTTCAAGAATCCCCTTAATCCAAGAACTAATTACAATGATTAACTAAAGATTAAAGAGAGATTAAGTCCAATGTGTGGAATACTAATCTAGGGTTTTGATGCTTAATGGAGGCTTAAATTAGTCTAGGGTAAGATAAGATTCATAAACAATACAAGAAGGGAGTATATATATGGGTACAAGAATGAAGGAGAAGAAAGGAAATGATGCGCGGCTGCCTCTGCTCCTTCCCGCCCGGGACGGGATGGTCTCGCCCGGGACGAGATGGTCCCGACCGGGACGAGTCCTTCTCGGCCGGGACGGGCTCCTCACAGCAGCACCTCTAAATGTGCACCCCATCCCGATCGGGATGAGGCCTTCCCGATCGGGATGGGTCTTGTAGGCCTCCCTTAAGAGCTTTTTTGTCCTTCCTTGCGTCTCATGGGATTCTCCTCGATTCTCGGGACTCGGGATCGGGTCTCGGAGGCTTGCGATTGGGTCCCAAGGTCTCGGGGTCGATTCCAAGGCCTCGAGTCATCGTTTCTTTATCTCGTTGGCTCCAAAATGTGTATGTATCGAGTCGGAATCGCTCCAACTCTTCCAAATCGGTCTCGGGAACCTGAAACGAACTAAAGGAAGCATAAGAAGCCCATGAATCGCTCCCAAGGAGCGATTCCACAAGGAAATGGGACCAAAACATAGTGAAAAAGGCACTACAAACTACACTTATCAACTCCCCCACACTTAACCCTTACTCGCCCTCGAGTAAGCACATACTAAATACTAAACTAGCCGAGTGGGTATTAGCGCACCCTACGCCCTTTCAAATCACGCGAGTGCACTTTGAGGAAAAGTGCATTCCGCAAGGCAAGTCGGGTCTTGCGACAAAATCGTGGATGCAACCGGACACAAAACACAAAGACAAACAAGCACACAAACAAACAAATAATCGGTTGCACCCAAAAGAAAACAAATACCGCTTCCCTCTAAAAGCGATGAATGAAACACCGGTTCAGGACTCGAGGCAAGTGACAACGTTCCCGAGCTACCAATACAAATCAAGGTGAACTAAACCCTAATAGTATGACGATAAAGCAACAAAAACGTTTGTAACTTACCTAGGTCCTCCTAACTTTCTAAGAACGTACTACGGGACGATCGGCGGAGTGGAAAGTGATGAACCACGGTGTTAGTCGACACTGTAGGTAAGTGAGACCCCGGCCCCTTTAGCGATGAGCCAAGAGGGTCATCCCATGTCTAAAAACCGCCTAACTAGTCCAAGTAAAAAGGTGGAAATATATGCAAAGTGAGGGAAGACCGACCCTTGCCGCTATCATCCTTCCTAGGGACTCGGTCCTTTGGTAGGCTCTTCACGGCAAAAGTCGGAAAAAGGCTTATTTTTGTGGGAATTTCTTTTTGTGATACGGGTTTTCTTTTTGGCATTTTCTCTTTTCTTTGCACTTTTTTGCTTTGTTTGTTGCTATGCCATTTCTTTTTCTTCTTTTCTATTTTCTTTTTTTTTTGGCTTTTGTGCCTTTTCTTTTTCTTCATTCTTTTCTTTCTTTCATTTTCTTTCTTTTTCTTTTCTTTGCCCTTTTGGCTTGATTTGGCTTTTTGGCATTTCTTTGCAACAAGGAAAGAAGATTTCAACAGTTTGCAAACTTTATTGTGTGGAAATGTGTAGGAGGTAGGGAAATGGGTAAGTCGGGACGGGCCCTTCCCTTCTAACCCACAAAAAAGGGGAAAAACTTGGACTAATCAAGCGATCCCAAACACGGTCACCTAAGGGACGAGACTCGGTAACCAAGGCCTTTTCACACCATGGGTGGTCATAATGGTCAAAAGTGCAAATCCCGTAGTAAATCCCTAGTAAGCTAGGTGGACTCAAGGTAAAGGACCAACGAATTCATTGATTTAGGGTCATTCTACTAGATTAAAGTCCAAGACTCGATTTACACTACTAGGAAGGGAAAGTAAACACTCGCACACTAGCCTATAAACTGGGTTTTCGAAAACCATTTACACACAAGACATGAATACACACACAAAACAAAGACTCAACGAGAAAGAAAGAAAAAGAAGCAAAAGCAACAAAACAAAAACAACACAAAACGAACACAAACACCACCCCTAGCTTCCAAACGAATCACCAAATCAACCACAACTATGTACAAGCTCCACCCGAGCACACCTCAACACAACCTTCTCCAACTTCACAAGAAATAAAGAGGGAAAGAGGGATAGAAGATGTTACCGGATGTCTTCAAAGCTTTCCAAAATTAACGACCTATAAGGAAAAGGGAGGCAAAACACACAATACAACAAATATACGGCACAAGGACACAAAAGAAAAAGACACAAAAAGAAAATCTTTTTGATTTTTGTGAAAATTTTCAAATTTTTAGGGATTTTTAAGATTTTTTCGAAAAATGAAAATAAAACTAACTACGATAGAATATCGCTCCATCCCCACACTTAATCCGAGCAATGTTCTCATGCTCGATCGTAGTGTGCGGAGAGACAAAAGAAAAGAAAATAAACTACGAAAATAAAACTAAAAATCAAAAAGAAAAGTGAAGAAAAGGTAGAATGCGTCCGGCCGAGGTGTGGTCAAGTCACCATGGGCCGAGACAAGAAAAGATATGGATGGGGGAAGAAAATAAAAAGAAAGAAATAAAAGGAAATGGGAGGGGAGGGCTAGGTGTAATCAAGTCACCTATCTCGGATTCCGTCCAAATCCGACTAACTCCTAAAAAAGGGTGAAAATCTTGTACAATTGGATTAATCGATTGACTCTCGACGTAATCACGTCATCGAGAGTCGGGAGCAACCATACTAAGGCCTCGAAGGCCACCATGACATCAAGACACATAAGTGTACAAGGGTAAGGGTATAGACAAGGGAAAAACAAGCAATAAAAGACGGAAAAGAAAGGATAGTTGTCGTACCGACCGGTTAGCAACTCTTTTGCTCCATCGTCGCAATGATCAATAAAGGCTCTTGCTTGTTGTCTTCGTTGTCATCCTTCTTCAAGATTGATAAAATCGCATGGTTGGGATAGTAATGGTGCGAGGGGGGGTGGAATTTGATGTGAGAGTCGGTGTAAAATGGATAGGAAATGATGTAATGTTATGAAAATGAAGTATATGGGGCATATGGTAAGGCAAGGATATATAGGGAGGTTGGGAGGGGGGTATATAATGGTTGGGTGGAATCAAATGTCGAAGAAGAAGCACAAAGGAGGAGTAGGAGACCATCCCGGTCGGGATGGATGGTCCCGGTCGGGATGCCTCACTCGTCCCGGTCGGGACGCCCTCATCCCAGTCGGGAGGGATCTCCAGTGAGCTCGAACTTTGGTGCACTCATCCCGATCGGGACGGCTCCTTCCCGGTCGGGATCCCGCACCCCTTCCCGGTCGGGATTCCGTACCCCTTCCCGGTTGGGATTCCGCACCCCTTCCCGGTCGGGAAGCCTCTTCCCGGTCGGGGTGGGTCTTCTTGACCTTCCACAATCCCAAAAGCTTACTCCAAGCTTCAAAAAACCCGATCCTCATGCTTACAAACCAAGCTCTACCATAGCCATTCCTCTCAAGGTATCATCTTCAATTCATACCTATCAAACAAACTCAAACTCAACATCAAACTCTCTCCCTCGCATCGCTCATCAATAATCCAATATTACAAGAATTCACAAAAATCCAAAGGAATTACAATAAAGAGATATATACACCGAGACGGTTCTTGTGGAACTCCGTCAAACCAAGGACGGTGCTTTCTTCATTCTTTTTCAACAACAATAACCGTTTCCATCTCCATCAAGGGCATGTAAGAACAAGTCGAAGGCTCTAGCAAAGTCTTCAATCAAGCTCGAGATATAACCGTCCACATACCAAGGCTCTTCATGGCCTTGCCTTGACGTTCCCGGAGCATCCCTATCTTCCAAGCTCAATGGCTTGAACTTGTACTTTTGATCTTTCGGGATATACCCGAACGTCCATCGATCCTCTTGTGGCTCCAAGGGAGGCTCATCCTTCTCCTTGCTCTTCAACTTGTCATCAAGCCCATGATATGGGCACTCATCTTCCTCCAAATCGGAGTCATCATCCTCAAGTACATAAGAGTACTTCTTCAAGCTTTGTCCCGGCTCGCTCCCAAGATCGATGTCTTTCGTGGCTTGGATCATATTGCAAGACTCATAGTTGGTGGGCGAAGTGTTGCCTTGGAGGTCAAACACTAACCTTTCTTCCCCCAATTCGAAGGTGATCCTACCGTTCTTCACGTCGATCATAGCAGCGGCGGTGTGTAGAAATGGGCGCCCAAGGATAATGGGAGTCTTGGCATCCTCCGGCATATCGAGCACGATGAAATCGACCGGAATGAAGTACTTCCCGATTCGCACCGGCACGTCCTCTAACATCCCTAATGGTCGGTTGAATGATTTATCGGCCATTTGGAGTGTAATGGACGTACACCTAAGCTCCTTCATCCCTAATCTCTCACAAAAGGTGTAGGGAATAATGCTCTCACTCGCACCCAAATCACACATAGCTCTTTCGATCTTGTAATTGCCAATGGTGCATGGGATAGAGAAACTACCCGGATCCTTCAACTTTGGAAGCGTGGAACCTTCAATAAGCTCGCTCACCACCCTCGTGAACGCTATTGTCTCTTCCTTGTCGATGGATCTCTTCCTAGCTAGGATATCCCGCATGAATTTTCCATATGCCGGGACTTGGGTAAGTAACTCGGTGAATGGGACATTAACATCCAATTGCTTCACAATGTTAAGGAACTTGTCAAATTGGACATCCACCTTAGTCTTCATTTGCCTTGTTGGGAAAGGCAACTTGATTTGAACCTTGTTTTGCTCAATATGGGTGGACTCCTTACTTGACACTTTCCCTTTACCCTTGTCTTGTTCTTGAAGTGGGGAGGCTTGTCTTCAATGGGTTTTTCGATCTCCCAAAGGACTTGCTCCTCCATTGGATTATCAAAGCTTGAGCTTTCTTGAATTCGAGATGTCATTTTCTTTGTCGGTTCTTGCATTGGCTCTTGCTCACTAGGGAATGGAGGGGAGTCATAAGACGTACCTCTCCTTGTGGTGATAGCATTCACATGCTCAAATGTCGGTGTTTCACCTTGAGAAGGTAGTTGCCCCTTTTGTCTTGAGGAGCTCCCCGAAGCAAGTTGAGATACTTGAGTTTCAAGCATCTTCATACGGGCATCTCTTGACGCGTTTTCCCCTTGAATATAAGCAAAGAGCTCTTGATAGTTTCTTGACATGTCCATTTGACTCTTTTGCATATCCATCATAGATTTTTGAATTTCGAATTCCCGAGGTGGAGATGATGGATTATGCGGAGTATCGGTGATGGCGAGAGGAATGCCATAATCATGAGTAGGAGACCGGCTCCTAGGCTTGCTTTGTTGTTGATTACCATGTGTAGCTTGTTGTTGACGGTTCCCTTGAAACCCATGAGAATTGCCTTGATTAAGGCCTTGGTTGTGGTTTTGTTGTCTTTGAATGTTTTGGTTTCCTTGGAAACCGCCTTGATTGAAGTTCCCTTGTTGGAACCCTTGATTGTTGTTGTGGAAGGTACCTTGGTTATTTTGCTTGAAGTTATTGAAGGGTCTTGTATTACCCACATAACCTTGATAACCTTGATTGTTGTCCCTTAAGGGAGGTGGAACATAGGGACGATGTTGTTGTTGATGTTGAAGTGCTTGTTGTTGAGGGACTTGATTGGAAGCTTGGTATTGATTAGAGTAAGAGGCACCTTGCTTGAACGCGTGAGAGGCGTTCACTTGCTCAACACTTCCTCTACAATGCATAGGATCATGACCAACGATTCCACAAGTATCACACATCCCGAAATAAGGGATAGGAGGTGCAAATCCCAAAGCATTCACTTCTTGAATCGATTGATGGTTGGAGGAACTAGAGCCTTGGACTTGGTTGAGGTGGCTTTGGAGCTTCTTGTCAATAGTCTCCATGTGTGTTTTCAATTGAGCTCCAAGGTCAATGCTTAACTTAGTGATAGCATCAACCTCATGCATACCTCCTCGATGTGCCTTTCTAGGCCTAGAGTATTGCGAATTATGCACCGCCATCTCTTCGATTCTCGCCCAAGTTTGATCGTCATCGACCTCGGTAAACCTACCATTGGAGCCCATATTAAGTATAGCTCTTGAGTCCTCATAAAGGCCATTCCAAAATTGTTGAACCAAGAACCATTGTGAGAGTCCATGGTGGGGGCACGACCTAACCAAAGATTTAAACCACTCCCAAGCTTCATAAAGGCTCTCTTCATCCCTTTGTTGGAAACCGGTGATGGAGGCCCTAAGCAAATTAGTCTTCTACGGAGGGTAAAATTTTTGGTAGAACGCCAAGGCAAGTTTTTTCCAAGTGTCGATACCCATGGTTGCCCTATCGAGACTCTTGATCCATTGCTTCGCTTTTCCAATAAGAGAGAACGGGAAAAGTACCCAACGAATTTGATCTTGAGTAACCCCGGTTTGAGATATAGCGTCATAATAATCGGAGAACGTCTCCATGTGTTGGTGCGGGTCTTCGGTGGGCAAACCACTAAATGGGCTCCTCTCCACAAGTTGGATAAATTGAGTCTTTGCCACAAAATTCCCGGTATAGGCTTCCGGTAATGCACTCGGTCCCGGCAAAACATCTTCCGTGAAAGTGGAGTGAGATGAAAACTTCGGCATGATTGGATATAAGGGAGAAAATGGTGGTGTAGACGGTGTTGATGTAGATGAAGAGGGGAAACTAGGAGAAGAATTACCGAAGGGATTGATGAAGGTCCCTCCGGCCGTCTCGCGAGGTAACTCGTCAAAGTCGGACCCTTGAGCTTGCTCTTGATGAGTATTGATATTACCCGGTTGATTGTGTCCAACCCGATCAATCGTCCGTTGGCGAAAGGCTCTAAAGAGTCTCTCCAGCTCTGGATTGAAGAGAAAGAAATCACCTCCCCTCCTAGGCATACACTACACACTAGAACAAACGTGAGAACACCTAGTGCTTTATGGGCACTAGGCAACGAAAATAAACAAGCACAACAAGAGACAAAGAGAAAAGAAAGCTAAGAAAATAAGAAAAACTAGAAAATATGCACAAGAGAGGGTAGAAGAACACAAAGAAGGGTAACTAAGTCTAGAAATAAGCAAACTAAGTCTAAACAATGCACCGTCCCCGGCAACGGCGCCAAATTGATGGTAGGGATTTGTCACGTCCCCACCGTCAATAAATAAACCGGCTAGACATAACGGGTAGCTAGGGCAAGTCGGGATCGTATCCACGAGGACGGTATTGCAAGGGTTAGACTATGTCCACCTAAAACGAGACTAAATCACCAAACAAACACAAAGAAAGCGATAAATGGAAAACTATGGTGGAGAAGAAATAAGAACTAGACTAACGATGCTAAACAATGCTAATAATCGAACTAACAAGTAAACTAGAGTAAACGAAGGCTAGCTAAGAGGATGAACTCGAATATGGAAAGAAGTGGGGTAGGTCGGGTTCATAAGTGTAGACGGGTAATTGGGTGGTCAAGGGTATAGTTGTCTCCTAGTTGTTTGAGTCGGTCCGGGCTCTCGCTACGTAGACCGATGTCAAGGTGGGTCCGGGCTCTCGCTACGTAGACCCTAGTCCGCACTCTCGTGACTACGACTATTCTCAACATGACCACATAGTAGACAAACAATGGGAAGATGAACACAAGTATGGGGAGCATGGTCACTACTACTCACACAAGCATATCAACAAACACATGGAGTGCCCACAATGTGACTAACAACAAAGATTCACCATTTTCCCCTAATCAACCCTAATCATCCATAATCTACCCCTAATCCCCCTACTAACTCCACAAGAAGACTACTCACTCATTATAAAGAAGAAACCAACAATAATAATAGAAATCAATATCACAAAACAAACATCCATTATGAATAACAAGAACAATAACAATAACAATAAACCAAATACAAAGATTCAAACTTGATTAACAAACTAAGAACAAGAGTAAATAAGAGAAGAAGATTATACCAACAAACAATGGAAGAAAAAGATGAAAACTTGCATTAATAAGAAACCCAAATAAAATCCCAAGGTTGTCAAGCTTGGAACAATCTTCAAGAATCCCCTTAATCCAAGAACTAATTACAATGATTAACTAAAGATTAAAGAGAGATTAAGGCTAATGTGTGGAATACTAATCTAGGGTATTGATGCTTAATGGAGGCTTAAATTAGTCTCGGGTAAGATAAGATTCATAAACAATACAAGAAGGGAGTATATATATGGGTACAAGAATGAAGGAGAAGAAAGGAAATGATGCGCGGCTGCCTCTGCTCCTTCCCGCCCGGGACGGGATGGTCTCGCCCGGGACGAGATGGTCCCGACCGGGACGAGTCCTTCTCGGCCGGGACGGGCTCCTCACAGCAGCACCTCTAAATGTGCACCCCATCCCGATCGGGATGAGGCCTTCCCGACCGGGATGGGTCTTGTAGGCCTCCCTTAAGAGCTTTTTTGTCCTTCCTTGCCTCTCATGGGATTCTCCTCGATTCTCGGGACTCGGGATCGGGTCTCGGAGGCTTGCGATTGGGTCCCAAGGTCTCGGGGTCGATTCCAAGGCCTCGAGTCATCGTTCCTTTATCTCGTTGGCTCCAAAATGTGTATGTATCGAGTCGGAATCGCTCCAACTCTTCCAAATCGGTCTCGGGAACCTGAAACGAACTAAAGGAAGCATAAGAAGCCCATGAATCGCTCCCAAGGAGCGATTCCACAAGGAAATGGGACCAAAACATAGTGAAAAAGGCACTACAAACTACACTTATCAACTCCCCCACACTTAACCCTTACTCGCCCTCGAGTAAGCACATACTAAATACTAAACTAGCCGAGTGGGTATTAGCGCACCCTACGCCCTTTCAAATTACGCGAGTGCACTTTGAGGAAAAGTGCATTCCGCAAGGCAAGTCGGGTCTTGCGACAAAATCGTGGATGCAACCGGACACAAAACACAAAGACAAACAAGCACACAAACAAACAAATAATCGGTTGCACCCAAAAGAAAACAAATACCGCTTCCCTCTAAAAGCGATGAATGAAACACCGGTTCAGGACTCGAGGCAAGTGACAACGTTCCCGAGCTACCAATACAAATCAAGGTGAACTAAACCCTAATAGTATGACGATAAAGCAACAAAAACGTTTGTAACTTACCTAGGTCCTCCTAACTTTCTAAGAACGTACTACGGGACGATCGGCGGAGTGGAAAGTGATGAACCACGGTGTTAGTCGACACTGTAGGTAAGTGAGACCCCGGCCCCTTTAGCGATGAGCCAAGAGGGTCATCCCATGTCTAAAAACCGCCTAACTAGTCCAAGTAAAAAGGTGGAAATATATGCAAAGTGAGGGAAGACCGACCCTTGCCGCTATCATCCTTCCTAGGGACTCGGTCCTTTGGTAGGCTCTTCACGGCAAAAGTCGGAAAAAGGCTTATTTTTGTGGGAATTTCTTTTTGTGATACGGGTTTTCTTTTTGGCATTTTCTCTTTTCTTTGCACTTTTTTGCTTTGTTTGTTGCTATGCCATTTCTTTTTCTTCTTTTCTATTTTCTTTTTTTTTTGGCTTTTGTGCCTTTTCTTTTTCTTCATTCTTTTCTTTCTTTCATTTTCTTTCTTTTTCTTTTCTTTGCCCTTTTGGCTTGATTTGGCTTTTTGGCATTTCTTTGCAACAAGGAAAGAAGATTTCAACAGTTTGCAAACTTTATTGTGTGGAAATGTGTAGGAGGTAGGGAAATGGGTAAGTCGGGACGGGCCCTTCCCTTCTAACCCACAAAAAAGGGGAAAAACTTGGACTAATCAAGCGATCCCAAACACGGTCACCTAAGGGACGAGACTCGGTAACCAAGGCCTTTTCACACCATGGGTGGTCATAATGGTCAAAAGTGCAAATCCCGTAGTAAATCCCTAGTAAGCTAGGTGGACTCAAGGTAAAGGACCAACGAATTCATTGATTTAGGGTCATTCTACTAGATTAAAGTCCAAGACTCGATTTACACTACTAGGAAGGGAAAGTAAACACTCGCACACTAGCCTATAAACCGGGTTTTCGAAAACCATTTACACACAAGACATGAATACACACACAAAACAAAGACTCAACGAGAACGAAAGAAAAAGAAGCAAAAGCAACAAAACAAAAACAACACAAAACGAACACAAACACCACCCCTAGCTTCCAAACGAATCACCAAATCAACCACAACTATGTACAAGCTCCACCCGAGCACACCTCAACACAACCTTCTCCAACTTCACAAGAAATAAAGAGGGAAAGAGGGATAGAAGATGTTACCGGATGTCTTCAAAGTTTTCCAAAATTAACGACCTATAAGGAAAAGGGAGGCAAAACACACAATACAACAAATATACGGCACAAGGACACAAAAGAAAAAGACACAAAAAGAAAATCTTTTTGATTTTTGTGAAAATTTTCAAATTTTTAGGGATTTTTAAGATTTTTTCGAAAAACGAAAATAAGACTAACTACGATAAAATATCGCTCCATCCCCACACTTAATCCGAGCAATGTTCTCATGCTCGATCGTAGTGTGCGGAGAGACAAAAGAAAAGAAAATAAACTACGAAAATAAAACTAAAAATCAAAAAGAAAAGTGAAGAAAAGGTAGAATGCGTCCGGCCGGGGTGTAGTCAAGTCACCATGGGCCGAGACAAGAAAAGATATGGATGGGGGAAGAAAATAAAAAGAAAGAAATAAAAGGAAATGGGAGGGGAGGGCTAGGTGTAATCAAGTCACCTAGCCCGGATTCCGTCCAAATCCGACTAACTCCTAAAAAAGGGTGAAAATCTTGTACAATTGGATTAATCGATTGACTCTCGACGTAATCACGTCATCGAGAGTCGGGAGCAACCATACTAAGGCCTCGAAGGCCACCATGACATCAAGACACATAAGTGTACAAGGTTAAGGGTATAGACAAGGGAAAAACAAGCAATAAAAGACGGAAAAGAAAGGATAGTTGTCGTACCGACCGGTTAGCAACTCTTTTGTTCCATCGTCGCAATGATCAATAAAGGCTCTTGCTTGTTGTCTTCGTTGTCATCCTTCTTCAAGCTTGATAAAATCGCATGGTTAGGATAGTAATGGTGTGAGGGGGGTGGGATTTGATGTGAGAGTCGGTGTAAAATGGATAGGAAATGATGTAATGTTATGAAAATGAAGTATATGGGGCATATGGTAAGGCAAGGATATATAGGGAGGTTGGGAGGGGGGTATATAATGGTTGGGTGGAATCAAATGTCGAAGAAGAAGCACAAAGGAGGAGTAGGAGACCATCCCGGTCGGGATGGATGGTCCCGGTCGGGATGCCTCACTCGTCCCGGTCGGGACGCCCTCATCCCAGTCGGGAGGGACCTCCAGTGAGCTCGAACATTGGTGCACTCATCCCGATCGGGACGGCTCCTTCCCGGTCGGGATTCCGCACCCCTTCCCGGTCGGGATTCCGTACCCCTTCCCGGTCGGGATTCCGCACCCCTTCCCGGTCGGGAAGCCTCTTCCCGGTCGGGGTGGGTCTTCTTGACCTTCCACAATCCCAAAAGCTTACTCCAAGCTTCAAAAACCCGATCCTCATGCTTACTAACCAAGCTCTACCATAGCCATTCCTCTCAAGGTATCATCTTCAATTCATACCTATCAAACAAACTCAAACTCAACATCAAACTCTCTCCCTCGCATCGCTCATCAATAATCCAATATTACAAGAATTCACAAAAATCCAAAGGAATTACAATAAAGAGATATATACACTGAGACGGTTCTTGTGGAACTCCGTCAAACCAAGGATGGTGCTTTCTTCATTCTTTTTCAACAACAATAACCGTTTCCATCTCCATCAAGGGCATGTAAGAACAAGTCGAAGGCTCTAGCAAAGTCTTCAATCAAGCTCGAGATATAACCGTCCACATACCAAGGCTCTTCATGGCCTTGCCTTGACGTTCCCGGAGCATCCCTATCTTCCAAGCTCAATGGCTTGAACTTGTACTTTTGATCTTTCGGGATATACCCGAACGTCCATCGATCCTCTTGTGGCTCCAAGGGAGGCTCATCCTTCTCCTTGCTCTTCAACTTGTCATCAAACCCATGATATGGGCACTCATCTTCCTCCAAATCGGAGTCATCATCCTCAAGTACATAAGAGTACTTCTTCAAGCTTTGTCCCGGCTCGCTCCCAAGATCGATGTCTTTCGTGGCTTGGATCATATTGCAAGACTCATAGTTGGTGGGCGAAGTGTTGCCTTGGAGGTCAAACACTAACCTTTCTTCCCCCAATTCGAAGGTGATCCTACCGTTCTTCACGTCGATCATAGCAGCGGCGGTGTGTAGAAATGGGCGCCCAAGGATAATGGGAGTCTTGGCATCCTCCGGCATATCGAGCACGATGAAATCGACCGGAATGAAGTACTTCCCGATTCGCACCGGCACGTCCTCTAACATCCCTAATGGTCGGTTGAATGATTTATCGGCCATTTGGAGTGTAATGGACGTACACCTAAGCTCCTTCATCCCTAATCTCTCACAAATGGTGTAGGGAATAATGCTCACACTCGCACCCAAATCACACATAGCTCTTTCGATCTTGTAATTGCCAATGGTGCATGGGATAGAGAAACTACCCGGATCCTTCAACTTTGGAAGCGTGGAACCTTCAATAAGCTCGCTAACCACCCTCGTGAACGCTATCGTCTCTTCCTTGTCGATGGATCTCTTCCTAGCTAGGATATCCCGCATGAATTTTCCATATGCCGGGACTTGGGTAAGTAACTCGGTGAATGGGACATTAACATCCAATTGCTTCACAATGTTAAGGAACTTGTCAAATTTGACATCCACCTTAGTCTTCATTTGCCTTGTTGGGAAAGGCAACTTGATTTGAACCTTGTTTTGCTCAATATGGATGGACTCCTCACTTGACACTTTCCCTTTACCCTTGTCTTGTTCTTGAAGTGGGGAGGCTTGTCTTCAATGGGTTTTTCGATCTCCCAAAGGACTTGCTCCTCCATTGGATTATCAAAGCTTGAGCTTTCTTGAATTCGAGATGTCATTTTCTTTGTCGGTTCTTGCATTGGCTCTTGGTCACTAGGGAATGGAGGGGAGTCATAAGACGTACCTCTCCTTGTGGTGATAGCATTTACATGCTCAAATGTCGGTGTTTCACCTTGAGAAGGTAGTTGCCCCTTTTGTCTCGAGGAGCTCCCCGAAGCAAGTTGAGATACTTGAGTTTCAAGCATCTTCATACGGGCATCTCTTGACGCGTTTTCCCCTTGAATATAAGCAAAGAGATCTTGATAGTTTCTTGACATGTCCATTTGACTCTTTTGCATATCCATCATAGATTTTTGAATTTCGAATTCCCGAGGTGGAGATGATGGATTATGCGGAGTATCGGTGATGGCGAGAGGAATGCCATAATCATGAGTAGGAGACCGGCTCCTAGGCTTGCTTTGTTGTTGATTACCTTGTGTAGCTTGTTGTTGACGGTTCCCTTGGAACCCATGAGAATTGCCTTGATTAAGGCCTTGGTTGTGGTTTTGTTGTCTTTGAATGTTTTGGTTTCCTTGGAAACCGCCTTGATTGAAGTTCCCATGTTGTTACCCTTGATTGTTGTTGTGGAAGGTACCTTGGTTATTTTGCTTGAAGTTGTTGAAGGGTCTTGTATTACCCACATAACCTTGATAACCTTGATTGTTGTCCCTTAAGGGAGGTGGAACATAGGGACGATGTTGTTGTTGATGTTGAAGTGCTTGTTGTTGAGGGACTTGATTGGAAGCTTGGTATTGATTAGAGTAGGAGGCACCTTGCTTGAACGCTTGAGAGCCGTTCACTTGCTCAACACTTCCTCTACAATGCATAGGATCATGACCAACGATTCCACAAGTATCACACATCCCGAAATAAGGCATAGGAGGTGCAAATCCCAAAGCATTCACTTCTTGAATCGATTGATGGTTGGAGGAACTAGAGCCTTGGACTTGGTTGAGGTGGCTTTGGAGCTTCTTGTCAATAGTCTCCATGTGTGTTTTCAATTGAGCTCCAAGGTCAATGCTTAACTTAGTGATAGCATCAACCTCATGCATACCTCCTCGATGTGCCTTCCTGGGCCTAGAGTATTGCAAATTATGCACCGCCATCTCTTCAATTCTCGCCCAAGTTAGATCGTCATCGACCTCGGTAAACCTACCATTGGAGCCCATATTAAGTATAGCTCTTGAGTCCTCATAAAGGTCATTCCAAAATTGTTGAACCAAGAACCATTGTGAGAGTCCATGGTGGGGGCACGACCTAACCAGAGATTTAAACCACTCCCAAGCTTCATAAAGGCTCTCTTCATCCCTTTGTTGGAAACCGGTGATGGAGGCCCTAAGCAAATTAGTCTTCTACGGAGGGTAAAATTTTTGGTAGAACGCCAAGGCAAGTTTTTTCCAAGTGTCGATACCCATGGTTGCCCTATCGAGACTCTTGATCCATTGCTTCGCTTTTCCAATAAGAGAGAACGGGAAAAGTACCCAACGAATTTGATCTTGAGTAACCCCGGTTTGAGATATAGCGTCATAATAATCGGAGAACGTCTCCATGTGTTGGTGCGGGTCTTCGGTGGGCAAACCACTAAATGGGCTCCTCTCCACAAGTTGGATAAATTGAGTCTTTGCCACAAAATTCCCGGTATAGGCTTCCGGTAATGCACTCGGTCCCAGCAAAACATCTTCCGTGAAAGTGGAGTGAGATGAAAACTTCGGCATGATTGGATATAAGGGAGAAAATGGTGGTGTAGACGGTGTTGATGTAGATGAAGAGGGGAAACTAGGAGAAGAATTACCGAAGGGATTGATGAAGGTCCCTCCGGCCGTCTCTCGAGGTAACTCGTCAAAGTCGGACCCTTGAGCTTGCTCTTGATGAGTATTGATATTACCCGGTTGATTGTGTCTAACCCGATCAATCGTCCGTTGGCGAAAGGCTCTAAAGAGTCTCTCCGGCTCTGGATTGAAGAGAAAGAAATCACCTCCCCTCCTAGGCATACACTACACACTAGAACAAACGTGAGAACACCTAGTGCTTTATGGGCACTAGGCAACGACAATAAACAAGCACAACTAGAGACAAAGAGAAAAGAAAGCTAAGAAAATAAGAAAAACTAGAAAATATGCACAAGAGAGGGTAGAAGAACACAAAGAAGGGTAACTAAGTCTAGAAATAAGCAAACTAAGTCTAAACAATGCACCGTCCCCGGCAACGGCGCCAAATTGATGGTAGGGATTTGTCACGTCCCCACCGTCAATAAATAAACCGGCTAGACATAACGGGTAGCTAGGGCAAGTCGGGATCGTATCCACGAGGACGGTATTGCAAGGGTTAGACTATGTCCACCTAAAACGAGACTAAATCACCAAACAAACACAAAGAAAGCGATAAATGGAAAACTATGGTGGAGAAGAAATAAGAACTAGACTAACGATGCTAAACAATGCTAATAATCGAACTAACAAGTAAACTAGAGTAAATGAAGGCTAGCTAAGAGGATGAACTCGAATATGGAAAGAAGTGGGGTAGGTCGGGTGATAAGTGTGGTTTGTAGTGCTTATTTCGTAGTGTTTTGGTCCCATTTTCCTTGTGGAATCGCTCCTTGGGAGCGGTTTATGGGCTTCTTATGCTTCCTTTAGTTCGTTTCAGGTTCCCGAGACCGATTTGGAATAGTTGGAGCGATTCCGACTCGATATATACACATTTTGGAGCCAACGGAGTAAAGGAACGATGACTCGATGCCTTGGAATCGACCCCGAGACCTTGGGACCCAATCCCGAGCCTCCGAGACCCGATCTCGAGTTCCGAGCCTCTGAGACCCGATCCCGAGTCCCGAGCCTCCGAGACCCGATCCCGAGTCCCGAGAATCGATGAGAAACCCATGAGAAGCAAGGAGGGACCGAAAGAAGCTTAAAGGAGGCCTACAAGGCTCAACCGGTTCCTGTTGAGCTCAACCGGAACCGGTTGAGGTGCCCAAAAGAGAGGTGTTCTGTGAAGGGTCCATCCCGAACGGGACCAACTCATCCCGAACGGGATGAGCCCAATTCAGGCCGCACTCCTTTCTTTCTTCTCCTTTCCACTTGTAACCCTATATATACTCTTCCCTTGTTTTGTTAATGTTATGCACTTCATTAGACCTTAAACCCTAGACTACTTTAGGTTAGATTAGATTAGATTAGAGTAGATTAGTCCTTAATTAGTTGTTAATCCTAGTTTAGTCTTGTAATTTGGGAATTCTTGAAGAATCCAACCAAGATTGACAACCTTGGTTGATGAATTTGGGTTTTCTTCCATTTATGCAAGATTTCTTCCTTTATTCCTCTCTAGTGTGGTATAGTCTCCTTTTCCTTCTCTTTAATCTTGTTTTATTAATCCAAGTTTGAATCTTTATTATTGTTTGTTCTTATTCTTGTTAGTTTGATTGAGTTTGTTTATACATGTTTTGTTTCTTATGATGATTCCTCTTGTTAGTGTTAGTTGTAGTTTGATTATGTTAGAGTAGTGTTCTTGCTAGGGTTAGTAGGGTGATTAGGGTGTTAATTGGGTGATTAAGGGTTTGTTGGAGATGTTGGTGGAAGATTTGGGTTTCCTCTTGGTTTGGTGCACATCACATGTTTGTTGAAATGCATGAATGACTAGTAGTTGCAAATACTTGTTTTTCTTGCCTTTCTCTTGTGGGTGTTAGTTTGTTTGCGGGTTCGGTTCCCTCACTAAGTTGCGAGAGCCCGGTGAGGACGACCCCTAGGTCGGTCTACGTAGCGAGAGCTCGGATTCGACCTAGGCCTATAGCGTGCTAGTAACCCCGATTGTGTTGTGTATCGTCGAGTTGGATTTTAGGTGGAACCTCTAGGTGAGTCTAAGGTGCGAGAGCCCGGGCATTACCTAGATTACCCTACTACCTCCTTCCCTCTAGTCCTTCCTTGACCATTTCGTTACCCCTTTGACCCCGACCTAATCCTAGCCCGTTCTCCTTTGTTTGCTTTCTCTTTAGCCTTAGTTGTAGTCTAGTTTTCTCCCCTCTCTACCATTCCTAGTTTAGCTTAGCTCGTCGACTTAGTGTTGTATTTAGGCGACCTTAGTCTAGGCTATACATTACCGTCCCCGTGGATTCGACCTGACTTACCCTATCTACCCTAGTTAGGATTAGCCGGTTATATTATTGACGGTTGGGATTCCACGACAAATCCCTACCATCAATTTGGCGCCGTTGCCGGGGACGGTGCATTGTTTAGACTTTGTTTTCCTTTTTGCTTGACTTTGTCCTGTGTTTTGTGTTTTCATTTTATTTTTGGTTACTTTGCTTCTTGAGTGTGTGCGGTTTATTTCTCTCTTGTCTAGTGCCCAAAAAGCACTAGGCTTCTCACGTTTGTTCTTAGTCCACAGTTTGTGCTTAGAGGTGGTGACTATCTTCTTCTTGCGACTCAGAGCCGCTTTAACGGACGGTTGCTAGAATGAGTGGCTTCCAACCGGGTATGAGCTACGATTTTGGAGCGAGCATGGGGTTTGATCTAAACTCCACACACTCGGGAGCCGATATGAGCTACCACTCTTCTCCCTTGAACCAAAGCTATGATATGACGTCCCCCTACCATGATCAAGCTTCTTGGGGTAATCAAGATGGGTATGATCCTCAAGATTATGGAAATGGCTACCAACAAGTGAATGACTATCAATCCTACGAGCATGGTGATTATTACTTGAGCTATGATTGTGAACCCACCATGTACAATCAAGATTCACCTTATGGAAGCCAATACCCCCGAAACCCACCATATTACCCTCCACCCCAACCACAATATGAACCCTATGACCCACAATACTACCAACCACCCCAACCTTGCTACCAAATTTATGATGCCCCACCCTATGGGCATCATCAAGATTATGAAGGAGCCTTACATGACCCCAATGATCACCAATTGCCTGACATGGAGGTGTTTCAATCCATTCTTCAAATGCAAAGGAGCACCCAAGAAATGGCCAATCAAATTCAAAAGGATCAAGTTCAATTGCAAACAGAGCAAAATGAATTTTTGGCCCAATTTCTAAGGGAAAACGAGGCGAGGAATGCTCAATTAGACGCGTTAGCGGCTAAAACCGCAATGCTTCTATCCCAAGCATCGCATTTAGATGGAGGGTGCCCACTTGAGAGAGAGGAGCAACCTAATTACGAAGCCGCCGATGTAGTTCCCTTTGAGAGAGAGATTTGCTTTGAAGAACCTCAATCGTCTACCCAAAAAGAGACGAGTGAGGAGATGACCCTTAGTGAAGGCTATATTGGTGAGGAGTTGGAGGAAGATAGTGAGTTGGATGGGTTGATGGAGTTTGTGAGGATGTTGGGCGAAATTGTTATCCTTGAGTTGCCCTTGTCCGAGAACGAAGATATGCATCATGAGCCCCTTGCTAGTTCACCGAGTGATGGTTTGGAAGGGATTGAAACCGCCGATAGAAGTTTCGATCCTCTCCTCCATGATGATGTGGGGCCGAGTGATGAAGATGGGGAACCACAACTTGAGGCAAGTGTGGGGGTGTGCATCGAGGAAGTGAGGCCAAAACCGTTTTTTGTGCCTCGATTCTTGGAGACGAAGCTTGCTTGTGATTGGAGGCAATGCTTGGAGAAGAAGAGATCGGTGGAGCTCGTAGGATGGAGAGACCCCGGAGATTATTATGAAGATGATGTCGGGTCTTGGGATTCCTACTTCTTGCCTCCTCCTTGGAGGCCGTGGAGGTCGGTTAAGCTCGAGCGCTTCTTGGGCCTTCACTACGATGTCGGTAGCGCGTTCGACTTGCTCCTCCATGCCCTTGAGGGCTATGGTTGAAGAATGGAGTCCACCATCCTAGGTTTGACGGAGTTCCTAAAAGAACCGTCATGTTGTATATTCCCCTCATCTCTTCTTTAGAATTCTTGTGCTTGTATTTGTGTTTTTTGTTTTTTGGATTGGTTTGTTTTTGTGGGATTCTTGTAATTATTTTGGTTTTTCGATGAGCGATGTTGCTCCCGACTCTCGATGAGCACTAGTATGGGAAGTATGGCCACTACAACTCGTACAAGCATCGAGAGTCATTTCAAAATCCAAATTTTTACAAGTTTTTCACTCTTTCTTTTTGAGGATTTAGTCGGATTTAGGCGGAATCCGGGTTAGGTGACTTGATTACACCTAGCCCTCCCCTCCCATTTCCTTTTATTTCCTTCTTTTTATTCCTTCCCTCATCCATATCTTTTTCTTGTCTCGACCCATGGTGACTTGACTACACCCCGGCCGGACACCTTCTACCCTTTTCTTCACCTTAGTTTTGATTTTTAGCTTTATTTTCATAGTTTCTTTTTTTTCTTTTGTCTCTCCGACACTACGATTGAGCATATGAGGACATTGCTCGGTTTAAGTGTGGGGGAGCGATATTCTAGTATAGTTAGCTTTATTTTCGTAGTTTTTAGAAAAAAATCCTAAAAATTCGAAAAAATTTCATAAAAATCAAAAAGATTTTCTTTTGAGTGTTTTCCTTTTTTGTCTTTGTGTCGTATATTTGTTTTGTATTGTGTTTGTGTTTGCCTCCTTTTTCCTCTTAGGTCGCCTAATCGCCGTTAGCTTTGGAGAGCTTTCAAGACATCCGGTAACATCTTATCCCTTTTTCTTCTTTATTTCTCGCGGAGTTTGGAGGAAATTGTGTTGTGGTGTGCTCGGGTGGAGCTTTGTAAAGATTGTGGATGATTTGGTGACTCATATGGAATATCGGGGTGGTGTTTGTTTGTTATATGTTTGTTTATGTTGTGTCGGTTTTGTTGCTTTTGTTTCTTTTTCTTTCGTTCTCGTTGAGTCTTCATTTTGTGTTGTGTTTGTTGTGTCTTGTGTGTAAATGTTTTTCGAAAACCCGGTTTAGAGGCTAGTGTGTGAGTGTGTACTTTCCCTTCCTAGTTGTATAAATCGGGTCTTGGACTTTAATCTAGTAGAATGACCCTAAATCAATGAGTTCGTTGGTCCTTTACCTTGAGTCCACCTTTCTTACTAAGGATTTACTGCGGGATTTGCACCTTTGACCATTATGACCACCCACGGTGTGAATAGGCCTTGGTTACCGAGTCTCGTCCCTTAGGTGACCATGTTTGAAATTTGCTAGATTAGTCCAAGTTTCCTCCACTTTTTGTGGGTTTGAAGAGGGATCGCGACCCTCGACTCACCCATTCACCTACCTCCTACACATACCGCACAATAAATTGCAAATTGTTGAGTTCTCTCTTTCTCGTCATACAAAGAAATGCCGAAAATGCCAAATCTTGCCAAAAAGGGCAAAGAAAAGAAAAAGAAAAAAAAATTGAAAGAAAGAAAAGAATGAAGAAAAAGAAAAGGCACAAAAGCCAAAAAGAAAAATAGAAAAGAAGAAAAAGAAAGGCACGGCAATAAAAAAAAAATGCAAAAGAAAAGAATGCCAAAAGAAAACCCGTCTCACAAAAAGAAAAACACAAAATAAGTCTTTTCCCGAGTTTTGCCGTGAAGAGCCTACCAAAGGACCGAGTCCCGAGGAAGGATGATAGCGGCATTAGTCGGTCTTCCCTCATTTTGCATACTTCCACCTTTTTACTTGGACTAGTTAGGCGATTTTAGACATGGGAAGACCCTCTTGGCTCACGCTAAAGGAGGCGGGGTCTCACTTACCTACAGTGTCGACTAACACCGTGGTTCATCACTTTCCATCTCCGCCGATCGTCCCGTAGTACGTTTTTAGAAAGTTAGGAGGACCTAGGTAAGTTACCAACGTTTTTATTGCTTTGTCGTCATGCTATTAGGGTTTAGTTCACCTTGGTTTGTATGTCTAGCTTGGGAACGTTGTCGCTTACCTCGAGTCCTAAACCGGTGTTTCATTTACCGCTTTTAGAGGGAAGCGGTATTTGTTTTTCCTTTGGGTGCAACCTTTTGTTTGTTTGTTTGTTTGTTTGTTGTTTATGTGCTTGTTTGTTTTTGTGTTTTGTGTCCGATTGCACCCACGATTTTGTCGCAAGACCCCACTTGCCTTGCGGAGTGCACTTTTCCTCTAAGTGCACCCGCGTGAGTTGAAAGGGCGTAGGGTGCGCTAATACCCATTCGGCTAGTATAGTAGTTAGTATGTGCTTACTCGAAGGCGAGTAAGGGTTAAGTGTGGGGGAGTTGATAAGTGTGGTTTGTAGTGCTTATTTCGTAGTGTTTTGGTCCCATTTTCCTTGTGGAATCGCTCCTTGGGAGCGGTTTATGGGCTTCTTATGCTTCATTTAGTTCGTTTCAGGTTCCCGAGACCGATTTGGAAGAGTTGGAGCGATTCCGACTCGATATATACACATTTTGGAGCCAACGGAGTAAAGGAACGATGACTCGATGCCTTGGAATCGACCCCGAGACCTTGGGACCCAATCCCGAGACTCCGAGACCCGATCTCGAGTTCCGAGCCTCCGAGACACGATCCCGAGTCCCGAGCCTCCGAGACCCGATCCCGAGTCCCGAGAATCGATGAGAAACCCATGAGAAGCAAGGAGGGACCGAAAGAAGCTTAAAGGAGGCCTACAAGGCTCAACCGGTTCCGGTTGAGCTCAACCGGAACCGGTTGAGGTGCCCAAAAGAGAGGTGTTCTGTGAAGGGTCCATCCCGAACGGGACCAACTCATCCCGAACGGGATGAGCCCAATTCAGGCCGCACTCCTTTCTTTCTTCTCTTTTCCACTTGTAACCCTATATATACTCTTCCCTTGTTTTGTTAATGTTATGCACTTCATTAGACCTTAAACCCTAGACTACTTTAGGTTAGATTAGATTAGATTAGAGTAGATTAGTCCTTAATTAGTTGTTAATCCTAGTTTAGTCTTGTAATTTGGGAATTCTTGAAGAATCCAACCAAGATTGACAACCTTGGTTGATGAATTTGGGTTTTCTTCCATTTATGCAAGATTTCTTCCTTTATTCCTCTCTAGTGTGGTATAATCTCCTTTTCCTTCTCTTTAATCTTGTTTTATTAATCCAAGTTTGAATCTTTATTATTGTTTGTTCTTATTCTTGTTAGTTTGATTGAGTTTGTTTATACATGTTTTGTTTCTTATGATGATTCCTCTTGTTAGTGTTAGTTGTAGTTTGATTATGTTAGAGTAGTGTTCTTGCTAGGGTTAGTAGGGTGATTAGGGTGTTAATTGGGTGATTAAGGGTTTGTTGGAGATGTTGGTGGAAGATTTGGGTTTCCTCTTGGTTTGGTGCACATCACATGTTTGTTGAAATGCATGAATGACTAGTAGTTGCAAATACTTGTTTTTCTTGCCTTTCTCTTGTGGGTGTTAGTTTGTTTGCGGGTTCGGTTCCCTCACTAAGTTGCGAGAGCCCGGTGAGGACGACCCCTAGGTCGGTCTACGTAGCGAGAGCCCGGATTCGACCTAGGCCTATAGCGTGCTAGTAACCCCGATTGTGTTGTGTATCGTCGAGTTGGGTTTTAGGTGAAACCTCTAGGTGAGTCTAAGGTGCGAGAGCCCGGGCATTACCTAGATTACCCTACTACCTCCTTCCCTCTAGTCCTTCCTTGACCATTTCGTTACCCCTTTGACCCCGACCTAATCCTAGCCCGTTCTCCTTTGTTTGCTTTCTCTTTAGCCTTAGTTGTAGTCTAGTTTTCTCCCCTCTCTACCATTCCTAGTTTAGCTTAGCTCGTCGACTTAGTGTTGTATTTAGGCGACCTTAGTCTAGGCTATACATTACCGTCCCCGTGGATTCGACCTGACTTACCCTATCTACCCTAGTTAGGATTAGCCGGTTATATTATTGACGGTTGGGATTCCACGACAAATCCCTACCATCATCGGGTTCATAAGTGTAGACGGGTAATTGGGTGGTCAAGGGTATAGGTGTCTCCTAGTTGTTAGAGTCGGTCCGGGCTCTCGCTACGTAGATCGATGTCAAGGTGGGTCCGGGCTCTCGCTACGTAGACCCTAGTCCGCACTCTCATGACTACGACTATTCTCAACATGACCACATAGTAGACAAACAATGGGAAGATGAACACAAGTATGGGGAGCATGGTCACTACTACTCACACAAGCATAACAACAAACACATGGAGTGCCCACAATGTGACTAACAACAAAGATTCACCCTTTTCCCCTAATCAACTCTAATCATCCATAATCTACCCCTAATCCCTCTACTAACCCCACAAGAAGACTACTCACTCATTATAAAGAAGAAACCAACAATAATAATAGAAATCAGTATCACAAAACAAACATCCATTATGAATAACAAGAACAATAACAATAACAATAAACCAAATACAAAGATTCAAACTTGATTAACAAACTAAGAACAAGAGTAAATAAGAGAAGAAGATTATACCAACAAACAATGGAAGAAAAAGATGAAAACTTGCATTAATAAGAAACCCAAATAAAATCCCAAGGTTGTCAAGCTTGGAACAATCTTCAAGAATCCCCTTAATCCAAGAACTAATTACAATGATTAACTAAAGATTAAAGAGAGATTAAGGCTAATGTGTGGAATACTAATCTAGGGTTTTGATGCTTAATGGACGCTTAAATTAGTCTAGGGTAAGATAAGATTCATAAACAATACAAGAAGGGAGTATATATATGGGTACAAGAATGAAGGAGAAGAAAGGAAATGATGCACGGCTGCCTCTGCTCCTTCCCGTCCGGGACGGGATGGTCTCGCCCGGGACGAGATGGTCCCGACCGGGACGAGTCCTTCTTGGCCGGGATGGGCTCCTCACAGCAGCACCTCTAAATGTGCACCCCATCCCGATCGGGATGAGGCCTTCCCGACCGGGATGGGTCTTGTAGGCCTCCCTTAAAAGCTTTTTGGTCCTTCCTTGCCTCTCATGGGATTCTCCTCGATTCTCGGGACTCGGGATCGGGTCTCGGAGGCTCGGGATTGGATCCCAAGGTCTCGGGGTCGATTCCAAGGCCTCGAGTCATTGTTCCTTTATCTCGTTGGCTCCAAAATGTGTATGTATCGAGTCGGAATCGCTCCAACTCTTCCAAATCGGTCTCGGGAACCTGAAACGAACTAAAGGAAGCATAAGAAGCCCATGAATCGCTCCCAAGGAGCGATTCCAAAAGGAAATGGGACCAAAACATAGTGAAAAAGGCACTACAAACTACACTTATCATGTTTTTTTTTCGTGGCTTTTGTAATTTTGAATTACTGAGTTTATCGGTTTTTTTTTTGGAATAAAAAAAGTACTATATTAATGAATCCATTCCTGTCTTTTCGTTATTGCGGTGGTTGTGCCCTTTTGAGGGGCTGTTTACGTATCCACAGTTAGTGGAATCAAACCAAACGTAGTTCGGGCGTAGATTTTTTTTGTAATTTCGAAATACACCAAGACTATGAGTTCAAGATGTGCGACAGTAGGATAAATAATCCTAACTTATTGACTTTCTTATAAATTTGAAAAGGATGTTTTTAGATAAATTTTGCAAATGACATTGAGATAAGGTTTAGGGGTAGTAGCGCTTCAACTGGTCCAAGTTGGTCGGGTTGACAAATTCATTCCCGTCCAGGTCTGTCAGCATTACTGCTCCTCCTGATAGAACCTTCTTGACTAGGTATGGCCCAGCCCAATTGGGTTTGGATTTTCCTCTCGGGTCAACCGGTAGTAAGGCACGAACCAATTTTAGGTCCAAATCCCCTTCCTTGATATTCCTGGGCCTAACTCTTTTGTTAAAAGCCCGCTTGATTCTTTTTGATATATTTGGATGTTATTGAGAGCCCGCGACCGTCGTTCGTCCAAGAGAATTAACGAGTCATATCGAGCTTGAACCCAATCTGCTTCGGGTATTTGGCTTTCTAGTAGAATTCGGAGAGACGGAATTTCTAATTCGACCGGCTGGACTGCCTCCATGCCATACGTTAAATAATATGGAGTTTCCCCGGTTGCAGTACGAATTGATGTCCGGTACCCTCATAGGGCAAACGGGTATTTTGTCAGGCCAGTGCCGATAATTATCAGCCATCTATTTAAGTATGGTGACAATCGTCTTATTAGCAGCCTCCACCGCTCCATTTGTTTGGGGACGGTAAGGCGAAGATGTGTGCCTCTGGATTTTGTATTTCGCTAGCAAAGTAGCGGTTTCGGCTTGGAAGTGGGTCCCGTGATCACTGATAAACTCGTGTTGGATCCCGTACCGGCATATGATTTTATTCTGGATAAACTTGGCTACGTGCTTGTGATAAGTGTGGTTTGTAGTGCCTATTTTGTTGTGTTTTGGTCCCATTTTCCTTGTAGAATCGCTCCTTGGGAGCGGTTTAGGGGCTTCTTATGCTTCCTTTCGTTCGTTTCAGGTTCCCGAGACCGATTTGGAAGAGTTGGAGCGATTATGACTCGATACATACACATTTTGGAGCCAATGGAGTAAAGGAAGGATGACTCGATGCCTTGGAATCGTTCCCGAGACCTTGGGGCCCAATCCCGAGCCTCCGAGACCCGATCCCGAGTCCCGAGATTTGATGGGAAGCCCATGAGAGGCAAGGAGGGACCAAAAAGCTCTTAAGGGAATCCTACAAGACCCATCCCGTTCGGGATGGCCTCATCCCGTTCGGGATGAGGTGCGCAAGAAGGATGGCTGTTGTGGGTCCGTCCCGGTCGGGACCAACCCGTCCCGATCGGGATGACAGCCCGTCCCGATCGGGATGATCAGTCCCGGTCGGGACCGTGCTGCTGCTGCACGCCTTCCTTTCTTTCTTCTCCTTACCACTTGTAACCCTATATATACTCTTCCCTTGTTTTGTAAAGCTTATGCCTTTCATATTACTCTAAACCCTAGACTACTTTAGGTTAGATTAGATTAGATTAGTGTAGATTAGTCGGTAATTAGTAATTAATCCTAGTTTAATCTTGTAATATTGGATCTCTTGAAGAATCCATCCAAGATTGACAACCTTGGTGGATGAATTTGGGTTTTCTTCTATGCAAGTGTTCTCCTTTTCATTCTTCCCTAGTTTGGTATAATCCTTTCTTCCTTTTTACTCTTATTCTTGTTTGTTCATCCAAGTTTGCATCTTTGTTCATTATATTGTTCTTAGTTCATTGTTTTCACTAGTTTGTTTATGTTTGTTTTGTTTCTTATGATGATTCCCCTTGTTAGTGTTAGTTGTAGTTTGATTATGTTAGAGTAGTGTTCTTGTTAGGGTTAGTAGGGCGATTTGGGTGTTAATTGGATGATTAAGGGATTGTTGGAGATGTTGGTGGAAGATTTGGGTTTCCTCTTGGTTTGATGCACATCACATGTTTGTTGAAATGCTTGAATGACTAGTATGTGCATATGCTTGTTTTTCTTGCTTTTCTCTTGTGGGTGATAGTTTGTTTGTGGGTTCGGTTCCCTCACTAAGTTGCAAGAGCCCGGTGAGGACGACCCCTAGGTCTATCTACGTAGCCAGAGCCCGGATGCGACCTAGGCCACTATAGCGCGCTAGTAACCCCGTTTGTCATGTGTGTCGCCGAGATGGGTTCTAGGTGGAACCTCTAGGTCGGTCTAAGTTGCGAGAGCCCGGACCATACCTAGATTACCCTACTACCTCCCTTCCCTCTAGTTCTTCCTCGACCATTCCGTTACTCCTTTGACCCCGACCTAATCCTAGCCCGTTTTCTTTATTTGTTCTCCTTAGTCTTAGTCTAGCTTTTTCCCCTTTTATCATTCTCTAGTTCAGCTTAGCTCGTTGACTTAGTCTCGTTTTTAGGTGGACCTAGTCTAGACGCCTCTTACCGTCCCCGTGGATTCGACCCGACTTGCCCTATCTACCGTAGGAATAGCCGGTTACTTTACTTGATCGGCGGGGATCCACGACAAATCCCTCCCATCAGCTTGGCGTTCAAAACACGGTATGATTCAGCTTCGACCCATTTGGTGAAATAGTCGATAGCCACCAAAATAAAACAGTGACCTCCCGTCCCGGAAGGGTTTACTTTCCCAATTATTTCGATCCCCCATGTCGAAAATGGCCATGGCGAGGTCATGGTGTACAGTAGAGTTGAACATTGCCGAAAATTTGACAATTAAGGCAGTGTTTGACATATGATTGACAGTCGGTCTCCATACTATTCCAGTAGTATCCGAGCCTCACGATTTTTCGGGCTAGCATATGGGCGTTCATATGCGGACCATTTTCACAGTCGTGCACTTCGGCCATCACTTTGTCGGCCTGTGTCTTGTCGATACATAGGAGTAAAGCCCCTTGTGCCGTCTTTTTGTATAACTGACCGTCGTCCGTACGAATGAATTGGGTGGCCAGTCTTCGCAGGGCTTTCTTGGCCCGATTTTCAGTTCCCGGGGGATATTCTCCCGTAGTCAAATGGATTAGGACAGCCTGATACCATGGTTCTGGATCGGTGATCTCGATATCTTGAATGGCGTTGACATATGCCGGCTCAGACCGTCTTTCGACGCAGATTAGCATACTTGACATATGTTCCGGGATGTTTAGTAAGGATGCCAATTTGGAAAGTGCGTCTGCGAACTGATTTTCTTCACGTGGGAGGTAGATGTATTCTACCTTCTGGAATTGTTTCTCTAGGACCCTTACTCGTGCTTGGTAAGCCACGAAGTTGGCATTCCGAGTTTTCCATTTTTGAAGGGCTTGATTGATGACTAGGGACGAGTCCCCGTGAACCCGTAGATTCGTAATTCCCAGGTCAGCAGCTGCTTGTAACCCGTGGATGCCTGCTTCATACTCGGCCGCGTTATTTGTCACATCAAAATCCAGTTTGATGGATAACAGTGTGTGTTCTCCTTTTGGCGATATTAGGAGAATGCCAACCCCAATTCCTCGAAAGTTGGATGCTCCATCAAAATAAAAGTCCCATGTTTCGGTGTCAGTGTGGAATATGTCTTCATCTGGAAAAGCCCAAGTATCGGTATGTCCTTCCTCAGATACTGGACTATCGGCGAGGAACTCGGCTACTACTCGGCCTTTGATGGCTTTTAACGGTACAAACTTGAGGTCAAACTCAGCTAGCATTAAAGTCCATCTGGACATTCTTCCATTAAGAATGGGCTTCTCGAATAGGTATTTGATTGGATCCATTTTGGACAGGACATGTACCTCGTGACTGAGCATGTAGTGTCTGAGCTTTTTAGTGGCCCAGACCAGAGGTAGGCACGTTTTCACGAGCATTGTATATTTGCATTCGTATTCCAGGAACTTTTTACTGATGTAGTAAATAGCCCATTCTTCTGAATCGACTGTCTGGGCCAGCATAGCCCCCATGGCTGTCTCAGTCGTTGTTTAGGTATAACGACAGAGGCAAACCGGGTTGAGGTGGCATTAGTACCGGCGGAGCCGATAGGATCTCCTTGATTCTGTCAAAAGCCGCTTGACATTTATCGTCCCATAGTACTCGCTCCCCTATCTTCAGTTTCTTGAAAATGGGTTCACATACCATGGTTAGCTTTGAAATAAATTGGCAGATGTATTGGACTTTCCCGAGAAACCCCCTTATTTCTTTTTCGGTCTTAGGTGGTTGCATCTCGGTGATGGCTTTGATTTTAGCTGGGTCGACCTCGATGCCGCGTTGGCTAACGATATGGCCCAGTAATTTGCCTGATGTTACCCCGAAATTGCACTTTACAGGGTTCAACCTCATGTTGTACTTACGTAGTCGGGTGAAGAATTTTCTTAGGGCAGCAACATGTCATCTCGGCTTTTACATTTAACAATCATGTCATCGACATAAACTTCCACTTCCTTGTGCATCATGTCATGTAACAAGGTCGTGGCTGTTCGTTGATAAGTGGTTCCGGCATTAATGAGCCCAAATGGCATAACGGTATAACAATAAGTACCCCATGGCGTGGTGAAAGTGGTTTTACCCATATCTTCTTCCGCCATCTTGATTTGGTTGTACACGGCATACCCGTCCATAAAAGATAGAAGGACATGATCAGCCGTGTTGTCCACCAGTATGTCGATGTGTGGCAACGGAAAATCATCTTTTGGGCTGGCCTTGTTAAGGTCTCGGAATCTACACATACCCGCACCTTGCCGTCCTTCTTGGGTACCGGCACGATGTTTGCAACCCAGTCTGGATATTCAGACACTTTTATAAAGCCCTCTTAGAATTGTTTGTCTACTTCTTCTTTGACTTTGAGAGACCACTCGGGCTTCATTCTTCGAAGCTTCTATTTTACCGGCTTACATCCATCTTTGATGGGTATGCGGTGTTCAGCTATTTCCCGATCTATCCCCGGCATGTCCTTGTAGGACCATGCGAAGACATCCTTGAATTCTTTGAGGAGGTTTGTGAGTTGTTGTCTCTCCTCGGGATCTAAAGATAACCCTATCTTAAGCATCTGGGATTCTAATGTTGTTCCCACATTGATAGACTCGGTTTCCTCGATTACCGGGTCTCGGGATTCCCTCTGTTCTAGGTGCTTGATCAGATGCGGAGGCAAGGACACCTGTTCATCGGGTTTCTCAATGTCATTGCAGAAAATATTTTTGAAATTGAGAGTATTTTGAAAATAAGACAAGTCATAAGCGGAACGATTTTCGTTATTATTGATGGTAAATTTGGAAAATAGCTCAAAGAGAGCGGCCATCTGATCATTGGTCAGAGGCGGGATTGGGAGCGCTTTCGGGACAGACCCCGAGGCTCCGGTGGTAGTGACTACAGGGAGGGGGGTTACAGTTTGGACTCTAGCACCAGACCCCTTAGACTCGAATACAGACTCGGACTCAGACTCAGACTCAGACTCGGAATTGGTGTTTGGCATGTCTCCTTCCCCGGTGGTCAGCTTGTAGACTCGACCCTGGCCGTCGGTCCACTTGATAGTCTTCCTCCAGGATCTTTTCCCAGTATCAACACTGACCTCCGAGATCAGCTTTGAAGGATCTAACCTGTTGCTTCTAAGGATCAGGTTCACCAAGTCTTCCTTGGTGTTCGGAACAGCTTTATCTTCCCCAAATAAGAGCCCCAACACGAGCTCGGCATTGTCAGCACCCTCCTTGGATTCAGATTGGATGAGGGCAAATATGTCATCTGGAATGTAGTTGCATTCCCGAGCTAGTTCAGTCTCGGGATATGTGATAGTTGGTTGATATAGCCCAACTTGAATAGCCCCGAATACCGGTGTGACGAAATAGTCAGCCAACCTCGGGCTATAAGGGCTCAAGTAGGTACCCTTGATGATGTTGCAAGCTTTCTCAATGCCCGCTCGGACCACATTTCCTGGGGTCACAGCATACCCTAAGCCGAAGCGAGATTCCCCGTCATTCAGGACTTCAATAATCTTCCGCGCTGGAAGATATGGCCTCGAGGTAGCCCCCGGTAAATACCCCAAATTTTGCAGCATTGTGTCGATGCTTGTGGTGAAATAGGGCCTGAAAAGATACTCTTCTTCAATCATCCCTACAAAATCGAACCCCCAAAGGTCGGTGCGGTCCGTGGCGTTACAGCTAGCCACAGTCATAGGGGTTGCCTCTAGAGTGATAATGTCGTCTTGCAGGGGCATTTTGATCTTTCGGTGAAGAGTAGAAGACACCGCCTTTACAGCATGAATCCAAGGCCTTCCTAGGAGCAGATTAAAAGAGGAGGTGACATCGATCACCTGGAACTCTAGCTCTTTTTCAATTGGACCCGTCACAATAATCAGCTTAACGGCCCCAGAAACTGCCTTTGGGCTTCCATCGAAAGCCTGGATAGTATGGGCAGTTATGGAGGATGGTTTTCTTAGTTTTTATGAGTTTCGATCTCGGAATGCATGTAGATGGATGTGTGTATGGTGATGTCGAGAATGGTGTTGACTTGTGACTTAATGTGGCTGAAAAGTGCAGCTTTTGAAGGTATTTTTGGCTTAGGAAAAGCTGTGAAGTGTGAGGGATTGATGGAGTATTTATAGGTAAAACCCCTCGACATAGGGTCACTCGATCGAGTGGCCCTCGGGTGGAGCTTTTTGAAGTTTGTGGTTGATGTGGTTGCTTGTTTGTTTATTTTGTATGTTTGCTTGTTTGTTTGTTTGTCTTGTTTTGTTTTGTTTTGTTGTGTTTGTCTCTTTTCCTTTCGTTTTTGTTGTATCTTTGTTTTGTCTTGTTTAGTTATGTCTAGTGTGTAATAAAAGGTTTTCGAAAACCCAGTTTTGAGGGTAGTGCGCAAGTGTTTACTTTCCCTTTCTAAGTAATATGAGTCGAGTCTTGGACTTTAGTCTAATAGAATGACTTTAAATCAATGATTTCGTTGGTTTCTTACCTTGAGTCCACCTAGTCTACTAGGGATTTACCACGGGATTTGCATTTTGACCATTATGACCACCCACGGAGTGAAAAGGCCTTGGTTACCGAGTCCCGTCCCTTAGGTGACCGTGTTCGAAATTGTTTTGATTAGTCCAAGTTTCCCCCTTTTTGTGGGTTTGAAGGGAAGACGTCGTCCCGACTCACCCATTTCCCTACCTCCTACACATTTCCACAAATAAGTTGCAAATTGTCCAACTTCTTACTTGGTTGCGATGAATGCCTACAAAACAAAAATTTAGCCAAAAGGGTAAACCAAGAAAAATAAAGAAAAAGAAAGAAAAAAGAAAGAAAGAAAAGAAAGAAGAAGAAAAAAAGGCACAACAAATGAAAAACATAATACAAAAGAAGAAAAAGAAATGGCATAGAAACTCAAAAGCCAAATGCAAAAGAAAAATGCCGAAGAAAATCATCACACAAAAAAAATTCTCACTCCTGAAAATAAGCCTTTTGCCGACTATTACCGTGAAGAGCCTACAAAAGGACCAAGTCCCTAGGAAGGATGATAGCGGTAAATAGTCGGTCTTCCCTCACTTTGCAACCTTATCCACCTTTTTACTTGGACTAGTTGGGCGATTTTGAACATGGGACAACCCTCTTGGCTTATCGCTAAAGGGGGCGGGGTCTCACTTACCTACAGTGTCGACTAACTCCGTGGTTCATCCTTTTTCCATCCCACTGATCGTCCCGTAGTACGTTCTTAGAAGGTTGGGAGGACCTAGGTAAGTTATCAACATTTTTATTGCTTTGTCGTCATACTATTAGGGTTTTGTCCATTTCAGTTTGTATTACTAGTTTGGGAATGTTGTCACTTGCCTTGAGTTCTTAACCGGTGCTTCTTTCACCGCTTTGTAGAGGGAAGCGGTACTTGTTTCTTCTTGGATGCAACCGTTTGGCGTTTGTTTGTTTGTTTTTGTGTTTTAGTGTACGGTTGTATCCACAGTTTTGTCGCAAGACCTCACTTACCTTGCGGAGAACACTTTTCCTCTATGTGCTCTCGCGTAAGTTGAAAGGGCGCAGGGTGCGCTAATACCCTCCCGGTTAGTAGTCTCGTTTCTTTTAGTTTTTAGTTACTTTGTGCTTACTCGAGGGCGAGTAGGGGTTAAGTGTGGGGGAGTTGATAAGTGTGTTTTGTAGTGCTTATTTGTTGTGTTTGGTCCCGGTTTCTCTTGTGAAATCGCTTTTTGGAGCGGTTTTCGAGACTACTTACGCTTCTTCTAGCTTCTTGTAGGTTCCAACGGCCTATCATAGAGAAAGAGAACAATTAAGACTCGTTTCCGATGCATTTGGAGCCAACGAAGAGAAGCGACGATCACTCGGTGGCCTAGACTCGATCCCGAGCCCTTGGGACCCATTCTCGAGCCCTCGAGACCCATTACCAAGCACCGAGAATCGATGAGAAGCCTAACAAGAGCAAGGAGGGACCTATGGGATCATATTTGAAGCCTACAAGACCCATCCCGGTCGGGAAGGACCCCATCTCGACCGGGATGAAGTGCAAAGAAGAGACGACCTTCTGGTGGGCCATCCCGACCGGGATGAGCACCATCCCGACTGGGACCACCCTCATCCCGACCGGGTCAGTCGACTTATCGTTTCGGAACTCGATTCAGTTAATTTATTCGTATTTCTAATTCCGTTTTCCTAAGTCTTGTTTAATTAGTGGACCAAGGTGATTCATCCCCCTTTCACATTCACTCCACCTCTCCATTTAACGTACACACTTACTCCTTGTTTTTGTATTCCACCGCTTGCTTCCCCCTTATCAACCTTATTTTTTTTATTTCACCGTTTCAATTCAACTTTCCCATCATCTAATTCATTTACCTCCTTCCTCGTTCTACCAATCTGATCGTCTTCCTTTCGTGCCTAATTTCTTCACCGCTGCTGTCGTTTTCTCCTCCTTGTTGTTATCGTTGATGTGCTATGACTCTGTTTTGCTACCGCTGCAGTTAGTTCGTGCGCGAGTATTCTCTGACCCGGAATCGTCAAAAGGTAATTCGTTCTTCTCTGACCAATTTCTAATTCCTTTTCTTCCATCGTATTTGTTGCTTCCGTTCTCTTCTCATTTCCTTTGTTCGATTCAACTATTACTGCGGTTTGCTGTTGTCGATTGCTGTCGTTGTTTCTGTCTACGGTTGCCCTCTTCATCCTTGTCTTCTGCCCTTTTCTTCTTTTCTTCTTCTTCCTTCACGTTTCGTTGTTGTTGCCCCTGTTTACTACGTCTTCTTCTCCCCTATTTTCGTGTCATATTGCTGATGCTCCGTTCTTTTTCCGTGTCTGATTGGTGTTGTGCGTTGTGTTGTGTGCTACTGTATTTTGTGCTGCTGTTGCTGTCTTTTTTGTGGTCGTGTTCGCTGCTTCTACTATTGTTGATCTGCTGCCGTTTCCCTGTTTTTCTTCTTCTTCTCTTGATTTCATCGCTACTGTCCGAATCTGCTCACTCCTGCTGCTAATGTGTCGGTTCTGCTGCTGTCTTTGTCATTTCATTGCCATTTTGATGCTATCTGTTCACGTTCCTCGGCTTTCGATCGTCTTCTTCTCTTTGTTAGTGTTGCTAATGCGCGTTAATTGTTCTATTGTTTCTGTTGTACTGCTGTACTGCTGCCTATTCGTGCGCAAGGCTTGAGATTTCGTAACGTTACGTTGCCTAGTCGACTCGATTAAGTTCAACCTTCGGGTTTCCTTTTGACACATAACTTCCCTTCTCATCTTGTGTCGAATACTTTTGTTCCATGGTTGTTCCCTTATCTTGAGTTTGGGTATCGTTCTATCCCAATCCGTTTACATTTGTTTTAGCTTTCCTCGTTAATTGGGCTTTTCAGTTATACCCGAATCCAACCTTTGTCTTTTTCTTTTGTTTTTGTTAAACTCGATTATTTGGTGGAGCACGCTAAGAAGGCTACCGTTTCTACAATGCAACTTGGAAGCTTAAAAATGACATTTCTTCTAATTTGAAGCTTGGATTGATCGAGAAGGACGAGTCCGAGTTCGTTACGGATATCGATTTAAGGTAACTTTAGGACGTTACTCGATTCTATATCGTATGTTTGAGTAGTAGTATGTAGTAAATATTTTTAACTTCGGTTTTCTAATTTTAGCTATATTATTGCTAATCATATTAATTTTAAATCGTATGCGTTATAAATATTTCACAAGTTTTCGATATCGTTTTATAAATTGTTAGTAATTTAATTATTTACGATCGTTATAATATTTTGTTGGTTATCGTGACACTAGTAACTAAATAATATCGATTTCATATTTTTGTCATATGTCGTTAATTTATAATTTTAACTCAAAATCATATTTTTATATTATAATCGAGATTTGTATACTTGTTTAACAAATTAATTATCGTTTTACGATTTATACTAATAAGTGAGAAAATAGTTGATTTTGTTTTAATTATATTTTTAGTCGAGACTATTTTCACTAATAAATTCTTATTTGTTTACAATTGACTATTATTAGTAAAATCTGTATTATTTATTAATAAAAGCTATTTGCTAAAAATAATTTGAAACCTTTGTAAAATTCATTTTATTTATACAACTCGTTGACTCAAATAAATTTTGATATCGTTTTTCATAAAACATCTCTTTTCTAAAATTTATAATTTTAACTCGATTTCCTAATTATTTACAAAATACTATATATTGACATGTTATATTTTGTATTTTCAGTAACAATTTTAGAAATATATTAAAGTTACGATAACGACGATAATAATATAATGTTAATTTCGTTAGAAAAGCTTTTTTTATACATTTCACTTATTTTAATAACTTACGTATTTTCTATAAGACTTTCTATTTTACGTAAGTTTCTAAAATAAGTAAGGTGTTTCTATTTATAGAAAGTTTCCCTTTTATATAAAATATTTATTCTTTTTATCCTCTTATTATTTATATTGATTATATCTTATATAATGTCGATAATGGCTTGTTTTGGAGTTATGGAATAAAGACAAGTGTGGGGTTTGTGTAATATAATCTGGGGTTTACGGTTTTGCCATCAGCTATAAGGCTAATGTATCAGGAATCGGTACATTAGTTGTTGAACCGTGTGACAGGTATCCCGGGAGTTGTGTACATTTTGACCTTAAGCTTAGGCCTCGCAGTAAGTCGCCGTCATAAGTTTAACTGGGTGACAGGTAATCCCAGGACGGGTGTCCATTGTCTTAAACTATGGTCACGCATTTATAAGTCGTTGTCCTATTATAGTTGAGTAGCCTAGTTAGAGACCGAAGCTTGATTTGTTTGAACTAGGTTCTCGAAACTAGTTTTTAGTATTCTCCTGGTGAAAGTCTGACCTTCTACACTGATTATTTCCATAACGTCTTTTTGAATATTTTTATTATTATCGATACATTTTGATTTACAGGTTGGTAAATATTTGAAGTTTTCTTCTGAAAAGTTGTTTTGATTTTATTATTCAATATTTTCAGTTTCTCCGAAAGCTTATTTTTATTATATCATTTTAATGTTTTCCCTTTTAATTATTTTGATATAGTAATACTATTATATTTCCATATGGTATAATATGGCTGGGAGAACGTCCGAGGTACTCCCCACTGACGTGGCTGTTATGTTTATAACATGACAGGTATTTGCTGCTGGGTTTTGGGTGTAAGTTAGCGAGTAGCGTGGATCCTACTCTTTCTTCATTCTTGTAATTTATGGATTTGTTTAAACCCGTTTGGAGATTTTACTTTCAGCCCTTTTGTAAAAAGAGGCCTTTGTATTGACTTACCATTTCTTTTAATATATAGTTTGTCAGTGTGTTTTAATCCCAACTCTACAGTGTTTTCGCCACTGTATTGCGTTAGAATTTCTAGGGGATTACAGTTGGTCTCAGAGCATTGTTGCTCCCGACGCTTACACCTGATTCTAGGAAAAATACTCGTAAATGATTTGAACATTAAAGGAATATTGTAGTGAGAGATGGGTAGAATCAAAATAACGACTTAACTGTTAGGATTAATTGTTCTTGTACCTCAATGACTAGCATTGAAATATTTGTTTCTTTTATCGAGAAGAAGATGAATGAACAAGATACTGATATGATGCTGCTCCGGATCGGGACAAGACCTGGTTAGAACTCTCAACGCCTGCTGACTCAAGTGGACAACTTGATGCTCCAAGAAAGATCTCGATAGTGACTCTTCAGCTCCTGTTCAGTTCGCTTAAGCTACAGGCAGATGATCAAGAGTAGATTTCAGTTCTGTGACGGTGCAACAGACTCGGATGTGAAATCGCTTTGGATCCTGATGGAACAACCCAAGACTTGTGTACTCGTTCGTCTACAAGAAGATGAAGTAATCCATTTAGTTCCATCTTGAACTCTGGAGGCCCAAAGCTTCTCCTCTGGTTCAAGAACTTAGTATTATAGGATCATCGATTCTCTTCTTCCCTCCACTACTTCTTCCAATTCTTCTCTTATATATTCTCATCTTCTTTCGCTTGGTGAATCCTTGTTCTAATCTTCTATTCTACCATCTTTCCTCTTGAGATTCTTTGGTTTGACCGAATTCCGTCTCAGTGAATTCCGTGAAAAGTTATAGATGTTTGAGGTTTAGTAAACCATTGTTACCTGGTTTGAGGATTGTGAGTCTACCCTATTTTCTAAGGAAGTAAGAAATTCTTGAGGATTGTTTTGAATGACAAATTGTTGATTGATGGAATTAGGATGATACTTTAGACACTGAACCTTGGGTTATTGGTTACTTTAATTATTTTGGAGTACTTAGAGTTGAATATATTTTGGAGTAGTAAGAGTATATCATGTTTGATGGATACCTAGTACCTAACCTAGAACCGAACTAAGTGTAACTGGTAATATTACTTTGGGATTCTTACCTAATGCTTATTTGATGGATGCATCGTGAATATTTGGGATCATAGAGTATTGTTTAAAGTGTTAGCCTGAGTATTGTGGTACCATTAAAGGTTTTCATTAACATCGTTAGAAATTTTGGTTGACATAGATTACCCGTGTTTCTTAAGGATTAGGTCGTTGATCGTTATTTAAGGTTGTAACCTATAAACTTTGGAGTTGAGTGATCTAAACTTGGATGAATTATCCTTAATCTTGAAGAAGAGAAATATCTTACACAACCGTAATTTGGGCTCATTGTGTTGTTTTGAGGAATACTATAATACATATCATCTTTTTGGTACTTTCATTGTAGAACCTTAGACCAACGATATTGTGGCTTCGTTGAGTTATTAAATTTTTTGTGGTTGCCTTGTTGTAATCAGGCATTTGATGGATTTCTCAGGAACCTTGGTTGAACAACGTGTTTTGAAGATGTGAGAATCTGTTACTATATATTGAGGTTGAGTGTACCTTAGGTTGGTGTACTTCCTAATCCCTGTATGTTTATGGAGTTAAGAATATGTTGGTGATCATCATGAGGATTTATGTGCCCGAGCATTGTTAAATTGGTGGATCTGGTTAGTGTTCCTTACTCGAGAAATTTGGGGTGTACCTCGAGTTGAACCCTTACGAGCTTTGGATTTAGGAACCTTATCGATTGCGAGTTTGGGTTTGTTTTGATGACCGTAGAGTCTTAACTAATGATATTAGATTCTAAAGCACTTGAGGATTAGTATCGTGTCGTTTGAACGATTGGATAATCACATAAGACATTTTTGGAGTTTGAACCTAAGTAGTTCCTCCTAGCGCCGAATATTGGACTTAACGTTATTTAATGGAAATTAGGAACCTCTGTTTTTTGGAGTCGCACCAGGAATCTCGAGATTGTTAAATTATTCTCTAATCCTCGAGAGTTTTTTGACTCTCAATATTGTCATTCCCTTATATTCTCTTAAATTCCGTTACCTCTTTTGCTACCAATCCCTTCGACTTCTTTTTCGGGTTTGAAAATTTCTGTTTCGATTTGTCGTTGACTCTGACTCTATTTATCCGTTTACCTTTTCTCGAACCTATGTTATGAAAAGTTTGACTATTTTAAAAATTTGGGCTATTGTGAAATTTTAACATTTGAGATATAAATTTCAAAACTTCGTTTGCGTATTCGTTTTTGGTTGATAACATATATTTAGTCCTGTTTCAAAATGCCTTAATAATTTATTATAAAGTATTTCGAAATTGTTTCAAATTTCAAGTTTCAAGCTTGTATAAATTTGGGATTTCCTACGTGGTACCCCTATATTTTTTTTTCTACATGGTACCCCTACCTTGTCTATGTCTATACATGGTACCCTTGAAGTTAAATATTAATTTAACTAGCGCCCTAAATGTTTTTTTCCATCAACTTTTGTTGTTAGATTACGTTCTTATCTTAGGATTAAGATTTTATTATCATTTAACTTAGATAATTAAGAAGTAATTGAGCTTAATTTAAGTGTTATCATTTGATTTGACAATATAACGTCAAAAATATAATCCGTTTAGATTCGGAGTATAACTGCAAACACGTACAAAATTTTTAGTTTAAGTTCAATTACCGGTTAATTAGGTATGTTAAATGACGTTTAACTTTTAATCTTGAACATAAAAAGGTAATTTGTTGCCAAAAGTTGACGGGAAAAAAAGTTTAGGGGTACCAATAAAGATAATAATAAAGTTTAGGGGTACCAAAGAAACTTGTAGTAAAGTACAAGGGTACCATGAATACATTTAAAAATGGTAGGGGTACAAGGTAGAAAAGTAAAAAGTTCAGGGGTATCACGTATTACGAAAATTTCCATAATCGCGAATATTTTGATTTCTATAAGGTTATTATGTAAACGATTTAATATTTTCGAAAAACTTCGTATGTCTAACTTTTTGTTTTATTGTCGTTAGACTTTACATCTGTTATTGAAAATGTTTGTCTACTGATTCGATTCTTATTTACTATCTACAAAATTTGATTTCTCAAATTTTTCTTTGGTCTTAAAACAAAGTATTGCCGAATTTCTTAATTAAAACGTTTTACTGTTGTTTTGAAAATATTTGGGTACTCTTCCCCCTCGAGTTCGTTTACAAATATTATTTGCCGTCATTATTTTATCGAATAATTTTTAACTTATGATTTTGTTAAATTGAATGATTTAATTTCGGGTTCTGAACCGAACTTATCTTGAACAATAAATTTGCCTTCGATTTCGATTATGTTTTTATAAGTATCGAGGACGAAACTTCTTTTTAGTGGGGAAGATTGTAACACCCCTGATTTTTATTAAATTAAATTAAAATTTTGTTCGTATTTTTATTTTTACGATTTAACTCGTAATTCATAAAATTATTATAAAACGAATTTATCGTTTAATCGTTTCAAACTCCTAAAATTCTATTTGTCTCGGAAACCCTTATATTTAAACATTTTTATTTCTGTTTCGATTTATTTTATACATTTAAATTAATTCTTATCGAAAATCTATTTAGACGATTTAAATTCTAAATTCTCCTCTTTATTTATATTTAAGCTCGAATTTCTATTTTCGGCTCGAAGCTCATTTATTTTAAGTTTCATCAAAATATTTATTACATTTCCTCGAGAAATCAATCTAATTCACTTTATCGAAAATTTATTATTTTTCGGGAAATACTATTTCACCGTCTAATTATTTATTTCTATAAGCTTCATTTTCATCTCAAATACTTTATTTACTTATTCTTTTTATTGACGGTCCGATTATTTGTTAGTTTTGTTAAGATGTTTTTAATTCGATTTCTGGGTAAGTCGACTTATCGTTTCGGAACACGATTCATTTAATTTATCCGTATTTCTAATTCCGTTTTCCTAAGTCTTGTTTAATTAGTGGACCGAGGTGATTCATCCCCCTTTCACATTCACTCCACCTCTCCATTTAACGTACACCCTTCCTCCTTGTTTTTGTATTCCACCGCTTGCTCCTCCTTATCAACCTTATTTTTTTTTTCACCGTTTCAATTCAACTTCCCCTTCTTCTAATTCATTTACCTCCTTCCTCGTTCTACCAATCTGATCATCTTCCTTTCGTGCCTAATTTCTTCACCGCTGCTGTCGTTTTCTCCTCCTTGTTGTTATCGTTGATGTGCTATGACTCTGTTTTGCTACCGCTGCAGTTAGTTCGTGCGCGAGTATTCTCTGACCCGGAATCGTCAAAAGGTAATTCGTTCTTCTGTGACCAATTTCTAATTCCTTTTCTTCCATCGTATTTGTTGCTTCCGTTCTCTTCTCATTTCCTTTGTTCGATTCAACTATTACTGCGGTTTGCTGTTGTCGATTGCTGTCGTTGTTTCTGTCTACGGTTGCCCTCTTCATCCTTGTCTTCTGCCCTTTTCTTCTTTTCTTCTTCTTCCTTCACGTTTCGTTGTTGTTGCCCCTGTTTACTACGTCTTCTTCTCCCCTATTTTCGTGTCATATTGCTGATGCTCCGTTCTTTTTCCGTGTCTGATTGGTGTTGTGCGTTGTGTTGTGTGCTACTGTATTTTGTGCTGCTGTTGCTGTCTTTTTTGTGGTCGTGTTCGCTGCTTCTACTATTGTTGATCTGCTGCCGTTTCCCTGTTTTTCTTCTTCTTCTCTTGATTTCATCGCTACTGTCCGAATCTGCTCACTCCTGCTGCTAATGTGTCGGTTCTGCTGCTGTCTTTGTCATTTCATTGCCATTTTGATGCTATCTGTTCACGTTCCTCGGCTTTCGATCGTCTTCTTCTCTTTGTTAGTGTTGCTAATGCGCGTTAATTGTTCTATTGTTTCTGTTGTACTGCTGTACTGCTGCCTATTCGTGCGCAAGGCTTGAGATTTCGTAACGTTACGTTGCCTAGTCGACTCGATTAAGTTCAACCTTCGGGTTTCCTTTTGACACATAACTTCCCTTCTCATCTTGTGTCGAATACTTTTGTTCCATGGTTGTTCCCTTATCTTGAGTTTGGGTATCGTTCTATCCCAATCCGTTTACATTTGTTTTAGCTTTCCTCGTTAATTGGGCTTTTCAGTTATACCCGAATCCAACCTTTGTCTTTTTCTTTTGTTTTTGTCAAACTCGATTATTTGGTGGAGCACGCTAAGAAGGCTACCGTTTCTACAAGGCAACTTGGAGCTTAAAAATGACATTTCTTCTAATTTGAAGCTTGGATTGATCGAGAAGGACGAGTCCGAGTTCGTTTCGGATATCGATTTAAGGTAACTTTAGGACGTTACTCGATTCTATGTCGTATGTTTGAGTAGTAGTATGTAGTAAATATTTTTAACTTCGGTTTTCTAATTTTAGCTATATTATTACTAATCATATTAATTTTAAATCGTATGCGTTATCAATATTTCACAAGTTTTTGATATCGTTTTATAAATCGTTAGTAATTTAATTATTTACAATCGTTAAAATATTTTGTTGGTTATCGTGACACTAGTAACTAAATAATATCGATTTCATATTTTTGTCATATGTCGTTAATTTATAATTTTAACTCAAAATCATATTTTTATATTATAATCGAGATTTGTATACTTGTTTAACAAATTAATTATCGTTTTACGATTTATACTAATAAATGAGAAAATAGTTGATTTTGTTTTAAATATATTTTTAGTCGAGACTATTTTCACTAATAAATTCTTATTTGTTTACAATTGACTATTTTTAGTAAAATCTGTATTATTTATTAATAAAAGCTATTTGCTAAAAATAATTTGAAACCTTTGTAAAATTCATTTTATTTATATAACTCGTTGACTCAAATAAATTTTGATATCGTTTTTCTTAAAACATCTCTTTTCTAAAATTTATAATTTTAACTCGATTTCCTAATTATTTATAAAATACTATATATTGACATGTTATATTTTATATTTTCAGTAAAAAATTTAGAAATATATTAAAGTTACGATAACGACGATAATAATAAAATGTTAATTTCGTTAGAAAAGCTATTTTTATACATTTCACTTATTTAATAACTTACGTATTTTCTATAAGACTTTTTATTTTACGTAAGTTTCTAAAATTAGTAAGTTGTTTCTATTTATATAAAGTTTCCCTTTTATATAAAATATTTATTCTTTTTATCCTCTTATTATTTATATTGATTATATCTTTTGTATATCGATAATGGTTTGTTTTGGAGTTATGGAATAAAGACAAGTGTGGGGTTAGAGTAATATAATCTGGGGTTTACGGTTTTGCCATCAACTATAAGGCTAGTGTATCAGGAATCGGTACGTTAGTTGTTGAACCGGGTGACAGGTATCCCGGGAGTTGTGTACATTTTGACCTTAAGCTTAGGCCTCGCTGTAAGTCGCCGTCATAAGTTGAACTGGGTGACAGGTAATCCCAGGACGGGTGTCCATTGTCTTAAACTAGGGTCACGCATTTATAAGTCGCAGTCCTATTATGGTTGAGTAGCCTAGTTAGAGACCGAAGTTTGATTTGTTTGAACTAGGTTCTCGAAACTAGTTTTTAGTATTCTCCTGGTGAAATTGTGACCTTCTACACTGATTATTTCCATAACGTCTTTTTGAATATTTTTATTATTATCGATATATTTTGATTTGCGGGTTGGTAAATATTTGAAGTTTTCTTCTGAAAACTTGTTCTGATTTTATTATTCCAATATTTTCAGTTTCTCCGAAAGCTTATTTTTATTATATCATTTTAATGTTTTCCCTTTTAATTATTTTGATAAGTAATACTATTATATTTCCATATGGTATAATATGGCTGGGAGAACGTCCGAGGTACTCCCCACTGACGTGGCTGTTATGTTTATAACATGACAGGTATTTGCTGCTGGGTTTTGGGTGTAAGCTAGCGAGTAGCGTTGGATCCTACTCTTTCTTCATTCTTGTAATTTATGGATTTGTTTAAACCCGTTTGGAGATTTTACTTTCAGTCCCTTTGTAAAAAGAGGCATTTGTATTGACTTACCATTTCTTTTAATAAGATATAGTTTGTCAGTGTGTTTTAATCCCAACTCTACAGTGTTTCCGCCACTGTATTTCGTTAGAATTTCTAGGGGATTACAGTTGGTATCAGAGCATTGTTGCTCCCGACGCTAACACCTGATTCTAGGAAAGATACTCGTAAATGATTTGAACATTAAAGGAATATTATAGTGAGAGATGGGTAGAAACAAAATAAGGACTTAACTGTTAGGATTAATTGTTCTTGTACCTCAATGACTACCATTGAAATATTTGTTTCTTTAATAGAGAAGAAGATGAATGAACAAGATACTGATATAATGCTACTCCGGATCGGGACAAGACCTGGTTAGAACTCTCAATGCCTGCTGACTCAAGTGGACAACTTGATGCTCCAAGAAAGATGTCGATGGTGACTCTTCAGCTCCTGTTCAGTTCGCTTAAGCTACAGGCAGATGATCAAGAGTAGATTTCAGTTCTGTGATGGTGCAACAGACTCGGATGTGAAATCGCTTTGGATCCTGATGGAACAACCCAAAACTTGTGTACTCGTTCGTCTACAAGAAGATGAAGTAATTCATTTAGTTCCCTCGTGAACTCTGGAGGCCCGAAGATTCTCCTCTGGTTCAAGAACTTAGTATTATAGGATCATCGATTCTCTTCTTCCCTCCACTACTTCTTCCAATTCTTCTCTTATATATTCTCATCTTCTTTCGCTTGGTGAATCCTTGTTCTAATCTTCTATTCTACCATCTTTCCTCTTGAGATTCTTTGGTTTGACCGAATTCCGTCTCAGTGAATTCCGTGAAAAGTTATAGATGTTTGAGGTTTAGTAAACCATTGTTACACGGTTTGAGGATTGTGAGTCTACCCTATTTTCTAAGGAAGTAAGAAATTCTTGAGGATTGTTTTGAATGACAAATTGTTGATTGATGGAATTAGGATGATACTTTAGACACTGAACCTTAAGTTATTGGTTAATTTGACTATTTTGGAGTACTTAGAGTTGAATATATTTTGGAGTAGTAAGAGTATATCATGTTTGATGGATACCTAGTACCTAACCTAGAACCGAACTAAGTGTAACTGGTAATATTACTTTGGGATTCTTACCTAATGCTTATTTGATGGATGCATCGTGAATATTTGGGATCATAGAGTATCGTTTAAAGTGTTAGCCTGAGTATTGTGGTACCATTAAAGGTTTTCAATAACATCGTTAGAAATTTTGGTTGACATAGATTACCCGTGTTTCTTAAGGATTAGGTCGTTGATCGTTATTTAAGGTTGTAACCTATGAACTTTGGAGTTGAGTGATCTAAACTTGGATGAATTATCCTTAATCTTGAAGAAGAGAAATATCTTACACAACCATAATTTGGGCTTATTGTGTTGTTTTGAGGAATACTATAATACATATCATCTTTTTGGGACTCTCATTGTAGAACCTTAGACCAACGATATTGTGGCTTCGTTGAGTTATTAAATTTTTCGTGGTTGCCTTGTTGTAATCAGGCATTTGATGGACTTCTCAGGAACCTTGGTTGAACAACGTGTTTTGAAGATGTGAGAATCTGTTATTATATATTGAGGTTGAGTGTACCTTAGGTTGGTGTACTTCCTAATCCCTGTATGTTTATGGTTGTAAGAATATGTTGGTGATCATCTTGAGGATTTATGTGCCCGAGCATTGTTAAATTGGTGGATCTGGTTAGTGTTCCTTACTCGAGAAATTTGGGGTGTACCTCGAGTTAAACCCTTACGAGCTTTGGATTTAGGAACCTTATCGATTGCGAGTTTGGGTTTGTTTTGATGACCGTAGAGTCTTAACTAATGATATTAGATTCTAAAGCATTTGAGGATTAGTATCGTGTCGTTTGAACGATTGGATAATCACGTAAGACATTTTTGGATTTTGAACCTAAGTAGTTCCTCCTAGCGTCGAATATTGGACTTAACGTTATTTAATGGAAATTAGGAACCTCCGTTTTTGGGAGTCGCACCAGGAATCTCGAGATTGTTAAATTATTCTCTAATCCTCGAGAGCTTTTTGAGTCTCAATATTGTCATTCCTTTATATTCTCTTAAATTTTGTTACCTCTTTTGCTACCAATCCCTTCGACTTCTTTATCGGGTTTGAAAATTTCTGTTTCGATTTGTCGTTGACTCTGACTCTATTTATCCGTTTACCTTTTCTCGAACATATGTTATGAAAAGTTTGACTATTTTAAAAATTTGGGCTATTGTGAAATTTTAACATTTGAGATATAAATTTCAAAACTTTGTTTGCGTATTCGTTTTTGGTTGATAACATATATTTAGTCCTGTTTCAAAATGCCTTAATAATTTATTCTAAAGTATTTCGAAATAGTTTCAAATTTCAAGTTTCAAGCTTGTGTAAATTTGGGATTTCCTACGTGGTACCCCTATATTTTTTATTTTTCTACATGGTACCCCTACCTTGTCTATGTCTATACATGGTACCCTTGAAGTTAAATATTAATTTAACTAGCGCCCTAAATGTTTTTTTCCATCAACTTTTGTTGTTAGATTACGTTCTTAGCTTAGGATTAAGATTTTATTATCATTTAACTTAGATAATTAAGAAGTAATTGAGCTTAATTTAAGTGTTATCATTTGATTTGACAATATAACGTCAAAAATATAATCCGTTTAGATTCGGAGTATAACTGCAAACACGTACAAAATTTTTAGTTTAAGTTCAATTACCGGTTAATTAGGTATGTTAAATGACGTTTAACTTTTAATCTTGAACATAAAAAGGTAATTTGTTGCCAAAACTTGACGGGAAAAAAAGTTTAGGGGTACCAATAAAGATAATAATAAAGTTTAGGGGTACCAAAGAAACTTTTAGTAAAGTACAAGGGTACCATGAATACATTTAAAAATGGTAGGGGTACAAGGTAGAAAAGTAAAAAGTTCAGGGGTATCACATATTACGAAAATTTCCATAATCGCGAATATTTTGATTTCTATAAGGTTATTATGTAAACGATTTAATATTTTCGAAAAACTTCGTATGTCTAAATTTTTGTTTTATTGTCGTTAGACTTTACATCTGTTACTGAAAATGTTTGTCTACTGATTTGATTCTTATTTACTATCTACAAAACTTGATTTCTCAAATTTTTCTTTGGTCTTAAAACAAAGTATTGTCGAATTTCTTAATTAAAACGTTTTACTGTTGTTTTGAAAATATTTGGGTACTCTTCCCCCTCGAGTTCGTTTACAAATATTATTATTTGTCGTCATTATTTTATCGAATAATTTTTAACTTACGATTTTGTTAAATTGAATGATTTAACTTCGGGTTCTGAACCGAACTTATCTTGAAAAATAAATTTGCCTTCGATTTCGATTATGTTTTTATAAGTTTCGAGGACGGAACTTCTTTTTAGTGGGGAAGATTGTAACACCCCTGATTTTTATAATATTAAATTAAATTAAAATTTTATTCGTATTTTTATTTTTACGATTTAACTCGTAATTCATAAAATTATTATAAAACGAATTTATCGTTTAATCGTTTTAAACTCCTAAAATTCTATTTGTCTCGGAAACCCTTATATTTAAACATTTTTATTTCTGTCTCGATTTATTTTATACATTAAAATTAATTCTTATCGAAAATCTATTTAGACGATTTAAATTCTAAATTCTCCTCTTTATTTATATTTAAGCTCGAATTTCTATTTTCGGCTCGAAGCTCGTTTATTTTAAGTTTCGTCAAAATATTTATTACATTCCCTCGAGAAATCAATCTAATTTACTTTATCGAAAATTTATTATTTTTCGGGAAATACTATTTCACCGTCTAATTATTTATTTCTATAAGCTTCATTTTCATCTCAAATACTTTATTTACTTATTCTTTTTATTTACGGCCCGATTATTTGTTAGTTTTGTTAACACGTTTTTAATTCGATTTCTGGGTCAGTCGACTTATCGTTTCGGAACTCGATTCATTTAATTTATCCGTATTTCTAATTCCGTTTTCCTAAGTCTTGTTTAATTAGTGGACCGAGGTGATTCATCCCCCTTTCACATTCACTCCACCTCTCCATTTAACGTACACCCTTCCTCCTTGTTTTTGTATTCCACCGCTTGCTTCCCCCTTATCAACCTTTTTTTTTTTTTTCACCGTTTCAATTCAACTTCCCCTTCATCTAATTCATTTACCTCCTTCCTCGTTCTACCAATCTGATCGTCTTCCTTCCGTGCCTAATTTCTTCACCGCTGCTGTCGTTTTCTCCTCCTTGTTATCGTTGATGCGCTATGACTTTGTTCTGCTGCCGCTGCTGTTAGTTCCTGCGCGAGTATTCTCTGACCCGGAATCGTCAAAAGGTAATTCGTTCTTCTGTGACCAATTTCTAATTCCTTTTCTTCCATCGCATTTGTTGCTTCCGTTCTCTTCTCATTTCCTTTGTTCGATTCAACTATTACTGCGGTTTGCTGTTGTCGATTGCTGTCGTTGTTTCTGTCTACGGTTGCCCTCTTCATCCTTGTCTTCTGCCCTTTTCTTCTTTTCTTCTTCTTCCTTTACGTTTCATTGTTGCTGCCCCTGTTTACTACGTCTTCTTCTCCTCTATTTTCGTGTCATACTGCTGATGCTCCGTTCTTTTTCAGTGTCTGATTGGTGTTGTGCGTTGGGCTGTGTGCTGCTGTATTTTGTGCTGCTGTTGCTGTCTTTTTTGTGGTCGTGTTCGCTGCTTCTACTATTGTTGATCTATTGCCGTTTCCCCTGTTTTTCTTCTTCTTCTCTTGATTTTATCGCTACTGTCCGAATCTGCTCACTCCTGCTACTAATGTGTCGGTTCTGCTGCTGTCTTTGTCATTTCATTGCCATTTTGATGCTATCTGTTCACTTTCCTCGGCTTTCGATCGTCTTCTTCTCTTTGTTAGTGTTGCTGATGCACATTAATTGTTCTATTGTTTCTGCTGTACTGCTTCCTATTCGTGCGCAAGGCTTGAGATTTCGTAACGTTACGTTGCCTAGTCGACTCGATTAAGTTCAACCTTCGGGTTTCCTTTTGACACATAACTTCCCTTCTCATCTTGTGTCGAATACATTTGTTCCATGGTTGTTCCCTTATCTTGAGTTTGGGTATCGTTCTATCCCAATCCGTTTACATTTGTTTTAGCTTTCCTCGTTAATTGGGCTTTTCAGTTTTACCCGAATCCAACCTTTGTCTTTTTCTTTTGTTTTTGTCAAACTCGATTATTTGGTGGAGCACGCTGATAAGTGTAGTTTTTAGTGCCTATTTGTTGTGTTTGGTCCCGGTTTCTCTTGTGGAATCACTCTTTGGAGCAGTTTTCGAGGCTACTTACGCTTCTTCTAGCTTGTTTTAGGTTCCTAGGATCAATATTGGAGAAAGGGAAAGATTCCGACTCGTTTCCGACACATTTGGAGCCAACAAAGAGAAGCGACAATCACTCGGTGGCTTAGACTCGATCCCGAGACCTTGGGACCCATTCCCGAGCCCCTTAGACTCGATACCGAGCACCGAGAATCGATGAGAAGCCTATAAAGAGAAAATAGGGACCTTTATGATCATATTGAAGGCCTACAAGACCCTTCCCGGGCGGGGTGAGTGCCCATCCCGGTCGGGATGAAGAGCAAACGAAGCAGGTCTTCTAATGAGCCATCTCGGTCGGGACCATGGAGTCATCCCGGTCGGGACCATGAAGCCATCCCGTTGGGACCATCCATCCCGGTCGGGATGAGCCCAGTACAACACCGTGACTCTTCTTTTCAATTCCTTTGCTCTTGTAACCTTATATATACCCTCCCTTTGTATTGTTTAAGCACCTTACACTACCATACTCTATCTTACTAAACCCTAGACATACTTTAGCCTAGATTAGCTTATATTAGTGTAGATTAGTCTTTAATTACTTCTTAATCTTAGATAATCTTGTATTATTGGAATTCTTGAAGATCTCTACCAATCTTGACAACATTGGTGGATGTTTGGGTTTTCTTCTATGCAAGTGTTCATGTTTTCTTCTCTTGTCTAGTTTGGTATAATCTTCCTCTTCTCCTTCCCTTTATCTTTCTTTTATCATTCAAGTTTTAATCTTTGTTCATTGTTTTGTTCATTGTTCATAGTTTTTACTAGTTTCATTATGAATGTTTTGTTGGTTGTGTTGATTTCTCTTGTTATGGTTAGTACTAGTTTCATTATGTTTGAGTAGACTTTTTGTGGGGTTAGTAGGGGGATTAAGTGCTGATTATGGGTAATTAGGGTTTGATTGTGGGTAAAGGTTGATTCTTTGTTGCTAGTCACATGTTTTGCACACTATGTGTTTGTTGAAATGCTTGTTAGAGTAGTAGTTGCAAATACTTCTCTTGCTTGTCTTCCTCTTCTTATTGTGTGATTGATTTGTGGTTGAATCCTTGTGTATTGGGTAACATCTTGCATAAGTATTTGGGTTTTGTCTTTGACACGAGAGTGCGGATATAGGCTTTGACGCGAGAGCGCGGACCAACCTTAGTAACTAAGTGAACCTTGCACCATCGATCTCCCAACTATCCTACTACACTTATGAACCCGACCTAACCCTATTCTTCCCTTATCAGATTTCTCCATCATTCTTGTCATTGTTTCCTTTAGTTTTAGTTTATTCTTAGTCGTAGCTTAGCCTTGTGACCTAGTCTTATATTTGGGTAGACCTTAGTCTAGACACCTCTTACCGTCCCCGTGGACTCGACCCGACTTGCCCTATCTACTTGTTAGGAATAGTTGGTTTTTATTTGTTGGCGGGGATCCACGGCAAATCCCTTCCATCAATTTGGCGCCGTTGCCGGGGACGGTGCTAGTTTAGACCTAGTTTGCCTATCTACTTGACTCTGTCTTTTTTTTTTTTGTGTTTTTGTGCTTTCTTTTTGTTCATTTGCTTCTTGTGTGTGCGAAGTTTATTTCCTTCTTGTCTAGTGCCCAAAAAGCACTAGACTTCTCACAATTGCTCTTAGTCTACAGTTTGTGCCTAGAGGTTGTGACCATCTTCTTCTTACGACTTAGAGCCGCTTTAACGGACGGTTGCTAGATTGAGAGGTCCTTAACCGGGTACGAGCCACGATTTTTGAATATAGCATGAGGTTCGATCTAAACTCCCCACCCATAGAAGCTACAACAAGCTACTCCTATTCCTCCATGAATCGAGACTATGCCATGATGTCTCCGAACTACCACCAAGATTCATTTGGTAATCAAGAAACCCGTGGGTATGAGCTTCAAGGATATGGAAACGGCTTCCATAGAGTGAGTGCTTATCAACCTTGTGATCGTGGTGGTTATTACTCAAATTACCATCATGAACCCACCTTGCCTCATCATATTTCTCCTTATGGAAGCCAATTTCCCCAAAACCAACCATATTACCAATCACCTCAACCTCACAACCAAGTGGCACTCCAAAACCCCAATGACCATCAAATGCTAGTGTGGCCATTCAATTGGAGTTATATAAATCGACTTGGAGTTAGTGCTAGTGTGGGACAATCCACTTGGAGTTATATAAATCGATTCTTCAATTGCAAAGGAGCCAACAATAAATGGCCATTCAAATGCAAAAGAACCAAGATGAATTCATGGCCCAATATCAAAGGGAAACCGAGGCGATGGATGCTCGATTAAATGCGTTATCGGTTAAAACCGTAATGTTTTTATCCCGAACGTCACAACTAGATGAAGGGTGCTCACTTGAGCAAAGGGAGCAACCTAATCACGAAGCCGCCGATGAAGCTCCTTTTGGAAGTGAAATTTCCCTTGAAGAACCTCGATCGTCTAACCAAGAAGAGGCGAAAGAGGAGATAATCGTTGATGGGGGAGTTTTTGGTGAAGAATTGGGTGAGGATAGTGGGAATTTAAAGAGTTTCATTGATGAAAACACCGATATAATAGAGGAAAGTCAAGAGTCTACCCCCTCTATACTTGTTGAACCTTCAATCCCCTCCGCTTGCCCTCCTCTTGAGCCTCATGCCGCTTCTTATGAGCTTATTGTTGAGGATGTTGAACTTTGGGATAAGTTGAGTGAGGTGATAAGTGTTGTGAAGTCATGAGACATGAATGAAGAAATCAAGTCGCCCATATGTGATAATCCAATGAAATATTGTGAACCCCTTGTGTGTAATTTGGATCTTGGTTTAGAGGAGGTTGAAACCGCTTGTTTGAGTTTCAAATCTCTTCTTATTGATGATGTTGGGAAGAACGATGTTTTAGGATTGGGAGATATTGGGCCGGAACTTGTTGATGACTTGGGTTTGCTTGATGATAAGAAGAGGGTTAAGCTCCCTTTTGACACTTGTGCTAGAATTTTGAGCTTTGGTTGTGCTAGGAGACGGTACTTAGGGAGGAATAGGTCGGTAAGGCTTGTAGGATGGATAGACCCCGTAGACAACATGAAAGATGACGTTGGGTCTTTGGATTACTACTTCTTGCCTCGACCTTGGAGGCTATGGAGGATAGCTTGTCTTGGGTACTCCTTGAGCCTTCATTATGATGTGGGTCGTGCGTTTGACTTGCTCCTCCGAGCCCTTGAGGGCTATGGTTGAAGAATGAGAGTCCACCATCCTCGGTTTGACGGAGTTCCTAAAGAACCGTCATGTTGTATATTCCTCGTTCCTCTTCTTTAGAGTTCTTGTGTTTGTAATTGTGTTATTTATGATTTTGTTTCTAGGATTTGTGTGTTTTGTGGAATTCTTGTAATTTGGTATTTTGATGAGCGATGTGAGGGAGAGATTTGATGGTGTTTATTGAGTTTACTTGATAGATGCGAAGTGAAGATGAACATTAGAGAGAAGTGGTTGTTGATAGAGCTTGGACTTTGAGAAAGGAAGTCGGGTTTTTGAAGCTTTTTTTAAGCTTTCACTACTACAAATCCCTTAATTTCTAGACGCTTTTGGGTCGACGCTTTTGAAAGAGTCAGATTTATTTCCTTCTATCCTATTAAAATCCTATTATTGTAATACAAATTTTGGTTTGGCGCATTTCAATTTTGAAAACCACGTAAGAATTTTCATTTGAGCGCATTACTAATTTCAGAACCGGTTTCCGTCCCCCTAACTGCACCCTGAAACAAAACCCTAGGACTAAAAATTGAAGAAGAGGAACAAATAGAACAACGCTTCATCTTCCAATCCAAGGATATCTTCATCTTCTATACCGTCAATACACAAATTATCGATCTTCATCTTCTATTAAACAATCAATATTCAGAAAATAATCATTATCAATCAACGGGGATATCTAATCTGGCATACACAATCAAGGTATCAAAGCATCATCTTTTATGAGTAATTTCCCTATCTACCTTCAATTACTCCATTTCCCTTTCAAATGTTCTTCTTCTTTGCTAATTTCTGCCTACTTATGTCACTTAAGCCAATGCAATTTCCAACACAATTATGTTTTGGGAGCTTTCTTTCATTTCATAGCTAATTCCGATCTGGCTAATTATGTTAATTGATTAAGATTTTCTTCAATTTATTCATAATCAATTTAATTTGAAGGTTCCAGTTAAGCGAGAGAATGGTCAAACTATCATGTTTCCCCTCTTTCATAACTAAGAAAACATATCTGGGCAGGTAATTAAACATTTGCTTGTAATCACTTGTAAAATGTGTTCTGTACATTCTTTGATCTAAAGGATTATTTGTAGTAATTCAAGTTTGTTGTTTCTTTTCTTTTATTACTTCTTCATCTATTTGTGCTTCAATTTTTTTATGATTCTTATATGATTCTTGACATTCTATGGAAAGATGCTTGTAACTGATGAGTTATGATCCGTAAACGAATTAACACAATGGAATATTGAATGCAATTGCACAAAGAAAGCAGGAGGTGTGACATTCTGCCCATCAGAGTTGGAACTAAAGGATAGAAATGCATCATATAATTAACTGTAAATAAGTATGACTACTTTGTCTTATTAGCCTTTCCATGTGCTATGGTGCTTGTACTTCCTCCATTATCCACTATTCCGTTGAGATTTTTAGTGAGGTGTCCAGGTGCCTTGTAATGATGATTACTTAAACCTGGCCTTGATTGAGTCTTCAAATGATAAGGTTTAACATTCTGTGCATCATAGTTGGTTACTCTTGTAATCAACTTGATTGAGTAACAACGAATTATTAATATAACATTCAGGTGCAACCATATTAAAATATTTGAGAATAGTGTAAATTTGACGATTAAGTCTTTTTCAAAATAACACTTTAGTTACCTAGTCGTGGTGTTATTCTCTTTTGTACCACAAACGTTCTTTATACGTGAGGGTCTTATCTATTGCAGACTATTTAACTTACTTGTACAGTTTGTTTCGGATGAAGTTGAAAGAACATAACTGAGCTAAAGCCACCTAAACAAATACCACTTAGAGACGTTTAACTAATTAAATTAAAGTGAACTATAATTAAATTGAAAAGAATCGGACCTTAATGGATGGTACAGTACAAGAAGGTTAATGTTAATCTTAATGTTAGAGTTTGTAATGTGACTCAAGGAAGGTGAATCGTTCAATAAGAATATAACATTTGCTACAAGATGAAAACTCAACTTCCTTGACGGGTAACTCAATGGACCATAGTTGGCGGTGTGACCTAGAATGGGGTAAAAATCGGCAATGGCTTGCTAATTGTGGCAGAGGGTTTAGGCAGTACGCTATGGGCGGGAAAGGTGGACAGTACAAAGTGGTCACTGATTGTTCCGATCATGATGCTTTTAATCCTGCTCTCGGTACGCTTCGCTTTGCTGTTCTCCAAACTGAGCCGCTTTGGATTATCTTTGCTTCCAACATGGTCATTCACATATCCCAGGTAATTAGTAATCAAGTAAGAGTATCTATCTACTACGAGTATGAATTTATTTATTAACTTAAATGATAATACAATAAATGAGTTAATATTCAGCAGCTACAATAGCAGGAGGATGCGGAACATGTACATCAGGAATGTCAAACCGATAACTGATCCCTTCCAAACTTCAGTAGATAAAGGACTGGAAAAGAACTTGGAGCTGGTACCAGTACCGGTAAACATCCTCATCCTCCATCCACTTTATTAAATTACTTGATCCATTAGCTTTTGAAATATCTGGTGTACGTAAATTATATCATTCTTCTATGGAGAGAAATAATTAATTGTAATGGAAAAAAAGAAAGTTACTCCCTCCGGTTATTATTTTTCGTCCCATTTCATGAATATTTGTGAAGGGTATTTTAATGGAATAGGACAAAAAAATAGGGACCGGATGGAGTATTATAGTTTGCCATTAAGCGCACAAGAGAGCATTATAGTTTATTTTAAAATCATCTAAATGTGAGAAACTCGTCGTTTTGATGGTGTATTATGTAGACTATTATATTATTAATCTTTGTTATCAATAGGTTTCTATAACTCATACTTCCTTTACAGGATAAGTCATTTAATAAATTTGGTTATTTTAATAACTCTAATTCTTCTAATTAGGTGGCTTCTATTTGGGCATATTGATGTCACTGCTTTTGCTTGGTTTTTTTTTGTGCACATTTCTCCTATTTGTGGTATTTGGTCACACATGTTTTGTATATATGTAAGGCTACTTAAACATCAAGTCTTATATAGACAAGAAGAAAATGTTGGTAACATTTTTTTTAGTGTGTTGTTACTTTCATTTGGTAGAACTTGTATGAATTCTAAATTTCTAATATAAGAAAACAGACGATTTGATCCTTCAAATATGTCTTATGTTCCTACATTCATGATTTTTTTTTCAATTATTGTCCACCAGTAAAATTCAAAATATGCTGTTAATCCAAGTCTTTGCGCTATTGTTTCAGAGGACTACCCCAAGTAACAAATTTGATTGTAAAGGGACTTAACTCGTGGATGTGCAGATGAGAAGAACTAATGTCGTTTGTAGTCGAAGAATGATAAGTTCTCGGAAGAGTGCACTAATCGGTCGCACTTCTGTTAGACTTAATAAACAATCACCACTTTCTAGAGATTATTAGTCGTACCTTTTAACTATGGGACTTTATCCTTTTTTAGTCGTTCTTTATTTTAGTACGAAAACGTTATGTACTAGCTATATATTTTTTTTCTGATTTCTCTTGTATATTCGGACGAATAATTACAATTCTTATTTTAAATTGGTAATATACTGAAATTGACAAAGTTGTTTTGGATATATACTTGTCAAATATTTTTTTAGTCGTTGATAATGTCGATTAAAATGATGTGGGGTTTACAATAGCTGGAACAAAAAAGGCATTTGATGTAATAAAGTGTCGAGGAAACTATAGACGAAAAAAAGCGTCGCTAGTGAAATAGAATATTGATGCAATAAACTGTGGTTAATCTTGACGCTAGATAGTGTCATTAAACTCGACACCTGTAAACGTCACAAATTTCCTGACGCTGAAAATAACCACGCTTTTGTGAAGCATCGAGAAAAAAAATAATGACGCTTTAAAGCTTCGAAATTCGCCAAAAAAGCGTCGTGAAAATCAGGAATTTGTAGTAGTGTTTAGGGGACGAGATTCTAGGTCTCGTTGTATTGGTGGCCTTGTGGGTGAAGCTACAAGATTATGAAGGGCTAGAAGACTCTTCCCGGCCGGGAAGAAAGCATCCCGACCGGGAAGGATGAGCCATCCCGACCGGGAAGGATGTCATCCCGATCGGGATGAGTGTACCAAAAATTGAGTTTTCTGGAGCACCATCCCGACCGGAATGGTGCCCTGCTCCTCCTTTTGCCTCTTCTTTGTCATGTGAGCCCATCCTACCACTTTATACCCCCTCCTAACCTCTTTACCTACCCTTGCACCTATCATATGACCCCTACATTTCATATACATACCCTCACCTCATCTTATCTTCACTACATACCGACTTTCACCTCAAATCTCACCCTCCTTATACCATTGCAAGTCTAGTACTTCAACCATGCAACCTATTCAAGTATGAAGAGGAATGACAATGATGAAGACAAGCTTTGTGCCATTAATGATCATTGGGACGATGGAGTTAGTGAGTTGCTAACCGATTGGTACGGCAACTATCCTTTCTTTTCCGTCTTTTATTGCTTGTCTCCCTTTGTACGTTCCCCTTCCCCTATCATTGTTGTGTCATGGTGGCCCTCGGGACCTTGGTAGTCATTTGTAACACCCCGTATTTTTCGAACAGTGTTAAAATTTAAATATTTATTTAAATAATATTTAACACTTGAAAATTTATTTTCGTGAATAATTTTTTTTTTCATCAACTTAAAATTATTTCTTTATAAAAACTTGGGAATTTATTTATTGAATTATTAACATTTTAATTTTCGTTAACTCAAGTTTAAAACACGAGAAAACATTTTTATGAATAGTAATATGTCGTCCCGACAATTTAAAATAATTTTCCAGGTTATAAAACAATAAAATGATCTATCGATTTATTAAAATAATATTTCAAAACCTACGTGCGCAAAGACGTAACTCGAACAACTGATATCGCCCGTCTAAGGACACATGGCACGATTTCCTAGGTGGAAAATGCCACTTGCATTTGCCATCATTACGTGCATTTAATGCACGTACTTTCACACGATTCATCGTCTGTTTTAGACACCGTCTCACGAGTCTTGTTTTGAAATCTAAATTTAAGGTTCCCGTTATTTTAATCTCTTAACCATTTACGTAAACTTTTTTTTAGAAAATGATTTTATTTTTAACTCGTGTAAAAATTCATTTATCGATATTTTCGAAACGTTTTTTGATTTCGAGTTCTAATTTCAATCTATAAATTCAAAATCAAAATTTTCGGTAACGATTTTTACTTAACTCGTCATGAATTTTTAAAAACGGATAATTGACCCGTATGAGGTCGATGTCACGCTTATCTCATACACATACATCACTTTGATTTGTCAACTTCAAATTTCCTATAAATACTACGTACTACCTTACAGATCAAAATTCATTTTTACAATTCATTTAATTTACTACTTCACTACTACTACTACTACCACCACTTCCACTATTTTCTTCTTCAAAAATTTCTTATACACATATATATATATACAAAGACTTCATTTTACAAAGGTAGTAAACTCACAAATCATCTTAAAAGTTACTACATCTTTAACAAAATCAAATTTTTTGACTAAAGTTCCCTTTATGTTCTTCATTTATTCATCAAGTTCTTATTTGTTTTGTTAAGTTAGTAATATAAACAAACACATATACACCATCCAATTTCTTATTCTCCTAAACACTTATATTTCCTCTTAGTTTACGTATACATTTTACTTAATAAAAAATCACTTCCTATGCTTATTATCTCTTGTGAGGCCGTGTTTGATTAGAAGAAGGTGAAGACTTTTCGAGACTAGAAAATGTAAAAAAATATGGCAACCTCTGATCTAATTCTCTAATAACTTTAATAAGTATATAATAAGCTACTAAGGTAACCAAGCTTTTCTTCTAACATCCTTTTTATATATAAGTATATTTATAATACTAATATAGTAATATGCTTAGTTTAATATTTAGGCTTATTTTATGACTAACATAACTAAGTTATATATATAAAAATGTTAGATGATTAATTTTAATGCTTTTTATTTTGGTTATAAGACTTATAGCAAATTTGATTTAGAGGACGTAGAGTTACTATGGGACCGATATTTACTTGTAGCGGACTTCGATTTAATTTTCGTTATGTAGTTTCGTTTATGACTAAAATAATGCGTTGACGAAAGTTCCACTATTAAATTTCTCATCACTTTAATTTTTGTTATATAAAAGAAAATGGATAAAAATAGTTAAAAGAACCTATAAAGAATAAAATCAATTTTTGGTTTTTTTAGTATCTCTTCATTTTTTTTTATTATTATTATTATTTATGTATTGTTTATTATTTGCACTATATTCCACTTTACTTTTGTTTTACATTTCTTGCTAATTAATTACTTTGTGTATTATGGTTTTGTTCATATTTTTCTTTTAGTATTATTTGTACTTATTTATATTTTGTAACAATGTGTATGTGGGTAACATACAAAAACATTTTATTTTAATCACATTTTATTTCATTTTAAGAAGACGGAAACTTTAAAGGTTACCTCGGATATATTAAATAAATTTATTTTATATTGAAAATTTTACATGACACCCATAATTATTAAAAGTAGTACCACGTCAAATTTCATAATTTTTAGATAAGTAGAAATTTAATTATGAAATTTTCATTATTTAGGATTTAAGGAATTACGTAAATTATTTTATCACTTTAAAAATTTGGAAATAAATATGTTAATTCTAATTACAATTTAAAGTTATGTCCTGCAAATTTTCATAATTTTTCATCGAGTTTTAGATCATCAAACGTAATTTACAAATATATTACTTAAAACCGAGTTTTGTTAAAAATCTTGTTTACTAGTTTAAAACTTTGTAGACACCCGCATTTCGACTGCCAGGTGTCTATGGAAGTTTCCAAAAAACACCCGATGATGATTGGACGCTAACGTGTTTCTACGCGCTCGGATACGGGCTCAAATCCATTAGTTGCTGGCTAACGCACTTACGGAGTACAAATCTCAAAAAATCAACCTCAAATTCAGGCCTAGTGGATCATTCCGAGTCAAACAAGACTAATTTGGGCCGAAACCGAAACCGGAAATAAAACTGACTTTTTAACGATTGGGTCAAACCCGGTCAAAGTCGTTTCCGAAACTTACAAAAACCGCCATACAATCATCAAAAGTCCAAGTCAAACACAAACCCATCATGAAACCCATGTCACGGTCCAAAGTCAACGGACTCACGCGACCCAGTTGGGCCACTCGATTGAGTGCCCGACCCACTCGATCGAGTGGGCCTGTTTCAGGCCCGACTGCAGGCGTATCGGGTCACTCGACCGAGTCAGACGCCTACTCGGTCGAGTAACCCTAACCGGGTGCCCTAGCAATGCCTATATAAACACCCCATGCAACACTCAATTGGACATCTTTACACAACCATAATCAATCCTTTACACAACTCTACAACCCTAATTCAAACCCTAGCAATACACTAACAAACCCTAAACCTAGTTTTAGGAAATCGAAACCCTAACCACCATAACTCAACCTTCATATACCTCGAAGCTCCCGTGTTAAAGCCGCGATTACGAGTCCGATCCGAGACAAGAACATGTAGGTTGAGGGTGCCAAAACCCCTTTCTTTCCTTCCTTCTCTTTCTCTCGTCATCTTTCTCCTTTTCACGTTTTTTTCATTTTTTTTATTATTTTCTTTATCGCATCATAATATCGATAATAATTAGTATAAAACATTAAAATACTTGTCGATTTGTGTCGAATGTGAATGATGGTGGGATAAGGAAAACCGAATATACAAGTGTACTGCACACAGCGTTGTCGGTCGCTTATCCCATCACCCCGATCATTTGATTATTGAAACAAGTTAACCTAAACAATAATTTGTTTATTTTTTGCATCGTTATTCAAGTCGCATATTCGCAATCGATTTTTGAAAACAAGCATTGTATTTTAATAAGGGTCGAAACCCGTTGACGCGGATCCGACATCACAATCTCTAGGGATTTATTTCGATGTCGGAGAAGCCGAGGGAATCAAGTCCTCTAATTCAAGCAAAGTGTCGATCCATTAGATTCTATACCAATTCCAAAATTGGATGTCGAATCTAGCGATCTAGTCCATAAATTAATTAGCGCGATTTACTCATATCGCGATAGTTAATTTAAGACGACTAAAATTAGTTTATTTATTTTTATTTTCACTCTAGTATTCCATATCGATTCAATAATCGAATATGGGATACAACGAGTATTCAAAATTAGAATCGAATATAAATCCCGCAATATTTATATTCGATTCAACAAAATCCGAGTCGAGCATAAGTTGTGCAATATTTATGTCCAATTCGGTAAAACCGTCGAATTATCAAAAATCAAAAGAAATTTCAAAATCAATAATAAAATTGCAAGCGAACCTGGTTCGTACAGGTGTCACTCGACCGAGTGCCTCGGCCACTCGATCGAGTGACATCACAAAAACCGAGCAGAATACGTTTTTCGACCTCCACTCGGTCGAGCCTCGCAATGACTCGATCGAGTGGAAACGTACTCGGCCGAGTTGGTCAGTAACTCGGTCGAGTGGGGTCACGAAATCCAGACAGAACCCTTTTCAGAGGTCCACTCGGTCGAGTCCCTCAATGACTCGGTCGAGTGGCCCCTTTATCGCGTCAAACCGCGAGTCCTATAAGTTACTCGAGTCTCGTTCATATCTTTTCATGACTTAGGTCAACACGCGCCTAATTAATCATGTGAAACATCTTTTCAAAACCATGCATTAATTCATTTGCATCATTCTATACAATTCAATATTTGCACAAACCGTTATCATTCGTTATATCATTACTAACCGTTTGTTCTTTTGTCAATTTAATTCTCGTTTATTTTATCGTACTAAATGAACCCGCATGCTAAAATACAACTTTGACGTTAATTTTAGTTGCATTAAATTGACATAGAAACCCTCTTTTCAATTTCTCACATGCTTAGGAAAACAATGTTTGCATAAGCATTTTTCATCGTCTAACTAGCGCGCGTATTAGAAAGTCACTCGAGATCTTAGTAGAGGCCGCTAGTGCGGGCGAGGTTGGGTGTCCTTTGTGGGCTTCCCAACACGTACCCTCACCCCTTACTCAGAACCTCGGTTTCCGGATGCCCGAAACCGTTGGCGCACGAGAGTCATTCAATACACGATATCCGATAATGCCGGTATCGGTATCAAATGCAAAGGGACGAGCCCAATAAACTCTGACATCGGAAATGGGCCGTATTTTGTATACGGCCCACTACGACATAGAGTGGGCTCGAATGGTTCCGAATAACCACAAAATTCGGTGGCGACTCCACATAGACCTAAATTTCAATTCGATCCATTCTCATATGGAGATTCATTCGCCTACCCAAACCCGTGCGTGGCCGCGTCGGGGTGGACCTATGTCATGTCCACATACTTTGAAAAATATAAAATTATTAAAATATGACTTGTTAAATAAATTTTCAGAAACTATAAAATTTTTACAAAAGTATTTTATTTAACTTTAATTTTTAAATAAACTAAAGAATTGTAAAATCATTAAAAAGGAATACGTTTTAATGTATAGAAACGTCAAGATTTCCAAAATCAATTACGTATGACTTAATATATATTTTTCCGAAACCTTAAGTCACAAATAGTATTTTATTATACCTTAGTCTATTTTAATAAAACCTTATTTAAAGAAATTTCGATTTAGAAATAAGTTTAAAATAAAGAAAACTTGTTTAAAGGTTATTTTTAGAAATTGACAAATGATAGGACGACACATGTCATGTGACCCTATTAAATTTTAAATCTATAATTTCTAAATTTAAATTTATAAACAAAAACAAAATATATATATATAAGGACTTAACGAAGTAAATAAACATTTATATCCAAAATAACGTATTTAGAAATAATATACCTTCTCAAATAAATGTTGTATGATATTTGGAATAAAATGTTTCAAGTGACCATTGAGGATTAAAGTATAACACTGTCACCTCGAAAGTAAGAATGTGGTAATTTGACTGTTTCAAATGAGTCCGACCAATTATTAAAGGTCACCAAATAAAATATTACATGATCACGGGTGACTTTTATATAAAGTTTACAATGAGAGTCTGGGGTCCGGATAGCTTGTGTTGGATACGTCATTGAGATGTCATCGACTGCACTTGTAATGAAAAGCAGACTCGGAGACTGCGGTCAAAGAGTCGACCTAGTGTTTAAGGTATTCGTCCTATGGCAGTGAGAGCTGCGGTTCAAGAGTCTGCGTAGGGTATGTGCGCATATATAGAGTACTTGATCAGTATTACTACCTTGGTAGCGGGGGCAGAACAGGATTCTTAAAACTGCGGGTACCCTCTTGTTGATGCAGAGAATGTAATCATCAGCTTTCATTCCGCTCAGAGCCCCGTCTGAATAAACATATAATATAATTGACGTCCGACCCAATTGAGCCTTATGGGTGAGATGTAAACCTCATAAGATCAGTTCGGTGTACGAGTTGGTAACACGGTTACTCTTACTGGTGAGATGCAAGTCAATAGGGTGTATCGGTGGTACTAGGAGCCACGACTCGTGTATTAATCTGTTTATGTGAAAATAAATCTTTAAAAAAAATCAAATGGCTGCCAACGTTCCATCTTTAAAAAAACTTTACCGTTTTTGATCACCTCACATGCCTATTAACTGAATTAAGGGAAACTATTTGTTAAGTGATATCCTTTAATATTTCTGTAAGCATGATATTTGTTAGTCACATGATTGTCTTATGTGTATAGAGTGATGTTAGAAGAACGGTTTGATTGCTGTCCCGCTCAGCGTCCACTGTTTTATTTTTTTTGCAGGTCTAAGATGTTGGGGAATCAAGCGAGAGAGATTTAATAATATGTTTGTATAAAATACAATTTATATTCTGTACTAAGTGAATCAAGACTATGTAATTAATAGTCGTTTATTATAAGGATCCGTAGCGATCCAGATTTATTTACACTCTGATATAATTTTAATTAAATGACTTAGATAATTGTCCGCATTATCTATTAATTCAAGTCATCGAAAATCCGGGTTGTTACAATTGGTATCAGAGCGACCTTGTGACCGTAAATGAGGATTAAACTTCATTTACCTAACGAGGAGCGCGCCTGGGTAGACTTACAAAAATACTAATACAATATTAGATCACTAAAAAGAGATTCACTTAGAAACTATTAGGATCCTATCTAATAATTTATCGGGGTACAATTGTCATTAAAGAGAAACGCAATGTATTTAAATGTTTACCTGTATAATTGTTGACATGCTATCTGCATAATTCTTTGTAAATTGACTACCTAACCTTTAGCATATTGGCTAGTTTAAATTTATTTTTTATCAATACGATAACCAAGAAGGAAGATCTTGAAACTCAGACCCATCAACTGGCCGCCCAGAGTTGGACGTTAGCATTGTCGCACCCCAACAAAACATCTTCCAAATCAACCCATGGAACCCAATCAAGATAACCATGATGAAGCATCAAGTACAGTTATGGTAACAAGATGAAAGGCACATGAATATCCAATACGTATAGATGTGTGTAGTATAGTAGACCTCAAGTCCTAGCTATGTGTCGACTTATATCTAATCGAGACTCTAGTGACCTACTTACCTAACTACCTCGTAGATTGGATATCACATGTTTGCCTATACTGTATTATTCTGAGAATGAGCCCTTTTGCCTACATTAATTTCTCAATAAACACCTCCTACCATATCTTCGAATTTTGTTCATCCTATTATTACTTTCCTAATTTTTCAAAACTAGTTAATCTGAATTTCACCTTTAGCTTTAACCTTCAACCTTTCAGTTATGATTTACTTGAACACAACATTGAACCCCAACCATCACCTATATCTTTAATTTAAACTTTAATTTTAGATGAACATTTTTTTATTATCAGAAATCTTTATACCTTCCTAATTGAATTGTTCATCAAACTAACCAAAATCTATGTCTGCAACTCTTTCAAGATTAGTAGACAAAAGTTTTTCGAATCTCAAACGTTTATGCTATCAATGAGCAACTTCTACTTATTCCTATCGCCATTTGAAACCCGAACCCTCTCAGTTTCTTTAGCTCATTCTTCTTTATCTGTGAAACTATTCACTAATCCAACTTCTTTCCTGAGTCAAACTAGTAATTCTTTTGCTTATCTTCCCTTTGTATATTCTTGTTAAAGTTGATTTTTTTATTTTTTTTAAATAAATTGTTAAAGTTGACTTTAATTAACTTGAAACTTGTTTATTTCAAACTGTTTGATCTTTTCTAAACCTTTATCTTATACCTTGAGGCCACCAAATGAGTTGCGTGTTTCCTAAACGTTATGCATATCATTCATCTCTACCCTTAGATTATATCATCCTTGATATCATGATTGCCTTAGCCTTTGCTATAAGAAAATAAAATAAACTTTGACACTCTCCTAATTCTAACCCTTTATTTAACCGGAGTATTGAAAAAGTTATTCATCTCAATTCTTATATAATTACATCTTCACTGAACCATGGTTACAACATCAGAGTGTGTAGTACTGCATGATGAACCCTTAACCTATCCACCATCGACATACATACTCGTGTCCCTATAGCACAATAGTATAATGGATCAAATATACTCTTCCCTATCTTTTTAAACCAACCATGATGGATCACTAACCTTTACCCTTTAGTTAACTCTTACAAATGATTGGATTTAGTACTCTTTTGATATTAAGTGTAAATATAATTGGTTCATAAGAGCTCATAAATATTAGGGAATCGAACGATGTGATTAAGTGTTATGACTTAAATTAATAGCTTTGAGGATGGATGATAAAGGATCACTGAAAAATTTGAGAGTGTTAACTTGTAACTGAGGAAATCAAAGAAATCAAAATTAAGGGAGATCAGACCTATATATACTAGGTAATTTGAAGAGAACCTAGGTCAGACATGTGATCCGTGAAATTTGAGACTCATTCACTAGGATTAGGAAATTTTAATGAACCTAAAAGTGTGTAGATGTAATGATCACTGAGGTTTGATTTATATGGAATTAGATTGAGAACGAATATGAATGAGAAGAACACCGCTTGAGGAATCGTGTAATGATATTTGAGGGATTAAGCTTACGTAGATTAATGATATAAAACGCAACCCATGAATCTTTAACAATGGAAAATAGAGAAGTAGCTTGAAGCGACAGTATAGTGATGAACTCTTAATGTAGTATCATCTATATACTTTGAGGATATTAGTTAGTACTGAGTATTATTGATATGTATAATGGATCGTTCTAATTTAGGAACCTTTGATTATATAATGGTTCATTTTCTTTTAAAGATATTATGAAGTATTATTGTCATGAATTGAGGGCTGAATTGCAAATAGATTTATACACAACATTGAATAAGTATGAAAACCCCTAACCTTATGGAATATATATAGTTTTTTTTTAAGACCAACTTATCTCGAGTAACCTTATCAAAATGGTTCATGATTGATGTGTTATGTTCTCTCTCATACTAAATCATTTCATACTATCTCCACTTTTTATGATTGGACATCATTCTCGTTCACTCCTCAAACCAAGACATTCCTTGATCATCAATGCTCTTCTTATGATACTTTGTTCTTACCTTATTGATTAATTGAAGTCGTGTTGTCATTTCTTTGCCCAACTTCGTATCATAAATGAACCTAAGTCAACCTCCAACCCTTACCATTGGTATTGAATTCTAGTTTTACTTTCAATCAACCTATTGATCTATTATATATTCTTCGAAGTAACTTATCTCAAATTTATTCTCCTATTTGAGATATTACAACCCCGTATCTTTGATTCTCACTTCACATATGCTCTCCATAACCCAAACTTTGATTTAAATTTCTTTTTGACAAACTTCAACTTCATCTTCTGCCGTCATCAAGGAGAGGTCTTATGATAGAGTGATCTGTAGTGTCATTCTATTAATAATTTTTCATAAACATTCATTATTAATACCACTTCTAATTTGTATGTCGTTCACTTTGCTTCCTAAACTCAGTACTTTAGCTAACCATACCTTCATATATGGCCTTAAAGTTTTCTCCATGTATCTCTAGTCGAGTAAACATTAACCAGACTTACCTACATAGACCATGGTATAATTTCTGGTTAGGACCTTTATCTTTACGTTATGATACTAACACGGGTAGATGACGCACCAACAATGCAAAAAGTAAGGAAACAACTCCACAAGACCTGACGGAAGGACAAACCGCAACAAGATGAACCTGTTCAAGTTATTGTCAAAGGATGTCACTAAGAAACTCGAATACAGAATCATGATCATGGCCTGTATATACTAGTAGGATTTCAACCAGAATCGTTGTATGAATCTTGGCCGAGAACTCTACTAACCTAGTATTTGTTTTTACCTACCTGACCTTTTGTCGACTTTAAAACACTTATAGAATGAGAACCACAACTTATGTTTTTAGATGTGTCTTACATATTAAACCTTTCATAACATTAACCAATCGCAAGATTTAGACCATAGTGTTCTAACCCAACTCTTAACCACATTGTTATGAGAGAGAGAGAGAGAGAGAGAGAGAGAGAGAGAGAGAACCCTGGAGGTCGAATAAATGTTCAAGAGACCAATACCTTCTATTTCTGGAGCTAGTATTTGAGAATATTAAGGAGAATGATCATCGATTGAACTTATTTGAGGATTATCATTTCAAACATCGAAATGCATTTTGAGGAATTCTATGTTCAACATACTTTGTCGGATCTCTAGAATCTGATTTGATTGATTGATTTAAATACAATTTTTTTTTGGAATCCCTAGAAATACCGTATCTATTTTGGAGAACCACTTTACTGTGAATAATGGTTGATAATATTACAAACCTTAAGTGTCATACTTGTAAACCAAAAGGACGCTTGTGAACCAAGAAATTTTTTATCTGAATAAGTTAATATTAACCCGTTGTTTAATTTGAGGAATAAAGCAACAGAGTGATAATTTTGAATTTAAGAACTCTAGAAATCCAACATGAGAATTCAGGATTAACCTCGTCGTGACCGACGAAAACACTTGAGGATCAACCTTAAGGAATCAACCTTGTTCATGGGAAATATTAATGTTGTCATAGGAACATCGAACTTTTGTATATTCTATGTTTTGAAACATACGCGGGAAGTGTCTTACTAGACCCAAAAGTACCCTAGGCTACGAACACCTAGAGCTTGTGTGAAAATTAGGACAACCTTATTGCTTAATAAATTTATACACTAAGAGAAACTAACGTTATCCACGAGACAACACCTTTCAATTTTAAGAAATATAGACATCACAACGTTTTGGAGATAGAACAAACCATAAACCAAATCTTGAGAATCATTCGAGATTAAATTGTGCAATTATATGGGAATTTAGTATCTACCGTTAGATCAATAATACCTACTATACCAATTTCGGATATACACCCTATGTAAAACATTTGCGGAGAGTCAAATATGCGAGCAAGCCATTGAGGAGCCAAGGCTTCCGTGCGAGAGAAATTCTAACATTTTTTTTTCGTAGTGTCTTAAACCACGTTTTTTGCTTAAGTTATGCCGGGAATTTCGAGGACGAAATTGTTTTAAGAAGGGTGGACTGTAACACTCCGTATTTTTCGAACAGTGTTAAAATTTAAATATTTTTTTAAAAATATTTAACACTTGAAAAATTATTTTCGTGAATAAATTTTTTTTTTTTCGTCAACTTAAAATTATTTCTTTATAAAAACTTGGGAATTTATTTATTGAATTATTAACATTTTAATTTTCGTTAACTCAAGTTTAAAACACGAGAAAACATTTTTATGAATAGTAATATGTCGTCCCGACAATTTAAAATAATTTTCCAGGTTATAAAACATTAAAATGATCTACCGATTTATTAAAATAATATTTCAAAACCTACGTGCGCAAAGACGTAACTCGAACAACTGATATCGCCCGTCTAAGGACACATGGCACGATTTCCTAGGTGGAAAATGCCACTTGCATTTGCCATCATTACGTGCATTTAATGCACGTACTTTCACACGATTCATCGTCTGTTTTAGACACCGTCTCATGAGTCTTGTTTTGAAATCTAAATTTAAGGTTCCCGTTATTTTAATCTCTTAACCATTTACGTAAACTTTTTTTTAGAAAATGATTTTATTTTTAACTCGTGTAAAAATTCATTTATCGATATTTTCGAAACGTTTTTTGATTTCGAGTTCTAATTTCAATCTATAAATTCAAAATCAAAATTTTCGGTAACGATTTTTACTTAACTCGTCATGAATTTTTAAAAACGGATAATTGACCCATATGAGGTCGATGTCACGCTTATCTCATACACATACATCACTTTGATTTGTCAACTTCAAATTTCCTATAAATACTACGTACTACCTTACACATCAAAATTCATTTTTACAATTCATTTAATTTACTACTTTACTACTACTACTACCACCACTTCCACTATTTTCCTCTTCAAAAATTTCTTATACATATATATATTTACAAAGACTTCAGTAAACTTACAAATCATCTTAAAAGTTACTACATCTTTAACAAAATCAATTTTTTTTACTAAAGTTCCCTTTATGTTCTTCATTTATTCAAGTTCTTATTTGTTTTGTTAAGTTAGTAATATAACAAACACATATACACCATCCAATTTCTTATTCTCCTAAACACTTATATTTCCTCTTAGTTTACGTATACATTTTACTTAATAAAAAATCACTTCCTCTCCTTATTATCTCTTGTGAGGCCGTGTTTGATTAGAAGAAGGTGATGAATTTTCGAGACTAGAAAATGTAAAAAAATCTGGCAACCTCTGATCTAATTCTCTAATAACTTTAATAAGTATATAATAAGCTACCAAGGTAACCAAGCTTTTCTTCTAACATCCTTTTTATATATAAGTATATTTATGTTACTAATATAGTAATATGCTTAGTTAAATATTTAGGCTTATTTTATGACTAACATAGCTAAGTTATATATATAAAAATGTTAGATGATTAATTTTAATGCTTTTTATTTTGGTTATTAGACTTATAGTAAATTTGATTTAGAGGACGTAGAGTTACTATGGGACCGAAATTTACTTGTAGCGGACTTCGATTTAATTTTCGTTATGTAGTTTTGTTTATGACTAAAATAATGCCTTGACGAAAGTTCCACTATTAAATTTCTCATCACTTTAATTTTTGTTATATAAAAGAAAATGGATAAAAATGGTTAAAAGAACCTATAAAGAATAAAATCAATTTTTGTTGTTTTTAGTATCTCTTCATTTTTTTTTGTAAGAATGGTATTTCTCTTATTCATCCATAAAGGGTAGTTAAGAGAATGACTTACAAAAGACATATCCTTTACTCTTTGTAAGGCCAAAGAGCATTAAAGTAAAACAAAAGAGAAGCCCTTAGCCCTATTATAACAAAAGGATGCTAGAGTGTTTTATTGCTAAACGGGCCTTTATCTCAGCTTTGAAGATTGCTAGACGTTGCTCCACTGTATTGTCCACCCCATTGAATAATCTGCTATTTCTTTCAGCCCATATATGGTAAACCAAGGCACATCCAGCAACAATAAACCATTCCTTTTGCCAAGGCCTTTGTGGTTTGTATAAGGCTCTTCTAAGCATATTGGCGATAGTAGATCCTGATGTATTTATACGTAGCCAGTTCATAAGGTCACTCCATAATTGTTGAGCATAAGAGCATTTGAAGAACAAGTGGACATGTGATTCTGCAGCAGTTTTGCATAGAATACACCTGTTTACAAATATCAGCCCCTTCTCCTGAAGTTTGTCAATAGTCGGGAGCTTGTTTTGAACTGCAAATGAAAGAGTAATCCTATGTTTCGGGATGACTGAAGCAACCCTGACCGCCCTTAAAGGGAGAATTTTTGATGACTTAGTTCGAAAACAAGAATAGCATTTCTGTGCATTGAACTTTGCTGCAGCAGTCCAACTATTTATCAGCCGTCTGCCGTTAGATATACTTCCAGTCTGCAGCAGTATTTCATCTCTAACTTTCACAAGACTCCTTAATGCATCAGAATAGCTATTGTTTATCTGAATATCCCAAACAGATTTGCCTTTAAGAATGTAAGTCTTGATCCAAGTAATCCAAAGACTAGAACGATTATTTTCAATTTGCCAAAGCCATTTTGCAATTTGCGTTTTGTTCCATGATTAGCTCATTAATGTTCAGTCCACCTTCAATCCAAGGTGAACAAATAGATTTCCAACTCTTCATACAAAGTTTTCTTCTGTCCAAATTGCCCGACCAGAAGAAGTCCTTGCATAGTCTATTAATCAACTTCAATACGTTTTTAGGAAGTAATGCAGTTGCACACCAGAAGTTTGCCAGACCAAAGACAACCGAATTGAGAAGTTCTATTCTTCCTGCATAAGAGAAATTAGACGCTGACCAGTGCATTAGAGCATTCTGCACCTTCACAATTAAGTCTCCATAGTTAGTCAGGTTGTTGTGTATAGGGTTTAGGGGCATTCCCAAATATTTACATGGGAGTTTTCCCTCAATAAAACCAGATTATTCAATGATAGCATGTTTGACAACTGCTGATACGCCTCCAAAGAATATCTCGGTCTTGTCTTCATTTATACTTACGCCAGACATACTCGTGAAGTCATTAAGAGTTTTCTTGACTGCAATGATGGATAGTACATCCCCTCTTACAAAAACCATTAAGTCATCCGCAAATACCAAATGTGTAAGAGCCAACTTGGTACATTTAGGATGAGCAGATACATTTGGGATCTTATTCAACCTCCTAAGATATCTTGAGAGTATCTCCATGCTAAGCACAAATAGATAAGGCGATATGGGGTCCCCTTGACGTATTCCACTTTTACCCTTGATAAAACCAACCACTCCCCCATTCAAGTTAAAGGAGAACCAAGCCCCTGATATACACTTCATAATCCACTGAATGAATTGGGGTGGGAAGTTAAACACAGTAAGCATATTTTGTATAAAGGGCCATTGTAGGGAGTCGAAAGCTTTTCTCATATCAATCTTAAGGAGGCATCTAGGTGTCAAATAGGACCTCCTATATCCCTTAATCAGAGCTTGTGAGAGAGCGATATTGTCATGGATGTTCCTTCCCTCAATAAAAGCGGCCTGTTCAGGTCCAATTATCATGGAAACTACTTGCTTTCAATCTGTTAGCAATTATCTTACTAATTGTTTTATAGACGGTTGTACAGCATGCTATAGGTCTATCCATATATATATATATATATATATATATATATATATATATATATATATATATATATATATATATATATACATACATATATATATATATATATATATATATATACAAAGACTTCATTTTACAAAGGTAGTAAACTCACAAATCATCTTAAAAGTTACTACATCTTTAACAAAATCAAATTTTTTGACTAAAGTTCCCTTTATGTTCTTCATTTATTCATCAAGTTCTTATTTGTTTTGTTAAGTTAGTAATATAACAAACACATATACACCATCCAATTTCTTATTCTCCTAAACACTTATATTTCCTCTTAGTTTACGTATACATTTTACTTAATAAAAAATCACTTCCTATGCTTATTATCTCTTGTGAGGCCGTGTTTGATTAGAAGAAGGTGAAGAATTTTCGAGACTAGAAAATGTAAAAAAATATGGCAACCTCTGATCTAATTCTCTAATAACTTTAATAAGTATATAATAAGCTACTAAGGTAACCAAGCTTTTCTTCTAACATCCTTTTTATATATAAGTATATTTATAATACTAATATAGTAATATGCTTAGTTTAATATTTAGGCTTATTTTATGACTAACATAACTAAGTTATATATATAAAAATGTTAGATGATTAATTTTAATGCTTTTTATTTTGGTTATAAGACTTATAGCAAATTTGATTTAGAGGACGTAGAGTTACTATGGGACCGATATTTACTTGTAGCGGACTTCGATTTAATTTTCGTTATGTAGTTTCGTTTATGACTAAAATAATGCGTTGACGAAAGTTCCACTATTAAATTTCTCATCACTTTAATTTTTGTTATAATAAAAGAAAATGGATAAAAATAGTTAAAAGAACCTATAAAGAATAAAATCAATTTTTGGTTTTTTTAGTATCTCTTCATTTTTATTATTATTATTATTATTTATGTATTGTTTATTATTTGCACTATATTCCACTTTACTTTTGTTTTACATTTCTTGCTAATTAATTACTTTGTGTATTATGGTTTTGTTCATATTTTTCTTTTAGTATTATTTGTACTTATTTATATTTTGTAACAATGTGTATGTGGGTAACATACAAAAACATTTTATTTTAATCACATTTTATTTCATTTTAAGAAGACGGAAACTTTAAAGGTTACCTCGGATATATTAAATAATTTTTTTTTATATTGAAAATTTTACACGACACCCATAATTATTAAAAGTAGTACCACGTCAAATTTCATAATTTTTAGATAAGTAGAAATTTAATTATGAAATTTTCATTATTTAGGATTTAAGGAATTACGTAAACTATTTTATCACTTTAAAAATTTGGAAATAAATATGTTAATTCTAATTATAATTTAAACTTATGTCCTGCAAATTTTCATAATTTTTCATCGAGTTTTAGATCATCAAACGTAATTTACAAATATATTACTTAAAACCGAGTTTTGATAAAAATCTTGTTTACTAGTTTTAAACTTTGTAGACACCCGCATTTCGACTGCCAGGTGTCTATGGAAGTTTCCAAAAAACACCCGATGATGATTGGACGCTAACGTGTTTCTACGCGCTCGGATACGGGCTCAAATCCATTAGTTGCTGGCTAACGCACTTACGGAGTACAAATCTAAAAAAATCAACCTCAAATTCAGGCCTAGTGGATCATTCCGAGTCAAACAAGACTAATTTGGGCCGAAACCAAAACCGGAAATAAAACCGACTTTTTAACGATTGGGTCAAACCCGGTCAAAGTCGTTTCCAAAACTTACAAAAACCGCCATACAATCATCAAAAGTCCAAGTCAAACACAAACCCATCATGAAACCCATGTCACGGTCCAAAGTCAACGGACTCACGCGACCCAGTTGGGCCACTCGATTGAGTGCCCGACCCACTCGATCGAGTGGGCCTGTTTCAGGCCCGACTGCAGGCGTATCGGGTCACTCGACCGAGTCAGACGCCTACTCGGTCGAGTAACCCTAACCGGGTGCCCTAGCAATGCCTATATAAACACCCCATGCAACACTCAATTGGACATCTTTACACAACCATAATCAATCCTTTACACAACTCTACAACCCTAATTCAAACCCTAGCAATACACTAACAAACCCTAAACCTAGTTTTAGGAAATCGAAACCCTAACCACCATAACTCAACCTTCATATACCTCGAAGCTCCCGTGTTAAAGCCGCGATTACGAGTCCGATCCGAGACAAGAACATGTAGGTTGAGGGTGCCAAAACCCCTTTCTTTCCTTCCTTCTCTTTCTCTCGTCATCTTTCTCCTTTTCACGTTTTTTTCATTTTTTTTATTATTTTCTTTATCGCATCATAATATCGATAATAATTAGTATAAAACATTAAAATACTTGTCGATTTGTGTCGAATGTGAATGATGGTGGGATAAGGAAAACCGAATATACAAGTGTACTGCACACAGCGTTGTCGGTCGCTTATCCCATCACCCCGATCATTTGATTATTGAAACAAGTTAACCTAAACAATAATTTGTTTATTTTTTGCATCGTTATTCAAGTCGCATATTCGCAATCGATTTTTGAAAACAAGCATTGTATTTTAATAAGGGTCGAAACCCGTTGACGCGGATCCGACATCACAATCTCTAGGGATTTATTTCGATGTCGGAGAAGCCGAGGGAATCAAGTCCTCTAATTCAAGCAAAGTGTCGATCCATTAGATTCTATACCAATTCCATAATTGGATGTCGAATCTAGCGATCTAGTCCATAAATTAATTAGCGCGATTTACTCATATCGCGATAGTTAATTTAAGACGACTAAAATTAGTTTATTTATTTTTATTTTCACTCTAGTATTCCATATCGACTCAATAATCGAATATGGGATACAACGAGTATTCAAAATTAGAATCGAATATAAATCCCGCAATATTTATATTCGATTCAACAAAATCCGCGATTTATAAAATCCGAGTCGAGCATAAGTTGTGCAATATTTATGTCCAATTCGGTAAAACCGTCGAATTATCAAAAATCAAAAGAAATTTCAAAATCAATAATAAAATTGCAAGCGAACCTGGTTCGTACAGGTGTCACTCGACCGAGTGCCTCGGCCACTCGATCGAGTGACATCACAAAAACCGAGCAGAATACGTTTTTCGACCTCCACTCGGTCGAGCCTCGCAATGACTCGATCGAGTGGAAACGTACTCGGCCGAGTTGGTCAGTAACTCGGTCGAGTGGGGTCACGAAATCCGGACAGAACCCTTTTCAGAGGTCCACTCGGTCGAGTCCCTCAATGACTCGGTCGAGTGGCCCCTTTATCGCGTCAAACCGCGAGTCCTATAAGTTACTCGAGTCTCGTTCATATCTTTTCATGACTTAGGTCAACACGCGCCTAATTAATCATGTGAAACATCTTTTCAAAACCATGCATTAATTCATTTGCATCATTCTATACAATTCATTATTTGCACAAACCGTTATCATTCGTTATATCATTACTAACCGTTTGTTCTTTTGTCAATTTAATTCTCGTTTATTTTATCGTACTAAATGAACCCGCATGCTAAAATACAACTTTGACGTTAATTTTAGTTGCATTAAATTGACATAGAAACCCTCTTTTCAATTTCTCACATGCTTAGGAAAACAATGTTTGCATAAGCATTTTTCATCGTCTAACTAGCGCGCGTATTAGAAAGTCACTCGAGATCTTAGTAGAGGCCGCTAGTGCGGGCGAGGTTGGGTGTCCTTTGTGGGCTTCCCAACACGTACCCTCACCCCTTACTCAGAACCTCGGTTTCCGGATGCCCGAAACCGTTGGCGCACGAGAGTCATTCAATACACGATATCCGATAATGCCGGTATCGGTATCAAATGCAAAGGGACGAGCCTAATAAACTCTGACATCGGAAATGGGCCGTATTTTGTATACGGCCCACTACGACATAGAGTGGGCTCGAATGGTTCCGAATAACCACAAAATTCGGTGGCGACTCCACATAGACCTAAATTTCAATTCGATCCATTCTCATATGGAGATTCATTCGCCTACCCAAACCCGCGCGTGGCCGCGTCGGGGTGGACCTATGTCATGTCCACATACTTTGAAAAATATAAAATTATTAAAATATGACTTGTTAAATAAATTTTCAGAAACTATAAAATTTTTACAAAAGTATTTTATTTAACTTTAATTTTTAAATAAACTAAAGAATTGTAAAATCATTAAAAAGGAATACGTTTTAATGTATAGAAACGTCAAGATTTCCAAAATCAATTACGTATGACTTAATATATATTTTTCCGAAACCTTATGTCACAAATAGTATTTTATTATACCTTAGTCTATTTTAATAAAACCTTATTTAAAGAAATTTCGATTTAGAAATAAGTTTAAACTAAAGAAAACTTGTTTAAAGGTTATTTTTAGAAATTGACAAATGATAGGACGACACATGTCATGTGACCCTATTAAATTTTAAATCTATAATTTCTAAATTTAAATTTATAAACAAAAACAAAATATATATAAGGACTTAACGATGTAAATAAACATTTATATCCAAAATAACGTATTTAGAAATAATGTACCTTCTCAAATAAATGTTGTATGATATTTGGAATAAAATGCTTCAAGTGACCATTGAGGATTAAAGTATAACACTGTCACCTCGAAAGTAAGAATGTGGTAATTTGACTGTTTCAAATGAGTCCGACCAATTATTAAAGGTCACCAAATAAAATATTACTTGATCACGGGTGACTTTTATATAAAGTTTACAATGCGAGTCTGGGGTCCGGAAAGCTTGTGTTGGATACGTCATTGAGATGTCATCGACTGCACTTGTAATGAAAAGCAGACTCGGAGACTGCGGTCAAAGAGTCGACCTAGTGTTTAAGGTATTCGTCCTATGGCAGTGAGAGCTGCGGTTCAAGAGTCTGCGTAGGGTATGTGCGCATATATAGAGTACTTGATCAGTATTACTACCTAGGTAGCGGGGGCAGAACAGGATTCTTAAAACTGCGGGTACCCTCTTGTTGATGCAGAGAATGTAATCATCAGCTTTCATTCCGCTCAGAGCCCCGTCTGAATAAACATATAATATAATTGACGTCCGACCCAATTGAGCCTTATGGGTGAGATGTAAACCTCATAAGATCAGTTCGGTCTACGAGTTGGTAACACGGTTACTCTTACTGGTGAGATGCAAGTCAATAGGGTGTATCGGTGGTACTAGGAGCCACGACTCGTGTATTAATCTGTTTATGTGAAAATAAATCTTTAAAAAAAATCAAATGGCTGCCAACGTTCCATCTTTAAAAAAACTTTACCGTTTTTGATCACCTCACATGCCTATTAACTGAATTAAGGGAAACTATTTGTTAAGTGATATCCTTTAATATTTCTGTAAGCATGATATTTGTTAGTCACATGATTGTCTTATGTGTATAGAGTGATGTTAGAAGAACGGTTTGATTGCTGTCCCGCTCAGCGTCCACTGTTTTATTTTTTTTGCAGGTCTAAGATGTTGGGGAATCGAGCGAGATAGATTTAATAATATGTTTGTATAAAATACAATTTATATTCTGTACTAAGTGAATCAAGACTATGTAATTAATAGTCGTTTATTATAAGGATCCGTAGCGATCCAGATTTATTTACACTCTGATATAATTTTAATTAAATGACTTAGATAATTTTCCGCATTATCTATTAATTCAAGTCATCGAAAATCCGGGTTGTTACAATTGGTATCAGAGCGACCTTGTGACCGTAAATGAGGATTAAACTTCATTTACCTAACGAGGAGCGCGCCTGGGTAGACTTACAAAAATACTAATACAATATTAGATCACTAAAAAGAGATTCACTTAGAAACTATTAGGATCCTATCTAATAATTTATCGGGGTACAATTGTCATTAAAGAGAAACGCAATGTATTTAAATGTTTACCTGTATAATTGTTGACATGCTATCTGCATAATTCTTTGTAAATTGACTACCTAACCTTTAGCATATTGGCTAGTTTAAATTTATTTTTTATCAATACGATAACCAAGAAGGAAGATCTTGAAACTCAGACCCATCAACTGGCCGCCCAGAGTTGGACGTTAGCATTGTCGCACCCCAACAAAACATCTTCCAAATCAACCCATGGAACCCAATCAAGATAACCATGATGAAGCATCAAGTACAGTTATGGTAACAAGATGAAAGGCACATGAATATCCAATACGTATAGATGTGTGTAGTATAGTAGACCTCAAGTCCTAGCTATGTGTCGACTTATATCTAATCGAGACTCTAGTGACCTACTTACCTAACTACCTCGTAGATTGGATATCACATGTTTGCCTATACTGTATTATTCTGAGAATGAGCCCTTTTGCCTACATTAATTTCTCAATAAACACCTCCTACCATATCTTCGAATTTTGTTCATCCTATTATTACTTTCCTAATTTTTCAAAACTAGTTAATCTGAATTTCACCTTTAGCTTTAACCTTCAACCTTTCAGTTATGATTTACTTGAACACAACATTGAACCCCAACCATCACCTATATCTTTAATTTAAACTTTAATTTTAGATGAACATTTTTTTATTATCAGAAATCTTTATACCTTCCTAATTGAATTGTTCATCAAACTAACCAAAATCTATGTCTGCAACTCTTTCAAGATTAGTAGACAAAAGTTTTTCGAATCTCAAACGTTTATGCTATCAATGAGCAACTTCTACTTATTCCTATCGCCATTTGAAACCCGAACCCTCTCAGTTTCTTTAGCTCATTCTTCTTTATCTGTGAAACTATTCACTAATCCAACTTCTTTCCTGAGTCAAACTAGTAATTCTTTTGCTTATCTTCCCTTTGTATATTCTTGTTAAAGTTGATTTTTTTATTTTTTTTAAATAAATTGTTAAAGTTGACTTTAATTAACTTGAAACTTGTTTATTTCAAACTGTTTGATCTTTTCTAAACCTTTATCTTATACCTTGAGGCCACCAAATGAGTTGCGTGTTTCCTAAACGTTATGCATATCATTCATCTCTACCCTTAGATTATATCATCCTTGATATCATGATTGCCTTAGCCTTTGCTATAAGAAAATAAAATAAACTTTGACACTCTCCTAATTCTAACCCTTTATTTAACCGGAGTATTGAAAAAGTTATTCATCTCAATTCTTATATAATTACATCTTCACTGAACCATGGTTACAACATCAGAGTGTGTAGTACTGCATGATGAACCCTTAACCTATCCACCATCGACATACATACTCGTGTCCCTATAGCACAATAGTATAATGGATCAAATATACTCTTCCCTATCTTTTTAAACCAACCATGATGGATCACTAACCTTTACCCTTTAGTTAACTCTTACAAATGATTGGATTTAGTACTCTTTTGATATTAAGTGTAAATATAATTGGTTCATAAGAGCTCATAAATATTAGGGAATCGAACGATGTGATTAAGTGTTATGACTTAAATTAATAGCTTTGAGGATGGATGATAAAGGATCACTGAAAAATTTGAGAGTGTTAACTTGTAACTGAGGAAATCAAAGAAATCAAAATTAAGGGAGATCAGACCTATATATACTAGGTAATTTGAAGAGAACCTAGGTCAGACATGTGATCCGTGAAATTTGAGACTCATTCACTAGGATTAGGAAATTTTAATGAACCTAAAAGTGTGTAGATGTAATGATCACTGAGGTTTGATTTATATGGAATTAGATTGAGAACGAATATGAATGAGAAGAACACCGCTTGAGGAATCGTGTAATGATATTTGAGGGATTAAGCTTACGTAGATTAATGATATAAAACGCAACCCATGAATCTTTAACAATGGAAAATAGAGAAGCAGCTTGAAGCGACAGTATAGTGATGAACTCTTAATGTAGTATCATCTATATACTTTGAGGATATTAGTTAGTACTGAGTATTATTGATATGTATAATGGATCGTTCTAATTTAGGAACCTTTGATTATATAATGGTTCATTTTCTTTTAAAGATATTATGAAGTATTATTGTCATGAATTGAGGGCTGAATTGCAAATAGATTTATACACAACATTGAATAAGTATGAAAACCCCTAACCTTATGGAATATATATAGTTTTTTTTTAAGACCAACTTATCTCGAGTAACCTTATCAAAATGGTTCATGATTGATGTGTTATGTTCTCTCTCATACTAAATCATTTCATACTATCTCCACTTTTTATGATTGGACATCATTCTCGTTCACTCCTCAAACCAAGACATTCCTTGATCATCAATGCTCTTCTTATGATACTTTGTTCTTACCTTATTGATTAATTGAAGTCGTGTTGTCATTTCTTTGCCCAACTTCGTATCATAAATGAACCTAAGTCAACCTCCAACCCTTACCATTGGTATTGAATTCTAGTTTTACTTTCAATCAACCTATTGATCTATTATATATTCTTCGAAGTAACTTATCTCAAATTTATTCTCCTATTTGAGATATTACAACCCCGTATCTTTGATTCTCACTTCACATATGCTCTCCATAACCCAAACTTTGATTTAAATTTCTTTTTGACAAACTTCAACTTCATCTTCTGCCGTCATCAAGGAGAGGTCTTATGATAGAGTGATCTGTAGTGTCATTCTATTAATAATTTTTCATAAACATTCATTATTAATACCACTTCTAATTTGTATGTCGTTCACTTTGCTTCCTAAACTCAGTACTTTAGCTAACCATACCTTCATATATGGCCTTAAAGTTTTCTCCATGTATCTCTAGTCGAGTAAACATTAACCAGACTTACCTACATAGACCATGGTATAATTTCTGGTTAGGACCTTTATCTTTACGTTATGATACTAACACGGGTAGATGACGCACCAACAATGCAAAAAGTAAGGAAACAACTCCACAAGACCTAACGGAAGGACAAACCGCAACAAGATGAACCTGTTCAAGTTATTGTCAAAGGATGTCACTAAGAAACTCGAATACAGAATCATGATCATGGCCTGTATATACTAGTAGGATTTCAACCAGAATCGTTGTATGAATCTTGGCCGAGAACTCTACTAACCTAGTATTTGTTTTTACCTACCTGACCTTTTGTCGACTTTAAAACACTTATAGAATGAGAACCACAACTTATGTTTTTAGATGTGTCTTACATATTAAACCTTTCATAACATTAACCAATCGCAAGATTTAGACCATAGTGTTCTAACCCAACTCTTAACCACATTGTTATGAGAGAGAGAGAGAGAGAGAGAGAGAGAACCCTGGAGGTCGAATAAATGTTCAAGAGACCAATACCTTCTATTTCTGGAGCTAGTATTTGAGAATATTAAGGAGAATGATCATCGATTGAACTTACTTGAGGATTATCATTTCAAACATCGAAATGCATTTTGAGGAATTCTATGTTCAACATACTTTGTCGGATCTCTAGAATCTGATTTGATTGATTGATTTAAATACAATTTTTTTTTGGAATCCCTAGAAATACCGTATCTATTTTGGAGAACCACTTTACTGTGAATAATGGTTGATAATATTACAAACCTTAAGTGTCATACTTGTAAACCAAAAGGACGCTTGTGAACCAAGAAATTTTTTATCTGAATAAGTTAAGATTAACCCGTTGTTTAATTTGAGGAATAAAGCAACAGAGTGATAATTTTGAATTTAAGAACTCTAGAAATCCAACATGAGAATTCAGGATTAACCTCGTCGTGACCGACGAAAACACTTGAGGATCAACCTTAAGGAATCAACCTTGTTCATGGGAAATATTAATGTTGTCATAGGAACATCGAACTTTTGTATATTCTATGTTTTGAAACATACGCGGGAAGTGTCTTACTAGACCCAAAAGTACCCTAGGCTACGAACACCTAGAGCTTGTGTGAAAATTAGGACAACCTTATTGCTTAATAAATTTATACACTAAGAGAAACTAACGTTATCCACGAGACAACACCTTTCAATTTTAAGAAATATAGACATCACAACGTTTTGGAGATAGAACAAACCATAAACCAAATCTTGAGAATCATTCGAGATTAAATTGTGCAATTATATGGGAATTTAGTATCTACCGTTAGATCAATAATACCTACTATACCAATTTCGGATATACACCCTATGTAAAACATTTGCGGAGAGTCAAATATGCGAGCAAGCCATTGAGGAGCCAAGGCTTCCGTGCGAGAGAAATTCTAACATTTTTTTTTCGTAGTGTCTTAAACCACGTTTTTTGCTTAAGTTATGCCGGGAATTTCGAGGACGAAATTGTTTTAAGAAGGGTGGACTGTAACACTTCGTATTTTTCGAACAGTGTTAAAATTTAAATATTTTTTTAAAAATATTTAACACTTGAAAAATTATTTTCGTGAATAAAATTTTTTTTTTTCGTCAACTTAAAATTATTTCTTTATAAAAACTTGGGAATTTATTTATTGAATTATTAACATTTTAATTTTCGTTAACTCAAGTTTAAAACACGAGAAAACATTTTTATGAATAGTAATATGTCGTCCCGACAATTTAAAATAATTTTCCAGGTTATAAAACATTAAAATGATCTACCGATTTATTAAAATAATATTTCAAAACCTACGTGCGCAAAGACGTAACTCGAACAACTGATATCGCCCGTCTAAGGACACATGGCACGATTTCCTAGGTGGAAAATGCCACTTGCATTTGCCATCATTACGTGCATTTAATGCACGTACTTTCACACGATTCATCGTCTGTTTTAGACACCGTCTCATGAGTCTTGTTTTGAAATCTAAATTTAAGGTTCCCGTTATTTTAATCTCTTAACCATTTACGTAAACTTTTTTTTAGAAAATGATTTTATTTTTAACTCGTGTAAAAATTCATTTATCGATATTTTCGAAACGTTTTTTGATTTCGAGTTCTAATTTCAATCTATAAATTCAAAATCAAAATTTTCGGTAACGATTTTTACTTAACTCGTCATGAATTTTTAAAAACGGATAATTGACCCGTATGAGGTCGATGTCACGCTTATCTCATACACATACATCACTTTGATTTGTCAACTTCAAATTTCCTATAAATACTACGTACTACCTTACACATCAAAATTTATTTTTACAATTCATTTAATTTACTACTTCACTACTACTACTACCACCACTTCCACTATTTTCCTCTTCAAAAATTTCTTATACATATATATATTTACAAAGACTTCAGTAAACTTACAAATCATCTTAAAAGTTACTACATCTTTAACAAAATCAATTTTTTTTAATAAAGTTCCCTTTATGTTCTTCATTTATTCATCAAGTTCTTATTTGTTTTGTTAAGTTAGTAATATAACAAACACATATACACCATCCAATTTCTTATTCTCCTAAACACTTATATTTCCTCTTAGTTTACGTATACATTTTACTTAATAAAAAATCACTTCCTCTCCTTATTATCTCTTGTGAGGCCGTGTTTGATTAGAAGAAGGTGATGAATTTTCGAGACTAGAAAATGTAAAAAAATCTGGCAACCTCTGATCTAATTCTCTAATAACTTTAATAAGTATATAATAAGCTACCAAGGTAACCAAGCTTTTCTTCTAACATCCTTTTTATATATAAGTATATTTATGTTACTAATATAGTAATATGCTTAGTTAAATATTTAGGCTTATTTTATGACTAACATAGCTAAGTTATATATATAAAAATGTTAGATGATTAATTTTAATGCTTTTTATTTTGGTTATTAGACTTATAGTAAATTTGATTTAGAGGACGTAGAGTTACTATGGGACCGAAATTTACTTGTAGCGGACTTCGATTTAATTTTCGTTATGTAGTTTTGTTTATGACTAAAATAATGCCTTGACGAAAGTTCCACTATTAAATTTCTCATCACTTTAATTTTTGTTATATAAAAGAAAATGGATAAAATGGTTAAAAGAACCTATAAAGAATAAAATCAATTTTTGTTGTTTTTAGTATCTCTTCATTTTTTTTTGTAAGAATGGTATTTCTCTTATTCATCCATAAAGGGTAGTTAAGAGAATGACTTACAAAAGACATATCCTTTACTCTTTGTAAGGACAAAGAGCATTAAAGTAAAACAAAAGAGAAGCCCTTAGCCCTATTATAACAAAAGGATGCTAGAGTGTTTTATTGCTAAACGGGCCTTTATCTCAGCTTTGAAGATTGCTAGACGTTGCTCCACTGTATTGTCCACCCCATTGAATAATCTGCTATTTCTTTCAGCCCATATATGGTAAACCAAGGCACATCCAGCAACAATAAACCATTCCTTTTGCCAAGGCCTTTGTGGTTTGTATAAGGCTCTTCTAAGCATATTGGCGATAGTAGATCCTGATGTATTTATACGTAGCCAGTTCATAAGGTCACTCCATCATTGTTGAGCATAAGAGCATTTGAAGAACAAGTGGACATGTGATTCTGCAGCAGTTTTGCATAGAATACACCTGTTTACAAATATCAGCCCCTTCTCCTGAAGTTTGTCAATAGTCGGGAGCTTGTTTTGAACTGCAAATGAAAGAGTAATCCTATGTTTCGGGATGACTGAAGCAACCCTGACCGCCCTTAAAGGGAGAATTTTTGATGACTTAGTTCGAAAACAAGAATAGCATTTCTGTGCATTGAACTTTGCTGCAGCAGTCCAACTATTTATCAGCCGTCTGCCGTTAGATATACTTCCAGTCTGCAGCAGTATTTCATCTCTAACTTTCACAAGACTCCTTAATGCATCAGAATAGCTATTGTTTATCTGAATATCCCAAACAGATTTGCCTTTAAGAATGTAAGTCTTGATCCAAGTAATCCAAAGACTAGAACGATTATTTTCAATTTGCCAAAGCCATTTCGCAATTTGCGTTTTGTTCCATGATTAGCTTTTTAATGTTCAGTCCACCTTCAATCCAAGGTGAACAAATAGATTTCCAACTTTTCATACAAAGTTTTCTTCTGTCCAAATTGCCCGACTAGAAGAAGTCCTTGCATAGTCTATTAATCAACTTCAATACGTTTTTAGGAAGTAATGCAGTTGCACACCAGAAGTTTGCCAAACCAAAGACAACCGAATTGAGAAGTTCTATTCTTCCTGCATAAGAGAAATTAGACGCTGACCAGTGCATTAGAGCATTCTGCACCTTCACAATTAAGTCTCCATAGTTAGTCAGGTTGTTGTGTATAGGGTTTAGGGGCATTCCCAAATATTTACATGGGAGTTTTCCCTCAATAAAACCAGATTATTCAATGATAGCATGTTTGACAACTGCTGATACGCCTCCAAAGAATATCTCGGTCTTGTCTTCATTTATACTTACGCCAGACATACTCGTGAAGTCATTAAGAGTTTTCTTGACTGCAATGATGGATAGTACATCCCCTCTTACAAAAACCATTAAGTCATCCGCAAATACCAAATGTGTAAGAGCCAACTTGGTACATTTAGGATGAGCAGATACATTTGGGATCTTATTCAACCTCCTAAGATATCTTGAGAGTATCTCCATGCTAAACACAAATAGATAAGGCGATATGGGGTCCCCTTGACGTATTCCACTTTTACCCTTGATAAAACCAACCACTCCCCCATTCAAGTTAAAGGAGAACCAAGCCCCTGATATACACTTCATAATCCACTGAATGAATTGGGGTGGGAAGTTAAACACAGTAAGCATATTTTGAATAAAGGGCCATTGTAGGGAGTCGAAAGCTTTTCTCATATCAATCTTAAGGAGGCATCTAGGTGTCAAATAGGACCTCCTATATCCCTTAATCAGAGCTTGTGAGAGAGCGATATTGTCATGGATGTTCCTTCCCTCAATAAAAGCGGCTTGTTCAGGTCCAATTATCATGGAAACTACTGCTTTCAATCTGTTAGCAATTATCTTACTAATTGTTTTATAGACGGTTGTACAGCATGCTATAGGTCTATAATCTTTCACCGTGGAACATATGTCTTTTTTAGGAATGAGTGTAACCAAGGTTGTATTGACTTGTTTGCACATCTTACCTGTAGAGAAGAATTCTCTAACAGCAGCTGAAAAATCCAGGCCTACCACGGACCAGCTGGCTTTAAAGAACTCAGCAGAGTAACCATCAGGACCCGGGCTTTTATGAGCACCAATAGAGAAAAGGGCATGTTTAATCTCATCCAAAGAAGGGACAACCTGCAATTCTTCCCATGTGTCATGGGGTAGAATGGGATCTTGGTGTAAATAGGCGGAATCCAGCGTTGTCACCATGGTTGAAGACCCAAACCAACCTTCATAGTACTCCACAAAAGCTTTAGCAACTTCATCCTGACCCACTCTGGTTAATCCATTTGCATCCTCAATAGTCCCACTAATTTTCTGAACTTTTCTTTCCTTTATTCTGTTATAGAAATAGCTTGTGGATGAGTCATTCAAAGTAATATGATCAACTTTAGCTTTTTGCTTGAGAGTTGTCATTTCTGCTCGTCTTAATCAACTGATGTTCTTTTAGCAATAGATCAGCAGATAGAGGATGGCTTTGCAGATCAGTTTGGCAAGCCTCAAGTTGTATCTTTGCATCCTTTATTCTAACCTCCAGATTTGAGTATGCACCCTGATGCAGCCATTTGAGGCTTCTTTTTAACCTTTTCAGCTTAGCAAATAATTTGAAACATTCAGTACCATAAGCTCTTTCTTCCCAAGACTGTTGTACTATTGACATGAAATCTGGGTGTTCTGTCCAGCAATTCATAAAGCTAAATCTGTTTTTCGCTCTAGTGGTTCTCATAATCTTCACCAAGACGGGTGAATGATCCGAGATACCAGGAGACATGTTGATGGCATGAGAGTTTAGAAAAGTTGAGGACCATGTGAGGTTAACCAAAGCTCTGTCCAGTTTGGACCAAACCCTAGAATTTTCATCCTGTTTATTAGTCCACGTATAATTGCATCCTGTGGTAGGTAGTTCAGATAGTCCACAAGCGTTGACACAATCATTGAATGCCATGATATGAGGCATATTAGGTTGATTGTCACTTATTCGTTCATTTGGAGACCTGACAATGTTAAAATCGCCGAATAGCCAATTGATAACCCTAGGTTTGATATTGAGCAAACCCGACCAGAGATCAAGCCTGCCATCCCCACCATTATATCCATAAACCACAGTTATATCCATCTTGGAATTGGAAGCAAAGTGAGTAACCTTGCAATGCACAAATTGAGCATGAGATTGCATAATCTGGACTGCAATAGAAGACTCCCTCGAAACAACCCAAATTCTACCACTATAGTGGGATTGGTAGTTTCCCACTACCTTTTAATTTCTATAGAATTTTCGTATGATTTTTTTTGCTTTCCCTTCTTTAATTCTTGTTTCTAGGATACCCATGAAATCCACTTGATTTATTTTCATGAAGTTTAGGATTTCAATCTGTTTAAGGGGATCATTTGCCCCCCTAACATTCCAGGTGGCAGTGATCATGTGTTTGACTTATCAGGAGGATCAATTTTCCTGCCTTCGAACACTGTCCTGTTTATCTCTCCACATCCTGAGTGCGTTACAGCCTGAGGAGTGGTTGAGGGAGCTGCCTGAGAAGAGTTGTGACCTAGCCCGTGGCATACTTGATCATCCTCCATTCCCAACAACAAACTCCTCTCACCATCCCCATCTGAGGTACCACCTAGTGGAGGTTCTTCGCCCATTTCATTCATCATATCAAACCTGTTCGAGAGGATGATTTCCTGCCGTTCTGGTGTTGTCAAACGTTGAAGATCATCCGGCCTTCTAATTTTGTATCCCTTCTTTTTTGCCATTGTAATGAACTCTTCCATCTTCTCTTTAAATGTGCATTATTGATGCATTACAGGCTGCTCATCAGACTTCACCGAATCCCTACTCTGAGTATGATCAGGAGCAGGCATAGCAGGTACCGCCATCTGAGAGCCTGAGGTACCACCTAGCACATCATCCTTCTTTTCTTCTCTACTTATATCTCCCTTAGGCTTATAAACCTGCTTGTTTGGCTGCTTCTTTTTTACCAGCCTGCAGCTGGACTTAAGATGTCCAAGCTTTTTACATTCTTCACAGAAATAAGGCACCCATTCATATTCAACATGTTGTACAAATTGACCTATGATAGGGGTATTAACCACAATCTCACCTAGAAGTTCTTTTGAGACATCAACCTCAATAAGGACTCTTGCAAAACCCAACTTAGATTTCATAGTAGTGGTCATGTCTGCAAATAGGGGTTTCCCTATCCTACTAGCCAGCTTGCTAAGGACTGTTTCTGACCATAGGAAGGGTTCAAGGTCACGAAACAGGACCCAAATAGGTACAATGGATAGTGCCTCTATCTCTTTCGAGAACGAGGGTGTCCATTGCTTTAGAAGTAGAGAATTAATCCCATATTTCCAGGGGCCCCCTTTCAGTACAACATTCATGTCCTCCTATGAGGTAAATCGGAAGCTAAACCATCCTTTTTTGAATATCTGGACTGTAGGCATATTAGCATTCCCCCAATTCTTACTCACATAATCCTGCTTACCCTTTAATGTAGGTTTCGCTCCAATAACATGCCCCATTAATGTAAATTGCCATTTTTTCAATTCAAAATCAAAATCATCAAGGTCAAGTGTAATTTCATTTGCATCAGCACAAGATTCATCAAAATACAATTCCATACCAACATTGCGCTGTGTAGTAACCACGTTTGTCCAAGTATCATTACGCGATTCAATTACAGGCTTGACTAGAGGTTGAACAGTATGAGGCTCACGAGGTTTAGACTCTCCATTTTTAGCAGAGAAAGCTTTAGCAATTAAATCATTGAGTAAAGAAACAGGTCGTGCAGAAGATACCTCCCCTTCATCGCACAATTGATTCGTATTTTCCACCATTTTTGGATCTCCAACAGCTTGTTCAATGTTGTTGTTCGCAGCAACAACAGCCTTAGGAGATTCACCACAATCTGCGAAATCTCCAATTTTTTCGCGCGGTTGCGATTGAACTTGCGATCTTAACATAGTTCCAATGGAAGATTGAGCTCCTCCAGTGAGTCCTTTGGCTGACTCCATTGAAGGATTAGTATTTTTCCGAGGCCTTCCCCGACCTCGGGGCAGAGTAGGTTCCATAGCCATGGTGAAACTAAGCTTTTTTTTTAGAAACGGTTATGTAACAGAATTTTAGAGAGAAAAGCTAGAGAGAAAGACTTTCTCTCACCTGGCGGTTTATGATTATTGTATCTCTTCATTATTATTATTATTATTATTATTATTATTATTATTATTATTATTATTATTATTATTATTATTATTATTATTATTATTTATGTATTGTTTATTATTTGCACTATATTCCACTTTACTTTTGTTTTACATTTCTTGCTAATTAATTACTTTGTGTATAATGGTTTTGTTCATATTTTTCTTTTACTATTATTTGTACTTATTTATATTTTGTAACAATGTGTAAGTGGGTAACATACAAAAACATTTTATTTTAATCATATTTTATTTCATTTTAAGACGACGGAAACTTTAAAGGTTACCTCGGATATATTAAATAAATTTATTTTATATTGAAAATTTTACACGACACCCATAATTATTAAAAGTAGTACCACGTCAAATTTCATAATTTTTAGATATGTAGAAATTTAATTCTGAAATTTTCATTATTCAGGTTTTAAGGAATTACGTAAATTATTTTATCACTTTAAAAATTTGGAAATAAATATGGTAACTCTAATCACAATATAAAGTTATGTCCTGCAAATTTTAATAATTTTTCATCGAGTTTTAGATCATCAAACGTAATTTACAAATATATTACTTAAAACTGAGTTTTGATAAAAATCTTGTTTACTAGTTTAAAACTTTGAAAAATATAAAATTATTAAAATATGACTTGTTAAATAAATTTTCAGAAACTATAAAATTTTTACAAAAGTATTTTATTTAACTTTAATTTTTAAATAAACTAAAGAATTGTAAAATCATTAACAAGGAATACGTTTTAATGTATAGAAACGTCAAGATTTCCAAAATCAATTACGTATGACTTAATATATATTTTTCCGAAACCTTAAGTCACAAATAGTATTTTATTATACCTTAGTCTATTTTAATAAAACCTTATTTAAAGAAATTTCGATTTAGAAATAAGTTTAAAATAAAGAAAACTTGTTTAAAGGTAATTTTTTGAAATTGACAAATAATAGGACGACACATGTCATGTGACCCTATTAAATTTTAAATCTATAATTTCTAAATTTAAATTTATAAACAAAAACAAAATATATATATAAGGACTTAACGAAGTAAATAAACATTTATATCCAAAATAACGTATTTAGAAATAATGTACCTTCTCAAATAAATGTTGTATGATATTTGGAATAAAATGTTTCAAGTGACCATTGAGGATTAAAGTATAACACTGTCACGTCGAAAGTAAGAATGTGCTAATTTGACTGTTTCAAATGAGTCCGACCAATTATTAAAGGTCACCAAATAAAATATTACTTGATCACGGGTGACTTTTATATAAAGTTTACAATGCGAGTCTGGGGTCCGGATAGCTTGTGTTGGATATGTCATTGAGATGTCATCGACTGCACTTGTAATGAAAAGCAGATTCGGAGGCAGCTGTCAAAGAGTCGACCTAGTGTTTAAGGTAGTCGTCCTATGGCAGTGAGAGTTGCGGTTCAAGAGTCTGCGTAGGGTATGTGCGCATATATAGACAAGTACTTGATCAGTATTACTACCTAGGTAGCGGGGGCAGAACAGGATTCTGAAAACTGCGGGTACCCTCTTGTTGATGCAGAGAATGTAATCATCAGCTTTCATTCCGCCCAGAGCCCCGTCTGAATAAACATATAATGTAATTGAAGTCCGACCCAATTGAGCCTTATGGGTGAGATGTAAACCTCATAAGATCAGTTCGGTCTACGAGTTGGTAACACGGTTACTCTTATTGGTGAGATGTAAGTCAATAGGGTGTAGCGGTGGTACTAGGAGCCACGACTCGTGTATTAATCTGTTTATGTGAAAACAAATTTTTTAAAAAAAATCAAATGGCTGCCAACGTTCCATCTTTAAAAAAACTTTACCGTTTTTCATCACCTCACATGCTTATTAACTGAAATAAGGGAAACTATTTGTTAAGTGATATCCTTTAATATTTCTGTAAGCATGATATTTGTTAGTCACATGATTGTCTTATGTGTATAGAGTGATGTTAGAAGAACGGTTTGGTTGCTGTCCCGCTCAGCGTCCACTGTTTTATTTTTTTTGCAGGTCTAAGACGTTGGGGAATCGAGCAAGAGAGATTTAATAATATGTTTGTATAAAATACAATTTATATTCTGTACTAAGTGAATCAAGACTATGTAATTAATAGTCGTTTATTATAAGGATCCGTACCGATCCGGATTTATTTACACTCTAATATAATTTTAATTAAATGACTTAGATAATTTTCCGCATTATCTATTAATTCAAGTCATCGAAAATCCGGGTTGTTACATCATTGCTCCCGATTCTCGATGACGTGACTACACCGAGTGTCATTTCAAAAATCCAAATTTACAAGCCCTTTTCACTTTTCCTTTATTTTTCACTTTTTAGGATTTAGTCGGATTCGGGCGGAATCCGGGCTAGGTGACTTGATTACACCTAGTCCTCCCCTCCCATTTCCTTCTTTTTATTTCTTCCCCCATCCATATCTTTTCTCGTCTCGGCCCATGGTGACTTGACTACACCCCGGCCAGACACATTCTACCCTTTTCTCCGCTTTATTTTTGATTTTTAGCTTTATTTTCGTAGTTTCTCTTCTTTTTTAGTGTCTCCATACACTACGATCGAGCATGAGGACATTGCTCGGTTTAAGTGTGCGGGAGCGATATCCTAGCATAGTTTAATTTTATTTTCGTAGTTTTTTCGAAAAATCTTAAAAAACCCTAAAAATTTGAAAAATTTCATAAAAATCGAAAAGATATTTCCTTTGTGTCTTTTCCTTTTGTGTCGTTGTATCGTATATTTGTTGTGTTGTGTGTGTTTTGCCTCCCTTTTTCCTTGTAGGTCGCTTAATCACCGTAACTCTGGAGGGCTTTCAAGACATCCGGTAACATATTTTTATCCCTTTTTCCTCTTTACCTCTTGTGGAGTTTGGAGGAGAATTTGTGATGATGTGGGCTCGGGTGGAGCTTTGTAGAGTTTGAGGTTGATTTGGCGGCTTGTTTGGAAGTTCGGGGTGGTGTTTGTTCTCTTTGTGTGTTTGTTTTGTTTTGTTTTGTCATCTTTGTCTCATTTTCTTTCGTCCTTGTTGTGTCTTGTGTAGTTGTGTCTTGTGTAATAAAAGGTTTTCGAAAACCTGGTTTAGAGGCTAGTGTGCAAGAGTTTACTTTCCCTTCCTAGTGATGTGAATCGAGTCTTGGACTTTAGTCTAGTAGAATGACTTTAAATTAATAGGTTCGTTGGTCCTTTACCTTGAGTCCACCTAGTCTACTAGGGATTTACTACGGGATTTGCATTTTGACCATTAAGACCCACCCACGGTGTTAAAAGGCCTTGGTTGCCGAGTCCCGTTCCTTAGGTGACCATGTTCTAAATTGTTTGATTAGTCCAAGTTTTCCACCTTTTTGTGGGTTTGAAGGAAAAGCGCGTCCTACTCACCCATTTTCCTACCTTCTACACATTTCCACAAATAAGTTGCAAATTGTTGAAATTCTTACTTGGTTGCAAGAAATGCCTACAAAACATGATTCATCAAAAGGGCTAGCCAAGTCAAAAAAAAAAGATAGAAAAGAAAAAGAAAGAAAGAAAAGAAAGAAGAAAAAGAAAAGGCACAACAAATCAAAAAGAAAATACAAAAGAAGAAAAAGAACTGGCATAGCAACTCAAAAGCCAAATGAAAAAGAAAAATGCCAAAAGAAAACCGTCACACAAAAAGATTCTCACCCACACAAAATAAGCCTTTTTTCTGATCGCTACCGTGAAGAGCCTACCAAAGGACCGAGTCCCTAGGAAGGATGATAGCGGTAATGATCGGTCTTCCCTCATTTTGCAAGCATTTTTGAGCATGGGACGACCCTCTTGGCTCATCGCTAAAGGGGGCGGGATCTCACTTACCTACAGTGTCGACTAACACCGTGGTTCATCCTTTTTCCATCCCGCCGATCGTCCCGTAGTACGTTCTTAGAAGGTTAGGAGGAACCTAGGTAAGTTATCAACATTTTTATTGCTTTATTGTCATACTATTAGGGTTTAGTTCATATCGGTTTGTATTATTAGTTCGGGAACGTTGTCACTTGCCTTGAGTCCTAAACCGGTGTTTCTTTCACCGCTTTGTTGAGGGAAGCAGTATTAATTTCTTCTTGGGTGCAACTGATGGGATGGATTTGTCGCGAATCCCAACCGATCAATAGTATAACCGGCTATTCCTACGGTAGATAGGGCAAGTCGGGTCGAATCCACGGGGACGGTAATGTATAGCCTAGACTAGGTCGGCCCAAATACTAGACTAAGTCAACGAGCTAAACTAAACTAGAGATGGTAGAGAGGGGAGAAAGCTAGACTACACTAAGGCTATGGAGAAAGCAAACAAAGGAGAACGGGCTAGGATTAGGTCGGGGTCAAAGGGGTAACGGAATGGTCGAGGGAGAACTAGAGCGAAGGAGGTAGTAGGGTAATCTAGGTTGGTCCGGGCTCTCGAAACTTAGACCCGCCTAGAGGTTCATCCTATAACCCATCTCGGCGATACATAAGACAAACGGGGTTACTAGCGTGATATCGGGGCCTAGGTCGCATCCGGGCTCTCGCTACGTAGACCGACCTAGGGGTCGTCCTCACCGGGCTCTCGCAACTTAGTGAGGGAACCGAACCCACAAACAAACTATCACCCACAAGAGAAAGGCAAGAAAAACAAGCATTCGCAACTACTTAGTCATTCAAGCATTTCAACAAACATGTGATGTGCATCAAATAAGAGGAAACCCAAATCTTCCACCAAAATCTCTAACAATCCCTTAATCATCCAATTAACACCCTAATCACCCTACTAACCCTAGCAAGAACACTACTCTAACATAATCCAACTAAAACTAACAAGAACAAGAAGATCTAACATAAGAAACCAAACATACATAAACCAACTAGTAATAACAATGAACAAGAACAAAACAATCAACTAAAGATTCAAACTTGAAAAACAAAAATAAAGATTAAGATAAAAATGTAAGAGGAGATTACCATACTAGTGAAGAAGAATGAACAAAACTTGCATTAATGAAGAAAAAACCAAAACAAACACCCAAGGTTGTCAATCTTGAATGGGTCTTGAAGAATACCCCTTAATACAAGACTAAACTAAGATTAACTACTAATTACCGACTAATCTACACTAATCTAATCTAATCTAACCTAAAGTAGTCTAGGGTTTTAGGAGAGGTGAAGAATCTAACATAAGATGGTGTCTTAATAGAAGAGGGGGGGGGGGGTATATATAGGGTTACAAGTGGAAAGGAATTGAAAGGAAACAAGGCGGAGCTGCAGCATAGCCATCCAGGCCGGGATGAGGTGGTCCCAGTCGGAACGTGGTCGGTCCCGGTCAGGATGGACCCTCAATAGCTTCATCTTCGTTTACTCCTTCATCCCGGACGGGATGAGGCCATACCCGTCCGGGATGAGCCTTGTAGGCCTCCAGTATGAACTTTTTGGTCCCTCCTTTTTTCTCATGGGCTTCCCATCGATTCTCGGGACTCGGGATCGGGTCTCAGAGGCTCAGGATTGGGTCCCAAGGTCTCAGGGTCGATTCCAAGGCATCCAATCATCGTTCCTTTACTCCATTGGCTCCAAAATGTGTATGTATAGAGTCGGAATCGCTCCAACTCTTACAAATCGGTCTCGGGAACCTGAAACGAACTAAAGGAAGCATAAGAAGCCCCTAAACCGCTCCCAAGGAGCGATTCTACAAGGAAAATGGGACCAAAACACTACAAAATAGGCACTACAAACCACACTTATCAACTCCCCCACACTTAACCCTTACTCGCCCTCGAGTAAGCACATACTAACTACTAAACTATTCGAGTGGGTATTAGCGCACACTACGCCCTTTCAACTCACGCAAATGCACTTTGAGCAAAAGTGCACCCCGCAAGGCAAGTCGGGTCTTGCGACAAAACTGTGGATGCAACCGGACACCAAACACACAAACAAACAAACACACAAACAAACACATAATCGGTTGCATCCAAAAGAAAACAAATACCGCTTCCCTCAAACAAGCGGTGAAAGAAGCACCGGTCTAGGACTCGAGGCAAGTGACAACGTTCCCAAGCTAGACATACAAACCAAGGTGAACTAAACCCTAATAGTATGACGATAAAGCAACAAAAACGTTAGTAACTTACCTAGGTCCTTCTAACTTTCTAAAAACGTACTACGGGACGATCGGCGGAGTGGAAAAGTGAAGAACCACGGTGTTAGTCGACACTGTAGGTAAGTGAGACCCCGCCCCCTTTAGCGTGAGCCAAGAGGGTCATCCCGTGTCCAAAACCGCCTAACTAGTCCAAGTAAAAAGGTGGAAATAGTGCAAAATGAGGGAAGACCGACTAATGCTGCTATCATCCTTCCTAGAGACTCGGTCCTTTGGTAGGATCTTCACGGAAAAAGTCGGAAAAAGGCTTATTTTGAGATGTTAGGATTATTTTTTGTGAGTTGGGTTTTCTTTTGGCATTTTCTCTTTTCTTTTGCATTTTTGCTTTGTTTTGCTGTGCCATTCTTTTTTCTTCTTTTCTATTTTCTTTTTGACTTTTGTGCCTTTTCTTTTTCTTCATTTCTTTTCTTTCTTTCATTTTTCTTTCTTTTCTTTTTCTTTGCCCTTTTGGCTTGATTTGACTTTTTGGCATTTCTTTGACAATTGAGAAAGAGAGAAATCAACAAATTGCATTTTATTTGTGTGGAATGTGTAGGAGGTAGGTGAATGGGTGAGTCGGGGAGCGTCCTTCCCTTCAAACCCACAAAAAGGGGAAAACTTGGACTAATCAAACGATCCTAAACACGGTCACCTAAGGGACGAGACTCGGTAACCAAGGCCTTTTCACACCGTGGGTGGTCATAATGGTCAAAGGTGCAAATCCCGCAGTAAATTCCTAGTAAGCTAGGTGGACTCAAGGTAAAGGACCAACGGACTCATTGATTCAGGGTCATTCTACTAGATTAAAGTCCAAAACTCGATTTATACAACTAGGAAGGGAAAATAGACACTCACACACTAGCCTCTAAACCGGGTTTTCGAAAATGGTTTACGCACAAGACACACAACACAACACAAAACAAAACAAAGACACGACGAAAACGAACGAAAGAAAAAGAAGCAAAAGCAACAAAACAAAAACAAAACAAAACGAACACATAAACAACACAAACACCACCCCGATCATCCAAACAAGCCACCAAATCAACCACAAGTATATACAAGCTCCACCCGAGCACACCTCAACACAACCTTCTCCAAACATCACAAGGGATAAAGAGGGAAAGAGGGTTAGAAGATGTTACCGGATGTCTTCAAAGCCTTCCAAACAACGGTGATTAAGCAACCTATAAGGAAAAGGGAGGCAAACACGCACAACAACACAAATATACAAGACACAAAGACACCAAAAGGAAAACACAAAAGGGGAAAATCTTTTTGATTTTGTGAAAATTTTTCAAATTTTTAGGGTTTTTTAAAGCTTTCTTCGAAAAACTACCAAAATAAAGCTAACTACCCTAGAATATTGCTCCCCCACACTTAAACCGAGCCATGTCCTCATGCTCGATCGTAGTGTGCGGAGAGACAAAAGAAAAAGAAAAAAACTACGAAAATAAAGCTAAAAATCAAAAATAAAGTGAAGAAAAAAGGTAGAATGTGTCCGGCCGGGGTGTAATCAAGTCACCATGGGCCGAGACGAGAAAAAGATATGGATGGGGGAAGAAATAAAAGAAGGAAATAAAAGGAAATGGGAGGGGAGGGCTAGGTGTAATCAAGTCACCTAGCCCGGATTCCGCCTAAATCCGACTAAATCCTTAAAAAGAAAGAGTGAAAAACTTGTAAAATTTGGATTTTTCGATTGACTCTCGACGTAATCACATCGTCGGGAGTCAAGAGCAACCACTACCGAGGCCTCAAAGGCCACCATGACTCCATGACATAAAAGTGTACAAGGGGAAGGGAACAAACACAAAGGAAAACAAGCTATAAAAGACGGAAAAGTAAGGATAGTTACCCAAACCAATCGGCTAGTAACTCACTCGCTCCATCGTCTCATAGATCAATGTAGGCACGTTGCTTGTCTTCTTTGTTGTCATCCCGCTTCAAGCTTGATAAAACCGCATGGTTGGGGTAGTCATGGTGCGAGGGGGTGGAAATTGATGTGGATTTCGGTGTAAGGTGAGGTGTACGGGTCATATGATAGGAGTAGGGAGGAGTAGGGAGGCTGAGTGGGGGTATAATGGATGGGTGGAGTTAAACGCCTAAGAAAAGGCTCAAAAGGGAGAAAGGGGACCATCCCGGTCGGGATGGATGGTCCCGATCGGGTTGATAAACCCTTCCCGATCGGGAAGTTCTCGTCCCGATCGGGAATGTACTCCAGTGAGTCCGACTTTTGGCACCTTCATCCCGATCGGGATGGCTCCTTCCCGGTCGGGATTCCTCATCCTTCCCGGTCGGGAAGCCCTCTTCCCGGTCGGGATGAGTCTTCATGGCCTTCTCCAAACCCAAAAGCTTATCATAAGCTTCAAAAACCGACTTCCTCGCTCGCAAACCAAACTCCATCGTCAACCATTCCTTTCTAGGAATCACATGCACTTCACCTATCAACAAAGCTCCAACACACATCAAATTCGCTCCCTCACATCGCTCATCAAAAATCCAAATAACAAGAATATCACAAAACAAAAGAGTCCTAGAAACAAAAATCACAAATACAAGCACAAGTACTCTAAAGAAGAGGAAAGGGAATATACAACATGACGGTTCTTTAGGAACTCCGTCAAACCTAGGATGGTGGACTCTTCTTCAACCGTAGCCCTCAAGGGCATCGAGTAGCAAGTCGAACGCGCTATCGACATCATAGTGAAGGCCCAAGAAGCGCTCGAGCTTAGCCGACCTCCACGGCCTCCAAGAAGGAGGCAAGAAGTAGGAATCCCAAGACCCATTGTCATCATTCATGTCATCTCCGGGGTCTATCCATCCTACGAGCCTAACCGACCTCTTCCTCCCTAAGTATTGCCTCCAATCACAAGCAAGCTTCATCTCCAAGAAACGAGGCACAAAAAGCGGTTTTGGCCTCATTTCCTCGTTGCACACCCCCACACTTGCCTCAAGTTGTGGTTCCCCATCTTCATCACTTTTCCCCACATCATCTCTCGATATACTAGCAAGGGGCTCTTGATGCTTATCAACATTATCGCACATGGGCAACTTGGGCTCATCAATTTCACCCAACAACTTCACAAATTCCACCAACTCATCCAACTCACTATTCTCCTCCAATTCTTCACCAACTATGCCTTCACCAAGGGTCAAATCCTCATTCGTCTATTTTTGGGAAGACGATTGAGGTTCTTCAAATCAAATTTCTCCTCCAAAGGGAACTACGTTGGCGGCTTCGTGATTAGGTTGATCCTCTTTCTCAAGTAGGCACCCTTCACCTAATTGTGATGTCCGGGATAAAAACATTACGGTTTGAACCGATAATGCATTTAATCGAGCATCCCTCGCCTCGTTTGCCCTTCGAATTTGGACCCATAATTCATTTTGTTGTTTTTGAATTTGAGTGGCCATTTCTTGGTTGCTCTTTTGCAATTGAAGAAGCGATTGAAACTCCTCCATGTCGGGCAATTGGTGATCATTGGGGTCTTGTAAAGCTCCTTGATAATCTTGATGATGCCCAAGGGGTGGGGCATCATATTGTTGGTAGTGAGGTTGAGGTGATTGGTAGTATTGTGGGTCATGGGGTTTATATTGTGGTTGGGGTGTAGGGTAATATGGTGGGTTTTGGGGAAATTGGCTTCCATACGGTGAATCTTGATTGAACATGGTGGGTTCACAATCATAGCTTGAGTAATAGCCACCATGATCGTAGGAGTGATAGTCATTCACTTGTTGGTAGCCATTTCCATAATCTTGAAGATCATACCCGTCTTGATTACCCCAAGAAGCTTGATAGTGGTAGGGGGACGTCATGTCATACCCTTCGTTCATGGAAGAAGAGGAGTAGCTAATATCGGCTCCTGAGTGTGTGGAGTTTAGATCAAACTCCATGCTTGCTCGAAAATCGTAGCTCATACCCGGTTGGAAACCACTCATCCTAGCAACCGTCCGTTTAAGCGGCTCTAAGTTGCAAGAAGAAGATAGTCACCACCTCTAAGCACGAACTGTAGACTAAGAACAAACGTGAGAAGTCTAGTGCTTTTTGGGCAATAGACAAGAGCGAAATAAACCAAACACACACAAAAAGCAAAGTAACAAAAAGAAAAAAAAAAAGAAAAACACAAACACAAAGACAAAGTCAAGCAAATAGGAAAACAAAGTCTAAACTAGCACCATCCCCGGCAACGGCGCCAAATTGATGGGATGGATTTGTCGCGAACCCCAACCGATCAATAGTATAACCGGCTATTCCTACGGTAGATAGGGCAAGTCGGGTCGAATCCACGGGGACGGTAATGTATAGCCTAGACTAGGTCGGCCCAAATACTAGACTAAGTCAACGAGCTAAACTAAACTAGAGATGGTAGAGAGGGGAGAAAGCTATACTACACTAAGGCTAAGGAGAAAGCAAACAAAAGAGAACGGGCTAGGATTAGGTCGGGGTCAAAGGGGTAACGGAATGGTCGAGGGAGAACTAGAGCGAAGGAGGTAGTAGGGTAATCTAGGTTGGTCCGGGCTCTCGCAACTTAAACCCGCCTAGAGGTTCATCCTATAACCCATCTCGGCGATACACAAGACAAACGGGGTTACTAGCGTGATATCGGGGCCTAGGTCGCATCCGGGCTCTCGCTACGTAGACCGACCTAGGGGCCGTCCTTACCGGGCTCTCGCAACTTAGTGAGGGAACCGAACCCACAAACAAACTATCACCCACAAGAGAAAGGCAAGAAAAACAAGCATTCGCAACTACTTAGTCATTCAAGCATTTCAACAAACATGTGATGTGCATCAAACAAGAGGAAACCCAAATCTTCCACCAAAATCTCTAACAATCCCTTAATCATCCAATTAACACCCTAATCACCCTACTAACCCTAGCAAGAACACTACTCTAACATAATCCAACTAAAACTAACAAGAACAAGAAGATCTAACATAAGAAACCAAACATACATAAACAAACTAGTAATAACAATGAACAAGAACAAAACAATCAACTAAAGATTCAAACTTGAATAATAAAAATAAAGATTAAGAGAAAAAGGAAGAGGAGATTACCATACTAGTGAAGAAGAAAGAACAAAACTTGCATTAATGAAGAAAAAACCAAAACAAACACCCAAGGTTGTCAATCTTGAATGGGTCTTGAAGAATTCCCTTAATACAAGACTAAACTAAGATTAACTACTAATTACCGACTAATCTACACTAATCTAATCTAATATAACCTAAAGTAGTCTAGGGTTTTAGGAGATGTGAAGAATCTAGCATAAGATGGTGTCTTAATACAAGAGGGGGGGGTATATATAGGGTTACAAGTGGAAAGGAATTGAAAGGAAAAAAGGCGGAGCTGTAACATAGCCATCCCGGCCGGGATGAGGTGGTCCCGGTTGGGACGTAGTCGGTCCCAGTCGGGACACCATGGTCATGGTCGGGATGGACCCTCAGTAGCTTCATCTTCGTTTCCTCCTTCATCCCGGACGGGATGAGGCCATACCCGTCCGGGATGAGCCTTGTAGGCCTCCAATATGAACTTTTTGGTCCCTCCTTTGTTCTCATGGACTTCCCATCGATTCTCGGGACTCGGGATCGGGTCTCGGAGGCTCGGGATTGGGTCCCAAGGTCTCGGGGTCGATTCCAAGGCATCGAATCATCGTTCCTTTACTCCGTTGGCTCCACAATGTGTATGTATAGTGTCGGAATCGCTCCAACTCTTCCAAATCGGTCTCGGGAACCTGAAACGAACTAAAGGAAGCATAAGAAGCCCCTAAACCGCTCCCAAGGAGCGATTCTACAAGGAAAATGGGACCAAAACACTACAAAATAGGCACTACAAACCACACTTATCAGCAACCGATTGCTTGTTTGATTGTGTGTCTGTTTGTTTGTGTGCTTTTGTGTCCAGTTGCATCCACAGTTTTGTCGCAAGACCTCACTTGCCTTGCGGAGTGCACTTTTCCTCTATGTGTACTCGCGTGAGTTGAAAGGGCGTAGGGTGCGCTAGTACCCGCTCGGTTAGTAGTCTAGTTTCTTTTAGTTTTTAGTTAGTTTGTGCTTACTCGAGGGAGAGTAAGGGTTAAGTGTGAGGGAGTTGATAAGTGTAGTTTTTAGTGCCTATTTGTTGTGTTTGGTCCCGGTTTCTCTTGTGGAATCTCTCTTTGGAGCATTTTTCGAGGCTACTTACACTTCTTCTAGCTTGTTTTAGGTTCCTAGGATCAATATTGGAGAAAGGGAACGATTCCGACTCGTTTCCGACACATTTGGAGCCAACAAAGAGAAGAAACGATCACTCGGTGGCTTTGACTCGATCCCGAGACCTTGGGACCCATTCCCGAGCCCCTTAGACTCAATCCCGAGCACCGAGAATCGATGAGAAGCCTATAAAGAGCAAATAGGGACCTTTATGATCATATTGGAGGCCTACAAGACCCTTCCCGGGCGGGATGAGTGCCCATCCCGGTCAGGATGAAGAGCAAACAAAAGAGCTCTTCTGATGAGCCATCCCGGTCGGGACCAACCATCCCGGTCGGGACCATGGAGTCGTCCCAGTCGGGACCAACCATCCCGGTAGGGATCATGAAGCCATCCCGTTGGGACCATCCATCTCGGTCGGGATGAGCCCAATACAGCACCGTGACTCTTCTTTTCAATTCCTTTGCTCTTGTAACCTTATATATACCCTCCCTTTCTATTGTTTAAGCATCTTACACTACCATACTCTATCTTACTAAACCCTAGACATACTTAAGCCTAGATTAGCTTAGATTAGTGTAGATTAGTCTTTAATTACTTCTTAATCTTAGATAATCCTTGTATTATTGGAATTCTTGAAGATCTCTACCAATCTTGACAACATTGGTGGATGTTTCGGTTTTCTTCTATGCAAGTGTTCATCTTTTCTTCTCTTGTTTAGTTTGGTATTATCTTCCTCTTCTCCTTCCCTTTATCTTTGTTTTATCATTCAAGTTTTAATCTTTGTTCATTGTTTTGTTCATTGTTCATAGTTTTTACTAGTTTCATTATGAATGTTTTGTTGGTTGTGTTGATTTCTCTTGTTATGGTTAGTATTAGTTTCATTATGTTTGAGTGGACTTTTTGTGGGGTTAGTAGGGGGATTAAGTGTTGATTATGGGTAATTAGGGTTTGATTGTGGGTAAAGGTTGATTCTTTGTTCCTAGTCACATGTTTTGCACACTATGTGTTTGTTGAAATGCTTGTTAGAGTAGTAGTTGCAAATACTTCTCTTGCTTGTCTTCCTCTTCTCATTGTGTGATTGATTTGTGGTTGAATCCTTGTGTATTGGGTAACATCTTGCATAAGTATTCGGGTTTTGTCTTTGACACGAGAGTGCGGACATAGGCTTTGACGCGAGAGCACGGACCAACCGTAGTAACTAAGTGAACCTTGCACCATCGATCTCCAAACTATCCTACTACACTTATGAACCTGACCTAACCCTATTCTTCCCTTATCAGATTTCTCCATCATTCTTGTCATTGTTTTCTTTAGTCTTAGTTTATTCTTAGTCGTAGCTTAGCCTTGTGACCTAGTCTTGTATTTGGGTAGACCTTAGTCTAGACACCTCTTACCGTCCCCGTGGACTCGACCCGACTTGCCCTATCTACGTGTTAGGAATAGTTGGTTTTTATTTGTTGGCGGGGATCCACGGCAAATCCCTCCCATCACACGCTAAGAAGGCTACCGTTTCTACAATGCAACTTGGAGCTTAAAAATGACATTTCTTCTAATTTGAAGCTTGGATTGATCGAGAAGGACGAGTCCGAGTTCGTTTCGGATATCGATTTAAGGTAACTTTAGGAAGTTACTCGATTCTATGTCCTATGTTTGAGTAGTAGTATGCAGTTAATATTTTTAACTTCGGTTTTCTAATTTTAGCTATATTATTGCTAATCATATTAACTTTAAATCGTATGCGTTATCAATATTTCACAAGTTTTCGATATCGTTTTATAAATCGTTAGTAATTTAATTATTTACGATCGTTATAATATTTTGTTGGTTATCGTGACACTAGTAACTAAATAATATCGATTTCATATTTTTGTCATATGTCGTTAATTTATAATTTTAACTCAAAATCGTATTTTTATATTATAATCGAGATTTGTATACTTGTTTAACAAATTAATTATCGTTTTACGATTTATACTAATAAATGAGAAAATAGTTGATTTTGTTTTAAATATATTTTTAGTCGAGACTATTTTCACTAATAAATTCTTATTTGTTTACAATTGACTATTTTTAGTAAAATCTGTATTATTTATTAATAAAAGCTATTTGCTAAAAATAATTTGAAACCTTTGTAAAATTCGTTTTATTTATACAACTCGTTGACTCAAAAATTTTTTTATATAGTTTTTCTTAAAACATCTCTTTTCTAAAATTTATAATTTTAACTCGATTCCCAAATTATTTATAAAATACTATATATTGCCATGTTATATTTATATTTTCAGTAAAAAATTAGAAATATATTAAACTTACGATAACGACGATAATAATAAAATGTTAGTTTCGTTAGAAATGCTATTTTTATACATTTCACTTATTTTAATAACTTACGTATTTTCTAAAAGAATTTCTATTTTAAGTAAGTTTCTAAAATTAGTAAGTTTTTATTTATAGAATGTTTCCCTTTTATATAAAATATTTATTCTTTTTATCCTCTTATTATTTATACTGATTATATCTTTTGTATATCGATAATGGCTTGTTTTCGAGTTATGGAATAAAGACAAGTGTGGGGTTAGAGTAATATAATCTAGGGTTTACGGTTTTGCCATCAGCTATAAGGCTAGTGTATCAGGAATTGGTACATTAGTTGTTGAACCGGGTGACAGGATCCCGGGAGTTGTGTACATTTAGACCTTAAGCTTAGGCCTCGCAGTAAGTCGCCGTCGTAAGTTGAACTGGGTGATAGGTAATCCCAGGAGGGGTGTCCATTGTCTTAAACTAGGGTCACGCATTTATAAGTCGCCGTCCTATTATGGTTGAGTAGCCTAGTTAGAGACCGAAGTTTGATTTGTTTGAACTAGGTTCTCGAAACTAGTTTTTAGTATTCTCCTGGTGAAAGTCTGACCTTCTACACTGATTATTTCCATAACGTCTTTTTGAATATTTTTATTATTATCGATACATTTTGATTTGTAGGTTGGTAAATATTTGAAGTTTTCTTCTGAAAACTTGTTCTGATTTTATTATTCCAATATTTTCAGTTTCTCTGAAAGCTTATTTTTATTATATCATTTTAATGTTTTCCCTTTTAATTATTTTGATATAGTAATGCTATTATATTTCCATATGGTATAATATGGCTGGGAGTACATCCGAGTTACTCCCCACTGACGTGGCTGTTATGGTTATAACATGACAGGTATTTGCTGCTGGGTTTTGGGTGTAAGCTAGCGAGTAGCGTGGATCCTACTCTCTTTTCATTCTTGTAATTTATGGATTTGTTTAAGCCCGTTTGGAGATTTTACTTTTAGCCCTTTTGTAAAAAGAGGCCTTTGTATTGACTTACCATTTCTTTTAATAAGATATAGTTTGTCAGTGTGTTTTAATCTCAACTCTACAGTGTTTCCGCCACTGTATTGCGTTAGAATTTCTAGTGGATTACACCCCTCTTGTATTGTTTCACTATCTTATGTTATGTTAGACATTACCCACTAAACCCTAGACTACTTTAGGTTAAATTAGCTTATATTAGTGTAGATTAGTCCTTAATCTAGTTAGTTAATCTTGTATTAAGGGATCTCTTGAAGAATCCATTCAATCTTGACAACATTGGTGGACGTTTTGGGTGTTCTTTATATACAAGTTCTCATCTTTTCATCCTTTTTGCAGTTTGGTATAATCCTTCTCTACTCTCTACTCTCTACTCTTAATCTTTATTGTTATTCAAGTTTTCATCTTTGTTTATGTTTGTTGTTCATCCTTGTTCTTCATTATGAATGTTTCTTTTGTTCTTGTGATTGTTTCTCTTGTTTGTTTTTGTTTTAGTTTAGATATGTGTGAGTAGTTGTCCCCTAGGGTTAGTAGGGGGATTGCGTGTGATTAGGGATGATTAGGGTGAGATGGGTGGTACTAGATGTTGTTTTTGTTGTTTCCCATTTACCTTGCACTCCACATGTTTGATGAAATGCTTGTGAGACTAGAGATGATCAATCCTTGTTTTTCTTGCCTCTTCTCTTGTATGTGTTTGTTTGGTTGGTTGGTTTGGTTCCCTCACTAGTAGCGAGAGCGTTGTGAGGATGACCCCTTGGCCGTTTAAGTAGCGAGAGCCCGATCGGAACCTAGGCTACGAGAGCATGCTAGTAACCTCGTTTCCTTCTTTTTAACTCCTTGACATCCATGAACCCGACCTAGCCCTAGTTTCTTCTTATTGATTTATTAGTTTCCTTTTGTCATTAGTTACTTGTCTAGCTTAGTCCTTAGTTGATCTTAGCCATCACCCTAGTGTAGTTAATCTTGAACCTAGTCTTAGAACGTAGCACACCTTAGTTCGACACCCCGTCCCTGTGGATTCGACCCGACTTGCCCTATCTACCCAGTTAGGAATAGTTGGTTTTACTTGTTTGGTAGGATTGACGGCAAAATCCTCCCATCAACTCCCGTTTAGTGTATACTCCGAGGGTGCAACTCCTCACTATTTGATTTACTTACATTCGCATTTACAGGTTTTTGTATGATTTATTACTTTTATGACCTTATAATCGCATGCTAAATCACCTAACACGGAATTCAAAACGTAAAACAACTAAAACTGAACAAAGTGAGAGTCACAGTCGACGGTTTCCGGATGTCCGAAACCATTGGCAATGAGAGTCATTCCATGTATGGAGTGCTTAAGGGTACAAGTCTTTATCTTTAGGTCCCGTGCCACTCAACTTTGAGCCGGTAAGGGTTCAAAGTTGACTTGAACGGTTTCCGAGTCCCCATAATTGGCTTGGTGGCGACTCCACAAATCGGCAACAACTTCAGTTCACTAAAAAGGTTTCCTTACCAAACAAAACGGCCTTAAAACATTTACAACCATGACTCGATCGATTCCCAAACGGAAACACGGGTGCCCCCACCCGTCTAGTACAAGTCCGGATAGTCATCCAAATCGAGGTCTGACACTTCGCCTCGTACGCGAGATCAGGCCAGCCCCCGGCAAGGAGGGGGCCGCGTGGGTGGCCGCCGCCACACGTTGAAAACCGGGTCGGTCCCGCGAGGGAACGCACGGGGAGCCAGGCGGTGCGGACGGACGTCCACACTACCTCGACCTTCCACATGGCTTTTGGGGAGATTGGGATGACCCTAAAGGATTTTGGGATGATCACTGATCTGCTCTGGGGTCCGGATAGGATTAGGTGGGCCGCCGAAAGCCCTAGTCTAGATAAGGATGAGGTGCGGGGCCTCATCGGAGATTGTTTAGAGCGTAAGGCATACAGTGCGCCTTATGCTATGGTGAGCTCGTATATCACCGATCACTTTGAACGAGTGGCGGTGTTAGAGGGTCGAGACCCAACACGCCGGAGGAAGATGCCCGGTTGTGGTTGTGGTACTTTCTAGGGTCGACCCACTTCTCGGATAAAGGCGAGAGGTTTAGTGCTAGGATTTTGCCTTTCCTAGCTGACCTGGCCTAGCTAGGATGTTATGATTGGGTGACCGCGGCTTTCGCGGAGATGACTCGCTCTCTGCAAGTCATGGTGCGGCCGCTGGCGATAAAGTCGGCTTCATCCGTGCCCATTGTGGGTCCGGGCCTTATACAGGAGGTTAGTTACCATTCTCACTTTTGTCTCTCAATTTCTGCTTAGTTCTGGTTTACTATTGCTAAAGTTATCTTGGGATTTTGCATGCTTGGATCTACTCCTATTTCCTTTATTTGGCACCTAAGACGGTGCGGGTGCACCCGAAGAGATTCACGGCGGGGATCGAGTGGAGGCTGGCTCAGCTTAAGAGTACAATTAGCCACTAACCGACGGAGAGTGCACTGGTTAACAAGCTACGCCTCGAGGACGTAAGTTTTCTTTTATAGCCTATTTTGTTCAATAGCCCCTAAGGTTTGGGATTCATTGGGATGTCGGTTCTATTCGTGTAGTTTGTGGACTGCCCTTGGGCCGATTATGAGGGCGTGCTCGGGTACGTGACTGCGGAGCTGAGGCCTCGGAGTTATAGGAGGATGCTCCTTCCTGTGTTTTTTTGCCCGGTTTTGTATTTGGGCGACGGTTGGTGCGTCAGTGTCTATATGACGATTTCAGGGTGCCGGTTGATCCTCCCTAGACCATGTTCAGACCACCGACTGCCGCAGAGGTCCTCGAGGATAGGGACGGAGAAGGAGGCGATACACTCTTGGGGACTGGTGCCTCCTACCTATCTCAGGTCACTCGACGGTTAGCTTGGTACCGCCTCGTGGTAAGGTTCTAATTTTGGTTCTAAAGTTTGTGTCGCGGTCTATTGTTTCTTTGTCCTCTGACCGACCCTCCTATTCTTTTCTCAGCTGGCCGATCCGGCTGATGAATTCCAGCCCCCAGATTTTCCCCTGACGCTGCTTAGGGTGGATGCGGCTAGTATACCCTTCACTGAGCCTCTCCCCCCGTGTTCTGCCGAGGAAACGGACGCCGGGATAGAGTGGCGTGACCGGGTGCACCGGGTGAGTTTTGGCTTTTGTTCTTTGTTCGGGTCCTAAGAATTCAGTGTTGGTTTGTCTAACTTTTGTGGTTTCCACTTTCAGGTTTCGTCAGCTTGCCATCAGCGGTTGTGGCAGGCCGCCACCTGCTTCCGGGCCTATGCCTCGAGAGCTTCCCGTGACACTTCGAGACCTCGATCGGTGAGCTTGCGTGACTAGGGTGGTCTTCTAGGCTGCTTGCGTGTTTTCCTAATGTTCGAGTGTATTTGCAGGATGTCTCGGATATGGTGGGACAGCTGGAGACTCGGGTGACCATGCTCGAGGCGAGAGAGGTTGAGTCACAACGGCTCTTGCAGTCTCGGGCTGATGAGATTGCTTTCCTAAAGGAGCAGCTAGCTCGGTCCTGACAGGATGGGACCTCTGCGCAGGGCGAAGCTAGGCATCAGATCGAGAGGAAGACTGAGGCTGAGGATGAGGCTAAGGCTACGGGTGCTACCGAGGAAGTTGGCGGAATCCCCGAGACAACTACCCTAGACATGCTGTCGCGGATGGATGGTAGCGCGTCCCCTTTTCTAGACTTGGAGGATCTAGATTTGGATGATAACCTTTGTGAGGTGGTGATGGCCATTGGTGCGGCTTCTAGGGGTCCTCCCTAGCCTCGATTCGTGTATGAATATGTATATGTTGTACATTTTCTTTAAATTTTAGTATTTGAATCAGTTGGATTAGTCTTGTGTTTTTATTTGGCTAATTGTTTAGCTAGATTGACAAGTAATCAGTTTTTGCGTTCATTTGTTTGCGAGTTGACCTAGTTTAGGGCGTCTTAGCGTTGCTTGAGAGTATGTAAACAGTTTCTTTCGGATGTTTTGAAATGCGTTAGTTTGAGCCGGGAATCGGATCGGATAGTACGCCCATTAAAATATTTTGACTCGAGATGTAAAATATTAACATGCTTTGACCGAGTGTGTTAAGAAATGAGCGTGGTTACTTTGACATTCAGAACGAGGCCGAAGTTGAAATTCAGGTGACTTTTGAAAAAAGTTAGATCACTGTTTATACATTCGTAATATTGCCTTGTTAGGCTATAGACGCGACTTGACGATAACCATTAAAAAGGCTACAACATACTAGGTGGGGTAGCTTATCCCCCCAAAAAGAATAACCATTAGTACTAGTTTTTTGTAGGGTTTTGCTAGACACGTCGTCATTTTCTGGGGTGGTCGGATATTATATGCTCGATGTAAAGGGCCTCGACAAAAGCTTGATTTAACTGATTTTTTATTTATTTATTTTTTGCTATTTTTTTTTGGTGGCTCGAAAGTTAATTCTTCATTTTGCTCGGAGCGCCCTTTCGGGTTTTCACTCCGTCCTCGGCTCACCTTTTGTTTTGTTTTTTTGCTCTTTTTTTTACGACGACTCGCAACTCGTTTCTTTATTTTGCCCGGGGCGCCCTTTCGGGTTTTCACCCCGTCCTCGGCTCGTCGTTTGTGCTTCGTCATTGAAATCACTCGTTAATCGAAACATAGGGGTGGTTCCGACTTGCATGTGAATCGAGTAATCGATTTTGTTATTTGGTTGGTTGTACCCGAGGAAGGGTTGCCTACGTATCCGCGTTTAGATGGAATCAAACCATATTCGTAGTTCTTTAGGTGTGAGTGATTTTGCTTTAGACTCGTTATGCCAATTATCGATCCGAGGTGTTTAGAGTGTTTCGCATGGTTTTCACCCTAACTAAAAATTAATGTGAAATGGTCGGGCATGACCCCTTGAAAGTGACAATTACCGAGATATCGTGTTTAGGTCAGGGTGACTGGTTTGGATGGTTTTGGAACGTGGAGCTAGGTAGTAAGTGGTTTCGATAGATCAAAATCTGGAGCTTGACTTTTGTGGAGTTAGGGCTATGGGCTAAGGTTTTGTAATGTGGTAGGAAAGGGGAAGCTGAGTAAAAATGACTCAGACTTCAATCGGGTGGGTTGTAAATCACGTGGGATCTGATTTTCATGTTTGGTCCTAACGGTTGGGATTATCCTATTGATCTTGAATACTCAAAATTCCGGACTGTCTCCTAACAAGTGTCTCGGGAAGGTCTTAAGGGTTGTAATGTAAGGAGGCTAGTATTTGGGTGCTAGCTGACTGGCCCGTTCATTTTTCTTTTTCTCTCTATTCGTATTTTTCCTTTTTGTTCGGACTTTGCACTTAAAGTCGAGTTGAATGATCGGGGGTTTCATTTTGACCGTTGAGTTTGGTCTTGATCATTGAATTGGGCCAGTTTAGTTTAGCCTTGGTTTCATTTTTTCTTTGGCTCCTTTTAGCCATTTTAGACTCTTTTATTTTGTCGAACTAGCACCTATGGTTCGAATTGGTCTGTCTTTGTTCGAGGGGTATTTATTGTGGGAAATGGGTTTGCCTTCCGTCTTTGATCACAGGCTGAGAGACTATCTAGATTTGTCATAGGATTCGGGGATACTCGTTCTAAGGGATAGTTTGTGGCTTAGTATACCAGGCATGGAATAGGTAAAAAGAGAACACGGGACCTCGGTTTTTGTGTTTCCTCGTTGTTTCGAGCTATGTTTGATTGTTATAGATAAATGGCATAATATCGAGTTTTAAGCGAGAAAGTGCGTTATTAAATCAAGCGATTGTCGAGGCGTATTACAAAGGAAGAAAAGTTTATTTTTTTTATTTATAGTGATGAGCGGGCGACGCACCCGAGATATTGTTTTTGGGGAGGTGGATGACGGATTCCATCGCACCTCCTGACTCGATATGACAAACAAAAGACATTTGTTATATTATTAGATCTAGGCCCTAAGACGAAATAGACTTTGATTCGGACACCGATTCACTTGTCTTGGTGGTTGCCCGTGGGTTCTCGTTTCCGGTATCTTCCTTGATATTTAGGGCATCTTCCTCTATAGGGTCGAGGTGGGAACATTTAATAGCATGAATGCTAAAGGGGTTTGTGGTGTTATTGGGTTTCTTGGGTGGAGGGAGAGGAATGGTCCCGTTTTCGATCATATCCAGTATGACATATTTGAGTCGATAGCAGGACTCGGTATCATGCCCGTTACCTTGGTGATATAGGCAGTAAGCATTAGGGGTCCAACTTTTGCCTTGTCTGCCGACTGGTGGGTCCGGAGTGGAACCCATGGGTGAGAGTAACCCTTGATCGAGTAGGCACTTAAGAGCTTCAATGTAAGATGAATTGATTGGGGTAAACTCTTTCGGTGATCTTTCTACTTTGTTGGATGTGGTTTTATAAGGTCTTTGTGTTCTTTCCGTATCGACTTTAGGAAGCTTTGATTGGGTGGAGCATTGGTATAATCTATCCTGGGTAGGCTTTTGGGCATGGTAATTGCCCGAATTGGCGTTCGTTTCGCTTTCTGTGTCTTTACTCTAAAGGAAATTGAGGCGGCTATCGATGTAACGGACGGAGAAAGTCAAACGGGTTACCGAAGTGCGGACGTTGTGTATCAATTTGGTTAGGGTATTGACATCGTTGCGGATGCTTTCGATGGCGCTTGAATCTACCGCCATGTTGGGAAGTGGTTCTAGTAGGAAGGGATTAAAAGGTCAGATCGGATCCAACGGATGACTTAGAGACTTGAGGAATGCTCCTAGTAGAGCGACGTGGAAATGAGACCCTTGACTCGCGTATGTGTGCGGTCACTGGCTTAGGGACTTGGGTGCTCTAGACTCTTGGTGTATTCGGCGAGACGCCTAACGAATTCTTAGATCTCTGTGACGAGACGATTTGACGCAAACCTCGGAGGTGAGGTTTAAAGAGGACTTCTCAAAAGGAGACGACCCAAAACGTAAGACCTCGAGTAGAGGTGATCCTAGTAACTAACACGGATAGTTAATCACACGGTTGTACGACGTAAGAAATTGATCGCGATCCCGGCTCAGGATCAAAAAAATTTTATTTCTTTTCGAAAACGACCGATACTCGCAGAGGAAAGTCTTCTCTCTTTTTTTTTGAAAAATGATTTTGTAAAATTAGGGTGACGATGGTGTGGTGACATCGTTTGTGATGTGAAAGATGTGTTGCTATGTGTGTGCGTCAGGAATCCGGCGATAGCAAAAATGTAAAATGTTATTTTTTTTTTTTGAAAGGAACGTGGTTCTTAGGGGAACCAGTTTTGAAAATGATAACGTGATGCTTTTGTCGAGACTACTATTAATTAGCTAGTTCGATACTTGTGGTGTACGTGGTCTAACGACGGTAGTGCTCTAAGGGTGTAACTGAATTCTTATTAAAGAACTTAGGTGATGAATAGCGTTTTTAGAAAATAAATTTGAAACGAGTGACCCACATTTGTCGGTGGCATTAGCTAGCATTTGACTGTGGGGAAGGATGTATTGTGAAAAGTGTTTCAAGAATGTAACCGTTTTGGATTCCTTGACTTCATTAATCGAAGCTTTGGTTATGTTAACGGTATGGGTGTAAAAACTTTTCTTTATGAAAATAAAATGTATCCGTTTGGTATACCCTGATCCCATTAATCGAGAATCTCGGTAGTATTAACGACATTTGTTGTTTGGCGGGTTTTACCTTAGCCACGTGATGACATTTGAAAATATATATTGTTCGAAAATGTCGAGTGTAAAATTTGCCATGACGATGGCATCTGAAAATGTTTTTTTTTCTTTTTAGAAATCATGATTTCACCGGAGTATTGGCGTTTAAGAGGTCGTTCTGAAAAGATGAGATATTTTTTCGAAAATGGAATTGGGTGCGGTTTAATATGTTGGCGTGGTTGAATCCAGATTTTTAATATTTTATTTGTGTTGGATTATTCAAACACGCACTACTAGAAAAGATGGCAAAGGAATCATCTTAAAATGCCCTAAGACATCATTTTCGAGATGATCTCCATGTCAAAGGTGTCTTAGGGTAAGAAATCATATGAGAAAAATGGTTTCTTTGCTTATGCTTTAGAAACCAATTTTAAAATATAAATGGTTTCTTTGGTCCATGAGAAAGACACCTTTTGGGAGAGATAAATGATTTCTTATCTAAACTTAATAAACCATGTACTTCACTTAAATGATTTCTTTGCTACCAACTTAATAAACCATATAACACACTTAAATGGTTTCTTTGCCTATCAACTTAATAAACCATGTAACACTTAAATGATTTCTTTGCAACCTTGATATATAAAAAAAATAGTAATATTTAAGGTACCCCAAATATTAAAATACAATGTACTCATTTTCATATATCAACCAAAAAATAGACAAGAATTTCCAAACAATATCTCATATGAATAAAATGATTCCAAGATATATCAAGATTACTTATAAGCACTCAATAATTTATGCACTATGACAAAATATCCCAAAAAATGAGTATGTTTTCCCCAACCTCTTCGTTCCGGCTTCTTCATCACTCTAACTAAAATGTCATCACGATCCTTGGATGTTATCCCTCCATCTTTACATTGTGCAAAATGCTCGTACAAAAATAAACTTCTCTTAGCAACAATTTAGAGATGAATAGATAATAGTATAAGTTTCAACTTTGATGCATAAATCCAATACAAATTTGTACGGACCTTCAAAATCTTGGGAAGTTTCTTTGTTCTGGATGATTTTCTCCAATCCACTTCACTCCTTTCTAGCTTCAATTGCCGAGAGTTCCTATAATATACTCCCTCCGTCCACTATTTATCGCCCCACTCCATTAAAATACTCTTCACATATATTCATGGAATGGGGCGATAAATAATGGACGGAGGGAGTAACACATCTAAATGTTAGCATTACACAACGCATGATCGAGTTAAAAATGATTCTGACACCCATATCGGCAAAAAATTAAAGTAACCACAAAATTATATGGAGCAACCGACAAGGATGGCAACAAAAAGATCAGGTAAACATGAATGTAAAGTTAGAAGAGAAGAGAATGGTATAAAACTGATCAACAATATTGTGATCAACAGTTCCATAGACTCTAATAATTGATGTGTAAGACAGCACAACATTTTTAGAGCCAGATCATTTACGCAAGCTCTCTTAATCTTTCTAGCATAGACAAACAATGGAAACAAAAATAAAAGAGGATCAATCATATTAACTTGAAGTGTGGTGCAGTTTATGGCGATCTACGACTTCAATTCCATAGAACAACCAGTCCCAACTCAAAATGAGGTGAATTACAGGCACCTGCATTGTGCCAAACACATTGATCAAATTCAGCTGGGCCTAAATGAATGCCTCGGATCAAACACATACAACATTAGATGCTCTATCTATCTCAAAGCTAAAATTCAGTTTATACTGGCTGAAAATTATATTTGAAGAGATACAAGTGAATTATAAGTGAGCCGAGGGTAGTCAATAATATTAAAGACAAATGATCTTAATACAGCTGTATTGCCCTGACAAAGAGAAAACCATCCTTGAAAACATTATGGTAGCAAAGTTAAATCACATATTTGCACTTGATCAACTGTTATTCGTACTGTAGCTAAATAAATAACCAAACAATGAGATGGACAACATGGAAGGAGAGGTTTACTATAATGGTTTTAGAATTGTTTTTAACTCTTTAGGGAGAGTAAAGAAATGGTTGTTCGTTTTGCACTATTGTCCAAACTCATAGTAACAATTGTTGTAACAATGAAAAAACTGAATTAAAGATAAGTAAGTCAATAAAAGAGGGACAAAAGGTAGGGAAAACCTTATGCGGAGACTGCATGCAGTAACAATGGAAAGCGCCATCACACCATTTACAAAATTTAAACTTAGGAAGCTCTCCAGTTCTGCAGGAAACCTGAAAACACAAAGTTCGTAAACAAACACATGAAATCAAACATCTAGCGCCATAACAACGCAGGCAGACAAAAACAACCCTTTCTAATTCATCAGTTAAAGGAGAAAATTATTTTTCAAGTTGCAAATCATCTTAAACCCGGAGGAGAAATCGGGTTTGGACGTGAGTCGGAGAGAAATGACAGACGTAGCTTTATTAGGATGAGAAACCTGAATTGATACTAAGCCACCGATGATAGGGTTAATAATTAAGAACTAAGTTGACCCTAAATTGATAATTGTACAAACAAATTAGAAGATACAGAGTATTTGATTGAATTTTTTCCAGATTGCAAATTAGGGAAACAAATTAGAAGAAAATTTAATACTAATACTCAGATAAATAATAGGAATTCCATCAATAATACTCAAATTAACACAAACAATAAACGATTTCGAATGAAAAACAGACATAATCATACTCCACGATAAACCCTAGAAACTTAATTGGGAAATTTGAAAGTTTAAAACGACAGTAAACTTACAAACTGAAATAAAGAAATTAGTAGATTAATACTCCTATGAAATAACAAAATCGATGGAGTATATACTGAAATAAACAAAAATCAGTAGATAAGGAGAAGAGCGGAGTATATACCGCTGTCAAAATAATGAAAGAAACCAGTGGTAGACTGGCAGCACAAGAGGCACGTCAAAGTGCAGAGAGCAGCGGCGGAGGAGCGGCAACAACTTTCGCCATTAGAGAAGCTCCGCTACCTCGGTTTTTCAGGCAGTAGAATCGAATATGTTGAATTATAACAGAAGTAACAAACAATTAATCAACTAATTAATCAATTGAAGAGGTAATTAGTTGATTAATTACCATGCCGAGAGAGTAGGAAGCTTCGACATTTCTGGAATCAGAGCAGAGTTTGAGGAATTTCTGAGCAGATTCACACCAGTTCTTCGCTTTAATTGCAAATATTTTGGGAGATGCTTTGGATAATACGACTGAATTAAGCGCTAATCCATTGAATCTCTTGCAAATGTAACAAATCGTCAAAAAAATCACTTCAATTCATTTACTTTTTTTAACAAAAGAAGAACGAAATTAATTGATGAAATGGGGGAAAACTAGCGTTGATTTGGGTGAATGAATTAAGAAATGAAAAATAGAAAAAAGGGTGAAGCAAGTTGTGATGTTAGTTGTTCAACGAAAAAATTAAAGAAATTAGAAAAAAAAATGGTTAGAAATCATTTATTTGAGAAATGGTATCTTTGGCATAAGATTGTATTATTAACAAAGCATTTTTTTAAAAATGATGTCTTTGATATTAACTTACATGAGGTAAAAAATCATTTGTCTAAAAAATGGTGTCTTTGTTATTATATAAGAGACCACTTATTTAGGATGATTGATTTCTTTAACCAAAGAAATCAATGATTATACTTAAATGATTTCTTATTAATGATTTCTTTTGAGGTTATTCTAGTAGTGACGCTACACATAACTAGGAATGCATACATTCATGCAGGATGCAGACACGGGTAGGTTAGGGTAGGCTACCGCCCACGGATAGTCTTTACTTAGGTATTGACAATTATATGGGGAGACGAGTGTCATACCGTTTGTTCGGAACTATCCGCTTATTATTCCCGCGGGGTACGCGTTAGGCGGCCGGAGCGTCAATCGAGGATCTCTTCGCGTGTCCCTAAAGATCTTACCGCAAAGAGGTCGATTGGTCCTGGTATCGGTTAGGATGGGCTTTTTAGGGCCAAAACCTGTAGTGACCACAACTAGGAACTAAGAAATGAGCTTCACCGACCTCGTTCAAGTTACACCACCACTGGAAACTTGTTTCCAAATCCCCAGCGGAGTCGCGAAACTGTGGACATCCGTCCGCACCGCCCAGCGCCCCGCGCGTGCCCGCGCGGGATTGACCCGTTTTTTCAACGTGTGGCAACGGCCACCCACGCGGCCCCCTCCCTCCTGGGGGCCGGTCCGATCTCGCGTACGGAGCGAAGCATCGGACCTCGATTCGGATGACGATCCGAACTTGTAATAGACGGGTGGGGGCACCCTTGTTTTCGTTTGGAATCGATCAAGTCGTGGTTGTAAATGTTATAGGCCGATTTGTTTGGTAAGGAGACCTTTTTAGTGAACTGAAGTTGTTGCCGATTTGTGGAGTCGCCACCGAGTCAATTATGGGGACTCGGAAACCGTTCAAGTCAACTTTAATCCCTTGCCGGCTCAAAGTTGAGTGGCACGGGACCTAAAGAAAAAGACTTGTACCATTAAGGATTTCATGCCTGGAATGACTCTCATTGCCAATAGTTTCGAACATCCGGAAATCGTTGATTCTGAGTAAGGGGTGAGGGTACATATTGGGAAGCCAACATCCGATAGATGTCAACACCCAATCCCGCCCGCACTATAGCGGCCTCTACTAATCAATCGGTGGGCTGATATCGTAGTTCTTTTGTTGTGGTGGAAATACTGTAACATCCGTTGTTTTAACTCTATTCCTTTTGCTACGTCGGTTGTTTAAAGACAAGTAAGTTTTATCGTCAAAGTGGTTGTGTTTACATTCTTTGCATGCGGTTTCATGACAAGCAGGCCATGAAAAGATGCACGTAGGAGAGTAGAGAGTACTAGTATTATACGTATTAGCAAATCAGTTTTAACGCGATAATACGGATATTAGTCGTTCTCGTGGTATACCTTACCTGGTATTCTGCTTAATATGCGTCGGCTCGGTATTAGTGAAAATGCGTCGAACCATATAAGGTGAGCACCGGGACTAATACGGAACCCGACCATCACTTTTTTCAATTTTAGTTGTTTTACGTTTTGAATTCCGTGTTAGGTGATTTAGCATGCGATTATAAGGTCATAAAAGCAATAAATCATGCGAAAACTGTAAATGCGAATGTAAGTAAATCACATAGTGAGGAGTTGCACCCTCGGAGTATACACTAAACGGGACACGATGCATAGATAGTTGAACGGATCTTGGAATTACTCGGGTCCATTTAGTGCATTTTAGTGTTTGCGGTTGAAGTTGGGACGTTACGTATTTTGGTAGATATTTGTGGACTTAGCGTCCACATCTAGTGCTGTTGTAGTGCTTAATAAAAGAAAGTACGAATATGGACAGTTTTGTTTAGATGGCAACCTAGTGATGACACGACTTCAACAAGCGGATCCTCCTAGCTTGACCAGTGACTCTGGCAGGGGACCGTTACCGTTGACCCTTCCTGCGGCTACTCCGGCAGAGCTTCGTTACTATGGACTTATTCTGCGGCTAATCCTGCAAAACTTCGTTACTAGACTCGAGCTAGTCGAACACAGGCACCTTGGTATCGAGTGGGGTGCTCGAAGGTGAGGAGTAGCGTTGATGTCGCTTTTTTTCGAAATTACGATCGAGTGGATCGTTTGCCTCGGGTGTCGGAGTGCGAGCCTTTAGCGAGAGTATATAGGGGGAAGAGAAGAATGAGAATTGTGTCGAATGAATGAGGTGAAGGGGGGTATTATAGGTGTTTTCGGCCCTCGTCACCAATATGGGCACCTGAGCTGAGGCGCACCGAGACTCAGGCGCCTGGGCTTAGGCGCGGTGAGACAGAGGCGCATGAGGTAGGGCGGTTGGGATTTGGAGGATACAATTTTGATACTTTCCAAAACCGAGAGGGAGAAGGATAATATGATACTTGGGAGTTAAGGCTCCCGTGTGTTACCCTAGCGCCGTGAATATTAGTGGGCCTCGGGTGTGCATCCCGACGTTCGCTTGGCGCGGTGCTGACTCGGTTCGAGTTTCGGGACCGACTCGGGGTCCCGGTGTCGGAATTGACTCTAATTAGTGTCTATGCGATCGTAACGACACGACTAAGGCTGCCATCATGTTAGTTTAATTTGCCCGAGTAATTTATTTGATCCGTTCTATAGAAAAACTAACTAAAACACCGCGAAACCGCGTCGCATTGCAGTCCTATCTTCATCGGGTGTTTGTTGGGCATTTCTGCAGCCACCAGGTCCAAATCTAGGTGTCTACAGGTAGTAACACGCCGTTACTAACATAACATTCACCTTCCAGTTTGCCTGATGCTTGTGTCCATTTGCCAGATTGTTCATCTGAGGTACAGCTCCAAACCATTCCTCAATCTCCTTTCTCAGCCTCATACTGCAAGCAGAATCGAAAAATAAATGCTGTATTGTTTCCGTATGATCTTCACAAATACAACATCTATCTTAATCACAACATCCTATCTTCAAAAGCTTCTCCTTAACATTCATTCCATCCATCATAGCGAGCCAAGTCGTAATGGCATGCTTCGGGATGTTCCAGCTTGACCAAACAACTATATGCTAGCTCTTTTCGCTCAGTTTTGGTCTCATCCATTCGTAACCTTCCTTGATAGAGTACTCCTTATCAACTCCGTTCCATTTCCTATTAATGTAACCAGTTTTGAAGCTTTCCTTGACTTTGCAAATATTCTTCCAGGCCCGATTATCATTTGCTTTAGGATTGTAATCGTCCCAATCAGCCCCCTTTATGTATACTTGGTTTACCCACCTGATCCATAACTTTTCAGGTTAGGTATAAATCCAATATACTAGTTTGGCAATCACGGCTTTATTCCATATACCTGGCCATTTGATATTTAGTCCACCATCACGTTTAGGTGCTTTAACCTTCTCCCACGCAACTGGTGGTACTCTCATGTACTCAGAGCTTCCAGACCATAGGTAGTTCCTGCAAATAGCTTCAATACGTTTAATAATGCTAACTGGAATAAGGAAGATCGATGCCCAGTAGCATTAGAGAGTATTCTAGCAACCATCTTATCAGCAATCCTCTTACATTCAACTTTAGATAGTCTGCCCGCCTTTATTGGCACCTCTAAATATTTGAATGGAATAACCCCTTCTGAAAAACCAGTCACATATAGGATAACGCTCTTGAGGTCATCAGTCATTCCATTGAAGAAGACTTCTGATTTTCCCGCGTTCTTCTGCAGTCCAGTAGCACTAGAAAAGGTATTGAACGCTCGGATCAGCAATATAATTGATTGTGCATTCCCTTTGCAAAATAGTAGCAAATCATCCGCAAACATAAGATGGGTCAATTTGCTTTCCTTACATAAGGGGCGGTAATGAAATTGATACTTCTCAGTAGCATACTTCAAAGTTCTTGTTAAGTATTCCATGCACAATGTGAACGATAGGGGGGAGATTGGATCTCCTTGCCTCAAGCCTCTCTTTCCCTTGAAACATCCAAATTGGTTCCCATTCATAGACTAACGGAAGGATTTGTCGTGGATCCCGCCGGTCAAATTGGCGCCGTTGCCGGGGACGGCGTAGTTTAGACTTTTGTGTGCTTAGTTTTAGACTTTGTTCTTGAGTTTTGTGTTTTCTTCTCCTTGTGTATCTCCGTTCTTTCATTGTGTGCTTATTTCTCTCATCCTAGTGCCTCAAAAGCACTAGGCTACTAACGTTTGCTCAAGTGCTTCTAGTTCATCCAATGTATCAAGGCAACGTTATGCATCCAAGCTTCCATCAATTGTCATGGGACAATCATGGGGCAAGTTACCAAGACCCATAATTTTACCAACCATATCATTCTCATCAACAATCTTATGAAACCTCTCCATATGGCTACCATGAAAGGCGTCAAGGATCATTCCAACATCCTAACAACTACCAAATACCCTCACATAACCCACAACCAAATATCCCCAACTTTGAGCTTTGTCAAATGATGATTCAAATGCAAAAGAGTCAACAAGAGACGATGATTCAAATGCAAAAGAGTCAATAAGAGATGATGATTCAAATTTAAAGGGACGGAGAGGAGTTCAAGGCCCAAAAAGAAGTGCAAGATGCTCGTATCAATGCACTAGTAGCTCGTTACACGATGTTGGCCACTCGGGCTCCACAACTTGTTGAGGAAGGTTCATTTGGGCAAGAAGATCGGTTGTCTCCACAAGGAAATCAACCTGATTATGAAGCCACTAATGAAGAAGGGAAGGCCAGCCATGAGATCATTGTTGAAAGTTGCTTGGATGGTGAAGCTATGGGTATAATAGAGGAATTTGAAGCTTCAAGGGTCGACAATGAGGAGGAAATTGAACATGATCCTCAAAGTAACTCTTGGGTAGCCAATGTATTGGCTATTAAATTGGATTTATATGATTTTCTTCGTGATGAACCGGATGTTGACAATCCAAACCCAAGTAAAGAGAAGACTCCTCTAAGCCAACTTGACAAGGTGGGTGAAAACGAAGGTAATACTTGGGAGAAAGAGATAGATGCCTTAGAACTCGCCTTGAATGAGAAATTGGAGGAACCGATTAGGGGAACTGGAGATGCTATGCTAGACCAAACCATCGAAGAAATTGAGGCCGCCATCAAAGGCCTTTGGTTTCTTCATGGTGAGAATTCTAGTAAGAATGACGATGAGGTCTCCCCTAAAGCCTCCAATGAAGAAAAATTGGATTAGAGGTACCGTCGATGTTACTCGGTAATTCATGATTTTAATTGTGTATTTGCATGTATATATTTTTATGTTTTATTTTGACAATATATGTATGTCATAAAATATGGAAAATTTTTAAGTTGAAAATTTGCATGTTTCGGTATTTTTATCGCTTTTACAAGATTAACGATTAAATCGTCATATTAGTTTGTAAAATCATAATATTCGGCCTAAACATTTAATATATGTTTATATTCTGTAAAAATGATGTTTTTGATGTTTTTTAATAATTTAGTATTTTCTTGATATTTTAGTTGTCGATTATTGAATTATTACCATTTACGGACAAAAACAATTAAAAGCCGATTTTTAGTTCTAGTACCTAAACATTTTATTTTAATCTGATTTTTGACGTGGTGAAACTTTTTGATGAAATAAAATTTTCTGAAATTCTTCCATAATTTTTCGGAATTGTTAAGTTGATGAATTAATTAATCACTTTAAATCATCGTTTATCGTCAAAACCGTGTTTGTCGTTTAAATTCTCGATTTCTGGTCCTTGGTTTAAACCTGGAAAAAATTATGATTCTGATGATTTCCTAGTAAAATGTAATTTTATGATTTTTAGTGTTTTAATAAAATGTTAGGAACGATAAGTTTTATTAATGGAATCGTTAATTGTGAAAACGGGTTTTAAAGACGGTTTTGATGGGATTTATTAAATCGGGAATTTTTGGAAATCTGGAAAAATGGTAGATTCTGGAAAATCATGATTTTTAAGTTTAATAACAATTTTTGGATATTAATAATTTAATCATTTTGTAATTACTATTTTTATTAATCGTTATTGTCGAGATTAGACGATTAATGAGAAAATCCTTTAAAAACAGAGTTTTAGGATTGTGGAAATTTTCTTTTCTGGTCAGAATGTCCATAAATATATTTTAACTATTTTACATAATTTTTGTACTATTTATTAAAGTCTTTAATTAATAAGTATTGATTTTTGAACAAATTGAGATTTATCGTTAAAATGCTTCGTCTTAACTAAAAGAATTATTTTTCCGGCCATTTTGAAAATATTTAAATCTGACACTTTAAGAGTTAAATCATCCCTTAACATACTCTAAATATATTCATTGGCTTAATTAAATAAAAGACGTTAAAAAATTTAAATTGACATTTGCCGTAAAATCCTATTTATAACCATATTGTCGAAAATAATAATAATTAGTGAATTTTAGCTTTGTAACTTTTGAAAAGACCCTAATTAGTAGTATTAAAATGTTTAAGACATTTTTAATGATTTTATAACACTTGTACGATATTTTAATAATTTCATAAACCCAAATGTTCTCACTTTAACAATTAATATCGTTAAGACCGAAAGTATTAGTTTTAAAAACCTATATCGTTTACTAAAAATGTTGTATTAGTATGAACTAATATTTTTGATATTTTGATATAATGCTATTTTTAGTAAAGTTTCTAAAAATAGAAAGTTTCTTAAAATAGAAAGTTTCCTCTTTTGGAAAGTGATCTCTTCTCCTTTTGTTCTCTTATTGTTTATATTGAATATATCTTTTGAATATCGATAATGGATTGTTTTCGAGTTATGGAATAAGGAAAAGTGTGGGTTTAGAGTAATATAGTCTGGGATGTACGTTTTTGCCATCAACTGTAAGGCTGGTGTGTCTTTATGGGGCACATTGGTTGTTGAACTGAGCATGGTTTGTGTTCAGGAGAGTGTATGTTTACCTTAAACTTAGATATCGCATCGTGTAAGTCGCGTCGGGTTGAACTGGATATGATTTGTATCCAGGAGGGGTGTGCACTACTTAAACCAGGACCTCGCTGCACACTTTGCTGTTATAGTTGAGTTGCCTAGTTAGAAACTGGATTCTGTTATGAGTTAAGTCTACAGTTCTCGAAGATAGTTTCTAGTATTATCCTAGTGAAAGTCTAGATTCTACATTAATCCTATCCATAACGCCATTTGGAATATTTTTATATTATCGATATAAATTGGTTTGCAGGTTGGCAACTATTTTTATGTTTCTTCGGAAACCCATTTTAATATTTTGGTTTTGACGCTGAAAGCTTATTTTTAATATGCTGTTTGACTGTTTTCCATTTTTACTATTTTTTTATAGTAGTAATTACAGTTTTAAAATCCTGTTATACGGCTGGGAGAACGTTGACGTTGCTCCTCACTGATTGTGGCTGTTATGTTATTAACATGACAGGTATGCATGTTTTCGGGTGTGGGCTAGCGGGCAGACATGATCCCTGCTCGATTAATTTTAATAATGTTATCTTGTGGATTGTTAAACCCCTTTGTGGATTATTTTAATTTTGGCCATTTTAGTTAAGGCCTAATGTTTGACTTTACCATTTAAATTTTATCAAAACATAGTTACAGCGTGTTATAATCCCGACTCTACAGTGTTTCCACCACTGTATCGCATTAAAATTTCTAGGGGATTACACAACATCTCGAAAATTTACAGCAGACCGCTATTAGAACTGATATATATATACGGTCTTCATGCTTCAAGACCTGACAATAGAGCCCAAAAGCTATGGCAAACACAAATTTTCAAGTGTCGACAAGACAACAAACAAAGTGACGTGTTAATGATGAGGTAAGTCTATTTTATAGTTATGGAAAATCTGACTCAATCACAACAGCAAATATAATTCACAGGTAAGTGTTGTGAATGCTTTCTATCAGTTTTCTACCATGTTTTTTTAACACGAGACCTGTTTGGTTTTCTACCCTAGTCGCATACCCTTAGTTATGGTGAATACTATTTCTATCTATTTGGTGTTTCTCTCATTCCTATGTCATTTCAAATATGGCTTGGCTGCAACATCTACAAAAGCATGCTGAACTGTTTCGAAGGCAGAGAGCAGTTCAAAGGAGCATTAGTTTTTAGTACATGGCTGGAGTTTAAGCTGCAATTCGTATCACTTTGAGCTGTTGTGTTGATGGGAAGTAATTGTCGTGGGTCCTACCGATCAAATAATAACCAACTAGACCTAACACGTAGCTAGGGTAAGTCGGGTCGAGTCCACGGGGACGGTTATGAGGTGTCCAGACTAGGTCTACTAAAAAACAAGGCTAAGTTACCAAAACAACACAAAAGAAATTGAAGAGAGTTGACAAACTATGATGATGAAAAGGGATGAAACTAGACAAGCAATGAACTAAATATAACATGAACTAATTGAACCGACTAAACCTAAATGGAACCAACTAACTAGATAGAAAATTGCTAACAAGAAGGAGAATTCAATATGGGAAGGAGTAGTGTTAGTTTGGGTTCATAAGTGTAGTAGGATAGTTGGGAGATCAAGGGGTTAAGCTTCACCTAGTTACTAATGTCGGTCTGGGCTCTCGTGTCAAAGCCAAAGTCTGAACTCTCGTGTCAAAGACTAAACCCGAATACTCATGCAAGATATTACCCAATACACCAGGATTCAACCACAAATCAATCATACAATGAGAAGATGAAAACAAGTATGAGAAGCATGACCACTACAACTCAAAAAAAAAAATTCAACAAACACATAGAGTGCTGAACATGTGACTAGTAACAAAGGATTCATCTTTACCCTTAATCAAACCCTAATTAACCATAATCCACATTTAATCCCCCTACTAACCCCACAATACGTCTACTCACACATAATGAAACTAACACTAACAACAATAACAAGAGAAATCAACACAAACAACAAAACATTCATTATGAAACTAGAAAGAACAAGAACAATAATCAATGATTGAAACTTGAAAGAGTAAACAAAGATTAAGGGTAAAGAGAATAAGAAGATTATACCTACTAACAAGAGGATAAAAAGATAAGAACTTGTATTAATAAGAAAAACCCAATTACATCTCCCAAGGTTGTCAATCTTGGATGAATCTTGAAGAATTCCCTTAATACAAGGATTACAACCTAGATTAAGCTAAGTTTAATTAAAGATTAAGAAAAGATTAAGCTAATGAGAGGAGGAACTCTATCTCGGGATTAAAATAATGTAGGATGTGCAAAAGTGCTTAAACAATACAAAGGGAGGGTATTGTGGACATGACGTAGGTCCACCCCGACGCGGCCACGCGCGGGTTTGGGTAGGCGAATGAATCTCAATATGAGAATGGATCGAATTGAAATTTAAGTCGAAATGGAGTCACCACCAAACTTTGTAGGAGTTCGGACCCGTTCGAACCCACTCTATGTCGTTGTGGACCGTACACAAAGTACGGTCCATTTCGATTTCAGAGTTTATTGGGCTCGTCTCTTTGCATTACGATACCGATACCATCTACACCGGTAATCGTGTAAAGAATGACTCTCGTGCGCCAATGGTTTCGGGCATCCGGAAACCGAGGTTCTGAGTAAGGGGCGAGGGTACGTTTTGTGAAGCCCACTAAGGACACCCAACTCCGCCCGCACTTAGCGGCCTCTACTAAGACATCATTTGACGTTCTAATATGCGCGTTAGTAATCCGGTGAAATAATATGCAAACAACATTTTACAAGATATAAAAATTGAATGGGTTGCTACGTCATTTTAAATGCACCAAAATTAAGGTCGAATTGTTTAGCATGCAATGGTTCATTTATAAACGGTAAAACCCAAATGAATAAGAGCAAGGAAAAATAAATTGGTTACAAGTTACACAAGCAGAAATACAACCCGGCCAAAACAAAAATAACGAATAACAAAAAAAGTAACGATATGGTAGAGATAGACGACACTTGCAAACGGACCCGTATATAGTAAATGCAAGTTAGACCGTAAGTCGTGTAAGTGGACGAACTTTGATCAAATACACATTATTTTGTGTATTAATCAAAGAACAGAGACATAGGACCTAGGCGTGATGCTAGCCCGGTCCCGAATCTCGATGCCTTGTCCCAACTTATCATATCGAGAAATTGGAGTCTAAATTAGTCATGTGTCGGATACGACTAAGGAGTCGTCGACACGAGATTAATAGTGAAAGACCGTCGATCAAAGTTGTTTATGTGAGGTGATATGCGTGAGGTTGAAAAGGCGGATTACGTGATTGACTTTACACGCGACGACTAATGTCGTAAAAAAAAGACGAGGCTCGAATGATGCATTAAAGCTCTCGGTTTTCCAGGCTACAGGGCCCACTCGATCGAGTCATGGCACGGACTCGGTCGAGTGTGCCTTTAAGTTAGCTACTGCCCGGTTTTTGGGGTGCTACTCTATCGAGTGGCCCATGGCACTCGGTCGAGTGCCCCCTGTACGAGGCATGACTCGTTTCGTTTTATTTGTTTAAAATCGATGGTTGACCGAGTTAAATAAAAATATTGCATTATTGAAATTCAACTCGGTTTTCGGTGCCATAATCGTATACTATACGATTATGAGACCGTCATCGGGATTTATGAAAATATGTTACTATTGGATTATAAAAGTTTGATTAGTGACGAAGTTGTGGTTCTCCGCTTCACGACATCGATACTAATCCTAACGGATTATGTGATGTCGATTTTCGCATAAACGGATTTCGCGCTAATCTCAGAAATGGAGTCTTACACGTTCAACTATGAACGACCATGATCTCGTTACGCCCTTTAATACATTGGGGCGGCGCTCATCAAAAGGGTGCCACCTCCGTCGCGACTCGTAAAGGGATTAAACGGACTTTGGATGATCGTCATAGTCAAACGTGTTAGGATCCGAATTTTAATACTATTATATATATGACGATAATTAAATGTTAGAGGTTAGAATACGATAAGTAAATGTTAGATGTTAGTTGACATAAAATAAAATGTTAGTATACATAAAAATAAAAGTTAGTAACGAAATAAAATATTAGTATTAGTGTTAGTAATAATAATAATAATAATAATAATAATAATAATAGTATGTACATATATAATCGAAAAGGAGAAAGGAGAAAAAGAAACGGGGTTTGATGACACCCTCAACCTACATGCTTAAATTGCCTCGGAAACGGACTCGTAGTAGCGGCGTGTGCGCGGGAGTGTCGAGATGTGTAGGTAGAGTTATGGTGTATGTCTTTGACGAGTTTTGATCTCAGGATTTTGAATGTATTTGTGTGGGAATGAGTATGAGTGCCTAGAACTCGAGGGTGATGAAGGTTTGAAGGTTGAAGATGTGTAAGGTTGAATGGGTGGAAAAGATGTTGTGTGATTAGTAGGGGTGAGCAAAACCGGATATCCGATCCGGTTTTGCAAACCGTATCGGATATCCGGTTATTAAAACATAAAATTTTGCGATCCGTATCCGATCCGGTTTTTTCCGGATATCCGGTTTTTTCGGATATCCGGTTTTCGGATATCCGGTATCCGGTATCCGGTTTTATATTTTTTTTCAATTTTTCTTTTTTTTAAAACAATTTTTCATTTTTAATTAAGACTAGTTAATTGTTTTTAAGCAACGTTACGTTTTATATAAATTGATATAACAAAAATACATAAAAAAAAACTTAAAAAAAATGATATATATGACTTGCGGTACCATTGTTCCAAAAAAATATGACGTTTCATTACCTAAAATCATAAATTCACTAATAGTTTTGTTTTTTACCTATGAGAATAATTGGTAAGTTTTGAATTCTTTATTGTATAATGCATATTAGAATTATATTTTTCATATTTTTTATTGTTTTTAAAAAACCGGATCGGAAACCGGATATCCGGTTTCAATTTTCCCCGATACGTATCCGCTACGGTTTTAAGGAAAACCGTATCGTATATACGGTTATTCGTATCGGATATCCAAAAATTCGTATAATTGATAGCGTATACCGTATCGTATACGTATAATAAAACCGTATCGTATATTTTTTCTCACCCCTAGTGATTAGGGTTCCCAAAAACCTTGTGAAATGAATTGATGTGATGGGGTATTTATAAGGAGGAGCCCGGTTTAGGGTCACTCGCTCGAGTGGTGTAAGTGCACTCGACCGAGTGCCCGGTTCAGGAGCGATTCGACTGGTTCACAGGCTAACTCGATCGAGTGGGTCAAATCGGGTGGAGTGTATTTAGGGAAAGATTGTTGACCATTTTTGAAATGATTCTGGTTGATTTGGTTGTTGAGTCTGGATTCATTTTGTGTATTTGGACATAATGTGAGGCTGGTTCGTCCCGGGATTCGACTTTGATCTGGTTTTGACTCGGTCGCTAAAAGATGGTTTTATTTTCGGTGACGGTTTTGACCCAAATTAGTCTCATTTTATTGGAAACGACGCACTGGGCCTGGATTTGAGGTTGGTTTTGAGAGATTTGCACTCCGCTAAATGCCCACGTCGGATACTATTGATTCCGAGTCCGTATTCGAGCGTATTAAGTCACGTTGACGTCCGATCATCATCGGGTGTTTTTTTTGGAAACTATCATAGATACCTGGCAGTCAAAATGCGGGTGTCTATAGAGCCCCCACTCTGACTGAGGCTTGGACAAGGCGAAAGTCAGAGTAGCTACTAGGCAAATCGAGGATTAAGACCTGACAGACATCCGCTCGGGTCGTTTATAGTCCATTAGACTCGCGTGAAGGGCTCGCCAGCCATAAGATAGAAATCATACCTGAGCTGATGATAATACCTCCGTGGGAAATTTGGACTTGTCGCGTAAGTCCTAGGTGCGCCTATATGTGGGCCCATCCCGTGCTATTCCGGAGAAAATACCACCTCGGGCTATCTTCTGGGGAATTGGACTTATCGTATAAGTCCCGGGTGCGCCTGTATATGGGCCCATCCCGTGTTGATTCGAGAGAAGATGCTGTCTTGGGCTTTCTGTTGGGGAGATATGTGAGCTGCACGGTCTTGGGTCGTACCTGTATAAGTTACACAAAATTTTGCATGCAACACGTAGGTAAAACACGTATGACTCGCGCTGGGGAATGATTTTTGCTTAGTTTTGAAATCGAAGTCCTGAAAGCAACTCACATGCTAGGAAGTAGGTTTTCAAAATTGAAAAGGGTAGAAATGAGATTTGCAATTTAAATAGATCGAAATTTGACCTTGTCGAAAAGGATTTTCTCAAATGGCTAAGTTTTGCAAATTTTAAAATGAGAATTTGAAGAGAGAGGTATACTGACGGACTCGACTCTGGACGTGACCAGACGAGTTGACAGACACGACTGAACTCTCGAGGGGTTGGACCGTGACTCGTTAGGGGGGTGGGCCACTTAACAAGACTCTTAAGTTGCGCTATTCCGTAGCCTAGGCGAGTGGCAATATGGTTGAATCCTCAGAATGGGAAAGATGTGCTATGGGGGGAATGAAACTGTTTTAGTCTAGTGCTCTTCTGGATTTTTGATTGTAGAGTACATTCCAGAAGTGGGTATTGTTTCGAGTCCTGACAGATTCTCGTCTTCGGCTGAACCGAGTACTAGGACACACTATAGAAAGGAGGCTAGATTTTTTTGAATTTATCTTGATTTTGTGAGTGGATGGAGGTTTTCTGCCTAAGAGAAACCCCCAGGACGACCAAGCTAGCTGTTGAGAACATGATGGTGTCGTGACCGGAATGTTGGCACTTTTTGAATGTGTGTCAATGTGGGTGGTTGTGCCTTTGTTGAAAGGCTGCCTACGTATTCACCTGTAGTGAAATCAAACCAAGCCGTAGTTCAGTGTCGGAAGATATATTATGGTGCCTAGTCTAATAGGACTTTGTGTGTAACTAGCCATAGCTATGGTGTAGGCTAGGTGCATTCCCAATGATGTCTTGATCGAAGGGTTAGAATAGTTAGGATATTGATCCTGTGACTGTGAGCGTTTTCCGGTGTAGCCCCCAGAGGTGGTGTGAACTATTTGGGCATGTTCTATGCCGACTGTAAGTTGAGTTCCCGTGTTTGGGGTTGGTAACTGGTTTGGATGTTTTTGGAAATGTAGTCCTAGGTCGTAAGTGGCTTTGATGATTTGAAATCTGGAGCTCGATTTTGTGGAGCTAAGGTTTCGAGGGTAAGGTATTGTAATGTGGTAGGACAGGGGGAAGTCGAGTAAAAATGACTCGAACTTCGATCGGGGCAGGTTTGATAATGCGGGATTTGATTTCCATGTTTGGCCCTAATGGTTAGGGTGTATCCTATGGAGCTTGAATCCTCAAAATTCCGGGCTGTCTCTAGCTTAGGTCTCGAGAAGGTCTTGCGGGTTGTAACGTGGGAAGGCTAGATGTGGTGTTAGCTGACCAAGCTTGGTTGATTTTCCCCTATTTGATGGTATGGGCATCGGTAATTTTTGAATTGACCGTACCTAGGTCAAGGGACTTTCACTTGAGTTGACCGTTGACCACTGTCATGGGTATTTGAATTCTTTTGTTGTTTTGTTGTTTTTTTTTGGGTTGACCTCTTAGTCCCGGTCGTGGGATTCTTCATTTGAGTTGACCGTGCCCCGGTCAAGGGATTGACCGTATCTGGTCGAGGGATGTTTGGGAGTTCTTTATTGATCATGGCCAGCTCTTTTGTTTTGGGCCTTTTGTTTTTTCCTTGGACTTTTGAATTTTTTTGTCCAACTCTTTTTTCTTTTTTTTTTCACGGTAATCCCCTCCTATGGTGTTGTGGGTGGATATGGGGGTGGGCCCATCGGTTGGATTAGGCTTGTGGAGCTAAACTTTTGTAAGGTGTAAGCCTAGTTGGTGTTTATGTGAGTGCAACTCGCGATGAAGTACTTACGGTAAACATGGTGGTTTGGATCTCGGTATTGTCATCATAATTTCGAGCAGGCTTGGTGGAAACATCGTCCCAAGTTGGGTATTTCTGGCATCAAGTCACGATGCTTCTTTTTTTCTTTTTTGGTCAGACTAACGCCTAAGGTAGGGATTGTCGGTCTTATTGGAGGGGTGTTTTACTGTGGGAAATGGGCTTGCCTCCCGTCCTTAACCCAAACTAGGAGACTACCTAGATTTGTCATAGGATTGGAAACCGCTCATGCTAAGGGTAGTTTTGTGGCTTGCTATACCAGACATGGAAAAGGTAAGGGAAAACACGGGTCTTAGTTCCCTGCAGTCATTATAGATGTGCCTATAATAGTCACGTACATGTGCTCACAGTGTATGATGGTGTTCATCATGTTCTCGGAAACACATAAGGGAAGTATATATGAGAAATTGAAAAGGCTGATTTTATTGGATTGAAAAAAAAGGACAGAATACAGTTGACTCTGACTCCGACATCGGAATTGAAAGAAATAGAATGTCCTAGACTTGGACTCGGACTCCGACTTAAATCAAATCCTGACTCTGGGATAAGGTTGTCAGTAATCTTCGGCTTCTAAGTACTCAAGTGGATGTCCAGTATAGCCTTCGGTAGAAGCTTCACCCAGATCTTCATTACGTCGAAGATCGTCTTTAATCCTAGTGCCCATTTCGGTAAGCACTGCAAAATTTGAAATGCCGGCATACCTAAGATGGACGCGGTAGGAGGGTAGGAGGTTGTTGATGAACGCCTCCACTAGTATCTTCTCGCTGGGCTTGTCTACCAGCTTAACACTCTCGGCCCGCCAACGTTGAAGGTATTTGGTGAAACCCTCTGTTGGATCTTGGGCCATGACTTCTAAAGTCCGCATGGTAGTCTGAAGTTCAGTGTTATCAGAATAGTTTTTAGCGAACTCGGTAGCCACATCTTCCAAAGTGGGGAATCTTTTTGTATTAAGCCTATAGAACCAGGCTTTTGGATATTTTTCGAGAGATGTGCCGAACAGATTGATGAACATGTCGGCTTTGACCCCCTTGATTGCCATGAATGCCTTGAAAGCTCGGAGGTGTAGTAATGGATCCTCCGTCCCTTCGAAAATGGGCAACCCTTCTAGATTAAGATCTGTTGGTAGTTTCTCACTGATGGGTGCATAGTCTCGGGAGTTTTCAGCACGAATGTTGTTCTCTTGGGAGGAATGGAACTGTTGTTCGAGCTCACGCACCGTGCTGATCAGTTTGGCAAATGGCCCAGTATTTACCGACCTGTAATTGAAGTCTTGTTCTTCAACGACAGTTAGACGAACATTCAAGGCCTCTTGGTCGGCTCTTATGAACCCTAGTTGGGTTTCAAACATGGCCTGCTTACTAACCATTGTTTCTATCAAAGCCTTCAGTTCATTAATGGTGTTTTCCATGTCCTTATTCCCGGTTGTGGATGCCATACTCTGCGAGAATACCCACGTAATCAGAAATGTTGCTTCGGAACTTAAATACACCAAGGCATAGGAAATAGCGCGGGAGGAGAGACAACTCTGGTTTGACTCGGGTTAGACTCTCCTAAGACAAATACGTAGGGTGCGATTCTCGGAGTGACTGTGATTAATCTCCCCGTCGGAGAATAGCCCCCCAGGTGAGACTAAGGATTCTGGTAGGACTCAGATGATGCGGCATCCAAATGAATTGAAAGTGATAGAGGTGAGACACCACGTGTAGGGCATGACCCTTAGAGCAACCGTGATTGATCGCTCTGCTGAAGGGTAGCCCCCGAGTGAGATCGAGATTTTGCTAAAACTCGAGTGTTGGACGAGTGACCCTTAGATGTAAGGATCACGAACCTTTTGTTATAGGGCTAGGCCTTGTAAAAGGTTGACCTGGCCTCGAGGAAAGGCAAACGGGGTAAGGGAAGAAACTTGCGATGTAAGATCGGCAGAGTTTCGACGCTAGAGACCCTCGACTTGACTTGAATAAGGACAACCCTGTGATTAGGGTAGACCATTAAGTTAAAGGATTCTTGAATTGGGATGACTCGACTAATGGATTGAAAGACGGGCGAAATTCCCTTAGGAATGGTCGTGGGGACCGTCCTGTTAGGGGGAAAGGTCGCGTGAGACTTTCTAGCTAGGACTCGAGTGTGTAAACATGCTTTTCTTGGTAGGGGTATGCCCTACGTAGGTGGGTCATGCCTTAGTCAAATAAGGCGGATTGGGATAGGGAGGAAACCCGTGATGTAAGATCAACGGAGTTTCGACGCAAAAGACCTTCGACAACTTATGACAAGACCCGACACTGCTAAATACGGGAAGTCCTAAGAAGAGGAAAGTTTTGAAAAGGAATTTGAAAAAAAATCCGAGAAACCGGTGGATGACCCAATTTTTCGAAAATCGAAAAAGTGCCATCAGGCCGCGATTTTGAAGGTTTTGAAATTAATTCTGAATTTTGAAACGGGTAGCATACCGGCTAGAAATAGGCTATTTTGAGTAAAATCATAAGTCCTAAGTTCGACATGCTTTCCGGGTTTTGAAATTGAATAAAAGAATTTCCGACGATTTGAAAATTGAAGATGAGATCCCGAAGATTTGAAAATCGAAAATGGCATCTCGAAGATTTGAAAATTGAAAATGGCATCTCGGAAATTTTGAAAATTGGAAAATGGAATCTCGAGAATTTGAAAATCGCGAATGGCATCACCAAGATTTGAAAATCGGAATTGAATTTTGAAAATTCGAAAATCGAATGGTGGATCCAGAATTCGAATTTTGAAATGGGCTGCATGCCGGCTAGAAAATAGGCTTGTTTTGAGTCAAATCGTATATCCTAAATTTCGGCAGCTTTCCGAGTTTTTTGAAAATTGGATATTTTTTGAAAAGATGCATTTTTGGAATTTCGGAATTTTGAATATCCAAAATGAATTTCCGAAGATTTGAAAATCGAAAGAGGATCCCGACTTTTAAATCGAAAATGTCGTCAGGCCCGAATATTTTGAAAAGTCGAAAAGAATTTTTTGAATTTTTAAAATGGATAGCATACCGGCTAAAAATAGGCTTGTTTTGAGTTAAATTGTAAGTCCTAATTTCGGTAGCACTCCGGTTTTTGAAAATTTGAATATTTTTGGAAAGATGCACTTTTTGAAATGACGGTTTTTGAAACCGACACGGAAACCAAGTAGCACATAGTCACGTAAGCATTATGACGACACCATGTATGCTTTACACTAAGTCTCGGTCGGTCTATCAAGGGTCTATACCAGTGCTCATAGTCTAGACGAGAATCTGGACGGACTTCCTAAGTCGAGTTGAGCTTAGAACATGCCGCAAAGTCCATACAAATCTACTATGAACACCTTTGACGTATCCAAGTCGGAGTACATCACGGTATAGTGGGACGTCGGTCACCAGTACCGGCCCGGGAAATATGGGTTATACATGAACCGTAAAACTAAAACGCGTATTGTACTAGTCAAACGATTTCTATTCGAGTCTCACCCTGAGGATGCCGATGGTTAGTCACGCATCAGTTAATTCCCAGCGGAGTCGCCAAATTGTGGACATGACGTAGGTCCACCCCGACGCGGCCACGCGCGGGTTTGGGTAGGAGAATGAATCTCCATATGAGAATGGATCGAATTGAAATTTAAGTCGAAATGGAGTCGCCACCGAACTTTGTGGGAGTTCGGACCAGTTAGAGCCCACTCTATGTCGTTGTGGACCGTAGACAAAGTACGGCCCATTTCGATTTCAGAGTTTATTGGGCTCGTCCCTTTGCATTACGATACCGATACCATCTACACCGGTAATCGTGTAAAGAATGACTCTCATGCGCCAACGGTTTCGGGCATCCGGAAACCAAGGTTCTGGGTAAGAGGTGAGGGTATGTGTTGGGAAGCCCACTAAGGACACCCAACCCCGCCCGCACTTAGCGGCCTCTACTAAGACATCGTTTGACTTTCTAATATGCGCGTTAGTAATCCGGTGAAATGTTATGCAAACAACATTTTACAAGATATAAAAATTGAATGGGTTGATACGTCATTTTAAATGCATCAAAATTATGGTCGAATTGTTTAGCATGCAATGGTTCATCTATAAACGGTAAAACGCAAATAAATAAGAGCAAGGCAAAGATCACAAGTTACACGGGCGGAAATACAACCCGGCCAAAACAAAAATAACGAATAATAAAAAAAAGTAACGATATGGTAGAGATAGACGACACTTGCAAACGGACCCGTATATAGTAAATGCAAGTTAGACCGTAAGTCGTGTAAGTGGATGAACTTTGATCAAATACACGTTATTTTGTGTATTAATCAAAGGACGGAGACATAGGACCTAGGCGTGATGCTAGCCTGGTCCCGAATCTCGATGCCTTGTCCCAACTAATCATATCGAGAAATTGGAGTCTAAATTAGTCACGTGTCGGATACGACTAAGGAGTCGACGACACGAGATTAATAGTGAAAGACCGTCGATCAAAGTTGTTTATATGAAGTGATATGCGTGAGGTTGAAAAGGCAGGTTACGTGATTGACTTTACACGCGACGACTAAAGTCGTAAAAAAAAGACGAGGCTCGAATGATGCATTAAAGCTCACGGTTTTCCAGGCTACAGGGCCCACTCGATCGAGTCATGGCACGGACTCGGTCTAGTATGCCTTTAAGTTAGCTACTGCCCGGTTTTTGGGGTGCTATTCTATCGAGTGGCCCATGGCACTCGGTCGAGTGCCCCCTGTACGAGGCATGGCTCGTTTCGTTTTATTTGTTTAAAATCGATGGTTGACCGAGTTAAATAAAAATATTGTATTATTGAAATTCAACTCGGTTTTCGGTGCCATAATCGTATACTATACGATTATCTGACCGTTATCGGGATTTACAAGAATATGTTACTATTGGATTAGAAAAGTTTGATTAGTGACGAAGTTGTGATCCTCCGCGTCACGACATCGATACTAATCCTAACGGATTATGTGATATCGATTTTCGCATCAACGGATTTCGCGCTAATCTCAGAAATGGAGTCTTACATGTTAAACTATGAACGACCACAATCTCGTTACGCCCTTGATTACATTGGGGCGGCGCTCATCGAAAGACTGCCACCTCCGTCGCGACTCGTAAAGGGATTAAACGGACTTTTGATGATCGTCATAGTCAAACGTGTTAGGATCCGAATTTTAATACTATTATATATATTACGATAATTAAATGTTAGAGGTTAGAATACGATAAGTAAATGTTAGATGTTAGTTGACATAAAATAAAATGTTAGTATACATAAAAATTAAAGTTAGTAACGAAATAAAATATTAGTATTAGTGTTAGTAATAATAATAATAATAATAATAATAATAGTATGTACATATATAATCGAAAAAGAGAATGGAGAAAAAGAAACGGGGTTTGATGACACCCTCAACCTACATGCTTAAATTGCCTCGGAAACGGACTTGTAGTAGCGGCGTGTGCGCGGGAGTGTCAAGATGTGTAGGTAGAGTTATGGTGTATGCCTTTGACGAGTTTTGATCTCGAGATTTTGAATGTATTTGTGTGGGTATGAGTATGAGTGCCTAGAACTCGAGGGTGATGAAGGTTTGAAGGTTGAAGATGTGTAAGGTTGAATGGGTGGAAAAGATGTTGTGTGATTAGGGTTTCCAAAAACCTTGTGAAATGAATTGATGTGATGGGGTATTTATAAGGAGGAGCCCGGTTTAGGGTCACTCGCTCGAGTGGTGTAAGTGCACTCGACCGAGTGCCCGGTTCAGGAGCGATTCGACCGGTTCACAGGCGAACTCGATCGAGTGGGCCTAATCCACTCGATCGAGAGGGTCAAATCGGGTGGAGTGTATTTAGGGAAAGATTGTTGACCATTTTTTAAATGATTCTGGTTGATTTGGTTGTTGAGTCTGGATTCATTTTGTGTATTTGGACATAATGTGAGGCTGGTTCGTCCCGGGATTCGACTTTGACCTGGTTTTGACTCGGTCGCTAAAGACGGTTTTATTTCCGGTGATGGTTTTGACCCAAATTAGTCTCATTTTATTGGAAACGACCCACTGGGCCTGGATTTGAGGTTGGTTTTAAGAGATTTGCACTCCGCTAAATGCCCACGTCGGATACTTTTGATTCCGAGTCCGTATTCGAGCGTATTAAGTTACGTTGACGTCCGATCATCATCGAATGTTTTTTTTTGGAAACTATCATAGCCACCTGGCAGTCAAAATGCGGGTGTCTACAGGTATTTATAAGGGTTCACAAGCAAAGGAAAGGAAAAGAAGTGAAGCGGAGCTGCAGGTGGCCTATCCCGGCCGAGAAGAGATGGTCTCGGTCGGGAAGAGACCCATCTCGGCCGAGATGACCTTCTTCTCGGTCGGGAAGGCTGGTCAGTGGCCTGTCTTCGCTTTGCTTTATCATCCCGATCGAGATGGCCATCATCTCGACCGGGATGAGTCTTGTAGGCCTCAAATATGATCTCAAGGGTCCCTACTTGCTTCTCATGGGCTTCTCATTGATTGTCGGTGCTTGGGATCGAGTCTAAGGGGCTCGGGAATGGGTCCCAAGGTCTCGGTATCGAGTCTAAGCCACCGAGTGATCGTCGCTTCTCCTAGTTGGCTCCAAATGTGTAGGAAATAAGTCGGAATCGTTCCAAACCTCCATGATTGATCTTAGGAACCTAAAACAAACTAGAAGAAGTATAAGTAGCCTCGAAACCGCTCCAAAGAACGATTTCACAAGAGAAACCGGGACCAAACACAAGGAAAATAGCACTACAAAACACAATTATCATGTGTTATTGTGTTGTTTCTTTTTTTTTTAAAAAAAAAAACTTGTTCGGAGTAATTTCTTGATGTTCAACTTTCTGATTACTTCAAATTTCAATTCCCATGAATGAATGAATGCTTTGAGCTGTCTTGTTATTCCTTTTTAAAAAAAACTCACACGGAGTAGTTTCTTTGGTGTTAAACTTCGTAATTACTCTAAATTTCTAATCCAATGAATGAATGAATGATATTTAATTCTCCTTGTCTTTCAGTCTTGTTTGATTATTTGTCTTTCAATCGTTTACCCTTTTTTTACACTTCTTCTACTGTTCTTCTGTTTTGTGATTTTAGGTAAATAGTTGAGTCTATAATGCATAAACTTTCCCCTTGCTGTTGTTTATTTTGCATAAATTGTTGGGCCCTTCTTACCTTTCGTGCTGTTTTTTTTTAAACTGGTTTCACCCATTATATATTTATTCAGTATATGCTAAGTTCATCAAATTTTGATTGCTTCAATTTCTGTTGATAACAATTATCAAAAGATTTATGGTTTGGAGTTAGCTGCATTTTTGGGCAGGAATCGATTGGTTTTTGGGGCTGAAATTCGAGATGCGTTTCTTGTTGATGAGTGATGCATTTGGTTCAATTGCAGGCTCTACTACTCACAATTCAGGTTGCATTTCAGGAGAATAAGCTGTTGTATTGTCTTTTTTCCAATGCTTCTGTGTTATTTGACATTGATTCATCTTCACTAATTACGTTGTTCATATGACAGTCTTCTACTTCTTCATGATCTCTTATTGGTAACTTGATTGACTTGTGTTGTTTTTGATGATGATATAAACCCATTGGATATGTATTATGAACTTGTACACCTTCCAGCAATTGGAAAGGTTAATTAAGTATGCAGTAGATGGATGAGATGAGACACAAAGAAATACGGAGTATATATAGAATGAAAGTAGGATGGATAGAGTTTATATATATATATATATAGACACACACACAGTACTGCCTTTACGAGTAGTATTAACTAATTACGGGATACAGTTTGAAAAAATTACAGCCTTTCCGTGATTATTGGACTAATGTGGAGTGTGGCAGGTAAGTTTCTGCAACAACTTTTTCCCATAGTTTTTTTTGGAAATCATATTATGTTTATGACGTATCTCAGACATGGTTATTTGTTTAGTTTTAGGATCACAATGATCAGTGAGCTCACTTGGATTGTCTTGCTTTGTATCCAGTGTCGTGAAGAACCTCATTGGTGAATCAATATGCGGGATATGCCAGGGGAGCTTTAGCACTTCCGTCTCATCTTTAACTGAACCCAGTGAAATGTAAGCTCCACCCATTTCATAATTTCATATTATATATAGACCGAACTTGCATGAGATCGTCTCCCGTGTTAACCTAACTCAAGTACTTAGTAGATATATAAGTTGTTTATTTTCGTACACACTAGCTACTCCCCTACTCTTATGGGAGATTTATAACATTCTGGGGTTCTTGGACACGGAAAAATGAAATTTGTTTGCATATTTCGTCTAATGAGTCTTACGAAGAAAATAAAATTTGTTCAATGTGAAATTGTTCTTGAATATTAAAGTCTTTGTTTTAATTGATGTATCTATTACAGTCTTTTAATGCTACTAATCAAACTTGTTAAAACACAGGAGGGTTTTACATGGGAGGAAATTGCGAGTAATCAATCCGAGAGTTTTTTCGAGGTGCGTCTACCTTACATAATTAAGAATATATGGGTGGAAGCTTTGCTTTGGTAGCCGAAGACGTATAAATACTTTTTAGGTTGTCAAAACATCGTTTGCACTTATTTTGTACTTATTTATATTAATTTAATTTAGTTGTTGCATATAAATAGTTTTTGAATTTATGAGTAATATAAAAGTTAAATTTTTTAAACTTGTATTTTTCCTTTTATTTACATGCCGTATTTGAGATATAGAGTGATGATATTTCGTATCGAATGAAATCGATACAAAATTTACTATATTATTGCATTTAATAGTAATTATGGTGTCGAATACAATTGTAACAATTATCACTAAATAACATTTTAGCGCAGTTATCATGTCGAATACAATCATCACAATTCTTATTAGTGAGAAAATCAAATCATTTACCGCATCAATAATAATCGCCACTAAAATCGCCACTAAACCTCCTCTTCTTTCGCGTCGATTTTAAGAAGCTAACCCAGCAAATAGATTATTCGCTACGAAAGGCTACAGCAACGCTGCCTATCCCAACGAATGCGTAATTGATGGGGAAACCTTTCGCGTCGAATAGGATCGCCATGAAATATCAAAATAATCGCCACGAAAAGGTGATTTTGTTGTAGTGACGTTCCAGGGATTGAGTGCCTAAGGGTACAAGTGTTTATCTTTAGGTCCCATGCCCCTCATCTTTGAGCCGGCTAAGGATCATAGTTGACTTGAACGGTTTCCGAGTCCCCATAATTGACTCGGTGGCGACTCCACAAATCGGCAACGAATTCAGTTCACTGAAAAGGTCGTCTTACCAAACATAACGGCTTTTAAACATTTACAACCACGACTCGATACATTGAAAAACTGGGAGGGGGCCGCGTGGGTGGCCGCCGCCATACATTGAAAAAATGGTTCGGTCCCTCGCGAGGCGTCGGGCGGTGCGGACGGCCGTCCACAATTTGGTAACTCCGCTTGGGAATTGGAAACAAGTTTCCAGCGGTGGTGTAACTTGAACGAGGTCGGTGAAGCTCATTTTCTAGTTCCTAGTTGTGGTCACTACAGGTTTTGGCCCTAAAAAGCCCACCCTAACCAATATCAGGACCAATCGACCTCTTCGCGGTAAGATCCTTAGGGACACGAGGAGAGATCCTCGATTGACGCTCCGGCCGCCTAACCCGTACCTCGCGGGATTATTACTAAACGGATAGTTTTGAACTGACGGTATGACACTCGTCTCCCCGGATGATTTGTCAATACCTAAGTAAAGGCTATTCGTGGGTGGTAGCCTACCCTAACCTACCCGTGTCTGCATCCTGCATGAGTGTATGCATTCCTAGTTATGTTTAGCGTGTTTGAACAATTCAAATAAAACACTAAAAATATGGATTCAACCACGCCAACATATTCAACCGCACCCAACTCCGTTTTCGAAAAGGTCATTTCCAGGATTGTTGGTTTAGCGCCGATACTCAGGCCAAATCAAAATGATTTTCGAAAACCTTTTAAAAGCACCGTCATCATGACAGATTTTTCAAAAGGATCTTTTTATTAAAAAGAAAAAAATGCCACCACTCTGGCCAAAGTAAAGCAACGAATACCGTTAATACCACCGAGACTCCCGATCAATGGGATCGAGGTACCTCAAACGGTTACATTTTATTTAAAAAAAAATAATATTTTTACGCATATACCTTTAACCCAACCAAAGCTTCAATTAATGAAGTCAAGGAAACCGAAACGGTCACACTCACAAAACATCATTTTCAAAACGTCATCCCCAGACATCACGTTTTGTCACAAACACCGCATACACCATGAATATCGAACTGACTAATTAATAGTTGTTTCGGTAAAAATATCGCGTCATCATTTTTAAAACAGGCTCCCCTAAGAACCATGCTCATTTAAAAAAAAAAAAAACAACACCATTTACACTATTGCCATCATCGAATCTTCGACACACATATAGCAACACACTTTCACAAACGATGTCGACACACCATCGTCACCCCAATTTTACAAATCGTCCTTTTCAAAAAAAATTCCTCTGCAAATCTCGATCGTTTTAAAAAAAAAACATATATCAAAATTCTTTGATCCTGAGCCGGAACCTGTGGACATGACGTAGGTCCACCCCAATGCGGCCACGCGCGGGTTTGGGGAGGCGAATGAATCTCATGTGAGATGGATCAAATTGAAATTTAAATCGAAGTGGAGTCGCCATCGAAATTTGTGGGAGTTCGGGCCCGTTCGAACCCACTTTATATCTTAGTGGGCCATGCACAAAGTACGGCACATTCGGATTTCAGAGTTTATGGGGTTCGTCCCTTTGCATTATGATAACGATACCGACATTATTGGATACCGTGTATTGCATGACTCTCGTGTGCCAATGGATTCGGATATCCGGAAACCATGGTTCTGAGTAAGGGGTGAGGGTACGTGTTGGGATGTTCACAAAGAACACTCAACCCCGCCCGCACTTAGCGGCCTCTACTAAGATATCGCTTGACTTTCGAATACGCGCGTTAGTAATACGACGAGATGATATGCAAGCAATGTTTTCACTAAACATGCAAAAATTTGAATAAGTTGCTACGTCGATTTAATGCATCTAAAATTAACGTCAAAGTTGTATCTAGCATGCGAGGTTTGTTTTAGTATAATAAAACAAATAACGGAAATAAATCGAGGAGACATAAGCAAACAAGTTAGTAACGGTGATAACGATAATAACGGTTTGCAAATAAAATAGAATGATGTAACGATACATGGTGCATGATTTTGGAAAGTAGTATGACACGTGATTGACTTGACACGTGTTGACCGAAGTCATAAAAAGAATTTTATCGAGACTCGAAATACGTTGTGCGACTCACGGATTTGACGTGATAAAGGCCACTCGATCGAGTCATTGAGGGACTTTCTCGAGTGGAACTCGGAAAAAGCTTATGTCCCGAAATTTGAGGTATCACTCGACCGATTCATTGAAGGACTCAACCGAGTGAGTTTCCACTCGATCGAGTAATTGAGGGACTTGACCGAGAGGTTCTCAAAAGAACCTTTTGCCTCGGTTTTTGGGGTGCCACTCGATCGAGTGCCCCCTGTACGAACTAGGGTTCGTTTCGTAATTTGTTATTTCGAAATTGCTTTTTTAATCTTGGGAGATCGCTAATTTCGTCAAATTGGGCAGAAATATTGTATGATTTGTGCTCGATTCGGATTTTGATACTCGTCGTATCCGTTATTTGATTTTTGAATCAATATCGAATACTTAGAGCGAAATCTAGAAAAGATGTTGTAAGTCGTTTTAAATCAAACTAAAACGAAATGGATTATCTCCGCGTTATAGTGTCGTAACTAGTTATTTCGAACCATGTGACAACTATTTTAGCATCAATGAATTCACATTAGTTAAATTTATTGACTAATTAGTTTAGATACGATATCCAACTACCAAATTGGTATCACATCTAAAGAACGATGCCTTTATATTTGCTTGAATTGAAAATTGATGCCCTCCGCATCTTGACATCGTAATGAATCCTTGCGGATTATGTGATGTCAGATCCCAACGGGTTTCGACCTAACTTAAATAAAAGTGTTTGATTCAAAATAGTTTTAAAAATCGATGAATATGCGATATTAACGATGATGACGATGATGCAAATAATAAAACGCTATTGTTGATGTTGACTCGCTTCAACAATCAAATACTCGGGGTGTCGGGATAAGCGACCGGCCACATCGGGTGAAACACCCTTGTATTCGGATTTTCTTATTCCGTCATCCTTTGTATTTGACACGAATTGGCGAGTATTTTAATGTTTTAATACTAGTAATATTAACAATATTAGAAGTAAAAAAACCAAAAAAAAGATGATAGAAGACAAGGAGGAGGACGCGGGAAGAGAAGAGGAGAAGAAAGAAGAAATCGGGATTGTTGCACCTTCAACCTACATGCTTCGTATTCTCGGACAGGACTCGTCTAGTTTTGGCTTAGGCACGGGAGTTCGAGATTATTTAGATGGAGTTATGGTGGTTTAGGGTTTGCTAGATACTATGGTTGTAAGTTGTATGTGAAAATTGTACAGGTGAAAAGTTAGGGTTTCGAAAGGTTCTTTAAAGGTGTATGCAAAGGGGTGTATATAGAGGAATTCCCAACCCCCATGACCTAAGGTTACTCAATCGAGTGCCCCTGATGACTCGATCGAGTGACCCAATGAAGAGGTAACAACGGGCCTGTTGAAGGCCCACTCGATCGAGTGGGCTGACACTCGATCGAGTGGATGAGGGGGGCCAGATATTTTAAAGATTTTGTCTTTGGATTGGATTCTTGATATTTCAATGGCTGTTTTGTGTCTCGGAAACGGCTTTGGCCGGGGTTTGACCCGGTTGCTAAAAGTCGGTTTTATTTCCGGTGTCAGTTTTGACCCAAATTAGTCTTATTTGATTGGAAACGACCCGCTGGGCCTGAATTTGAGGTCGGTTTTGTGAGATTTTTACTCCATAAAAAGCCCAAGCCAGAAACTAACGGTTTTGAGCCCATATCCGAGCGCGTAAAAGCACGTTCGCGTCCGATCATCATCAGGTGTTTCTTGGAAACTGCTGTAGACACCTAGTAGCCAAATGTGGGTGTCTACAGAGCCCCCAGTCTGACTAAGGCTTGGATAGGGCGAAACTCAAAGTAGCTACCAAGCCAATCAAGAAATAAGACCTGGTAGACTTCCGGTCTGATCGTTTATAGTCTATTAGACTTGCGTGAAAGGGCTTGCCAGCCATAAGACAGAAATCATACCTGAGTTCTGTTGTCGGGGATAGCTCCGTGAGATTTGTTCTTTTAAGCCCTGGGTGTATCTGTATGCGCATACATCCCATCTTGGAGCTGCGCGGGAGCTTTCCTAAGAAGCCCTGGGTGTGTCCGTTTGCAGACATATCCCCATCCGAAATTACGCGGGAGCCTGCCTAAGAAGCCCTAGGTGTGTCCGTTTGCAGACACATCCCAACTCAGAATTATGCGGGGAATCAGACTTGTCGTATAAGTCCCGGGTGTGCCTATATATGGGCCCATCCCGTGCTATTTCGGGAAAATGTCGCCTTGGGCTTTCCGCTGGGGAGATATGTGAGTTGCGCAGGCCTGCTTCCGAAGCCTTGAGTTGTACATGTTTTGTACTGTTACACAGAACATTGCACGTAAAGCTTAGGTGAAACATTACTCATGCTGAGGAATAAAAAACTTGATGTTCCTTTGGGAAGCCAAGCTGGTACGTGAAATGTTAGATATGTAGACTGAAATAGCAAACATAGCAGATACATACATGAAATGCAGTTAGCATCTATCGATTGACTTGCGTTGGGGAAAATGATTTTTGCTTAGTTTTTTTTTGAAATCGAAGTCCTGAAAGCAACTCACGTGCTAGGAGATAGGTTTTCAAAATCGAAAAGAGTAGAAAAGAAATTTGCATTTTAAATAGACTGAAATTTGACCTTGTCAAAAAGGATTATCTCAAATGGCTATGTTTTGCAAATTTTAAAATGAGAATTTGAAGAGAGAGGCCTACCGACAGACTCGACTCTAGACGCGACGGAACGAGTTGACAGACACGAATGGACTCTCGAGGGGTTCGACCGTGACTCGGTAGGGAGGTGGGCCGCCTAAGATGCCTAAGATTCTTAAGTTGAGCTATTCCGTAGCCTAGGCGAGTGGCAACACGGTCGAACATCGAAATGGGATAGATATGTTATAGGGGAATTGCAGTAGTCTGTAATGAGACTGTTTAGGAGTAGGAATGTTGTAGTCTAGTGCTCTTTCGGATTTTCGATTTTTGGGTACATTTCCAAAGTGGATATTGCTTGGAGTCCTGACAGATTCTCGTCTTCGACTGAGCCGAGTACTAGGACACACTAAAGAAAGGAGGCTAGATTTTGAAAGTATTTGGAGTATGTGAGTGGATAGAGAACTTCTGCCTAAGAGATTAATCCCCCAGGACGACAAAGCAAATTGTTGAGAACATGACAGTGTCGTGATCTGAATGATGGGGCTTTTTGAATTTGTGTCAATGTGGGAGGTTGTGCCCTTAGTGAAAGGATGCCTACGTATTCACGTGTAGTGAAATCAAACCAAGCCGTAGTTCAGTGTTGAAAGATATATTATGATGCCTAGTCTATTAGGGCTTTGTTTGTAACTAGCCATAGTGATGGTGTAGGCTAGGTGCATACCCAATGATGTCTTATTCAAAGGGCTAAAATAGTTAGGATGTTGATTCCGTGATTGTGAGCATTCTCCGGGGTAGCCCCCAGAGGTGTTGTGAACTATTTGGGCATGTTCTACGCCGACCGCAAGTTGAGTCCCGTGTTTGGGGTTGGTAACTGGTTTGGATGTTTTTGGAAATGTGGACCTAGGTCGCAAGTGGCCTTGATGATTCGAAATCTAGAGCTCGATTTTGTGGAGCTAAGGCTTCGAGGGTAAGGTATTGCAATGTGGTAGGAAAGGGAAAGACGAGTAAAAATGACTCGAACTTCGATCGGGGAAGGTTGATAATGCAGGATCTGATTTCCATGTATGGCCCTATTGGTTAGGGGTATCCTATGGAGCTTGAATCCTCAAAATTCCGGGCTATCTCTGAGCCTAGGTCTCGAGAAGGTCTTGAGGGTTATAATGTGGGAAGGCTAGATGTGGTGTTAGCTGACCAACCTGATTGTTTCTCCCCTACTAGATGGTATGGGCATTGATACTTTTGAATTGACCGTACCCCGGTCAAGGGACTTTCACTTGAGTGGACCGTTGACCACGGTGTGGATATGACATAGGTCCACCCCGACCCGGCCACGCGCGGGTTTGGGTAGGCGAATGAATCTCCATATGAGAATGGATCGAATTGAAATTTAGGTCTACGTGGAGTCGCCACCGAATTTTGTGGTTATTCGGAACCATTCGAGCCCACTCTATGTCGTAGTGGGCAGTATACAAAATACGGCCCGTTTCCGATGTCAGTGTTTATTGGGCTCGTCCCTTTGCATTTGATACCGATACTGACGTTATCGGATATCGTGTATTGAATGACTCTCGTGTGCCAAGGGTTTCGGGCATCCGGAAACCGAGGTTCTGTGTAAGGGGTGAGGGTACGTGTTGGGAAGACCACAAAGGACACCCAACCCCGCCCGCACTTAGCGGTCTCTACTAAGAATTCGAATGACTTTCTAATACGCGCGTTAGTTAAACGGGAAAATGATATGCAAAGATTATTTTCCCTAAACATGTGAATGGAATTGAAAAAGGTTTCTAAGTCAATTTAATGCAATTAATTCTAACGTCGAAGTTGAATTTTAGCATGTGGGTTCATTTTAGTACAATAAAATAAACGACAAAAATTGACAAAGGAAACAAGCAAACTGTTAGTAACGATATAACGAATAATAACGGTTTGTGCAAATATTGAATTAAATTGAATGATGTAAACGAGATGATGCATGGTTTGAAAAGATAGTAAATACACATGATTGATTAAGCACGTGTTGACCAAAGTCGTAGAATACTATCGGATTTAGAAAATAGAAGAATGTACGACTCGTAGCTTTGGTCGTGATGAGGCCACTCGATCGAGTGGTCGATGGACTCGATCGGGTGGACCTTAAAAAAGGGTTTCTGTTTTGCGTTTTAGACCATACTCAGGCGAGTTATTGACCAACTCGGTCGAGTACATAGCCACTCGACCGAGTCACTATGAGACTCGATCGAGTGGGGGTCGTAATAGACATTCTGACTTGATTTTGGGGTGCCACTCGACCGAGTGGGCTAGGCACTCGGTCGAGTGCCCCCTATACGAATTGTAATTCGTTTGCAAATTGTATTGATTTTGAAATTGCTTTTGATTTTTGATAATTCGACGATTCTACCAAATCGGACATAAATATTGCACAATTTATGTTCGACTCGGATTTTATAAATTGTCGATTTTGTTGAATCGAATATAAATATTATGGGATTTATATTCGATTCTAATTTTGAATACTCGTAATATCCCATATTCGATTATTGAATCGATATGGAATACTAGAGTGAAAATAAAAGAAAAGAAATTAATTTTAGTCGTCTTAAATTAATTATCGCGATATGGATAAATCGCGTTAATTAATTTATGTGACTAGATCGCTAGATTCGACATCCAATAAAAAAATTGGTATCGAATCTAGCGGATCGACCCTTATTAAATAGAATACTTGCTTTGAAAATTGACGTAAATATGCGACTCGAATAATGATGAAAACAAAATAAAACGTATTATCGTTTAAGTTAACTTATTTCAATAATCAAACGATCGGGGTGATGGGATAAGCGACCGTCAACGCGTGTGCAGTACACTTGTAAGTTCGGTTTTCCTTATCCCACCATCACTCACATTCGACACAAATCAATAAGTACTTTAATGCTTTGATATTAACGATATTATGGATATTATGATACAATGAACAAAATAATAAAAAACGAAAAAAAAGACGCGAAAAAAAGGAGAAGGACGACGAGAAGTGAAGGGGAAGAAAAAGGGGTTTTGACACCCTCAGCCTACATGTTCTTGTCTCGGATCGGACTCATAATCGTGGCTTTAACACAAGAGTTTCGAGGCTTATGGAGGTTAAGTTATGGTGGCTCGGGTTTCAATTCCTAAATCTAGGTTTAGGGTTTGCTAGTGTGATGCTTAGGGTTTGATTAGGGTTGACGAGATGTTGTGTGTGTAAGATTAGGGTTGTAAAAAAGTTGTTGAAGATGTGTGCGTGGGGGTTGCTTATATAGGCAAAGCTAGGGCACCCGGTTAGGGTTACTCGGCCGAGTAGGTGGCTAACTCGGTCGAGTGGCCCATTACGCTTGCAGCCGGGCTCGAAGCAGGCCCACTCGATCGAGTGGGTCGGGCACTCGATCGAGTGGCCCAATTGGGTTGCACGGGTCCATTGACTTGGACCTTAGCTTTGAATACTTGATGGATTTTGTGTTTGACTTGGACTTTTGATGATGTGAGGCTGTGTTTGTATGTCTCGGAAACGACTTTGACTGGGGTTGACCCAATCGCCAAAAAGTCGGTTTTACTTTCGGTGCCGTTTTTGGCCCAAATTAGTCTTGTTTGACTCGGAATGATCCATTAGGCCTGGATTCGAGGTTGATTTTTTGAGGTTTGTACTCCGTAAGAGCGTCAGCCAGCAACTAATGGATTTGAGCCCGTATCCGAGCGCATAGAAGCATGTTAGCGTCCGATCATCATCGGGTGTTTTTTGGAAATTACCATAGACACCTGGCAGTCAAAATGCGGGTGTCTGCAGAGCCCCCACTCTGACTGAGGCTTGGACAGGGCGAAAGTCAGAGTAGCTACCAAGCCCGTTAAGACCTGGTAGACTTCCGTTCGGGTCGTTTATAGTCCATTAGACTTGCGTGAAGGGCTCGCCAGCCATGAGATAGAAATCATACCTGAGCTCGATGATATTACCTCCGTGAGGCATTTGGACTTGTTGCGTAAGTCCTGGGTTCGCCTGTGTGTAGGCCCATCCCGTGAAAATGCTGGGGAGATTCAGGGGGTGCATGTCCCTGTTTGAGTCGTGTACCTGTATAAGTCACATAAAATTTGCATGCAACACGTAGGTAGTAAAATGACTCGCGCTAGGGAAAATAACTTTTGAATTTTTTTGAAATTTTTTGAAATTGAAATCCTGAAAGCACTCACGGGCTAGGTTTTCAAAATGGAAAAAAGGGGAAGAAAAGAAATTTGCAGTTTAAATAGACCGAAATTTGACCTTGTCGAAAAGGATTTTTTTTCAAATGGCTAAATTTTGCAAATTTCAAGGTGGAATTTGAAGAGAGAGGCCTACCGACAGACTCGACTCTAGACGTGACCGGACGAGTTGACTGACACGACTGGACTCTCGAGGGGTTGGACCGTGACTCGGTAGGGGGTGGGCCACCTAACAAGGCTCTTGAGTTGCGCTATTCCGTAGCCTAGGCGAGTGGCAACATGGTCGAATCCTCAGAATGAGAAAGATCTGTTATAGGGGAATTGCAGTAGTCTGTAATGAGACTGTTTTAGTCCGGTTCCCTTCTGGATTTTTGATTTTAGGGTACATTTCCAAAATTGGTATTGCTTCGAGTCCTGACTGATTCTCGTCTTCGACTGAGAAGAGTACTAGGACACACTGTAGAAAGGAGGCTAGATTTTGAAAGTATTTGGATTATGTGAGTGGAAGGAGAACTTCTGTCTAATAGAAGCCCCCAGGACGATAAAGCTAGCTACTGAGAACATGACAGTGCCGTGACCGGAATGATAGTGCTTTTTGAATGTGTGTCAATGTGAGTGGTTGTGCCTCGGTTGAAAGGCTGCCTACGTATTCACGTGTAGTGAAATCAAACCATGCCGTAGTTCAGTGTCGGAAGATATATTATGGTACCTAGTCTAATAGGACTTTGTGTGTAACTAGCCATATTGACGGTGCAGGCTAGGTGCATTCTCCATGATGTCTTGATCAAAGGGCTAGAATGGTTAGGATGTTGATCCTGTGACTGTGAGCGTTCTCCGGGGTAGCCCCCCAGAGGTGGTGTGAACTATTTGGGCATGTTCTATGCCGACCGCAGGTTGAGTTCCCGTGTTTGGGGTTGGTAACTGGTTTGGATAATTTTGGAAATGTGGTGCTAGGAAGTAAGTGGCTTTGATGATTCGAAATCTGGAGCTCGATTTTGTGAAGCTGAGGCTTCGAGAGTAAGGTATTGTAGTGTGGTAGGAAAGGGGGAAGTCGAGTAATGATGGCTCGAACTTCGATTGGGCAGGTTTGATAATGCGGGATCTAGTTTCCATGTCTGGCCCTAATGGTTAGGGTGTATCCTATGGAGCTTGAATCCTCAAAATTCCGGGCTGTCGCTAGCCTGGGTCTCAAGAAGGTCTTGTGGGAAGGCTGAGTGTGGTGTTAGCTAACCAGCTTGATTGTTACTCCCCTATTGGATGGTATTGATAATTTTGAATTTGACCGTACTCCGGTCACAGGATTTTCACTTGAGTTGACCGTTGACCACGGTCATTGGTATTTCAATTGATTCTGACTCTGACTTTGACTTTGACTTTGACTTCGAAGGAAATAGTACATCCTAGACTCGGACTCAAATCGAATCTGGACTCTCGGATGATGTTGTCATTAGTCGTCGGCTTCTAAGGACTCGAGTTGATGTCCAGTATAGCCTTCAGTAGAAGCTTCACCCAGATCTTTATTATGTCGAAGATCGTCTTCAATCCTAATGCACATTTTGGTAAGCACCGCAATGTTTGAAATGCCGGCATACCTAAGATGGACACGGTAGGAAGGTAGGAGGTTGTTGATGAACGCCTCCACTAGCACTTTCTCGCTGGGCTTATCAACCAGCTTCACACTTTCGGCCCGCCATCTTTGGAGATATTTGGTGAACCCTTCTCTGGGCTCTTGGGCCATCACTTCTAGAGTACGCATTGTAGTCTGGATCTCGGTATTTTCAACATAATTCCGAGCGAATTCAGTCGCCACATCATCCCAAGTCGGGTATTTCTTGGAATCGAGCCTGTAGTACCAGGCTTTGAGGTGCTTCTCGAGGGAGGAAGGGAATAAGTGCTGAAACATGGTGGACTTTACCCCTTTCACCGCCATGAAATCTTTGAAAGGCCGGATGTGATGGACCGGGTCTTCAGTACCCTCAAACATTGGAATTCCCGTAAGGTTGAGGTTAGCAGGTAGCTCGTCATTCAAAGGTGAGTAGGAACGAGCATTTTCAGTGTGGATCGAATTGTTCGTCGCTAGATGAACCTGTTCTTCGAGCCTGCGAACAACGCTGATTAGTTCAGCTATGGGCCCAGTGGGCTTAGATCCTTCAACAAGGGCCGTCTTCTCTACGGCACTCAGGCGGGTGGCTAAAGTTTCTTGGTTAGCCTGGATGGTAGTCAGTTGAGTCTCGATCTTGGTCAGAGCATCCTTCAATTCGTCCATCTTGCGTTGGTATCTAGTTACGGGTGGCCTGTCTATAAGAATACCGCGTAATCAGAAAGGTTGCTTTCGGAACTCAAACTCACCAAGGCATAGGAAATAGCGCGAGAGGAGAGACGACTCCAGTTTGACTCGGGTTAGACTCCCCTAAGACAAATGTGTAGGGTACGATTCTCGGAGTGACTATGATTAGTCACTCCGTTGGAGAATAGCCCCCAATGTGAGACTAAGGACTTAGATGGTGTGGCATCTTAAGTGACTCGAAAGTGGGGTACATGAGACACGTGTAAGACATGACCCTTAGAGCAACCATGATTGATCGCTCTGCTAAGGGGTAGCCCCCGAGTGGGATTGAAGATTTATTTAAGACTCGAGTGTCGGACGAGTGACCCTTAGACTTAAGGACCGTGAACCTTTTGTTATAGGGCTATGCCTTGTAAAAGGTTGACTCGGAAAAGACACCTGGACGGGTGACTTGTGAAAGGTGGGCCTTCCTTTGGATTCGGCTATGTGGGCGGAGTCCTGTTCGAAGGAAGGTCCATGTGAGACATTACCAGACTTTTAGACTCGAGTGTGTAAGCGGGCCTTCCTTTGTAGGAGTATGTCCTACGTAGGTGGGCCTTGCCTTAGTCTAATAAGGCGGACTGGGGTAGGGAAGAAACTCGTGATGTAAGATCGACAGAGTTTCGACGCTAGAGACTTTGACGACTTAAGACACGACCCGAAACTGCTAAATACGGGAAGTCCTAAGAAGAGGAAGGTTTTGAAAATTGATTGTTTTTGGAAAGTCCGAGAGAACTCGAGGAAAGGCCCGATTTTTCGAAAAAATCGGAAAGTGTATCGGGCCTCGGTTTTGAAAGTTCGAAAATATTTTCGAGTTTTGAATTGGGCAGCATACCGGCTAGAAAATAGGTTTGTTTTGAGTCAAATCATAAGCCCTAAATTTCGGCAGCTTTCCGAGTTTTTGAAAGTTGAATATTTTTGAAAAGATGCATTTTTGAAATGACTGTTTTTGAAAACGACACGGAAACCAAGTAGCATGTAGTCAAGCATTATAACGACGCCATGTATGCTCTATACTAAGTCTCGGTCGGTCTAGACGTTGATCGGGACGGACATCCTAAGTCAAGTTGATCTTAGAACATGCCGCGAAACCCACTCGAATCGACTATGGACACCTTTTGACATATCCATATTGGAGTACATCAACGATATAGTGGGACGTCGGTCGCGAGTACCGGCCCGGGAAAATATGGGTTATGCATGAACCGTAAAACTAAAACGCGTATTGTATTTGTCAAACGATTTCTATTCGAGTCTCACCCTGAGGATGTCGATGGTAAGTCTCGCATCAGTTAATCCCCAGCGGACGCGGCCACGCGCGGGTTTGGGTAGGCGAATGAATCTCCATATGAGAATGGATCAGATTGAAATTTAGGTCTACGTGGAGTCGCCACCGAATTTTGTGGTGATTCGGAACCATTCGAGCCCACTCTATGTCGTAGTGGGCCGTATACAAAATACGGCCCATTTCCGATGTCAGAGTTTATTGGGCTCGTCCCTTTGCATTTGATACCGATACCGACGTTATCGGATATCGTGTATTGAATGACTCTCGTGTGCCAACGGTTTCGGGCATCCGTAAACCGAGGTTCTGAGTAAGGGGTGAGGGTACGTGTTCGGAAGACCACAAAGGACACCCAACCCCGCCCGCACTTAGCGGTCTCCACTAAGAATTCGAATGACTTTCTAATACGTGCGTTAGTTAAACCGGAAAATGATATGCAAAGATTATTTTCCCTAAACATGTGAATGGAATTGCAAAAGGTTTCTAAGTCAATTTAATGAAATTAATTCTAATGTCGAAGTTTAATTTTAGCATGTGGGTTCATTTTAGTACAATAAAATAAACGACAAAAATTGACAAAGGAAACAAGCAAACTGTTAGTAACGATATAACGAATAATAACGGTTCGTGCAAATATTGAATTAAATTGAATTATGTAAACGAGATGATGCATGGTTTAAAAGATAGTAAATACACATGATTGATTAAGCACGTGTTGACCTAAGTCGTAAAATACTATCGGATTTAGAAAATAGAAGAATGTACGACTTGTAGCTTTGGTCGTGATGAGGCCACTCGATCGAGTGGTCGATGGACTCGATCGGGTGGACCTTAAAAAAGGGTTTCTGTTTTGCGTTTTAGACCATACTCGGCCGAGTTATTGACCAACTCGGTCGAGTACATAGCCACTCGACCGAGTCACTGTGAGACTCGATCGAGTGGGGGTCATAATAGACATTCTGACTTGATTTTGGGGTTCCACTCGATAGAGTGCCCCCTGTACGAATTGTAATTCGTTTGCAAATTGTATTGATTTTGAAATTGCTTTTGATTTTTGATAATTCGACGATTCTACCAAATCGGACATAAATATTGCACAATTTATGTTCGACTCGGATTTTATAAATTGTTGATTTTGTTGAATCGAATATAAATATTATGGGATTTATATTCGATTCTAATTTTGAATACTCGTAATATCCCATATTCGATTATTGAATCGATATGGAATACTAGAGTGAAAATAAAAGAAAAGAAATTAATTTTAGTCGTCTTAAATTAATTATCGTGATATGGATAAATCGCGTTAATTAATTTATGTGACTAGATCGCTAGATTCGACATCCAATTTAAAAATTGGTATCGAAACTAGCGGATCGACCCTTATTAAATAGAATACTTGTTTTGAAAATTGACGTAAATATGCGACTCGAATAATGATGAAAACGAAATAAAACGGATTATCGTTTAAGTTAACTTATTTCAATAATCAAACGATCGGGGTGATGGGATAAGCGACCGTCAACGCGTGTGCAGTACACTTGTATGTTCGGTTTTCCTTATCCCACCATCACTCACATTCGACACAAATCAATAAGTACTTTAATGCTTTGATATTAACGATATTATGATACAATGAACAAAATAATAAAAAAACGAAAAAAAAGACGCGAAAAAAAGGAGAAGGACGACGAGAAGAGAAGGGGAAGAGAAAGGGGTTTTGACACCCTCAACATACATGTTCTTGTCTCGGATCGGACTCGTAATCGTGGCTTTAACACAAGAGTTTCGAGGCTTATGGAGGTTAAGTTATGGTGGCTCGGGTTTCGATTCCTAAATCTAGGTTTAGGGTTTGCTAGTGTGATCCTTAGGGTTTGATTAGGGTTGCCGAGATGTTGTGTGTGTAAGATTAGGGTTGTAAAAAAGTTGTTGAAGATGTGTGCATCGGTGTTGCTTATATAGGCAAAGGTAGGGCAACCGGTTAGGGTTACTCGGACGAGTAGGTGGCTAACTCGGTCGAGTGGCCCGTTACGCTTGTAGCCGGGCTCGAAGCAAGCCCACTCGATCAAGTGGGTCGGGCACTCGATCGAGTGGCCCAATTGGGTTGCACGGGTCCATTGACTTGGACCTTGACTTTGAATACTTGATGGATTTTGTGTTTGACTTGGACTTTTGATGATGTGAAGCTGTTTTTGTATGTCTCGGAAACGACTTTGAGTGGGGTGACCCAATCGCCAAAAAGTCGGTTTTACTTCCGGTGCCGGTTCTAGCCCAAATTAGTCTTGTTTGACTCGGAATGATCCATTGGGCCCGGATTCGAGGTTGATTTTGTGAGGTTTGTACTCCGTAAGTGCGTCAGCCAGAACTAATGGATTTGAGCCCGTATCCGAGCGCATAGAAGCATGTTAGCGTCCGATCATCATCGGGTGTTTTTTGGAAACTACCATGGACACCTGGCAGTCGAAATGCGGATGTCTACACACGGTCATGGGTATTTGAATTCTTTTGGTTGTTGACCTCTTAGCCCCGGTCATGGGATTGACCGTATTTGGTCGGGGGATACTGAGAATTTTTTTTTATCATGGCCAACTCTTTTATTTTGGCATTTTGCTTTTTCCTTGGACTTTTGATTTTTGAAGATACGATTTTGATACTTTCCAAAACCGTGAGACGGGTGTATAACTTTTAGCTTAGGGCTTAAGGATGCCCGTGGCTTAACCTAGCGTCGTGGGTTAGTGGGCCTCGGGTGTTTATCCCGAGGTTCGCTTGGCGCGGTGTTGACTCGGTTTGAGTTTCGGGACCGACTCGGGGTCCCGGTGTCAGAATTGACTCTAATTAGTGTCTATGCGATCGTAACGACACGACTAAGGATGGCATCATGTTAGTTTAATTTGCCGGAGTAATTTATTTCCAAAACCGCGAACCCGCGTCGCGTTGCAGTCCTATCGTCATCGGGTTTTTTTTGGGCAGTTCTGCAGCCACCAGGTTCAAATCTGGGTGTCTACAGAAGCCCCCACTTTGACTGAGGCTTGGACAAGGCGAAAGTCAAAGTATAGCCGCCCAGCTCAATCGAAGATTTCGACCTGGTGGCTGTCCGGTCGGGTCGTTTTAAGTCCGTTAGACTGTGCGTTGGGGCTCGCCAGCCAAGGTTTAGGAGTCATACCTGATGTCTTCGCTTGTGGTTGTTTGCTTGGGCCCGGGCCGTTGCTTGTTGTCTTGTTCTTGATTCTTTGTGTGCGCGCACTTTGTCTTCCTCGATTTATTTAAGGTTTTGTTTAATTTTAAGCGCTTTTATTTGTTAGGTGTGAATGTATTTTCCTTTGCTTGGGATGCTTATGAACCCATAAAACGTTTGGGGGCGCTAGTCTCCACTCGATCGTTCGTCATTCGGGATGCTTATGACCCCGGCCCTAGGACAAGGTAAAATGATATAAAACTATTCAAGGGCGTCAGTCTCCACTCGAGTAGCTGTCTTTCGGAAAGCCTCTGACCCCTAGGACAAAATTGTTGTGCTGTGCCTCCGGGATCACTAAGATCCCTTGGGCAAAACTCCTCAAGGGCGTCAGTCTCCACTCGAGTAGCTGTCTTTCGGGATGCCTCTGACACCTAGGACAAAATTGTTGTTGCTGTGCCTCCGAGATAACTAAGATCCCTTGGGCAAAACTCCTCGAGGGCGTCAGTCTCCACTCGAGTAGTTGTCTTTCGGGATGCCTCTGACCCCTAGGACAAAATTGTTGTGATGTGCCTCCGGCATGCAAATATACCATGCTCGAAAAAATATGCCTAACACTAGTCTGGGCTATCGAAAACCTTCGACACTATATGCTCAGCTACGAAGTACAGATATTAACCAAAATAGATCCCATCAAATACCTATTTGAAAAGCCCATCCTTAACGGCGGGATATTTAGGTGGACTCTAATGTTGGCAGAGTTCGACCTAAGGTTCGTACCACTAAAAGCTATTAAGGGCCGGGTAGTAGTCGAGTTTATCACCGATAGTCCCGTAATTGAAGAAGGACACACCAATACTTGGTCCTTCCCAGACGAAGACATATTTCATACCAATGTAGAAACATGGGATTTATATTTCGACGACGCATCCAACTTACGAGGGTTCGGAGTTGGAATCCTTTTAATCTCACCAAAAGGGGAGCATACTCTTGTATCCATTAAGATGGATTTTGATGTAATTAAAAATGCCGCCGAATATAAAGCATGCATCCACGGGTTACAAGCCGCCGTCGATTTAGAGGTCACAAATCTTCGGGTACACTGCGACTCATCCTCGGTCATCAACCAGGCTCTCCAGAAATGGAAAACTGATATGGGTTAAGTCGTCTCACCCAATCAAGATAAACCCAATGCTACTAACAAAAATATAGCGGCAAGCAAGGTATCGAATCCACAGGGAAACAGTTAAATTCGTCTAGTAGCTATGGCGATTCTATAATGCTCTAAACGGGTCGATTGATGGAAAAGTATAAAAACACTACTAAAATGAGATAATAAATAATCGAATCTAACAATGAGATGAAAACTAAGGTCACGGGTCCACGATAGATGTTCAACAATTATGCGACAATAATAATAAACATAATAAACATGCTAGTCGGCTATAACACGTTCTCTCGAATCATGTCAACCTAGGAAGGATCTAACGGGCTATCGCAACTTATTAGACTCCCTACCAAATCGCACGTGATCTAATCCTAATTCGGCTTTGGCATAAGAACTAGAATTTCCCAAACAGATTACAATATTGTGGCCTTTAACAAATTAATCGACAAATAAAACACGCGAAAATGGTACTAGCGTAATTATAAATTTAGTATCAAAGCAACATAATCGTATAATAATTCATCGATCCCCCTCGACCCTAGCGAGAAAATTAGCTACGCATGATAATTATGAAACAACAAATCGCATACATAGAATTCATGATAAAAAGTGAAGCAAATAAATCTAACAATAAACGAACTAGAATCTAGCGAACTAAAGGGAACGACGAATTGTAAATAGAGAAAATTACGACGAACTAAGTAATTCACGATGAAGATTGAAATATAAAACTTAAAATTGCATAAACAAATTTACCAAAATCGAGTACGAGTTGAAACCGAGTGCTAGAATGCTAAGAGTCACGTAGCTTTTCTAATGTAAAAGTTCTAAGTTGTAAAAAAGTGATGATAATAATACAAAGCCTCCCTTATTTAAACAAAAGAGGCAGAAAAATCTGAGTGTGCACACCGGCCGGCCGGCCGGCGGCCGGTCACATGCAGGGGCCGAAGCGCAACTTAAAATCAAGCTTAAATCATCTTTTGTGTCATGTCGGCCGGTTGGCAGGCGGCCTGTCAGGGCAGGGTGGCGCGCACATCACTAATAAAACAAGTATTGGGCCGCTTTCCATGGCCCAATGAATCGACACTTCTCAGTTCTTCTTCGCCTAGACGTCCTAAAGCACGGGTTTTATCTCGGGATCGTTCTTTTAATCAGATATGAGTGTAAATGCACATAAAGACCTGAAATCGTGTAGAATTTACAAAAACACTCAAAGCAAAACGTTAGAAGAAACGGCTCTAAAGAGAGCATTCCGACCGTAAAAGACAACGAAATCGAGGGAATAAAAGCTGTATAAACACGACACATCAAAAAATCGGAAGGCCAACCCCGTGGCCTACCAGGCGCGAGTAAGGGTTACGAGAAGCAATTCCAAAAGATAGAATACATATATTTTGCCCCGGGAAGAAAACCAGTTCACAGATGCACTCTCCAAATTGGCATCTCTGCTAAATATCTCCGATCACTTGACCAGTAAGTCGATTTGCGTCGAAAGACGGTCCGAACCGGCATATATCCACGCTATCAAAGATATTGAAATAGCTGATCCCGGACCTTGGTATCAAGCTATTTTGACATACATGTCGACGGGAGAATATCCTCCCGAAACCAACGGTCAGACTAAGAAAGCCCTACAAAGATTAGCTACCCAATTTATCCACATGGATGACGGGCAACTATATAAAAAGACAGAATAGGGGGCTCTTATCCTATGCATCGAAAAAATAAAAGCCGAAAAGGTTACGGCCGATGTAACACCCGCAAATTTCCTAGCTTTACTATCTGTTCCGTTACGATTATATCGTAACTCTGTAATATTTTGTCAATAATTATTTTCTAACGCTTTTTAATCCGATTTCTTCGTAAACACTTATTTATTTTACAAATCACCTTTTATCAACACTACATTATATTTATCCTATTTATTTTAAAGTATTTATTTTAATTGTAAACTTATCACATTGATTTGTTGATTGTTCTTTCCATCTCAACCATCTCGTCTCCTAGTTGAGTTAAGAGTCCTTGTAACTCGATTATTCCTATGTTTTAGCTTCTTAATTTCTCTTTTTATATATATTCTCTTTCATTCTGTTCTAATTTATTCAGAACACAAGTTTCTTTTCTTCTCTATGTTTCACATTAAACTTCATCCTTTTCGTTCACCATCAATCGGATCCTAATTTGTCTCTAATTCTTTCCGATCTCGAGAGTAATTTAATTACTCTTATTCGTTTTTCATCTGTTTTTCTCCTTTCTATTCACTTCATGTGGTTTTAATACCATATATTTAATTATTTCGTAGGCTATCGTGCTAGATCCGATGAAGACGATTATTTAATTGATTCGGATCTCAATTAAAGTAACATTGACACGTTACTCGGTATTATGTGATATTATTGTTGTAATTGCATGTATTGAAATTAGATTTCTATTAGACAATATATGTATGTCTCCATTTTAATAACAAAGGCTTTAAAATCGTAAATTTTCACATATTTCGTTATTTTTAAATTGTTTTTACGAGATTTGCGAATAAATCGTTCTTTTAATTATTAAAAAGTATTATAAGGCCGAGACTAAAACATACCCCTAATACTTTTATTTAACAAATTTCGTGATTTTTAAAGTATGAATTATCAAATTGAAAGTTTTATTATTTTTAATAAAGCTACAGCATGTTTCAGAATCTGTTAGTGTTTTTGTGTGAATTAATAATTTATTTTAAAGATTTTATTTCCGAAAACTTTGAAAAGATACTATTATTTATTTTATGTCTAATTTATGTCTGTTTAATTTTGTAAATTAATTCCAAGTATTTTGGTCACAATAAATTATTTATGAACAGGTGTCAAAATAATCCGCGAATCTGTCAGTTGTGATAAGATTTAAATTGAAACATATGTTAAACTTTTTATTTAATATTTGTAATTTACGTACAGAAACTATTAACAGTCTAGTTAATGTTTCCAATTGGATTTTCTTTAAAATCAAATTTTAAACGTGTTTTATTAAATAAATACAAACGGGAGTCTAATTATGACAGTTTTTATATATACGAATAAAAACCCATGTTTTATTTGGAATTTGGATTTATTCCAGAAATACAAGTTGTAGCTAAGTTTCTTAAGTTTTCAAACCCACTGATCGTAAGTTGTTTTGATTTTTAATGATTTAATTATGAATTTTATAGTAAGACAGTGCAAATCTGGAAAATCTGTCAATTTGTTATTTAAATACTTTTAATTTTTTAAACTTCAACCTTTTTAAAAATAATTATGATTTTGACTTTAGTTGACTTTTAATCATGAATTATACATCTATATAATAAATATAATGTTTACGTCTCGAGGCCTAATATTAACTATTTTATATAACTCCTATTTTAATCTATTTCTATTTATTATAGTACATACTTTTGGAATGTTATTATTTTACGAAAAGTTCTATATCTATAAATTTTTCTCTTTTGAAAAATAAACTATATTTCTATTGAATTACAATAATGACTTTGTTTTGAAGTAATGGAATAAGAGAAGTGTACGGGTAGAGTAATACAGTCTAGAGTATACGTTTTGTCATCAGCTATAAGGCTAGTATATCCGAGCGGGATGCATTGGTTGTTGAACTGGGCATGTTCTTGTCCAGGAGTGTATGTTCATTTTGACCTTAAGCTCGTACCTCGCATGTAAGACGCCGTCGGGTTGAACTGGGCACACTTGGTGTTCCAGGAGGGGTGTGCATATTTACTTAAGCTAGGACCTCGCATTATAAGTCGCCGTCCTATTATGGTTGAGTAGCCTGGTTAGAGATCAAGGTTTGATTTGTTTGAACTAAGTTCTTGAAGCTAGTTTAGTATTCTCCTAGTAAAAGTTTATTCTGTTGCACTGATTCATATCCATAACGCCGTTATTATTATTGGTTGATATTAACTTGCAGGTTGAAAATCGTTTTAAATTATTTTACTGTATTATTTTGAACGTTTTCCATTTTGAACTATTTTGATATAATAGTAATTATGCTTTAATGTCATGTAATATGGCTGGGAGAACGTCATCGTTACTCCCCACTGAATTGTGGCTGTTATGTTTATAACATGACAGGTTTTGCTGCTGGGTTTTGGGTGTGAGCTAGCGAGTGGCATGGATCCTTCTCTACTTCATTTATATTAATTTTTGGATTGTTAAACCCATTTGGAGAATTTTTATTTTTAGCCCTTTTGTGAAAAGTGACATTTGTATTGACTGACCGTTCTTTTTGTAAAATTTAGAACATCAGTGTGTTTTAATCCCAAGTCTACAGTGTTTCCGCCACTGTATTGCGTTAGAATTTATAGGGGATTACAGCCGAAGTACATGACGGTGAGTGTGGCCCACATATGAACGCCCAGATGCTAGTCCGAAAAATCATGAGGCTCGGATACTACTGGAATAATATAGAAACTGACTGTAGACAGTATGTTAAACATTGCCATAACTGTCAAATCTTCGCCAATGTGCAACACATGTTATCGTCTTTGTTATACACCATGACATCACCATGGCCATTCTCCACATGGGGAATTGACATAATAGTAAAGGTAAACCCCTCCGTATCAGTTGGACACTACTTCATCTTGGTAGCCATTGACTACTTCACCAAATGGGTCGAGGCCTAGTCCTACCGTGTTCTGAACACTAAACACGTCGCCAAATTTATCCAGAATCAAATCATATGCCGGTAAAGGATCCCACATGACTTCATCAATGATCATGGGACCCACTTTCAAGCCGAAATAGCAACTCTGCTAACCAATTACAAAATTCAGAGCACACATCCTTACCCTACCGTTCCCAACAAATAGAGCGGTAGAAGCATCCAACAAAACAATTATCACAATACTTAAAAAGATGACTGATAATTAACGAGAATGGCCTGATAAGATACCCTTCGCTTTTTAGGGATACCGGACATCAATCCGCACCGCAACCGGTACAACACCCTACTATCTGACATACGGGATGAAGGTAGTTCAACCAATCAATTTGGAAGTACCATCCCTCATAATTCCATTAGAAAGAAAAATACCTGAAGCTGATTGGGTCCAAGCGTGATATGACTCGCTAGTTCTATTACACGAACGAAGATCCCGTGCCCTCAATAATATTTAGGTATATTAGAATAGTATACAACGAGCGTTTAACAAGAGAGTTAGGCCAAGGCATATCAAGGAAAGGGATTTACTCCTCAAATCTATTCAAGCTCTATTACCAGTTGACTCGCGAGGAAAGTTCAAACCCAATTGGGCCGGGCCATATCTGGTGAAAAAGGTTCTATTAGAAGGTGTTGTGAAGCTGACAAACATGGACGGGAATGACTTTACTAATCCTACCAACCTAGACCAGCTGAAACGTTACTACCCCTGATCCTTTCTCAATATCATTTGCAAAACTTTATCAAAATTATCTTTTCAAAACATAAACTTTCAAAAAACAGGTCAATAAGCTAGGATTATTTATCCTACTTTCATACACATCTCGAACCATTACTCTTGTTGTATTTTGAAATTGCAAAATAACAAAAGCTTCAACTACGTCTTGTTTGATTCCACTGACTGTGGATACGTAGGCAGCCCCTCACAAGGGCACAACCACCGCAATCGCGAAAAAGGGACCAGAACGATTTAATTAATAAAAAAGTCCTTTATTATTACTAAAAAAACCTCGATAAACTCGGGAAATCCAAAGTACAAAAATACAAAAAATAGCACACGAAATGATGGTTGGGATTTGCCGTGGGTCCTAACCGTCAATAATAAACCGACTATTCCTAGTGGGTAGCTAGGGCAAGTAGGGTCGATATCCACGGAGACGGTATTGCGGAGTTTAGACTATGTCCACCTAAAACGAGACTATGCTACCAAAACAACACAAAGAGAATGATAATTGGAAAACTAGGATGGAGGAGGAGTAAGAACTAGACTAATGATGAACTAGTTAAAACGATGCTAAAATGGATAACTAATGATCGGACTAACAAGTAAACTAGAAGAAACTATGACTAACTAAGAGGATGAAATCAAATATGGAAGGAAGTGGGGTAGGTCGGGTTCATAGGTGTAGATGGGTAATTGGGTTGGTCAAGGGTATAGGTGTCTCCTAGTTGCTAGAGTGGGTCCGGGCTCTCGCTACGTAGACCGATGTCGAGGTAGGTCCGGGCTCTCACTACGTAGACCTTAGTCCGCACTCTCGTGACTACGACTATTCTCAACATGACCACATACTAGACAAACAATGAGAAGATGAGCACAAGTATGGGAAGCATGGTCACTACAACTCACACAAGCATATCAACAAACACATAGAGTGCCTAATATGTGACTAACAACAAAGATGTCACCTTTTCCCTAAAACAAACCCTAATCACCCATAATCTACCCCTAATCCCCCTACTAACCCCACAAGTAATCTACTCACTCATTATCAAACTACACATAACAATAATAAAAAAAATCAACTCAAACATCCAAACATCCATAGTAACAAATAAGAACAAGAACAATAACAATAACACTAAGTAAAGATTCAAACTTGATTAAATAACAATAAACAAGAGAAAGGAAGATTATACCAACAACAAGAAGATGAAAAGATGATAACTTGCATAAAAGAGAAACCCAAATCAACTCCAAGGTTGTCAAGCTTGGATGAATCTTCAAGTATCCACTTAATACAAGAACTAATTACAATAATTAACTAAAGATTATAAAGAGAATTAAACTAATGAGAGGAACACTAATCTAGGGTTATGAATGTTTAATGGAGGCTTAAAAGAGTCTAGGGTATGATAAGATGTGTTAACAATACAAGAGGAAAGTATATATATGGGTACAAGAATGAAGGAGGAAGAAATAAGTTGATGCGTGCTGCCAGCTCTTCGTCCCACCCGAGACGGTTTGGTCCCGCCCGGGATGGCGTGGTCCCGACCAAGACGGCCTGATCTCGGCCGGGACAGGCTCCTCACAGTAGCACCTCTAAATGTGCACCCCATCCCGGACAGGATGAGGCCTTCCCGACCGTGATGGGTCTTGTAGGCCTCCCTTAAGAGCTTTTTGGTCCCTCCTTGCCTCTCATGGGTTTCTCGACGATTCTCGGGACTCGGGATCGGGTCTCGGAGGCTCGGGATTGGGTCCCAAGGTCTCGGGGTCTATTCTAAGGCATCGAGTCATCGTTCCTTTATCTCGCTAGCTCCAAAAAGTGTATGTATTGAGTCGGAATCGCTCCAACTCTTCGTGGATGGTCTCGGGAACCTGAAACGAGCTAGAGGAAGCATAAGAAGCCCATAAACCGCTCCCAAGGAGCGATTCCACAAGGAAAATGGGACCAAAACACAACAATTAGGCACTACAAACTACACTTATCAACTCCCCCACACTTAACCCTTACTCGCCCTCGAGTAAGCACATACTAACTACTAAACTAGCCGAGTGGGTATTAGCACACCCTACGCCCTTTCAACTCATGCGAGTGCACTTAGAGGAGAAGTGCACTCCGCAAGGCAAGTGGGGTCTTGCGACAAAACTGTGGATGCAACCGGACACAACAACACATAAACAAACAAACATATAAACAAACAAATGATCGGTTGCACCCAAAAGAAAACAAATACCGCTTTCCTCAACAAGCGGTGAAAAGACACCGGTTTAGAACTCAAGGCAAGTGACAACGTTCCCAAGCTTAGCAATACAAACCAAGGTGAACTAAACCCTAATAGTATGACGATAAAGCAACAAAAACGTTGGTAACTTACCTAGATTCCTCCTAACTTTCTAAGAACGTACTACGGGACGATCGACGGAGTGCAAAAGGGATGAACCACGGTGTTAGTCGACACTGTAGGTAAGTGAGACCCCGCCCCTTTTGGCAATGAACCAAGAGGGTCGTTCCATGCCCGAAACCGCTAAACTAGTCCAAGTAAAAAGGTGGAAAATATTGCAAAGTGAGGGAAGACCGACCATTACCGCTTATCATCCTTCCTAGGGACTCGGTCCTTTGGTAGGCTCTTCACGGTAATAGTCGGTAAAAAGGCTTATTTTTGTGGGGATTTCTTTTGGTGAGACGGGTTTTCTTTTGGCATTTTCTCTTTCCTTTTGCGTTTTCGCCTTGTTTGTTGCCATGCCATTTCTTTTTCTTCTTTTCTATTTTTTTTTTTTTTTTGCTTTTGTGCCTTTTTTTTCTTCATTCTTTTCCTTCTTTCATTTTCTTTGTTTTGCCCTTCTGGCTTGATTTGGCTTTTCTTTGTGCAACAAGAAAGAGAGAATTCAACAAATTGCAATTTATTGTGTGGATATGTGTAGGAGGTAGGGTAATGGGTGAGTCGGGGGTCGCGATTTCCCTACAAACCCACAAAAAGGGGAGAACTTGGACTAATCAAACGATCCTAAACACGGTCACCTAAGGAACGAGACTCGGTAACCAAGGCCTTTTCACACCGTGGGTGGTCATAATGGTCAAAAGTGCAAATCCCGTAGTAAATCCCTAGTAAGCTAGGTGGACTCAAGGTAAAGGACCAACGAAATCATTGATTTAAGGTCATTCTACTAGACTAAAGTCCAGGGCTCGATTTATACTACTAGGAAGGGAAAGTAAACACTCGCACACTAGCCTCTAAACCGGGTTTTCGAAAACCATTTATACACACAAGACACAACTAACACAACACAAAGTGAAGACAAGACGAAAATGAAAGAAAAAGAGACAAAAGTTAACAAAACAAAACAAGGAGAAACAAACACATAAACAACACAAACACCACCCCGGTATTCCATACAAGTCACCAAATCATCCACCAATATGCACAAAGCTCCACCCGAGCACACAACATCACAATTTCCTCCAAACTCCACAAGAAATAAAGAGGGAAAAGGATAGAAGATGTTACCGGATGTCTTGAAAGCTTTCCAAAACTAACGGTGATTAAGCAACCTATAAGGAAAAGGGAGGCAAAACACACACAACAAAACAAGTATACGATACAAAAACATTAAAGGAGAACACACAAAAGAAAATCTTTTTGATTTTTGTGAAAAAAATTCAAATTTTTATGGTTTTTTAAAGCTTTTTCGAAAAACTACGAAAATAAACTAGACTATACTAGAATATCGCTCCCCCACACTTAAACCGAGCAATGTCCTCATGCTCGATCGTAGTGTCGGAGAGACAAAAGAAAAGAAAAGAAATTACGAAAATAAAGCGAAAAATCAAAGATAAAAGTGAAGAAAGGGTAGAATGTGTCCGGCCGGGGTGTAATCAAGTCACCATGGGCCGAGACGAGAAAAGATATGGATGGGGGAAGAAATAAAAAGAAAGAAATAAAAGGAAATGGGAGGGGAGGGCTAGGTGTAATCAAGTCGCCTAGCCCGGATTCCGTCCAAATCCGACTAATTCCGAAAAAGGGGTGAAAGTCTTGGAATTTGGATTAATCGACTGACTCTCGACGTAGTCACGTCATCGAGAGTCGGGAGCAACCATACTAAGGCCTCGAAGGCCACCAAGATACCATGACTCAAGGGGAAGGGGGCAAACAAGAGAAAACAAGCGACAAAAGACGGAAAAGTAAGGATAGTTATCCAAACCAAACGGCTAGTAACTCACTCGCTCCATCGTCTCAATGATCATTATAGGCACGTAGCTTGTCTTCTTCGTTGCCATCTCGCTTCAAACTTGTGGATAACTCACGGTAGAGGTAGTAATGGTTGGGGGTGGGATATGATGTGAGAGTCGGTGTAAGTGTATAGGAAATGAAGTGAGGGCATGACAATGAAGTATATGGGGCATATGATAAGGCAAGGATAGTTAGGAAGGTTGGGAGGGGGTATATAACGGTTGGGTGGACTCAAATGTCGAAAAAAAGGCACAAAGGGGAGCAGGGGACCATCCCGGTCGGGATGGTTGGTCCCGATCGGGATGACACACCCGTCCCGGTCGGGATGCTCCCTTCCCGGTCGGGACGGACCCCCAGCAAGCTCGAAAATGTGCACTTCCATCCCGATCGGGACGGCTCCCTCCCGGTCGGGATGCCACACCCGTCCCGGTCGGGAAGCCTCTTCCCGGTCGGGATGGGTCTTCTTGACCATCCACAAGCCCAAAAGCTCACTCCAAGCTTCAAAAACCCGATCCTCATGCTTATTATCCAAGCTCTATCATAGCCTTTCCTCTCTAGGAATCATCTTCACTTCACCTATCAAACAATGCTCAAACACACATCAAACTCTCTCCCTCACAACGCTCATCAATCAATCTAAATAGCAAAGAATTTCACAAAACTCAAACTAACTACAAGAAAGAGATATATACAATGAGACGGTTCTTGTGGAACTCCGTCAAACCAAGGATGGTGCTCTCTTCATTCTTTTTCAACAACAATAATAACTAGTTTCATCTCCATCAAGGGCACGGAGAAACAAATCGAAGGCTCTAGCAAAGTCCTCAATCAAGCTAGTTATATAAGCATCCACATACCAAGGTTCTCCATGACCTTGTCTCGACGTTCCCGGGGCTTCCCGATTTTCTAACTTCAATGGCTTGAACTTGTACTTTTGATCCTTCGGGATATACCCAAACGTCCACCGATCCTCATGTGGGCCCAAGGGCGGCTCATCCTTCTCCTTGCTTTTTAACTTGTCATCAAGCCCATTGTATGGGCACTCATCCTCCTCACCCTCGGAGTCATCATCTTCAAGTACGTAAGAGTACTTCTTCAAGCTTTGTCCCGGCTCATCCCCTAGATCGATGTTTTTCGTGGCTTGGATCATATTGCAAGACTCATCGTTGGTGGGCGAAGTGTTGCCTTGGAGGTCAAACACTAACCTTTCTTCCCCCAACTCGAAGGTGATCCTACCATTCTTCACGTCGATCATAGCACCGGCAGTGTGTAGAAATGGGCGCCCCAGGATAATGGGAGTGTTGACATCTTCCGGCATATCGAGCACGATGAAGTCGACCTGAATGAAGTACTTCCCGATTCGTACCGGCACGTCCTCTAACATCCCTAATGGTCGGTTGAATGATTTATCGGCCATTTGGAGTGTAACGGACGTACGCTTTAGCTCCTTCATCCCGAGTCGCAAACAAATGGTGTAGGGAATAATGCTAACACTTGCACCCAAATCACACATAGCTCTCTCAATCTCAAAGTTGCCTATGGTGCATGGGATCGAGAAACTACCCGGATCCTTCAACTTCGGAAGCGTAGAACCTTGAATAAGCTCGCTCACCACCCTCGTGAACGCTATGGTCTCTTCTTTGTCGACGGATCTCTTCCTAGCCAAGATTTCTCTCATAAATTTTCCATATGCCGGGATTTGGGTAAGTAGCTCGGTAAATGGGACACTCACATCCAATTTCTTCACAATACTAAGGAACTTGTCGTATTGAGTATCCGCCTTAGTCTTCATTTGCCTTTATGGGAAAGGCAACTTGATTTGGTAATTCTTTTGCTCAATAGGGGTAGACTCCTCAAATGACACTTTCCTTTTTCCCTTGTCTTTCTCTTGAAGTGGGGGAGGGTTGTCTTCTTGGGGTTTCGCAATCTCCCATAAGACTTGCTCCTCCATTGGACTTTCCTTGCTTGAATCTCCTTGGGTTGGAGACACAACTTCCTTCATAGCTTGTTGCTCACTAATAAACACGGGAGGATTATAGGTAGCCCCGCTCCTTAAGGTGATGGCATTGACATGCTCAAAATTTGGAGTTTCACCTTTAGGAAGTAATTGCCCCATTTGCCTTGAAGAACTTCCCGATGCAAGTTGAGATATTTGAGTCTCAAGCATCTTCATATGAGTTCTTATTTCCTTGTTTTCATTTAAGATTTGAGCTATGATCTATTATTGTGACCTTTGTGTCTCCAGTTGACTCCTTTGCATTTCTTTAGTACTCCTTTGCATATCCATCATTTGTTTTTGCATGTCGAAATCTCGAGGTGGAGATGACGGATTATGCGGAGTATCGGTAAGGGCTAATGGAGTACCATAGTCGTGAATAGGAGACCGGCTCCTTGGCTTGCTTTGTTGATGTTGACCTTGAGTCGTTTGTTGTTGACGGTTCCCTTGGAACCCATGAGAATTGCCTTGATTAAGGCCTTAATTGTTGCCATGAAACCCTTGGTTGTGGTTTTGTTGTTGTTGGAAGCTTTGGTTTCCTTGGAAACCACCTTGATTGAAGTTCCCTTGTTGGAACCCTTGATTGTTGTTGTGAAAGGTACCTTGGTTATTTTGCTTGAAGTTGTTGAAGGGTCTTGGATTACCCATATAACCTTGGTAACCTTGATTGTTGTCCCTTAAGGGAGGTGGAACATAGGGACGAGGTTGTATAGCTTGTTGTTGAGGGACTTGATTGGAAGCTTGGTATTGATTAGAATAGGAGGCACCTTGCTTGAACGCTTGAAGGGCGTTCACTTGCTCAATACTTCCCCGACAATGCATAGGATCATGACCAACGATTCCACAAGTATCGCACATCCCATAATAATGTGAAGGAGGTGCAAATCCCAAAGCATTCACTTCTTGAATCGATTGATGGTTGGAGGAACTAGGGTCTTGAACTTGGTTGAGGTGGCTTTGGAGCTTCTTGTCAATAGTCTCCATATGTGTTTTCAGTTGAGCTCCAAGGTCAATGCTTACTTTAGTGATAGCATCGACCTCATGCATACCTCCTCGATGTGCCTTCCTAGGCCTAGAGTATTGCGAATAATGCACCGCCGTCTCTTCGATTCTCGCCCAAGTTTGGTCGTCATCGACCTCGGTGAACCTACCATTGGAGCCCATATTAAGTATAGCTCTCGAGTCCTCATAAAGACCATTCCAAAATTGTTGAACCAAGAACCATTGTGAGAGTCCATGGTGGGGGCATGATCTTACCAAAGATTTAAACCGCTCCCAAGCTTCATAAAGGCTCTCTTCATCCCTTTGTTGGAACCCGGTGATGGAAGCCCTAAGCAAAATAGTCTTTTCCGGAGGGTAAAATTTTTGGTAGAACGCCAAGGCAAGCTTCTTCCAAGTGTCGATACCCATGGTTGCCCTATCGAGACTCTTTATCCATTGCTTCGCTTTTCCAATAAGAGAGAATGGGAAAAGTACCCAACGAATTTGATCTTGAGTAACCCCGGTTTGAGAGATAGCGTCACAATAATCGGAGAAGGTCTCCATGTGTTGGTGCGGGTCTTCGGTGGGTAAACCACGAAATGGACTCCTCTCCACGAGTTGGATAAATTGAATCTTTGCCACAAAATTCCCGGTATAGGCTTCCGGTAATGCACTCGGTCCCGACAAGACATCCTCGGCAAAAGTGGAGTGAGGTGAAAACTTCGGCATGATTGGATATAAGGGAGAAGATGGTGGTGTAGACGGTGTTGATGCAGATGAAGAGGGGGAATTAGGAGAAGAATTAACGAAGAGATTGATGAAGGTCCCTCCAGCCGTCTCTCGAGGTGACTCGCTAAATTCGGATCCTTGAGCTTAATCTTGATGGATATTGCTAGTACCCGGTTGAGAGTGTCTAACCCGATCAATCGTCCGTTGGCGAAAGGCTCGAAAGAGTCTCACCGACTCTGGATTGAAGAGAAAGAAATCACCTCCCCTCCTAGGCATACACTACACACTAGAGCAAACTTGAGAACACCTAGTGCTTTATGGGCACTAGGCAACGACAATAATCAAGCACAACGAGAAACAAAGAGAGTAGGAAGCTAAGAAAACAAGAAAAACTACAAAGTATTCACAAGAGATGATGGGAGAACACGAAGAAGGGTAACTAAGTCTAGAAATAAGCAAACTAAGTCTAAACAATGCACCGTCCCCGGCAACGGCGCCAAATTGATGGTTGGGATTTGCCGTGGGTCCTAACCGTCAATAATAAACCGACTATTCCTAGTGGGTAGCTAGGGCAAGTAGGGTCGATATCCACGGAGACGGTATTGCGGAGTTTAGACTATGTCCACCTAAAACGAAACTATGCTACCAAAACAACACAAAGAGAATGATAATTGGAAAACTAGGATGGAGGAGGAGTAAGAACTAGACTAATGATGAACTAGTTAAAACGATGCTAAAAAGGATAACTAATGATCGGACTAACATGTAAAATAGAAGAAACTATGACTAACTAAGAGGATGAAATCAAATATGAAAGGAAGTGGGGTAGGTCGGGTTCATAGGTGTAGATGGGTAATTGGGTTGGTCAAGCGTATAGGTGTCTCCTAGTTGCTAGAGTCGGTCCGGGCTCTCGCTACGTAGACCGATGTCGAGGTAGGTCCGGGCTCTCGCTACGTAGACCCTAGTCCGCACTCTCGTGACTACGACTATTCTCAACATGACCACATACTAGACAAAAAATGAGAAGATGAGCACAAGTATGGGAAGCATGGCCACTACAACTCACACAAGCATATCAACAAGCACATAGAGTGCCTAATATGTGACTAACAACAAAGATGTCACCTTTTCCCCAAATCAAACCCTAATCACCCATAATCTACCCCTAATCCCCCTACTAACCCCACAAGTAATCTACTCACTCATTATCAAACTACACATAACAATAATAAAAGAAATCAACTCAAACATCCAAACATCCATAGTAACAAATAAGAACAAGAACAATAACAATAACACTAAGTAAAGATTCAAACTTGATTAAATAACAATAAACAAGAGAAAGGAAGATTATACCAACAACAAGAAGATGAAAAGATGATAACTTGCATAAAAGAGAAACCCAAATCAACTCCAAGGTTGTCAAGCTTGGATGAATCATCAAGTATCCACTTAATACAAGAACTAATTACAATAATTAACTAAAGATTATAGAGAGAATTAAACTAATGAGAGGAACACTAATCTAGGGTTATGAATGTTTAATGGAGGATTAAAAGAGTCTAGGGTATGGTAAGATGTGTTAACAATAAAAGAGGGAAGTATATATATGGGTACAAGAATGAAGGAGGAAGAAATAAGTTGATGCATGCTGCCAGCTCTTCATCCCGCCCGAGACGGTTTGGTCCCGCCCGGAACGCCGTGGTCCCGACCGAGACGGCCTGATCTCGGCCGGGACGGGCTCCTCACAGTAGCACCTCTAAATGTGCACCCCATCCCGGACAGGATGAGGCCTTCCCGACCGGGATGGGTCTTGTAGGCCTCCCTTAAGAGCTTTTTGGTCCCTCCTTGCCTTTCATGGGTTTCTCGTCGATTCTCGGGACTCGGGATCGGGTCTCGGAGGCTCGGGATTGGGTCCCAAGGTCTCGGGGTCTATTCCAAGGCATCGAGTCATCGTTCCTTTTTCTCAGTAGCTCCAAAAAGTGTATGTATTGAGTCGGAATCGCTCCAACTCTTCGTGGATGGTCTCGGGAACCTGAAACGAGCTAGAGGAAGCATAAGAAGCCCATAAACCGCTCCCAAGGAGCGATTCCACTAGGAAAATGGGACCAAAACACAACAATAAGGCACTACAAACTACACTTATCACGAAACTACAAAAATAGTATTATTATTGAAGTAATAACAAATCTAAGGACTCGGGTATTCAGGGCATCCTGCCCTTACCCCTGTCCTTTTCTTCCTTAGCCGTCCACTGACGACGAGGTGGAGGCGGACGTTCCTGAATCACTACAGGAACTTCCTTACCCTGGACCCGTTTCTTAGAGTGCGAATCTTAGACCATATTAATCAGCCCGAGTTGGGCCCCCACATGCTCAGGCAGCCTATCACGCGGGCTCAGTTGATCCTTAACTGTCAGTCACGGCCCAATCCTCTTCTCCAAGTCGGTATGGGGGCTCAGTCGTCCCCACACACCTCTAGCATCGGCATCTCTAGCTCGAGTGTTAGTGTTTAACTTAGGACTTGAGTCTAGTCGTACCAAGGTAGCGGGAGTATATTCGTCATCAAAGAAAACCCTGTTGTCCTTAGCCGTCTCCCGACGAACCAGATCAAAGGCCTCATCGACCTTTAGAGCCTTGCGGGCCTCCTCCGAATCTTCGAAGCTCCATTTTCGATATGACTCGGAAACCCAAACAGAATGACAAGGACTGGGTATAGTCCTAATGACACGTGTGTGCCACCGCTATTCTTGCATTATTAGATTCTTATCTTTATTTCCGATCCCCCGACTCTCCCTAACGCCTTTCCCATCAATAGCTTCCCACCTTAATCACATAAGCTCATTTAGCAAACTTCACCCGACTCGACCAAAAACCCCCCCTTCTCAACTCAATTACTCATAGACTCTGACTAAAACGACTACCCCTCTCTACCGTCCCTGTGGATTGATCCCTGACTTACCGCTACTACGTAGTAGTAGTAGTATTCCGGGGTTATAAATATTGTTTGACCGCGTTGGATAGACGACAATCCGTGCGCATCAAATATACAAAAATAAAAAAATATATACAAAATAATCTAGAACCCAAAACAAATAATAAGCAATAATACAAAACCGTCTCCCCGGCAACGGCGCCAAAATCGACAAGGCTAAAGTCGTATCACCTTAATCAAAATAATCCTAACGAACAACTAACAGGTAGCTAGCAACAAGTAAGGGTCGAATCCACAGGGAGACGGATGAAAATCGCTAATTATCTAATAATCGATTCTAAACTATTTAAATTCCGGTTTGTTTGAATTGTTTCTAAACTAATGCGATTATGTAAATAAAAGGGTTCTAACAATATTAAAGGTATCTAGGGCTTTCCGGTTCACTATGCAATCAAATTGGGTAAAGTTAAATTAATCATTCAGTCAATCAATCACAGTTATTTAGGGCAAAGACACGACCTCTCGGATCTTATGTCAACCTTAGGATAGATTCTGACGGGCTCTCGCAACTTACCAGATTATCCTACCCACTTACTTGTAAGTCTACCCTTACCAGGCTTTCGATCTTAGGTTCGGGTTCCTAGACATTCAAATAGTTCAACGTCTCAAACTAATCGAACGATGATACAAAACAAGTAGTAAGGCAATAACATATGAATGATCAATCAAACAATTGATTAAACTAACATCCCCAATTCAATTAACATAGATCCCCTTCAACCCTAGATAAATAAATTAGCTACTCATAATAAACGATAAAGCAATAAAAGAATTAAGCATAATAAAGAACAATATGAAAATAAGAGAATAAGAAAAATACAAATTACGTAGAACTGAAAGCTTAACGATCTAAAAGTAAGACTACAAACTAGAAGAATTCTAATGCTAATAAAAACTCTAAACTATACTAATGAATATGAAAGTGTAAACTAAAATACTGAATGAGAAAGTGAGAAAGTGTTCTTAAATCTAAGACTAAGGAGGGTATATATACTAAAAATGATAAGGAGTGTCATTACTCCTACTTTCCTAAAACTAATTAGAAAAGAATATCTCGTAAAATAGGAGTTATGGTAAGTGAATGAGTCCAAAAATAGAAGTCCCACGAAACAACCTCAAACCGGTCGGTTTGGGTCTGTCCCGAGCGGTTTGGTTCCGTCCCGAGCGGTTTGGGTTCATCCCGAGCGGTTCGGGTTCCTCTGCACTGCGCGATGAATTTTAAATGCTTGCTGTTTCTTCGTTACTTATCTGAATTGGACGTGTGATATACCGTTGGAAAGCTAAGAAAAAGATCTTTTCAACGCCACAGTAATCATCTCAATTGGAGTTGTAGAACTCAAGATATTCACGTTTGAAGTTGACCCTTGTTTTAGCGATCGTTCTTTCATCTCGATTTGCATTTGTTTGAGCTTTCCAACTTATTTCTTTGTCGTTTCTTAATGTTTCTTCACTTCACGTCCTTCTTCAACTCTTCACTTAGCATCCTCTTACTTTTATCACTTCTTTCTTGTAGATTTCATGGTTCGACTCTCGTCATTGCCTAAAATATTGCATAATCGCCTTCATTTGTTTCGTTTCCTACAAAACGTAAACAAAATACCCGGCATAACAAAGAAGGATGAAAAGGTAGAAAAAAAACTCCTAGGATACCTAAAATGAACCAAAATAAAGGAAAAATTGGGGTTAAATATATATACAAAATGAGTTCATCAAATCCCCCCAAACCAAACCTTTGCTTGTCCCTAAGCAAAACAATCATCAAAGAGTATGGACAAGACTAAAAACAATGGCTCCGAACTAATTACCAACACGAATCCCAACATCAAATACCCCCAACAAGCGAATGACCCCTAGGCTAAAGAAACAAATTCATTAGCAAAAAGATGATGAGTAGAGAATTCCAAAGATCAAGCACCAATTAATATTCAAATGCCAACTTTCAATCTTGCACGACCATCTATGTCGAGATTCCTCACGGTTTACACTCAACACTTAATAAGGGCAATATTGTGAGTTTATGTAGAATCGGAAAGACAAAACACTCACCTAACTGCGACTTATAAGAACATGCATGCAATCTAACATGATACCAATCTCTACCAACCGTACATACAGATTCAGTAGGACCAAGATACATGCCGAGGACTTACATATGGTATAAAGTGAGGCTTAGTCGGGTAAGAAAGGGCAAAACGATTTGGATATGTGGAGGTAAAAGCCAAGCTAGAATGACTATAACCAAACATGAAAATCATTCCTTCCTTACCAAACTTCAATAAAAGAAATTACAAGTAGTACCAAGCACCTTATTTTCAACTTTTCATGACCGGCTTCGCACCAACAACTATGAAAACAGAGAGATCAATTCTTTTCTCATAGCAAAAACAAATTCTTCTTGTTTCACTTTTTTTCTTTTCTTTTTTCAACTATCTCTCTTTTTTTTCTTTCATTGATTTTTTTTTCAATCATTCATCATTTTTTTTCCTTCTCCAATCAACAAGACATAGTACCAAATTTCACCCGAAAAAAACAATTCCGTCTAATTAACCAAACTAGCTTGACTAGGGTAGGCAAATATGGCATGTAGTTAATAAACGGGTCAAAACAGGTCAAATTATGGCTATGTGAAGTTCATGGGAATAAGATAAAAGAAAGGGAGTGCCTCTTCTACATGTGTCATAATCACAAACTGAATGCATATAGGTATTTAAGAGACGAATGTCATGCTTATGCAATTTGATGTTACATGTCTCATAAGGAGTACTACTCTCAACTTATATGAAACTGATCATGGATGTCATCAGTTTAAGGCTCTAAGTCTCACAATATAAGTAGCTTACTCGACAACAGGTCAATTTACTCATTTGGCATTCAAAACATAATCGACGGCAAGATCAAAGAAATACTAAACTCAAATAACGGGAAATAAGTGTCATTCACAAGAAAGAGCAAAGAACTAGGGAAAAGCATGCGACAAACGCAATGTCATCATCGCCGACACGACTTTATGCTAAAGCACACGAAAAGACGGAAAAAACGGAAAAATAAATAAATAACATATTTTTTTTTTGAAAAATAAAACACACCCAAAAGAAAAATACACTAAACACAAAATATCCCCCCAAACCAAATTACACAATGTTCTCATTGTGAACCAAGAGAAATAAAATAGGACAAAAATATAACGGATAAAGGAAGACAAAAAAAACGAAAACTAAAAATAAAAAATAAAATAAGAGAGAGGGAAAGGTACCGACAATATATTTACTGTAAATAAGTCCCCCAAACCAGCAACCAACCGGGACTAAGAATCTGACTCATACCCATCAATAACAAAATCATAGTAGCTTAAGGCTCTCAGAATTTGATCAAAAAGCTGCGCATGTGCTACACAAGAGCATAAGTAGCACCAAGATATAATAAAGACATCATATAAAATCAATGTCAATGATCGTCTCAGATTGTCAGAATTTCTTTGAAAACTTTCAAAAGTCCTCGATATATAATCCTAGCCGTCAATAAATGGTGGAAAATAATATCGTAAATTATCGGGCATGTAAGACAACTTAATACCTCTCAAATCAACAATATTATTTTTCACAATGAATTCATGCGACACGGGAGAAATACCTGTACTATCATCGAGCCAAGGCGGAAGTTCAAGTGGTTGAGAATGTTTTATTACCTCCACTGAATTATCCACAATTCCATATACCTCAAGATTTTCTATTTCGAGGGTTCCTGGTTGATTTAGTGCCGCTTCTAACGCATCTACTTCGGCGTTCCAAGGGTTTACTTCACCTGCACAATTCTTAGAACACATTAAATCCTCTAAAGGCGCCTCGGTGAGGAGCCCTTCTATTGAATAATCAACAACATCATTAGTCTCATCGGGCACGGTGATCTCGAAAGAAGACTCAGTAGGCGAACAACTAGAATTATCAATTGAGTCATAATTAGGCTTATTATTAGTGATCAAAACTTCAAGATTTTCCGCCAAAGATTGGACCTGTAAATTGTCAGTCATAATAGAATCAATTTCAATGAACGGAGAATGGACTTTCAAATCAAAAATCAAAGGCTCGTCATCATCGTCATCAAATAGGTCAATATCTTCTCTAATATGTGCAACAGACGTACTCATAACACAGTCAGTTGATGATATTGCAGGATCAGTTCTCAAATTTGACTCACGTAGAGTAGCCTTTAATTTTTGCAATATCGCCTTACATTCGGCCACGAAAGCAATCCACCTCTTCTCTGACTCAGCGCTGTTTCGGGCTAAATATTTAAGGAGTTCCCATCTCTCCTCATAAGGCATATAATTAAACATCCCATCGCAATTTGCCTCAATATTAGCCCGTGTTTCATCATCCACACCAACCCACAACAAATCACACATCTCCCAAACATTAACATGATATTCACTTTCAAAAATAAAAGACTCAAGTCTTTCCCAATAAATATGCAGTGACTCATGATTAAATTGAGGAAAATAGAAGATAGTCATAATGATTAGAAAAAAAAATTAATATATATACAAAAATAAAAAAAATATATACAAAATAATCTAGAACCCAAAACAAATAATAAGCAATAATACAAAACCGTCTCCCCGGCAACGGCGCCAAAATCGACAAGGCTAAAGTCGTATCACCTTAATCAAAATAATCCTAACGAACAACTAACAGGTAGCTAGCAGCAATTAAGGGTCGAATCCACAGGGAGACGGATGAAAATCGCTAATTATCTAATAATCGATTCTAAACTATTTAAATTCCGGTTTGTTTGAATTGTTTCTAAACTAATGCGATTATGTAAATAAAAGGGTTCTAACAATATTAAAGGTATCTAGGGCTTTCCGGTTCACTATGCAATCAAATTGGGTAAAGTTAAATTAATCATTCAGTCAATCAATCACAGTTATTTAGGGCAAAGACACGACCTCTCGGATCTTATGTCAACCTTAGGATAGATTCTGACGGGCTCTCGCAACTTACCAGATTATCCTACCCACTTACTTGTAAGTCTACCCTTACCAGGCTTTCGATCTTAGGTTCGGGTTCCTAGACATTCAAATAGTTCAACGTCTCAAACTAATCGAACGATGATACAAAACAAGTAGTAAGGCAATAACATATGAATGATCAATCAAACAATTGATTAAACTAACATCCCCAATTCAATTAACATAGATCCCCTTCAACCCTAGATAAATAAATTAGCTACTCATAATAAACGATAAAGCAATAAAAGAATTAAGCATAATAAAGAACAATATGAAAATAAGAGAATAAGAAAAATACAAATTACGTAGAACTGAAAGCTTAACGATCTAAAAGTAAGACTACAAACTAGAAGAATTCTAATGCTAATAAAAACTCTAAACTAAACTAATGAATATGAAAGTGTAAACTAAAATACTGAATGAGAAAGTGAGAAAGTGTTCTTAAATCTAAGACTAAGGAGGGTATATATACTAATAATGATAAGGAGTGTCATTACTCCTACTTTCCTAAAACTAATTAGGAAAGAATATCTCGTAAAATAGGAGTTATGGTAAGTGAATGAGTCCAAAAATAGAAGTCCCACGAAACAACCTCAAACCGGTCGGTTTGGGTCTGTCCCGAGCGGTTTGGTTCCGTCCCGAGCGGTTTGGGTTCATCCCGAGCGGTTCGGGTTCCTCTGCACTGCGCGATGAATTTTAAATGCTTGCTGTTTCTTCGTTACTTATCTGAATTGGACGTGTGATATACCGTTGGAAAGCTAAGAAAAAGATCTTTTCAACGCCACAGTAATCATCTCAATTGGAGTTGTAGAACTCAAGATATTCACGTTTGAAGTTGACCCTTGTTTTAGCGATCGTTCTTTCATCTCGATTTGCATTTGTTTGAGCTTTCCAACTTATTTCTTTGTCGTTTCTTAATGTTTCTTCACTTCACGTCCTTCTTCAACTCTTCACTTAGCATCCTCTTACTTTTATCACTTCTTTCTTGTAGATTTCATGGTTCGACTCTCGTCATTGCCTAAAATATTGCACAATCGCCTTCATTTGTTTCGTTTCCTACAAAACGTAAACAAAATACCCGGCATAACAAAGAAGGATGAAAAGCTAGAAAAACAACTCCTAGGATACATAAAATGAACCAAAATAAAGGAAAAGTTGGGGTTAAATATATATACAAAATGAGTTCATCACTTCTCGAGGGAAGCAGCGAACAGGTTCTTAAACATAGTGCATTTCACCCCCTTGATAGCCATGAACTCCTTGAAAGCCCGAATGTGATGAATCGGGTCTTCAGTACCATCAAACATCGGTATGCTCGTAAGGTTGAGGTTGCCGGGTAGCTCGTCATTCAGAGGCGAATAGGAACGAGCGTTTTCCGTATGGATCGAGTTATTTGTTGACAAATGGACCTGTTCTTCGAGTTTGCGAACGGCGCGGACCAGTTCTGCTATGGGCCCAGTTGTTTCATTTCCGACCTTAGGAGTCCTTTGTTCCACGACAATCAAACGGGTGGCAATGGCGGTTTGATCGGTCCTGATGGCCGTCAGTTGGGCCTCCATCTTAGCCAGTGAGGCGGTCAGTTAGTCCATGGTTTCTTGCATTTTCTGGCGTCTGGTTACCGGTGGCCCGTCTGTAAGAATACCGTGTAATCAGAAGAGTTGCTTCGGAACTCAAGTACACCAAGGCAGAGGAAATAGCGCGGGAGGAGAGACGACTCCAGTTTGACTCGGGTTAGACTCTTCTAAGACAAATGTGTAGGGTATGATCCTCGGAGTGACCGTGATTAATTGCTCCTTCGGAGAATAGCCCCCAAGTGAGGCTAAGGACTCAGATAGGACTCAGATGGTGTGGCATCTAAGTGGCTCGAAAGTGGGGTACGTGATACACGTGTAAGACATGACCCTTAGAGCAACCGTGGTTGATCGCTCTACTGAAGAGCAACCCCCAAGCGGGATCAAAGACTTTGTTAATACTCGAGTGTCGGACGAGTGACCCTTAGACGTAAAGGTCACAAACCTTTTGTTATAGGGCTATGCCTTGTAAAAGGTTGACTTGGAAAAGACACTTAGACGGGCGACTCGTGAAAGGTGGGCCTCCTTTAGGATCCAGCTGTGTGGGCTGGGCCCTGTTCAAAAGGAGGTTCACGTGAGACGTTCCCCAGACTTTGGACTCGATTTGTGTAAACGGGCCAACCTTTGTAGGAGTATGTCCTACGTAGGTGGGCCTTGCCTTAGTCTAATAAGGCGGACTGGGATAGGGAGGAAACTCGTGATATAAGATCGACGGAGTTTCGACGCTAGAGACCTCGACGACCTACGACATGACCCGACACTGCTAAATACGGGAAGTCCTAAGAAGAGGAAGGTTTTGAAATATGATTTTTTTTGAAAAGCCCGAAGAAATTCGGGGAAAGAGGAATCCGACCTTTTTTCGAAAAAGAAAACGGAAAGGCGGACCGGGGACGGTTTTGAAAGTTCGAAAATATTTTCGAGTTTTGAAATGGGCATAATACTGGCTAAAAATAGGCTATTTTGAGTAAAATCGTGGATCCTAAATTCGGTATATGTCCCGGGTTTTGAAAATTGGATATTTTGAAAAGGATGCTATTTTTGAAAAAAAAAATGACGGTTTTTGAAAAAGACTTGTAAATCAAGTAGCACGTAGTCATGGAAACAGTATAACGACGCCATGTATGCTCTAATTCTAAGTCTCGGTCAGTCTGTAAGGGTCTATACCATTGTAAACAGCGTATCGAGAATCGGGGCGGACTTCCTAAGTCGAGTTGAGCTTAGAACATGCCGTAAAACCCATACGAATCGGCTAATGGACACCTTCGACATATCCAATTTGGACTACATCGATAGTATAGTGGGACGTCGGTCACCAGTACCGGCCCGGGAAAATATGGAGTTATGCATGAACCGTAAAACTAAAACGCGTATTGTACTAGTCAAACGATTTCTATTCGAGTCTCACCCTGAGGATGCCGATGGTAAGTCACACATCAGTTAATCCCCAGCGGAGTCGCCAAATTGTGGACATGACATAGGTCCACCCCGACGCGGCCACGCGCGGGTTTGGGGAGGCGAATGAATCTCCATATGAGAATGGTCAAATTGAAATTTAAATCGAAGTTGGAGTCGCCACCGAACTTTGTGGGAGTTTGGTCCCGTTCGAACCCACTCTTTGTCGTAGTGGGCCGTATACAAAATACGGCCCATTTCCGATGTCAGAGTTTATTGGGTTCGTCCCTTTGCATTACGATACCGATACCGACATTATCGGATATCGTGTATTGAATGACTCTCGTTGCCAATGGATTCGAACATCCGGAAACCATGGTTCTGAGTAAGGAGTGAGGGTACGTGTTGGGAAGTTCACTAAGAACACCCAACCCCGCCCGCACATTAGCGGCCTCTACTAGGATATCGAATTATTTTTTAATACGCGCGTTAGTAATACGATGAATGATATGCAAACATTGTTTTCCTAAACATGCGAGGAATTGAATGGGTTGCTAAGTCAGTTTAATGCATAAAAAATTTAACGTCAAAGTTGAATTTAGCATGTGAGATTCGTTTTAGTATAATAAAACAAATGAAAAAAAAGATGAATTTGCTACAAAAGATGAACAAACAAGTTAGTATCGGTTTGTAAAAAGTAATATAGCAAATATAATAAATATACGAGATCGAGAAAACATTAGCCGAAATCTGAGAAATATTATTAAAAGACACGGTTTTGTATAAAAATCGAAGTTCGAAAAATAAAAAAAAGCGAGAAACAAGCCGCGTTTCTCAGCCGGCCGCGCGGCTCGCCCTGGATGCCGGCGAGTCGCGTGACGGGCTGTTTTCAGAATCGGTTTTTGAAAACTCGATGCTTTTATTAAATCGCGTACGAATATTGCATAATTTGTACTCGACTTAATATTTTCGATATTCGTTATATTCGATTGCCGATTATGAAATCGATATCAAATACTCGGAATAGTTTTAGAAATTTTTAAGAAATTGTTTCGTAGAATAAAATAAAAAGAATGAACGAAAAAGGCTAAAAAAGGGCGCGGGTTTCAGACTCGTACGCGAGTCGCCTGTGAGGGGCGCGACTCGCGTGCGGGCCTGTCCCAATTTCCCTCGTTGTTCGAAAATCGTTAATTTTGATAAATCGCGTACAAATATGAATTTATGCTCGATTTATGTTTTCGATATTTGTCGTACCCAATATTCGATTATGAAATCGATATCGAGTATTCGGAATGAATTAAAAAATGTTTTGTAAAATTGTTTAAAAAAAAAGAATTTGAACGAAATAGATGTTAATTCTCTCTGCGTTTGAAATCGTTGTATTTCGTAAAAAAAAAAAAAATAAGATGTAACGATTTTCTTAGCATCAACGAGATTAATTTAGTTCTTTTGATACAATATACGATTATAAAGAATCGATATCGTAATTTTAAGAACGTTTGTTTTATAAAAATAGTTTTAGTAATATCGATATTAGAAATAATGGAAAACGACGAACAACCCGTAATAAAAAAAGAGGACAACCGACGACTCGTAAAAGGAAAAGACGGACGACGAAAAAAAAGAGGAAAAACGAGAGGGAGAAGAGAGAAATAGAGAAGTCGGGTTTGGTTACACCCTCAACCTACATGTTTTAGTTTACTCGGATCGGAGCGCGTCGGAACGTGGCTTGGGCACGGAAGCGTCGAGTGGATGTCGGTGAGTTGTGGTGGCTCGGTTTGGAACGTGTGAAGGGTGTCGGGTATCGGGGCCGGTTTCCTTCGGGTTTTGTAATATCGGTTTCTCGATGCTAAGTGTATATTTTTGATGTGTTAAAGTGTGTGTTAATATTTCTGAATCTGTGTGTGTGTTAATGACTAATTGATGTCTCATTGTTGTGTATGCAAGGGGCTATTTATAGGGAGTTCCCGACCTTGGCTAGGAGAGGTGTCTTGAGTTAGAACTACCGCTTTAGGATAGGAAATACAGGAAGTCGAAAGGCGTGAGGATTCCGCTTGCTTGCCGAGGAAGCAAGGGAAACCGGCTGATATGTGCTGCTCGGCCGAGTATTTGCACTCGGTCGGGTGTTTGATTCGGTTTTCGGATAGAATTCCTACTTGGGATCGAATTCTATCCTTAAGCGGATTTGTTTAATATTTTGTGTAGCTGATTTTTTGTAGTATTGGAGTCCGAACCAGCCGTGTGAGGTGTCACGGCTGACTCACGTGTCTCGGGAAAATCTTTGACCGGGTTTTGACTCGGTCGCTAAAAGACGGCTTTACCCCTAGTGTCGGAATCGACCCAAATTAGTCTTATTTGACTCGAAACGACCCACTGGGCCTGATTTTGAGGTTGGTTTTGTGAGATATGTACTCCGTAAAAAGCCCAAGCCAAATGCCAATGATTTTGAGACCGTTTCTGAGTATGTTAAAGCATGTTTGCGTCCGATCATCATCGGGTGTTTGTCGGAAACTGTTATAGACACCTGGCGGTCAAATATGGGTGTCTACACCATTGTACCCCAAGTACCATATCACATCCCCCTAAAGGAATAATCAACATGTCAGTTGCAAATGAGCTGTTCAACAAACGCCATTCAAATCCCTTGGACACTAGGTGACAAGGCAAATGATTTCCATCCGCAACTGTTACTGCCTGATGGGGAATTGTTTCAAGTTTGCATCCCAACGTGACAGCCATATTGTGGTCCAAAAAATTATGTGTGTTGCCCGAGTCAATGAGTATATGAAGTGGTTTTTTTCCATAATACCCCGTCACCCTCATGGCTTGAAAACCCTGACTACCTGACAGTGCGTTAACAGAAATGTGGGGGTCCTCTATGGCTGTGACAGGTTCAGTTTCATCAACTCCTATCACCTCCATGTCCTCCTCCAATTCGTCCTCACTCCCCGGAATTTCCACCGCAAACAGCTGAGTTTGTTTAAAGTTTAAACTTACACCAATGATTCCTATCATATGGCTCGTTACATAAATAACATTCTCCACGCTTCTGCTTCTCGGCCCTTTCAGCTGCACTTAAGAATTTGGTAGGCCTAGGCTGAGTCACTGTAGTAGCAACACTTCCGTTAGCTGATCCAGGAGTTGGTAATAACCCCTTCGCCCAGGGTTTCACCGGCTGACTCAATACTCTAGGGCTGTTGATTACCGGTTTGTGTTGATTCCTAGTAGCTGCAAGGGTTTCCTCCTGCAACCTTGCGTACTCAACTGCCTCAGCTAATGTCAGTGGCTTAAAAGCCCTCACAAACGGTTTTAGAGCAGGTTTTAAGCCGCCTATGAAGCTGTCCAGAAAATACTGATCAGGGAGCAACGCGTTTCTCTGTATCATTAAAGCTCTAAGACTCTCAAATGCATCTAAATAATCCTCAATTGATCCTTGTTGATTCAATTTATTGAATTCTTCAACTACATTTCCCCCAATCTCTTCCTTAAACCGCGCACACAAATCGACGATAAACTCATCCCATGTAACCACAATTCTAACAGCTATGTAACTGTTAAACCAAGATTCTGCTCGTCCTATCATGTACATACTCGCTAAATCGACTCGTTGATTAGCATCAATTTTACACAAATTGAAGTACTTAACGCACTTCTTCATCCACAACCGTGGATTCTTTCCATCGAAAACCGGAAATTCAACTTTAGGATTGAAGGTTACAGGATGTTTATTACCTGCAACAGGTGGTTCTGGTGGACCAGGAGGTTCGTCGCCATCTTTATCCTTAAGCATCCGAAGAATTTCCCCTAATAACATTGAATTTTCCGTTAGCATAGCTGCCTGTTGCTCTAACCTCTGTTCTACCGTTGCCATACGATTCTCCATGATCACTTGTAATTGCTTAACAGTGAGATGTCGAGATGGCGCCAGAATGTACTGCTCTGATACCAATGGTGTAGATGCAGGAGGTCCTCAACAATGGTGTTGAAGGAACTCGAGGTCTACGTTGCTTATGTGCAGAATAACAGAATTGAGAGAGAAAGAGAATGAGAAAGAGAGAAAGTTTGTTATGTATTTCATAAGTTTCTCTTCTTGCAGCCTGTGTATTTATAGTATGATGTATTGACTTGTAACTGAATTAACAATGAATCCTAGCCACTCATTGTAGTCTGAATAATAGCCATACATTTATTTAGATGACAAATACTATATCAGCATATAAAAATAAATAGTCCAAGTCTGAACACGATAAGAAATATGTTCCTTTTTTAGTTTTTTTTTAGATTTTATTTTAAAAGGGTTAAGACGATTTACCACCCTAATCAAAGGGGTTTTATTTTATTTTTTTTCCAAAGTAGTTCGGGTCTTGAGGCGTTTTCGATAGCCGAGGAAAGTAAAGCTTTCATCCTCTTGATCCACCCTTTAGAGGCAGTTCAGCCTAGATAAAATTTCTGGGTTTTGCGAGCCTACGACGGTTCCACGAGTCTCGAGAAAAGCCGCTCTAACGTCCACCATATTCCCCTCTTCTCTGCCAAACACGATACTTAATTTTGGCATGCATGCAAATTAGGATTAAGTTAATTTAAAATAGAAAATTTAAAAATAACGAAAACAAAAATGAGTTTTTTTTGTAGGAAGAACCAATACTATTATCATATATATGATCTATATTGTAGAATAGAGGAATGGATTTGGAATCGTTATCTTGCTTAAGAAGATGAAGTAGTTTGTTGTTGTTACCTTCTTCTGTTCTCAGGTAAAGAAATTTGAGTGTGGATCATTTTTTTCTTTTACCGAAATGTAGAGGACCAAGGGAATGTGAGAATGATGAGTTTTATGGAGGGATGACAGTATGACACGAATAGGCATGGGGTGGGTTATTAAATGGGGGACGTGGGTTATCATGGTGGAAGATAGGGAAATGAGTCCTAATTTCAAGATTATACTCTCATTAACTCGACTTTACTTTATTAATATTCGATTTTACATCGTAAATGTCTTCAACTAACAAATATTAAAATCGGAAAATTTTTAATTTAAAAATAAAACCTTGAACTGAAACAAACTTGATACTATATGTGGTGTGACTGGATAGATAAACCTTAGATGGTTAGGTCCCGTCACGAGTTTATAGTCATTGCGTATGTAATATGGAATAGTATTTGTATATAGCTGATAACGTACTACTAAGACAAAGTATGCTACGTAGTATGTAGTATAATATGTAGAAAATGGTTATCGTCGGACGTGGTTTAGGTTAATAAGGAAATATATATAGTCAAAAATAATGTGATATTAATAGGAATACTAATAACATAATACGGAGTATTAATGTTTGTACGCTGAATTTGTCCCCAACTTCTTCTCGGGAGTCATAGTACTCAGTCATATCTTCAAAATGTATATTGGAGTGTGCAAGTATGATAATTAATGAAAGAGTTATGATTGACTTAAGTTGTCTTTAAGCTAGGCGGAAAATTTAATATAATTAAAAGTAAAACCATAAAAATTAAAATAATATGTTGAAAATTTTGAAGGAAATTTTGAAGGAAAGGATAAAATGAATTTTTTTTGTAGAAATCAAATATGAAATTTCTATCCACCCCACGGAAGGAGGTCTAGTAGTTTCTAAAATACGACAAATATAACGAAAAATAGGAAAAATTTATAAAAGATTGTTAAAAATACGGGGTGTTACAAGTCCCTTCACCCTTCCCGGAATCGATAGAAAAAAGACAAAGTTTATTACTTTCTAGTCTAGGCCCTATAGACGCACTAGACTCTGACTAAGAAGCGGATTCACGTGTCCCTAGAAGAACCTCTGTTGGTTGGATTCTCGGCGCCCATGCGGGTCACTCTCTTGATGGGCTTGATATCGAGAACCAATCCTCCTCCGAAGACATCCTACGGGAACATAGACTCCCTTATCGATCAAGTCTTGCACTTCATGCTTGAGTTCAGTGCACATTTGGTTCTCGTGTCCCCAACCCTGATGGTATAGGCAATAAGCGTTTGGATTCCAAGCCGCCCCCCTCTTCTCAACGGGCGGGTCTGGGGTAGGCCTTATTGGCCATAACAACCAGGCCTCCTGTAGCTTCCGGAGGGCTTCATCATAGGACTCCCCTAACTCGGTGAACTGCCTAAAGGGTCGATGAAGGGTTGCGGGTTCGGTGGGATGTGCGGCCTGGCATACTCGACATACGGGTCTCCACTGAGTACTAACTCTCATCCTATTGGTTTCTCATGGGGTTTCCTCTCGAGTCCTTCCAAGGTCTCGAGGCGACGCCTGATATCGTCGATGGAGGAAGAGATTGATGACACAAGCCCTGGGACGCCATGGACCACGTTCATCAGGGCGTTGAGTTGGTCAAGGCTATTTTCGTTGTCGTTTGATGCCATTTCTGATTCTGCGGAACAGAACATGAGGATGAGGCTAGATTCACTAGACGACTTAGTGACTCGAGGAATGCTCTTGATCGAGTGACACAGAGATGAGACCCTTTACTCGCGTGAGTTTGCGGTCATCGGTTTAGGGACTCAAGTGATTTAGACTCTCGGTGTATTCGGCGAAGCGCCTAATGAACTTATGCCTCTGGAACGAGACGATTTGACATAAATCTCAGGGGTGAGATTTAAAGAAGAGGACTTTCTCGGGATGAGACGACCTGAGATGTAAAACCTCGAACAGAGGCGACCCTAATAACTAACACAGACAGTTAATCACACGGTTGTACGACGTAAGGAATTGATCTCGATCCTGGCTAGGAATCAAAGGGTTTTGATGCTTTTGAAAACTGATGGGTTTTCAAAATAAAACCTTTTCTTTTGAAAGTGAGAGTTCATAAAATTGGTGTTACGATGATGTAGTGATATCGTTTGTGACGTGAAAATGTGTTGTTGCACGCGCGTCGAGTACTCGACGATAGCAAAAGTATAGATAATGATTTTAAAAAGGCGCGGCTCCAAAGGAACCGGTTTTGAAAATGAGGATATCGTGCACTTATCGAGACTACTATTAATTAGGTAGTTCGATATTTGTGGTATAGACGGTGCTCGTGAGAGAACGTGGTGTCGGTGATGGTGCTTTAAAAGGTATGACCCAATTCTGATTATAGAACTTGGGTAAAATTGTTTTTGGGAAAAAAATATAAAATGTGTGACCTGTACTTGTCGATTCCATTAATTGGTATTTCGACGGTGGTGGTGGTGGTGTGTTGTAAAAAAAACATTTTGAGGGTATAACCATTTTGGTCTCCTTAACATTATTAATTGGTGTTTTGGTTGTGTTAACGGTCGTGCAACAAAAATGTTTTTTGATAAATAAGATGTAACCGTTTAGGGTACCTTGATCCCATTAGTTTGGAGGTTGGTGACACTAACGGTCCTCGTTGTTGCTTGGAAATGACCAGTTTTACTTTGGCCAAGGTGATGGCAGTCAAAAGGGTCTTTTGAAAGTAGTGAGTGTAAAATTTGTCATGATGATGGTGCTAAAATGCTTTTTTGAAAATAATTTTAGCTTGACCAGAGTATCGGCGCTTAAAAAATAATTTTGAAAAGAAGATGTTCTTTTTTGTAAACGGAGTTGAGTGCGGTTGAATATGTTGTCGTGGTTGAATCCAGATTTTATTGTTTTATTTGGGTTGTTCAAACGCGTTACACGTAACTAGGAATGCGTAGACTCATGCAGGATGCAGACACGGGTAGGTTATGGTAGGCTACCGGGCCTACCACCCACGAATAGTCTTTGCTTAGGTGACGACAGGTCACATGGGGAGGTGAGTGTCATACCGTCTGCTAAGAACCACTCGTTTGGTATATCAGCGGGATACGTGTTAGGCGGCCGGAGGGTCAACCAAGGATCTCTCCGCGTGTCCATAAGGATCTTACCGCGAAGAGGTCGACTGGTCCTAATATCGATTAGGGTGGCCTTTTTAGGGCTAAAACCTGTAGTGACCACAACAAGAAACTAGGAAATGAGCTTCACCGACCTCGTTCGAGTTACACCACTGTTGGAAACTAGTTTCCAATTCCCTAGCGGAGTCGCCAAACTGTGGACGTCTGTCTGCACCGCCCGGCGCGCCCGCTCGGGACCGACCCATTTTCATCACGGCAGCCACCCACGCGGCCCTCTCCCTGTCGTGGGCCGATCCAATCTCGCGTTCGGGGCGATGTTTTGGACCTCGATTCGGATGACGATTTGTAGTAGACAGGTGCAGGCACCCGTGTTTCTGTTGGAATCGATCGAGTTGTGGTTGTAAATGTTTAAAGGCCAATATGTTTGTTAAGGCAACCTTTTTAGTGAACTGAATTTGTTACCAATTTGTGGAGTCGCCACCGAGTCAATTATGGGGACTCGGAAATCATTCAAGTCAACTTTGATCCTTAGCCGGCTCAAAGTTGAGTGGCACGAGACCTAAAGATAAAGACTTGTACCCTTAAGCACTCCATGACGGGAATGACTCTCATTGACAATGGTTTCGGACATCCGGAAACCATCGATTCGGAGTAAGGGGTGAGGGTACGTATTAAGAAGGCAACGTCCGCTAGACATTGAAACCCAATCCCGCCCGCACGTAGCGGCCTCTACTAATCGATCGGTGGGCTGATAACTTTGTTCCTTTGTTGTGGCGGAAGTACTGTAACATCCATTGTTTTAACCATATGTCTTTGCTATGTCGGTTGTTTAAGGACACATAAGCTTTGTCGTCGAAGTAGGTGTGTTTACATTCTTTGCATGCGATTTCACGTGACAAGCAGGCCATGAAAAGTTGCACATAGGAGAGTAGAGGGTACTAAGTATTATACGTATTAGCAAGTCAGTTTTAACGTGATAATACGGATATTAGTCGTTCTGGTGGTATACCTTACCTAGTATTCTGCTTAAGATGAGTCGGCTCGGTATTAATAAAGATGCGTCAAACCGTGTATGGTGAGCACCGGGACTAATACGGAACCCAACCATTGCTTTATTGAGTTTTAGCTTGTTTACGTTTTGAATTCCGTATTAGGTGATTTAGCATGCGATTATAAGATCATAAAAGCAATCAATCATACAAAAGCGGTAAATGCGAAGTGTAAGTAAATCACATAGTGAGGAGTAGCACCCTCGGAATGTACGCTAAACGGGACACGATGCATAGATATTTGAGAACGGATCTTGGAACTACTCGGGTCTATTTAGGTTGTTTTAGTGTTTATGGTTGAAGTTTGGACGCTACGTGCTTTAGTACGTGTTATGGACCTAGTGTCCACGTTTGACGTTATCGTAGTGCATAATAAAAAGTAGAGGAATGTAAAGTTTTGTTTGGATGACAACCAAGTGACGATTCGAATTTAGGGCGGATCCTCCTAGCTTATATTGTAGTGATTTCGGCGGAGTTCCGTTACTACTTTCTGGTTCTGCGGCTAATCCGGCAGAGTTCCGTTGCTAGACACGGAGAAGTTAGTCGAACACATGCACCTCGGGATCGAGTGGAGTGCTCGAAGGTGAGGTGTAGCGTCGATTTGCTTATCGGGACTACGATCGAGTGGATCGTTTGATTTGGGTGTCGGAGTGCAAGTCCAAGCTAGAAGAAACTCGTAAAGAGTAAAAGGGAGAAGAGAAGAAGAATTTGTGTGTTGAATGAATGAGGTGAGGGGGGATATTTATAGTTGTTCGCCTGGTTCAAATCGCCGAGATGGACGCCTGACTCCAGGCGCACCATAACTCAGGTGCCTTGGGTCTTGCGCGCGAGATGTAGGATGCCCGGTGCGAGGCGCCTGGGATTTTGAAGATACGATTTTGAAACTTTCCAAAACCGAGACGATGCGTATAATATCATAGCTTGGGGATTAAGTCTTCCTCCTTACCCTAGCGCGCCGTTGCGCTGAGTGGGCTTCAAGTGTGCATCCCGAGGTTCGCGCGGCCCGACGTGCTGACTTGGGTTTGACTTTGTGTATTTTGGGTCTGATTCGGAGTCCCGGTGTCGGAATTGACTCTAACTAGTGTTGACGCGACTGTAATGACAAGAAGAAGGCTGTCTTGATGTTAAATTAATCTTTTCGAGTAATTATTTGATCTGTTCTATAGAAAAACTATCTAAAACATCGCAATCTCGCGTCGCATTGCAGTCCGATCGTCATCGGGTGTTTGTTGGGCACTCCTGCAGCCACCAGGTCCAAATCTGGATGTCTACAATTTCTATTAAAAGACCCAAAAATACAAAATAAACAACCTCCTTCCTTTTCATCCCCAATCTCCTTTCCCATTAACACTTCACATCCTCTAATAAAATAACTTCATCAACCAAATTCAAATCCATCTTTCATTGATCACTAGTGTTGATGCCTTTGCGATGCACGGGTGTAACAATAACGTTACTAAATCAACCTTAATACTTTCTTTTATAATTATTGATTGCGATGGAATGATTACGATTATTTCGTATAATTGTCATTGTAGAGGATTAGCATTCCACGTTTGCATGTATTTTATACGAAAAGTAACAGACGCGAGTTATGATTCTACTCTTAGATGGTTAGACTAGTCAAATTCGTCTCCACTTATAAACCCGACCCTAATTTAATACATACTATTTTTTTTACTTTAAAAGCCATAACAAAATTAGGCGTTAAAAATTATTTCTGAGCATGACCCGTATACCCGACCGATGACAAGTCTAGTGTGTACATTAGCTATATGACTACAACATACGATGTTCATCATAATATCTGGTCACTGTCAGCAATTTTAATGTCTTTGATAACTCATTTGGAACATTGAGTTTATCTGTGTATTTTGTTCTCTATATACGGAGTATTTAACTTCGCATTGAATATATTTGTGTGTATGTCATCATCTTGTTCTAAATTTGACCTGACCCACTTGACACGTTTTCAGAGGTGTGGACATGACATAGGTCCACCCCGACGCGGCCACTCGCAGGTTTGTGGAGGCGAATGAATCTCCATATGAGATGGGTCGAATCGAAATTTAAATCGAAGTTGGAGTCGCCACCGAACTTTGTGGGACTTCGGGCCCGTTCGAACCCACTCTATGTCGTAGTGGGCCATGCACAAAGTATGGCCCATTCCGATGTCAGAGTTTATTGGGTTCGTCCCTTTGCATTTGATAATGATACCGACATTATCGGATACCGTGTATTGAATGACTCTCGTGTGCAAATGATTTCGGACATCCGGAAACCACGGTTCTGAGTAAGGGGTGAGGGTACGTGTTGGGAAGTTCACAAAGAACACCCAACCCCGCCCGCACATTAGCGGTCTCTACTAAGATATCGAATGACGTTTTAATACACGCGTTAGTAATACGATGAATGATATGCAAACATTGTTTTGACTAAACATGCGAATAATTGAATGGGTTTCTATGTCGATTTAATGCATCTAAAATTAACGTCAAAGTTGTATTTAGCATGCGGAGGTTCGTTTTAGTATAATAAAACAAACAATGAAAATAAAGCGCTAAAAACATGAACAAACAAGTTAGTAACGGTTTGCAAATTGAATAAATGATGTAAATATGATGTGATGCATGGTTTTGAAATATGGATCACGTGATAGACTTGACACGTGTTGACCGAAAGTCATAAAAATATTTATTGGGACCCGAAATATGCTAAAAAGCCCGCTGTTTTACTAAATCAGGAGCCACTCGATCGAGTGGGCTAACACTCGATCGAGTGCCCTTTGTACGGACTGCCATCCGGTTTGCTTTTGTTCTCGAAATTGTTTTTGAAAAATCGATAATTTTGCTAAGCCGCATAAAAATATAATACGATTTATACCCGACTTAAATTTCGATGCTCGTTATATTCGATACTTGATTATTGAATCAATACCGGATATTTAGAGTGGAGTAAAAAAAAGTTGTTTAGAAAATCGTTTTGAATGTTGTTAAGACGAGATAATTCCTCCACGTTGTAATATCGTAATTACTCGGCTTCAACGGTATTATGCTTAACATGATTTGATGATTAATTCCTTTAGATCCAATATTCGACTATAGAGTCGATGTCGAATCTTTAGGGATGACTCTTTATTGAAAATAGTACGATAATATCGATATTAGGAACGAGAAAATAAAAAACAAAAGACGTGACGACGACCCATATAAAAAGACGGACGGACGAGAGAAAGAGAAGAAAAGGGAGAAGTCGGGATTTGTAACACCCTCAACCTACATGCTTGATTATCTCGAAAACGGACTCGTAGTAGCGGCCTAGGCGCGAGAGTGTTAAGATGTATATAGGTGAGTTATGGTGTGTATGGTTAGAGATTTGGCGAGTATTGCTCTCGGGTTTGTATATGGTTTGCCTAAAATTGCCTAGAATTTCGGGTTGTGAATGGTCGGGAATCCTATAGGATTTCTAGAGGAAAGATCGGAATATAATATACCTAGTATTGCTGGGATTCCGGGTTGTAATTTTGATGATGTGTGTTGATGTTGTAATTGATGTCGGGAATTGTGTGTCTGAATTGTGTGTGCAAGGGTGGGGTATTTATCGGATGAAATACCGACTTGGGATAGGAGATTGATATCTTGCAAAGGAAGAAAACAACCCAAATTAGTCTCGGTTTTGAGGTCTGTTTTGTGAGATTTTTACTCCGCTAAAAGCTCGTGCCAACTACTATTGATCCGAGTCCGAAAATCGAGTGTATTAAGTCATGTTTGCGTCCGATCATCATCGGGTGTTCTTTGGAAACTGCTATAGACACCTAACGGCCAAATGTGGGTGTCTACAAGAGGCATGAGCCCGTTTTTTTTACTTGCAGTCCTTTTAACCCGAATCCTAAATGACCCAATTTTGGGTCATGATCTAGCCCGACTTGTTCAACTTGTTGGAAAGAAGAGACTACAAAGCTTTAGTCTAAAAACCAATTTCTAGCCATTTATTTCTATGTCTGGATTTTGGTAGAACTCAAAGTTTAACATACAGAGTAGTACTGCCCCTGTATGTAGAAGTCACTCTCTTCTTTTTGGGATGTTTCTCTACATCTAATATATTTGCATGCATGCACCCAACTATCTCGCTTTAAATTTGACCTGACCCACAAACTCGTCCCACCCAATCTGTTGTTTTTTGGATCATGAACCCAGTTTTTTTTATCCAAATCCTAAATTACCTGTTAATTTAGGGACATGATATGCCCCACCCGTTCAACCTGTTGGAAAGAAGAGACTACAAAGCCTAAAACACAGTTCTAGCCAATTGATTCCTATACCTAGATTTGTTAAAAACTCTAATTTTAATCTATTAGCAATTCAATATATACTCCCTCCATTTTTTTTTTATTTAGCCTCATTTTCTTTTAGGTATTTTTTTTAGTTGGCCTATTTCTTCATATGAAAATTTATTAATTTACTACGTAGAATTTTTCTCTCATTACATGCACACAAATTTCCTCTTACTTTTTCACTTTTTTCTTAAAATTTGTACCAAACCCATGTAGGGTTAATAAAAAAATGGAGGGAGAAATTAATTATAACTCCGTATATATTATCATTTTATTTGAATATAATTTTATGTCTAATCTTAACTTAAATCATCTAGCAGTTTTAGTAACTTACTCTCATGTACAGTTGCACATAGGAGACAAACGTTGTATTCTCGTGTTAAATAGTACTACGTACTCAACATTACTATAAGACAAAACATGACCCTACGTAGGTCAAGAGTCAAGATCTCTAAATCCTGATCTATGACTCGATATTTTAATTAAAAATATAAACTAATATTCAATTTAATTTTTTATCTTTTAATTATAAAACAATTTTAAAAATTTATTAAAATATAAAGTCCGTGCGATGAATAATAGTTTAAATAATTGAAATTTAACATCATAATTAAGGAGTATAAAAATAATACGATGTACTATTAACATAAATAAAAAAAGATAAAAATTTGACATTCGAAACTATCTATATTCTGACCATAACCCGTTTCGGATCCAGATAAAACGACCCATAATTAAACTGACCTGTATTCAGTATTTTGACTTGACATGTTTAAAGTTATTTAAAAAAATTATGTACATTAAAAAAATCTGTCTTATATGGTTAGAAGTATGATTTCTACTTTCAATCAAAATTTATTATTTTATACTATTACTAATAATAATCAATCATCAATAATAATCAATATACTCAATATAATGATAATCATCTTTACGTGTTATATAATCAATCAATTTTAAGCTCATGCATTATTGATATAGTTATTGTTATATATAATATGACATATTACCCGTGTTGCGTATAGTGATTATCGTAATGTAATTAGCAATTAGTAGACATGTGTTGTTTATAAAAAGAATTATACTTTCACTCAAAATCCGTCTTAGGCTAGAATTAAGAAGTCTACTTCTAACCTCATATTTACTCAAAAACCCGGAAATAAAATAATAAAATAGTTAATATTGATTGTAAAATAAAAAAAAGTCTCCTTTAATTATATATATTGATTTAATTCATCTTCTACATCCCACATATCATCATCCCTTAATTCAATTACCCATCTCAATTTTCATCCCCCACCATTTAATACTCTAATTCAATCTCTCGCCTCATTCAATTCACAAATTAAGTCCCGAAATATCTTCCATTTCTACCATTCCACCATCTAGTTAATTCAGTCCGCCGTCGGTCGTCCGGTCTGTCAGCGCGTGGTGTGCTGCTGTCGTGACGCCGCCGATCTCAGGTCAGGTATGTCATTGCCCGACTCTTCTTCTTTTTGCTTGTCTTTTATTCCTGCCATGATTTGAGGCGGACAATAGTTGTTGATGTGGTCATTATTGGTGTTGTTGGAGTTGGAGTCACTACTTTGTCCGACTCTTGGTGGTGGGCTGAGCGGTTCGTTGTTATTGCACGCACCTGACATTCTGTTGGTTTTGTGAGTGATTTCTGCCGAGTTGGTGTCGAGTTAATAGTCGAATTAGTGTTGATTGAGCTGACTTTGTCGTCTTGTGGCTGATTTACTTCGTTTGATGCGGGTGTTCTCGGTTGAGCTAGTGTCAATTCGTTAGCTATTGAGGTTGTGGAGAGTTCCAGTTTGATGCTCATTAAGTATAATTGGAGTTTAATTTTGTGAATATCATGTGACGTTACGTGACGACTCGTTTATCAACATTGACGGTCCCTTCGCCCTGTTTTAGTTTATATTTCCGTCTTTAGACTCGCATTGAGGACAATGCTCGGAATAAGCGTCGGGAGGGATATATTTGTCTCGTCTTCGTAACCGTCTTTCGTGTTGTAATTTGAAGGAAAAAAATGATGAATGAAAAAAAAGGGAAAAAAAAGGAAAAATTATCTCGGCTATGTGAAAACCCGAAAGGGCGCTCCGGGTAAAAAGAAAAATCGAGTTGCGCGCCACAAGAGTAGTGTGAGTTGAAAAAAAATGAAAAAGATAGAGTGAAAATCCGCAAGGGCGGACGCTCTATGCAAAATGAGGGAATTAGGAAAAAAAATCACAATTACTTTATACGTTCTTGGTGTGGTGTCATAAGAAGTGTGGCATAGAAGGACGGCCGGAAAGGATTAGTTGGCTACAGTGAGAAGAATCGCGGTGCGGTGTTGTAGACACCCACATTTTGACCGTCAGGTGTCTATATAGCAGTTTCCAAAAAATACCCGATGATGATCGGACGTGAACATGACTTAACGCGCTCGATTTTGGAGTTAGAATCAATGGTAATTGGCACGAAATTTTAGGGGAGTGAATATCTCACCAAACCAACCTCAAATTCAGGCCCAGTGGGTCGTTTCCAGTCAAATAAGACTAATTTGGGTCAAAACCGAGACCAAGGGCAAAGCCATCTTTTAGCGACCGAGTCATCCCCGGTCAAAGGCATTTCCGAGCCATAAAAATCTGCCACGCAGCTCTCAAGAATCCAACTCGAAGTCGAATACCCACAAAAATCAGCAATAAAGAGGATTTAAGCAACTAAAACTCTCCAAAAAAAGAACGAAACTCGATCTCTAAGAAGACTTCTACCCGGCTCAATCCCACTCGATCGAGTGGACCGGCTCACTCGGTCGAGTGGTCTCCAAAAACGCACCAAAACCGGGGTTAGACCGGGCACTGGATCGAGTGCCATGCACCACTCGATCGAGTGACCCTCTTTTCCAGCCGAGATCGGATTCCTTTCTTATCCACAAACGGAATCCCACTTCACCTCAACCAGTTGTTTTCTTCCTTTGCAAGTCACCAATCTTCTATCCCAAGTCGGGTATTTCATCCTATAAATACCCCACCCCCGCAACACAATTGAGGACACGAATTCATTAACCATCAATTATTCACAACATACATATCAACATACATATAATCCCGACACCAACCCGAATCTCTAGCAAACCTTAGGGGCAATCTATACCGGAATACCGTCCCGAACATCCATTGAAATCCTATAGGAAAACCATACAAAATACAACACCTTAACTCCTCCTATATTCTCGTTACTCCTACGCAAGCGCCGTTACTACGAGTTCCTAATCGAGACCGAAATTAGCATGTAGGTTGAGGGTGTTCCAAATCCCGATTTCTCTCTTCTTCTCTTCCCTCCTCACGTTTTTTTTCTCTTCGTCTTCTCGTCCGTCGTCCGTCGTCCGTCGTCCGTCATCGTCGTTTCTTTTTCTCGTTTCTAATATTATTATTACTGTTATCGTTTCTAGCAATAACGAGTCGTCCCTAAAGATTCGATATCAACTCTATAGTCGAATATCGGATCTAAAGGAATCAATCAACAAACTATTTTATTTTATAATCTCATTGATGCCGAAAGAATCGTCACATAGTCCTAAAAAGACTAATACGACATTACAAAGCGGAGGGATTTACACAAAACAATTTCTAAAAGCATTCTTTTTCTCTTCTAACAATCGCTCTAAGTATTGGATCTCGATTTCGTAGTCGAATATCAAATATTACAAATATCGATATTTGGGTTGAGTATAAATTGCATCGTATTTTTACGCAACCTAACCAAATTATCGATTTTCAAAACCAAAAACAATTTTAGAGTCAAAATCAAACCGGAGAGCAGTCCGTACAGGGGGCACTCGATCGAGTGGCACCCTAGAAAACGAACCAGAAACTTTTTTTCGGACCACTCGATTGAGTCCATCAATGACTCGATCGAGTGGCTCCTGCTACAGCAATACAGTGAGTTTTTCATCATATCTCGAGTCCCGACAAAATTATTTAACGACTTCGGTCATCACGTGTCAAGTCTATCACGTGTTTATATTTTCAAAACTGTGTTTTGTGCCATGTCTACATCTTCTAGCTCGTACTTTTCGCTATTATCGCAATTATTGCATCTTTTGGAGCATTGTAATTCAGGGTGGTATGCCACTCGTATATTGTAATTTGTTGTCGCTCTTTTCTTTTATTTTGTTGTTTGTTTTATTACACTAAAATGAACGTCACATGCTAAAACAACTTTGACGTTAGTTTAGATGCATTAAACGACGTAGTTAAACATAATTCACATGTTTGGTAAAAACGCTCTTTGCATATCATTCAACCGTCAAACTAACGCGCGTACACCAAAAACGAACGATATCTTATTAAAGGCCGCTAAGTGCGGGCGGGGTTGGGTGTTCTTTGTGAACTTCCCTACACGTATCCTCACCCCTTACTCAGAACGATGGTTTTCGGATGTCCGAAACCGTTGGCATACGAGAGTCATTCAATACACGATTACCGATAATGTCAATATCGGTATCGCAATGCAAAGGGACTAACCCCATAAACTCTGAAATTAGAATTGGCCGTACTTTGTGCACGGCCCACTACGACATAGAGTGGGTTCGAACGGGCCCGAACTCCCACAAAGTTCGGTGGCGACTCCAACTTCGATTTAAATTTCAATTCGAGATCCATCTCACACGAGATTCATTCGCCACCCCAAACCCGCGCGTGGCCACGTCGGGGTGGACCTATGTCATGTCCACAATTTGGCGACTCCGCTGGGGATACCTGATGTACTACTTGTCATCAGGATTCTCAGGGTGAGACTCGAAAAGAAATCATTCGATTAGTAATGTACGCATTTTAGTTTGATGGTTCATGCATAACCCAAATCTTTTCCGGGCCGGTTACTTGTGACCGACGTCCCACTATACCACGGTGCATTCCTAAATGGGTGCGCTAAAGACTCCGATGGCGGAACTCGTATGGGTTTCACGGCATGTTCTAAGTCCAATTCGGCTTAGGAAGTCCGTCCTGATTTACGAGAAAGCCATCGTTGTTGGTATAGACCCTATTTCGACCGACCGAGACTTAGATTAAGAGCATACATGGTGTCGTTATACTGCTTCCGTGACTACGTGCTACTTGTTTTACATGTCATCTTTTTCAAAAACCGTTATTTCAAAAAACTTGCATCTTTTCAAAAATTATCCATTTTTTCAAAAACCCGGAAAGCTACAGAATTTAGGACTTATGATTTTGACTCAAAATAGCCTATTTCTAGCCGGTATGCTGCCCGAAAAATTTTCAAAACCTTCAAAAGTCCCGGCCCGATAACAATTTCCGATTTTCGAAAAAAAAATTGGGCCATCCTATCCGACTTTTTCGGATTTTTCTAAATCCAATTTTTCCTTTTCAAAACTTTCATCTTCTTAGGACTTCCCGTATTTAGTAGTGTCGGGTCTTGTCATAAGTTGTCGAAATCTCTAGCGCCGAAACTTCGCTGATCCTACATCACGGGTTTCCTCCCTATCCCAGTCCACCTTATTTGTCAAGGCATGGCCCACCTGCGTAGGACGAACTCCTACAAAGGCAAGCCCGTCTACACATTCGAGTCCGAAGTCTGGGGAAATCTCACATGGACCTTCCTTCGAACGGGACTAGGCCCACTTAGCCAAATCCTAAGGAAGTTACACCACTCACGAGTCACCCGTCTAGATGTCAATCTCGAGTCATTTTCTCGTCTAGTCTTTTCCTTGCTCGGGATGTACTGTTTGATTCTAGGATCTGGATCCGTTTCTGATTACGCGGTATTCGTACAGACAGGCCACCGGTAACCAGACGCCAGAAAACGCAAGAATCCATAGACCAGTTGACAGCCTCGTTGGCTAAGATGGAGACCCAATTAACGAAAATGAGGGAAGACCAGATAGCCATCCTCACCCGTGTAAGCGCCGTGGAACAAGGAACTCCCGGTGGTGGGGTCGAGACCACCGGACCCCTAGCTGAACTCATCAGTGCAGTCCGAAAGCTGGAAGAGCATATCCATCTGTCGACCAATAACACTATCCAAACGGAAAATGCCCGTGCTTACTCGCCTCTGACCGACGAACTGCCCGCTAACCTCAACCTTACGGGCCTGCCAATGTTCGACGCGACTAAAGACCCGGTACTCCATATCCGGGCCTTCAAAGAATTCATGGCTGTTAAGAGGGTCAAATCAACCATGTTCAAGCATCTGTTTGCTTCCTCACTCGAGAAACAGGCTTGATTCCAAGAAATACAAAACTTGGGATGACGTGGCTACGGAATTTGCTCCGAACTATGCCGAGAACACTGAAATCCAGACCACGATGCGCACCCTAGAGGTCCTGGCCCAGGAACCCAAGGAAGGATTTACGAAATACCTTCAGCGCTGGAGGGCCGAGAGCGTCAAGTTGGTCGACAAGCCCAACGAAAAAGTGTTAGTGGAAGCCTTCGTGAAGAACCTCCTTCCTTCTTACCGGGTTCATCTCCAGTACGCCATCATACCTAACTTCGCCACCTTAACTGAAATGGGGACGAGGATTGAGGATGACTTAAGATTAGAGAGCCTTACCAAGGCCTCTACCAAAGGCTATCAAGGGGCAGCTCATCCACAAGCAAGCCCACATCTTCAGCTGCTACTCGCAGAATTTTTGACGAGATTAATCTACTCGATAACCCGTCCAAGAGGAACACCACACCTCGAGTATTCACCGACATAGGTACTACCTATACTCATGCCTTACAAAGGCTATCATCAAAAGGCCTGATCCAACCGATAGGCCCGACACCCGAGGTCCCGGTCGAGCGTCGTTCCATGGCCTAAAATATTCAGGCCTATTGCCAGTACCATCGAGGCAATGGGCACGACACCGAGAAATGCTGGAAGCTGAAGCATCTAATCCAGGATCTCATCGAAAGTGGTAAGATCCCTTTACCCGAAGGCAAGCCCAGCAACAAGGACAACCCTTTAGCTACCCACGTCATTTTTTTCGGAGAAGTTATTGACTGCTCGCACCTCATTTCTCCCTTTATCCCACAAATAAACGGAAATCCAAAGGGGAAGCTGTCCCCATCACATCGGAGGAAATCCAAAAGGCCAAGTCCAAGGCCTTAGCCAGCAACCACCTTAGGGACACTCCTGCTTCAACAAACGTCACTGAACTGGTTAGGGTAGAAGCCGTCCCTGAAGAGCCGACCACCGAAAAGGCTCTCTTGAAGCAGCTAAAGAAAACTCGAGTTGACCTCTCTATATGGCAACTTTTAGTTAGCTCACAAGAACATCGAGAGACACTCACTAAGGCCCTCGATCAAGTCAAAATCGGCTCTACGACTACTCCCGCTGATATGGTAGCCACGGTCCTGCCCCACCTAAAGGGTAAAGCTAAAGAAGAAGGCCCACTGATCACCTTCTCTAAGGCCGATCTACCGTCATTCGAGGCTACCCACAACATGGCCCTCTATATCACGGTAATCTGCCGTGGAAAGTACCTTCCGATGACCTTGATCGATGATTGGTCAGCAGTCAACGTCCTCCACTTGAGGACCGCCAAATCCCTCGCAATTACTGAGGCTGATTATATTCCGACTACTCAAACTATCCAAGCTTTCGACGGAAGCCCAAGGTCGGTAGCCGGGGCTGTAAAACTAACTATCATAACAGGCCCGATAGAAAAGGAACTGGAGTTTCAAGTAATCGATGTGACTTCTTCCTTCAACCTACTCTTAGGGAGGCCATGGATCCACGCAGTCAAGGCGGTATCCTCCACCCTACACCCGAAAATCAAGCTACCTTTGCACGATAGTGTCATCACCTTGGAGGCAACCCCTATGACGGTTGCTAACTGCAACACCTCGGGCCACACGGATCTCTGGGGGTTTGATTTCATAGGAATGATCAAAGAAGAGTACCTTTTCCGACCCTATTTCACAACTAGCATCGACACGATGCTACAAAACCTAGGGTATCTACCAGGGGCTACTTCCCGACCCAATCTTCCAGCTGGGAAGATTATCGAGGTCCTCAAGAACGAAGATTCTCACTTCGGCCTCGGTTATGCTATAACTCCGGATAATATCATCCAAGCAGGAATTGAAAGGGCCTACAACCTCATTAAGGGTATCTACTTGAGCCCTTATAGCCCACGACTAACTGACTACTTTGTCACACCGGTATTCGGGGTTGTCCAGGTTGGTCTGTACCAACCAAATGCTATACACTCTGGGGCCCACTTGGCCCAGGACTGTAACTACATTCCAGATGATGTCTTCGCGCTCGTCCAGTCGGAAAATCCCAATAGCACCGAGCCCGTCCTGGGGCAACTTTTCGGGGAGGAAGTCGCGGCCCAGACTCCGAAAGAGGATCTGGTCAATCTGATTCTTCGCAGCCATAACTTTTGATCAGACTAAGCTAATCTCGGATGTAGGATCCGAGATGGGAAAGAGACCCTGGAGGAAGACTGTCAAATGGACTGACAGTCAAGGAAGGACTTACAAGCTTATCGCCGGAGAAGGAGAAATGCCTGAATCTGAGTCTGAGTCCGAGTCGGAGTCCGAGTCAGAGTCTGAAATCGAGTCTAGTGAGTCCGGTGCTAGAGTCACTCCTGTAACCACCCCTCTCTCTTTAGTTACTCCTGGTGTCCCGGGGTCTGTCCCGAACGCCTTGCCTATCCCGCCACTAACTAACGATCAGATGGCAGCTCTTTTCGAGCTATTTTATAAGTTTACAATCAACAATAACAACCGTTCTGCTTACGACTTGTCTCATTTTCAAAATGCTTTCAATTTCAAAAATGTTTTGTGCAATGACATTGAGAAACCCGACGAACAGGTAACCCTGCCTCCACGTCTGATCGAGCAGCTAGAGCAAAGGGAATCCCGTAACCCGATAATTGAAGAAACCGAGTCCATCAATGTGGGAACAACCGTAGAACCTCAGATGCTTAAGATAGGAGAAACAACAGTCACTACTACAAAACATCAAATTAGAGAGTTTAAGGTCTTTTGTAATAATAAGAGATTCTATAAATTAGACAATAGGGATTTAAAGTTCATTACTAGCCTTTTGAGGCCTATGTAAATGCCATGATGTAAATCCGTTCTTCAATATACTTACCCTGAACCAAAAAAAAAAGTGATATGGGTTGGGTAGTGACAACCAATTTTTAGTGGTCCTGAAAATTAGAATAGACAACTGAGGTTAATTAAAATAGTTGCATAATATATAGACAACTGTTTTTATAAAACTCAGTTGTCTATTATCAGATAAAGACATTTGTTTCTCAAACAAAACAGTTGTCTATATATTATACATCAGTTGTTAAGAATATCTGATGTCTATTAGGAGTTGTCTATTTGATGTTTTGTAGTAGTGAGTTCACAAACATCCTCCATGAATTCAAAGACGTCTTCGCATGGTCCTACAAGGACATGCCGGGGATAAACCGCGAAATAGCCGAGCACCATAGACCGATAAAGGACGGGTTCAAGCCGGTTAAACAGAAGCTCCGCCGAATGAGGCCCGAATGGTCCCTTAAAGTCAAGGAAGAAGTCGATAAACAATTCAAAGTCGGCTTCATACAAGTGTCCGAATATCCGGACTGGGTTGCAAACATCGTGCCGGTTCCTAAAAAGGACGGCAAGGTACATGTCTGCGTAGATTTTCGGGATCTTAACAAGGCGAGCCCGAAAGACGATTTCCCGTTACCACACATCGACATACTGGTGGATAACTTTAGACACCCGCATTTTGACTGCCAGGTGTCTATGGCAGTTTCCAAAAAACACCCGATGATGATCGGACGCTAATGTATTTCTTCGCACTCGGATATGGGCTCAAAACCATTAGTTGCTGGCTAATGCACTTACGGAGTACAAATCTCACAACACTGACCTCAAATTCAGGCCCAGTGCGTCGTTTCCAGTCAAATAAGACTAATTTGGGTCAAAACCGACGCCGGAAATAAAACCGACTTTTAGCGATTGGGTCAACCCCGGTCAAAGTCGTTTCCGAGACATACAAAAACAGTCATTCAAGTATCAAAAACTCAGCCCACTCGATCAAGTGGGCCCTTATTCAAGCCCGGCTGCAGGCGCTTGGGCCACTCGACCGAGTCAAGGGGCTACTCGGTCGAGTAACCCTAGACGGGATACATGGGCAATGCCTATATATACACCCCCATGGACACACTTCAACACAACTTTTTCAACCCTAATTCAACCTTATTCTACACTAGTCTACATACATTCAAACCCTAACCCTAGCCTCTAGGAATCCAGAACCCTAACCACCACAACTTAGCCTACATCTCGATACTCCCGTGCTAGCCACAACTACGAGTCCCGTCCGAGAACAAGAACATGTAGGTTGAGGGTGCCAAATCCCATCTTTTCTCTCTTCTCCTCCTTTCTCGCGTCATTCATCTTCATAAGGGTCGTTTTTTTATTTTTTTTATCGTTATTATCGCGTCCTAATATCGTTAATATCACTAGTATTAAAAGCATTAAAATACTTGTGAATTTGTGTCGAGTGTGAGTGATGGTGGGATAAGGAAACCCGAATATACAAGAGTACTGCACTCAGCGTTGCCGATCGCTTATCCCATCACCCCGATCACTTGATTATCGAAACAAGTCAACCTAAATAATAGTTTTTATTTTCGTTCTCGTTATCATTCAATCGAAACCTATTTTCAAAACAAGTGTTTTTTTATAAGGGTCGAAACCCGTTGATGCGGATCCGACATCAAACAATTCGCAAGGATTAATTATGATGTCGGGATGCGGAGGGAATCAAGTCGAATTTTCAATTCAAGCATCGATCTATTAGATTTGATACCAATTCCATAATTGGATGTCGAATCTAATGATTTAGTCAAATAAATTAATTAACATAATTTTCGTTGATGCTAATATAGATGTCCTCAAATTCAATCGAATTATTCACGACATCAATAAACGCAGAGAAAATTTATATTGTGCTAGTTAATTTACAACGACTTATAGCATTTATATTCAAATTTCACTCTAGTATTCGATACTGCTTCAATAAGCGGATATCGGGCACGACGAGAATCAAAGATATAAATTGGACATAAATTATACAATATTTATGCCCAATTCATCAAATCATCAAAATCAAAAGCACTTTCGAAACCGATAATAAGATTGCAAACGAACCCTAGTTCGTATAGGGGGCACTCGACCGAGTGCCTAGCCCACTCGGTCGAGTGGCACCCCAAAAATCGAGACAGAAAGGTTTTTCGACCTCCACTCGGTCGAGTCTCGCAATGACTCGATCGAGTGGCAACGTACTCGGTCGAGTTCGTCAATAACTCGACCGAGTAAGGTCCAAAATCAGGGACAGAACCCTTTCCAAGGGTCCACTCGGTCGAGTCTCGCAATGACTCGGTCGAGTGGCCCCTTATCACGACAACCGTGAGTCTTACATCCTTTTTCTAGTCTCGATAATTTTTTTTTGTGACTTAGGTCAACACGTGTCAATCAATCACGTGGAATATCATTTTTCAAAAAACCATACATCATCTTATTTACATCGTTCTATATTTCCGCAAACCGTTAATATCATTATACCGTTACTAACCGTTTGTTCTTTTGTCGATTTAATTCTCGTTTATTTTATTGTACTAAAATGAACCCGCATGCTAAAATACAACTTCGACGTTAATTTTAGGTGCATTAAATTGACATAGAAACCCATTCAATTCCTCATATGCTTAGGGACAACAATGTTTGCATAAGCATTCTCATCGTTCAACTAACGCACGTATTCAAAAATCATTCGATATCTTAGTAGAGGTCGCTAATGTGCGGGCGGGGTTGGGTGTCCTTTGTGGGCTTCCCAACACGTACCCTCACCCCCTTACTCAGAACCTCGGTTTCCAGATGCCCGAAACCGTTGGCGCACGAGAGTCATTCTATACACGATAACCGGTAGTGACAGTATCGGTATCGTAATGCAAAGGGACGAGCCCAATAAACTCTGACATCGGAAATGCGCCAAATTCTGTATACGGCCCACTACGACATAGAGTGGGTTCGAACGGGCCCGAACTCCCACAAAGTTCGGTGGCGACTCCACTTCGATTTAAATTTCAATTCTATCCATTCTCATATGGAGATTCATTCGCCTCCCCAAACTCGCGCGTGGCCGCGTCGGTGTGGACCTATGTCATGTCCACAATTTGGCGACTCCGCTGGGGATTAACTGATGCGTGACTTACCATCGGCATCCTCAGGGTGAGACTCGAATAGAAATCGTTTGACTAGTATAATACGCGTTTTAGTTTTACGGTTCATGCATAACCCCATATTTTCCCGGGCCGGTACTCACGACCGACGTCCCACTATACCGTGATGTACTCCAATATGGATATGTCAAAGGTGTCCATAGTCGATTCGAGTGGGTTTCGCGGCATGTTCTAAGATCAACTCCACTTAGAAAGTCCGTCCCGATCAACGTCTAGACTATGTGCACTGGTATAAACCCTCTATAGACCGACTGAGACTTAGTGTAAAGCATACATGGCGTCGTTATAATGCTTGCCTGACTACAAGCTACTTGGTTTCCGTGTCGCTTTCAAAAACCGTCAACTTTTTCAAAATTTACATCTTTTTCAAGATATTCAATTTCAAAACCCGGGACACGTACCGAATTTAGGAGTTATGATTTTACTCAAAATAGCCTATTTCTAGCCGGTATTCTGTCCATTTCAAAACTCGAAAATATTTTCGAACTTTCAAATTTGGGGCCCGATGCACTTTTTGATTTTTTTTAAAAATCGGGCCCTTCCCGAGTTCTCTCGGATTTTCCAAAAAATTCATTTTCAAAACCTTCCTCTTCTTAGGACTTCCCGTATTTAGCAGTGTCGGGTCATGTCATAAGTCGTCGAAGTCTTTAGCGTCGAAACTCTGTCGGTCTTACATCCCGAGTTTCCTCCCTATCCCAGTCTGCCTTATTTGACTAAGGCAAGGCCCACCTACGTAGGACATACTCCTACAAAGAAAGGCCCGTTTACACGTTCAAGTCCAAAGTCTGAGAAATATCTCACATGGACCTTCCTTCGAACAGGACTCGGCCCACATGCCGAATTCTAAGGGAGGCCCACCATTTACAAGTCACCCGTCTAGGTGTCTTTTCCGAGTCAACCTTTTAGAAGGCATAGCCCTATAACAAAATGTCCGTGGTCCTTACGGCTAAGGGCCACTCGTCAAACAATCGGGTCTTAACAAAATCTTCAATCCCACTCTGGGCTACCCCTTAGCAGAGCGATCAATCACGGTTGCTCTAAGGCTCATGTCTTACACGTGTCTTACGTACCCCACTTTCGAGTCACTTAAGATGCCACACCATCTGAGTCCTTAGTCTCACATTGGGGGCTATTCTCCGACGAAGTGATTAATCACAGTCACTCCAAGAATCGTACCCTACACATTTCTCTTAAGAGAGTCTAACCCGAGTCAAGCCGGAGTCGTCTCTCCTCCCGCGCTATTTCCTATGCCTTGGTGAGTTTGAGTTCCGAAGCAAATTTTCTGATTACGCGGTATTCTTACAGACAGGCGACCCGTAACTAGAAGCCAACGCAAGATGCAAGAAACCTTGGACGAACTGAAAGCCTCACTGGCTAAGATGGAGGCCCAATTGACGATCATCAGGACCGACCAAACCACTCTTGCCACCCGCCTGAGTGCCTTAGAGAAAGGGACTCCCAATACTGGATCTGAACCCACTCAGCCCATAGCTGAACTAATCAGCGTTGTTCGCAAACTGGAAGAACAGGTCCACTTGTCAACAAGCAACTCGATCCATACGGAAAATGCCCGCACCTATTCACCCCTGAATGATGAACTGCCCGACAACCTCGACCTTACGGGCACACCGATGTTTGAGGGTACCGAAGACCCGGTCCACCACATTCCGGCTTTCAAAGAATTTATGGCTGTCAAGGGGGTGAAGTCCACCATGTTCAAACACTTGTTCGCTTCTTCCCTCGAAAAGCACCCCAAAGCCTTGTACTACAGGCTCGATTCCAAGAAATACCCGACTTGGGATGACGTGGCAACGGAGTTCGCTCGGAACTACGCTGATAATACTGAGATCCAGACTACAATGCGTACTCTGGAAGTCCTGGCCCAAGAGCCCAAACAAGGGTTCACTAAATATCTTCAAAGATGGAGGGCCGAGAGTGTAAAGTTGGTAGACAAGCCCAACGAGAAGAGACTAGTGGAGGCGTTCATCAACAACCTCCTACCTTCTTACCGCGTCCATCTTAGGTATGCCGGCATTTCAAACTTTGTCGTGCTTACCGAAATGGGAATTAGAATTGAAGACGATCTTCGACATAATGAAGATCTGGGTGAAGCCTCTACTGAAAGCTATACTGGACATCAACTCGAGTCCTTAGAAGCCGACGACTAATGACAACATCATCCGAGAGTCCGGATTTGGTTTAACTCTAAGTCTGAGTCCGAGTCTAGGATACCCTACATCCTCATTTCCAAGTCAGAGTCGGAGTCAATTGTATTCTGTCATCCTTTTCAAAAATTCAATAAAATCAGCTTTCAATATACTTTCTCATATATACTTTCCTTGTGTGTTTCCGAGAACATGATGAACATCGTCATACACTGTGAGCACACGCACGTGACTATTATAGACACATCTACAATGACTGCAGGAAACCGAGCCCATGTTTTCCTTTTACCTATTCCTTGTCTGGTATAGAAAAGCCACATATATAACTACCCGTAGCAGGAGCGGTGTCGAATCCTATGACAAATCTAGGTAGTCTCCTAGTTTGGGTTAAAGACAAAAGGCAAGCCCATTTCCCACAGTAAAACACCCCTCCAATGAGACTAACCAATCTCTACCTTAGGTGTTAGTCTGACCAACAAAAATTCAAAAAACCCATGACCGGGGCTAAGAGGTCAACCAAAATTCAAAAAACCCATGACCGGGGCTAAGAGGTCAACCAACATTCAAAAAACCCATGACCGGGGCTAAGAGGTCAACCAACATTCAAAAATCCCATGACCGGGGCTAAGAGGTCAACCAACATTCAAAAAACCCATGATCGGGGCTAAGAGGTCAAACAACATTCAAAAAACCCATGACCGGGGCTAAGAGGTCACCCAAAAGATATTCAAGAACCCATGACCGTAGTGAAAACGGTCAAATTCAAAATTATCAATACTCATACCATCCAATAGGGGAGTGACAATCAAGCTGGTTAGCTAACACCACACTCAGCCTTCCCACATTACAACCCTCAAGACCTTCCCGAGACGTAGGCTAAAGGCAGCCCGTAATTTTGAGGATTCAAGCTCCACAGGATACCCCTAACCATTAGGGCCAGACATGGAAACCAGTTCCCGCATTATCAAACCAGCCCAATCGAAGTCCGAGTCATCATTACTCGACTTCCCTCTTTCCTACCACATTGCAATACCTTACCCTCGAAGCCTTAGCTCCACAAAATCGAGCTCCAGATGTCAAAACATCCAAGCCACCTACTACCTAGCCCCACATTTCCAAAAACATCCAAACCAGTTACCAACCCCAAACGTGGGAATTCAACTTGCAGTCGGCATAGAACATGCCCAAATAGTTCACACCACCTCTGGGGGCTACCCCGGAGAACGCTCACAGTCACAGGATCAAGATCCTAACCATTCTAACCCTTTGATCAAGACATCATTGGGAATGCACCTAGCCTACACCGTCAATATGGCTAGTTACACACAAAGTCCTATTAGACTAGGAACCATAATATATCTTCCAATCCACTGAACTACGGTTTGGTTTGATTTCACCACACGTGAATACGTAGGCAGCCTTTCAACAGAGGCACAACCACTCACATTGACACACATTCAAAAAGCACTATCATTTCGGTCACGACACTGTCATGTTCTCAGTAGCTAGCTTTGTCGTCCTGGGGCTCCTATTAGACAGTCTCCTTCCACTCACATAATCCAAATACTTTCAAAATATAGCCTCCTTTCTACAGTGTGTCCTAGTACTCGGCTCAGTCGAAGACGAGAATCAGTCAGGACTCAAAGCAATACCCATTTTGGACTGTACCCTAAAATCAGAAATCCAGAAGGGCACCAGACTAAAACAGTCTCATTACATACTACTACAAGTCTCCTATAGCATATCTATCCCATTTCGATGTACGACCGTGTTGCCACTCGCCTAGGCTACGGAATAGTGCAACTTTAGAGCCTCGTCATCTTAGGTGGCCCATCCCCCTACCGAGTCACGGTCCAACCCTTAGAGAGTCCAGTCCGTGTCGGTCAACTCATCGAACCCTCAGATAGTCCAGTCCGTGTCGGTAAACTCGTCCTGTCGCGTCTAGAGTCGAGTCTGTCGGTAGGCCTCTCTGTAGACATGACATAGGTCCACCCCGACGCGGCCACGCGCGGGTTTGGGGAGGCGAATGAATCTCCATATGAGAAGGTCAAATTGAAATTTAAATCGAAGTTGGATTCGCCACCGAACTTTGTGGGAGTTCGGGCCCGTTCGAACCCACTCTATGTCGTAGTGAGCCGTGTACAAAATACGGCCCATTTCCGATGTCAGAGTTTATCGGGTTCGTCCCTTTGCATTTGATACCGATACCGACTTGATCGGATACCGTGTATTGAATGACTATCGTTGCCAATGGTTTCGGACATCCGGAAACCGAGGTTCTGAGTAAGGGGTGAGGGTACGTGTTGGGAAGTTCACAAAGAACACCCAACCCCGCCCGCACATTAACGGCCTCTACTAAGATATCGAATGATTTTTGAATACGCGCGTTAGTAATACAATGAATGATATGCAAACATTGTTTTCCTAAGCATGCGAGAAATTGAACGGGTTGCTAAGTCGGTTTAATGCATGAAAAATTAACGTCAAAGTTGAATTTAGCATGTGAGATTCGTTTTAGTATAGTAAAACAAACGATAAAAAAGGATGAATTTGCCACAAAAGATGAACAAACGAGTTAGTATCGAATTGTGAATAAAAATATAGCAAATATGATGAATATGCGAGATCGAGAAAATATTAGTCGAAATCTGAAAATATTGCTTAAAAGTACCATTTTGTATAAAAAAACGAAGTTCGAAAAAAAAAAAGGAAAGACGAGTCGCGTTTCAGTCGGTCGCGCGGCTCGCCCGGGACGCGCGCGACTCGCGTCCCGGCCTGTTTCGAAATCGATTTTTTGAAAATCCGATGCTTTTATTAAATCGCGTACGAGTATTGCACAACTTGTACTCGAATTAATATTTTCGATGTTCGTTATATTCGACGTTCGATTATGTAATCGATATCGAATACTCGGAATAGTTTTAGAAAAGATTTAAATTTTGAGAAATCGTTTCGTAGAATAATGAAAACGAACGAAAAGAGCTAAAAAAAAAAAGGGGTCGGGTTTCAGGCCCGTGCGCGAGTCGCCTGGGAGGGGCGCGACTCGCGTGCGGGTCTGTCCCGGTTCTTATTGTTGTTCGAAAATTGCTAATTTTGATAAATCGCGTACAAATACGAATTAATTTATACTCGATCTATGTTTTCGATATTCGTCGTATCCGATATTCGATTATGAAATCGATATCGAATATTCGGAATGGATTAAAAAAAAGTTTTGTAAAATTGTTTGAAAAAAAAAGAATTTGAACGAAAAAGGTGTTAATTCTCTCCGCGTTTGAAATCGTTGTATTTTGTAAAGTAACGATTTTTTAGCATCGACGAGATTTAATTTAATTCTTTTTGATACAATATTCGATTATAGAGAATCGATATCATATTTTTAAGAACGTTTGTTATATGAAAATAGTTTTAATAATATCGATATTAGAAATAAAAAAACGACGAACGACCCGTAAATAAAAGGACGATGCACGACCCATAAGAAACGGACGAGAAAAGAGAAAAAAAACGAGGGGGAAGAGAGAAATAGAGAAGACGGGTTTGGTTACACCCTCAACCTACATGTTTTAGTTTACTCGGATCGGGGCTCGTCGGAACATGGCTTGGGCACGGGAGCGTAGAGTGGATGTTGGTGAGTTAAGGTGGTTCGGTTTGGGACGTGAAGGGTGACGGGTATCGGGGCCGGTTTCCTTCGGTTTTGTAATATCGGTTTCTCGATGCTAAGTGTATATTTCTGAATCGTAGATATTAATTGGTGTTTATTTGTTAGATGAATATTGTGTGTGCAAGGGGCCTATTTATAGGGATATTCCCGACCTTGGCTAGGAGAAGTGTTTTAGTTAGAACTACCGCTTAGGATAGGAAATGTAAGAAGTCGAGAGGAACGTAAATTCTTGTTGGAGAAGAAAGGGAACCGGCTGGTTGGTGGAGTAGTTCGGCCGAGTATCCCAGCTCGGTTGAATATTTGATTCGGTTTTCGGATAGAATTCCTACTTGAGATCGAATCCTATCCCTAAACGGATTTGTTTAATATTTTTTATAGCTGATTTTTTGTGGTGTTGGAGTCCAAACCGGACGTGTGAGGTGTCACGGCTGGTCCGTGTGCCTCGAGAATATTCTCGACCGGGTTTTGACTCGGTCGCTAAAAGACCGTTTTACCCCTGGTGTCGGAATCGACGCAAATTAGTTTTATTTGACTCGAAACGACCCACTGGGCCTGATTTTGAGGTTGGTTTTGTGATATATGTACTCCGTAAAAAGCCCAAGCTAAATGCCAATGATTTTGAGCCCGTTTCCGAATATATTAAAGCACGTTTGCGTCCGATCATCATCGGGTGTTTGTCGGAAACTACTATAGACACCTGGCAGTCAAAATGTGGGTGTCTACAGAGCCCCCACTCTGACTAAGGCTTGGACATGGCGAAAGTCAGAGTAGATACCAGGTCAATCAAAGATTAAAACCTGGCAGCTCCCGGTCGGGTCGCTTAAAGTCCATTAGACTCGCGTGAAAGGGCTCGCCAGCCATAAGTTGGAAATAATACCTGTGTTGATGATGATAACTCCGTGGGGAATTGGACTTGTCGTATAAATCTTGGGTATGCCCATATACGGGCTTATCCCGTTAAATGCCGCTGGGGAGTTGATTGCACGGTTTTGCTTGAGTCGTCCTGTACAATGATTTATGCAAAGTTTGCATGTAACACATTTTTCAGGAGAAATGACTCGCGCTGGGGAATAAAATTTGGAGATTTTTTGAATTTTTGGAATTTTGAATTTGGAAGAGTTCTGAAAGATTAAAGTATTTTGACTCTGAAAAGGAATAGGAATGCTCAGGATGACTCAGCTAGATCCTAGGATAAGGCCTGTATGCTAAATCTTCTGGGATTAGGAATCCCTAGATGAGGAGGAGAACCCGATTTCATGCTATAAATACCCCCTCCTTGCTCATAATTTATTCATAATTCCCACAATTCTCTTTCCCTTCAAAGACAAAAAAACAAGTCCTGAGAAACTTATTTCCTCCTTTAGAAATTCATTATGGGCATCGACCGATTAGTTGGAATGCTGCAAGATTGGTCCCGACTTTTCAGAGACGCGGATAAAGTTATCCTGAACCATAATGGCGTCACCCAGTTATTCACGATCCGTCAAATGCAAGTGAACCGTCACTTTTTGGATGCTTGCCTGTCCTACTGGGACGATACTTATCATGTCTTTAGTTTTCCTCGAGGTGAAATTTGCCCTATTCCAGAGGAAATCGCTGCTGTAGGAGGATGAAATCCCATGCTTCGCTCGGCCGTCCCGTTCTCAGTTCGTGATACGAGGAGAAAATTGCGAGAATTTTTAGGGCTTTCCCACTTTGAGGTATCTCGCATGACAGAAGACGATACCGTTTCCTTGATTGATCTTGGTGAAAAATTTATGAACCCAGATGACGTCCGAATCAGGCCGGTATATAGCCGTAGGGCCTTTACTTTTTGCATGCTCCATGTTTACGCCTTCGAGGGTCATATGGATTTGTTATCTTGCATGGGCCATGTCAGGCTTCTCACTGTAGCGGATCTGATGGAGACAGAGCACAGCCCAGCTTGGCTGATTACAGGGGAGATTATCCAGGGCTTGGATAATCGTAAAAGGGATCCGTCGATCCGGCTGACTGGAAGTACCCGTCTTCTACAGGTAGGCTGATTTTTCTTCGTTTTTCGCAATTTTTAATTTTTTGCAACTTCCGATTTTTCCGAAATTTCTGATTTTTCCGGTTTTCTCGGGGTTTTTTTTTTTCTCGGGTTTTTCCTTTTTTTTCGCGATTTTTTTTTTATTTTTACGATTTTGACTTTTCGCGACTTTTACTTTTCAGCTTTGGCTATTTGAGAGGTTATCGATCCTGGATCCTCCTCTTGACGTAAGCCGATATCGCCCGATTCAAGTGATGACGAGAAGACGGACTGTTGACTTTTCTCGCCTTTCTACCCAAAAATTCTGGGACGAGCTGCTATCTTTTCATGGAGGCCCATTGATCCGTTGGGTCGTACCTTGGTGGCCCATTTATGTCTGGACCAGGTTAGAATCGAGGGATAGGGCCCGATATCAACTAATCCTATCTTTTAGGCAGACCATCCATCTTTACCCCGATCGCATACTTAGGCAATATGGTCGGGCCCAGAGAATCCCGTAAATCGAGGCGGTCGTGAGTGAATCTACTCAGCTAACGGATGTAATGAGCGATACCTGGATGCAAAGGTGGTATACTCGGGCTACTTGGCCTATCCCGAAGACCTCTCATTCGATCTGGGTATCTGATTCTTATGTGAAGTGGACCAAGGCGGATTTTGCTAAAGCCTGTGCTGCTTTGAAGACAGACGAAGCTTTTGACTTGCTGCGCCGAGAACAAGCTAAAGATAATCGAGGCTTCTTTGACGATGGAGACACCCCGGCTACCATGGTTCGCCTGATGTCAGGTCAGAAGGGGAAGACTAGGACTCGGAATGAAGGGCCAGTACTAAAGGTGCGTGGGGGAAAGTGAGCCCCCAGATGGACTTAGAAGGGAGACTTGGCCCAAGACTGGCGGCTAAGGACCGACTTGGTCCTAGAGACAGACTACCCGAGCATGTACGGGCTCGGCTTGGACCAGTGCAACTGGCAGAAAACCCGCAGTCGAAGTAACGGGTTCGAGCTAAAGAGGTCCCACTCATGATCCGGGAACGTTCTCCCCCGCCCCGTCGACCACGGGATCCGCGCGACCCAAAAGATAAAGGGAAGCGGAAAATGTATGAGGAGTAGTCTCCTAGATTTTATTATTAAGTATTACTATTATTTTTGTGTGATTTTTGTGTGATTTATTTTTGCGTGAGGCATTTTTTGAAATAATAAAAGACATATTAGTGAAAACCGTTCCTGTCTTTTCGTTACTGCAGTGGTTGTACCCTTTTGAGGGGTTGCCTACGTATCCACGATTAGTGGAATCAAACTAACCGTAGTTCAGACGTAGATTTTTTGCAATTTTCGAAATACATCAAGACTATTAGTTCGAGATGTGCGACAGTAGGATAAGTAATCCTAACTTATTGACTTGCTTAAATTTTATAAAAAAACAAAAGACAAATTTTTATAAATTTTAGCAAATGACAATGAGATAAGGTTAGGGGTAGTAGCGCTTCAGCTGGTCCAAGTTGGTTGGGTTGACGAACTCGTTCCCGTCTAAGTCTGTCAGCATCACCGCTCCTCCTGACAGGATTTTCTTGACTAAGTATGGACAAGCCCAATTGGGTTTGAATTTTCCCCTCGGGTCGACCGGTAGCAAAGCCCTGACAGATTTTAGGACTAGATCGCCCTCTTTGATATTCCTGGGCCTAACCCTTTTGTTGAAAGCCTGTTGTACCCTTTTTTGGTAAATCTGGATATTGTTAAGGGCTGGGGGATCGTCGTTCTTCCAAGAGAACCAACGAATCGTATCGGGCTTGGACCCAATCTGCTTCAGGTACCTGGCTTTCGAGTAGAATCCTCAGGGATGGTACCTCGAGCTCGACCGGCTGGACTGCCTCCATCCCATATGTCAGACAGTATGGAGTTGCTCCGGTTGCGGTGCGGATTGATGTCCGGTATCCTCATAAGGCGAAAGGGATTTTATCAGGCCAATCCCGGTAATTATCAGCCATCTTTTTAAGTATGGTGACAATAGTTTTATTGGCTGCCTCTACCGCTCCATTGGTTTGGGGACGGTAAGGAGAAGATGTATGCTTTTGAATCTTATATTTTGCTAGCAAAGTAGCAGTTTCGGCTTGAAAATGGGTCCCGTGATCACTAATGAATTCGTGCGGGATCCCGTACCGGCATATAATTTTATCTTGGATAAATTTTGCTACGTGCTTGGCATTCAAGACACGATATGACTCGGCTTCAACCCATTTAGTAAAATAGTCAATAGCCACTAGAATGAAGCAGTGACCTCCCGTCCCGGAAGGGTTCACTTTCCCGATTATATCTACTCCCCATGTCGAAAATGGCCATGGTGAAGTCATAGTATACAACAGGGATGACGGCATATGCTGGACGTTCCCGAAAATCTAACAGTTATGACAGTGTTTGACATATAACTGACAGTCGGTTTCCATGCTATTCCAGTAGTACCCGAGTCTTGCGATTTTCCGAGCTAGCATATGGGCGTTCATATGCGGGCCGTTCTCGCCATCGTGTACCTCGGCCAAGACCTTTTCGGCCTGCGTTTTGTCGATGCATAGGAGTAGAGCCCCCTGTGCCGTCTTTTTGTACAACTGTCCATCGTCTGTGCGGATGAATTGAGTGGCCCATCTTCGCAGGGCTTTCTTGGCCCGGTTTTCAGATCCCGGAGGATATTCTCCCGACGTTAAGTAGGTTAGAATAGCCTGGTACCAAGGTTCTGGATCAGTTATTTCAATGTCTTGGATAGCGTTGATGTACGCCGGCTCGGACCGTCTTTCGACGCAGATTGGCATGCTGGTCATGTATTCCGGGATATTCAGTAGAGATGCTAACTTGGATAGCGCATCTGCAAACTGGTTTCTTCCCGAGGTAGATAAACGTACTCCACCTTTTGAAACTGCTTTTTGAGAACCCTTACTCGCGCTTGGTAAGCTACGAGATTTGCATTCCGAGTTTTCCATTTCTGGAGTGCTTGATTGATGACTAATGATGAGTCACCGTGGACCCGGAGGTTTGTTACTCCTAAATCAGCGGCGGCTTGCAGCCCGTGAATGCATGCTTCATATTCGGCTGCGTTGTTAGTCACGTCGAAGTCCAATTTAATGGATAACGGGGTGTGCTCTCCTTGTGGTGAGATTAGCAAAATTCCGACACCAAATCCTCGAAAGTTGGATGCCCCGTCAAAGTATAGATCACATGTCTCCGTGTCAGTATGGAATATATCTTCATCTGGGAAGGCCTAGGTATCGGTATATCCCTCTTCAAATATCGGATTATCGGCGAGGAATTCGGCTACTACTCGGCCTTTTATGGCTTTTAATGGCATGAATTTGAGGTCGAACTCAGCTAGCATTAAAGTCCGTCTAGATATCCTGCCATTGAGGATGGGTTTTTCGAACAGATACTTGATTGGATCCATTCTAGACAACACATGCACTTCGTGACTAAGCATATAGTGTCGGAGCTTTTTAGTGGCCCAAACTAGAGCTAGGCACGTCTTTTCGAGCATCGTGTATTTGCACTCATATTCTAGGAACTTTTTATTGATGTAGTAAATATCCCGTTCTTTCGAGTCGACTGTCTGGGCCAGCATAGCCCCCATGGCCGTCTCGGTCGTTGTCAAATATAGCGACAAAGGTAGACCGTGTTGAGGAGTCATTAATACCGGCGGAGATGACAGAATCTCTTTGATCTTATCGAAAGCTGCTTGACATTTGTCGTCCCACAGTACCCGTTCTCCTATCTTCAGTTTCTTGAAAATGGGCTCACATACCATGGTTAGCTTCGAAATAAACCGGCTGATATATTGGACTTTCCCGAGAAACCCCCTGATCTCCTTTTCGGTTTTAGGCGGCCGCCTCTCGGTAATGGCCTTGATTTTGGCTGGGTCGACTTCGATGCTGCGCTGGCTGACGATATGGCCCAGTAATTTGCCCGATGTTACCCCAAAGCTGCATTTTTGAGGATTTAGCCTCATGTTGTACTTGCGTAACCGGGTGAAGAACTTTCTAAGGGCCGGAATATGCCCGTTTCGTTCTTTGGACTTAACGATCATGTCGTCCACGTAGACCTCTACTTCCTTATGCATCATGTCATGTAGTAAGGTAGTGGCGGTCCGTTGGTAAGTGGCACCGGCGTTGATAAGCCCAAATGGCATAACGGTGTAACAGTAAGTCCCCCAAGGCGTAGTGAAGGTGGTCTTACTCATGTCTTCTTTTGCCATTTTGATCTGATTGTATACGGCATACCCATCCATAAAGGATAGAAGGGCATGATCGGCCGTGTTGTCCACCAGTATGTCGATGTGTGGCAACGGGAAATCATCTTTCGGGCTGGCCTTATTAAGGTCCCGGAAATCTACACAAACTCGTACCTTTCCGTCTTTCTTGGGTACCGGTACGATATTTGCAACCCAGTCTGGATATTCGGACACTTGAATAAAGCTCGCTTTGAATTGCTTGTCGACTTCTTCTTTGACTTTGAGAGACCATTCGGGCATCATTCTTCGGAGTTTTTGCTTTACCGTCTTACACCCGTCTTTGATGGGTATACGGTGTTCAGCTATCTCCCGGTCTATTGCCGGCATGTCCTTGTAGGACCATGCGAAGACGTCTTTGAATTCGTGGAGGAGTTTCGTGAATTGTTGTTTCTCATCGGGATCTAAGGACAAACCCAACTTAAGCATCTGAGGCTCTAAAGGGGTTCCTACATTGATGAAGTCAGTTTCCTCAATAACCGGATCTCGGGATTCCCTTTGTTTGAGTTGCTCGACTAGATACATAGGTAGCGGTACCTGTTCGTCGGGTTTCTCAATGTCATTGCAAATATATTTTTTGAAAATGTTTTGAAAATAAGACAAGTTGTAAGCAGAACGGTTATCGTTATTATTGATAGAGAATTTTGAAAATAGCTCAAAGAGAGCAGCCATCTTATCGTTGGTCAGAGGCGGGATCGGGAGTGCTCTCGGGACAGACTCCGAGACTCCCGTAGGTGTGACTAAAGGAAAAGGGGTTACAGACTCGACCCTAGTACTGGACCCTCTAGACTCAGACCCAGACTCCGACTCTGACTCTGACTCAGACTCGGACTCGGACTCGGACTCGGCGCCTTGCATGTCCCCTTCGCCAGTAGTGAACTTGTAGACTCGACCCTCGTTGTCGGTCCAATTGATCGTCTTCCTCCAAGCCCTATTTCCGGTGTTGGTACCGACTTCAGAGATCAGCTTGGTCGGATCGAATCTGCTGCTATGGAGGATCAGGTTCACCAATTCCTCTTTAGGGGTCGGGATTATCTTACTTTCCCCGAACAAGAGCCCCAGCATGGGCTCGGCATGGTTTGAGTCTTCTTTCGATTCATCTTGGATGAGAGCATAGATATCATCGGGGATGAAGTTGCATTCCCGAGCCAATTTGGCCTCAGGATATGAGATGGTGGGTCGATAGAGGTCCATTTGAATAGCTCCGAACACAGGAGTGACAAATTTGATTGTATTTGTCCAGTCCATATCATCCTGAGCCATAGTCTAGCCCAACCCGAATCGAGACTCTCCGTCGTTCAGGACCTCGATGATCTTGCCAGCTGGGAGATTGGGCCTTGAGGTAGCCCCCGGTAGATAGCCCAAGTTTTGCAGCATCATGTCGATGCTAGTAGTGAAACAGGGCCTAAAGAGATACTCTTCCTCGATCATTCCCACAAAATTGAAACCTCGTGGGTCGATTGAGCCAGCCGTGTTGCAGCTTGACACGGCTATGGGAGTAGCTTCGAGGGTGATGACCCCGTCTTGCAAAGGTAACTTGACCTTCCTGTGGAGAGTGGAGGATACGGCTTTGACCGCGTGGATCCAGGGCCTTCCAAGTAGCAGATTGAACGATGAGGTGACATCGATCACTTGGAATTCGAGTTCCCTCTTGATCGGGCCCGTTATGATGGTTAGTTTGACGGCCCCAGCAATGGATTTTGGGCTCCCATCGAAATCCTGGATAGTTTGTGCAGTAGGAAGGTAGTCAGCTTCGGTAATGCCGAGAGCCTTAGCAGTCCTTAAGGGAAGGACATTTACAGCGGACGCGTCGTCAATTAGGGTCATGGGTAGATACTTGCCCCGACAGATCACTGTGATATAAAGGGCCAGGTTATGGGTGGCCCCAAATGGTGGAAGGTCGGACTCGGAGAAAGTGATAAGTGGGCCTTCTCCTTTGGATTTGCCTTTGAGATGAGGTAGAATAGTGGCTACCATTTCAGTGGAGGTAACCAGCGAGTCTACTTTGATTTCATCGAGAGCCTTAGTAAGTGCCGCCCGATGTTCTTGAGAACTGACCAAAAGCTGCCATATAGTGAGGATAGTTCGGACCCTCTTCAGTTGCTTGACTGGGGCCATGTCAGTGTTTGGTTCTTCAAGTGTAGAGTCTGTCTTTGCGGGTTCAGTGACGGATCCCGGGGCCGAAGGTCCGGCCGTGATGACGTGCGTGCCGGCCAGGGCTCTGTGTTTGGCCTTCCGGATTTCTTCGATAGTAATGGGGACGGTTTCCCCCTTAGCCAAGTAAACATCCTCCTCGTCATCATTCCATATCCCGTTGATTTGAGGAATGAAAGGGGAAATGAGATGAGTACAGTCGACTACTTCTCCAGTGAAAATGGCGTGAGTAGCAAGAGGGTTGTTTTTGTTAACGGGCTTATCGCTGGGTAGCGGTATCTTCCCACTCTCGATCAGATCTTGAATGAGATGCTTCAACTTCCAGCATTTTTCAGTGTCGTGCCCGTTGCCTCGGTGATAGTGGCAATAGGCCTGGGCGTTGTAGCTTTTGGACCATTTTTCGACAGGAACCTCCGGCATTGGGCCTATCGGCTGGATCAGGCCCTTAGAAGATAGCCTTTGTAAGGCGTTAGCATAAGTAGTCCCTATGTTAGTGAATACTCGAGCCGGAGTATTCTTTTTGGTCGAGGTGTCTAGCAAATTGACCTCGTCGAAGATGCTTCGGGCCGCATTTGCGGTTGCGGGCTTGCCAGAAGACGAGCTGGCTCCTTGATACCCCTTAGTAGAGGCCTTAGTAAGGTTCTCTAACCTCAAATCATCTTCGATTCTGGTACCCATTTCGGTTAAGGTGGCGAAATTGGGTATGATGGCGTACCGGAGATGGATCCGGTAGGACGGGAGGAGATTTTTCACAAAGGCCTCCACTAGCACCTTTTCGCTGGGCTTGTCGACTAGCTTGACACTTTCAGCCCTCCACCTTTGGAGGTATTTGGTGAAACCCTCCTTAGGCTCTTGGGCCATGACCTCCAGAGTACGCATGGTCGTCTGGATCTCAGTATTGTCCGCATAGTTTCGGGCGAACTCCGTTGCGACATCGTCCCAGGTTTTGTACTTCTTGGAATCAAGCCTGTAATACCAGGCTCTCGGGTGCTTGTCCAAGGATGAAGCAAAGAGATGCTTGAACATGGTCGATTTGACCCCTTTAACTGCCATGAATTCCTTAAAAGTCCGGATATGGAGTACCGGGTCTTCAGTCCCATCGAACATGGGTAGGCCCGTCAAGTTGAGATTAGCAGCAATTCATCAGTTTTGGGCGAATAAGCCCGAGCATTTTCCGTGTGGATGGTGTTGTTGGTGGTCGTGTGGACCTGTTCTTGCAGTTTGTGGACTGCGCTGGCCAGTTCAGCTAACGGCCCATCGTCTTCAACCTCAGCGCTAGGAGTTCCTTGTTCGACTGCAGTTACCGAGTGAGGATGGCGATCTGATCCTCCCTCATTTTCGTCAATTGGTCTTGGAGCTTGGCCAACGAAACGGTCAACTCGTCAATGGCTTGTTGCGTCTTCGTTGGGGTGAAGGGTGGCATGTCTGTAAGAACACCGCGTAATCAGCAACTAGCCCAAATCCTAGAACAAAAGTACATCCCGAGCAAGGAAAAGGGAAACTAGAGAGGAAACGACTCGGAAAAGACATCTAGACAGATGACTTGTGAAAGGTGGGCCTTCTTTAGGATCCAGCTGTGTGGGCTGGGCCCTGTTCGGAAGGAGGTTCACGTGAGACATTCCCCAGACTTTTAGACTCGATTGTGTAGACGGGCCAACCCTTGTAGGAGTATGTCCTACGTAGGTGGGCCTTGCCTTAGTCAAATAAGGCGGACTGAGATAGGGAGGAAATCCGTGATATAAGATCGACGGAGTTTCGACGCTAGAGACCTCGACGACCTACGACATGACCCGACACTGCTAAAAACAGGAAGTCCTAAGAAGAGGAAGGTTTTGAAATATGATTTTTTGAAAAGCCCGAAAGAATCGGGGAGAACCGGCCCTTTTTCCGTGAAAGAAAACGGAAAGGCGGACCGGGGGAACGGTTTTGAAAGTTCGAAAATATTTTCGAGTTTTGAAATGGGCATAATACCGGCTAAAAATAGGCTATTTTGAGTAAAATCGTGGATCCTAAATTCGGTATATGTCCCGGGTTTTGAAATTGGATATTTTGAAATGGATGCAATTTTGAAAATGACGGTTTTTTGAAAAAACGACTTGTAAATCAGGTAGCACGTAGTCATGGAAACAGTATAACGACGCCATGTATGCTCTAATTCTAAGTCTCGGTCAGTCTGTAAGGGTCTATACCAGTGTACACAGCCTATCGAGAATCGGGGCGGACTTCCTAAGTCGAGTTGAGCTTAGAACATGCCGTAAAACCCATACGAATCGGCTAATGGACACCTTCGACATATCCAATTTGGACTACATCGATAGTATAGTGAGACGTCGGTCACCAGTACCGGCCCGGGAAAATATGGGGTTATGCATGAACCGTAAAACTAAAACGCGTATTGTACTAGTCAAACGATTTCTATTCATGTCTCACCCTGAGGATGCCGATGGTAAGTCACGCATCAGTTAATCCCCAGCGGAGTCGCCAAATTGTGGACATGACATAGGTCCACCCCGACGCGGCCACGCGCGGGTTTGGGGAGGCGAATGAATCTCCATATGAGAGATTGTCTCACTAATGGAGCATAAAGTGGATTTGGGCTTTAGGTTAAATACCCATTAAGAGATTCCTATATATATGTTACCCTAGTTTATTGCCCAAGTCACCTCTTCATTGTGCTAAGGAGGGAAGCCATTACACCACTCCACCATCCTATTACACCATCCATTAGTAGTAGTTTAGTAGTATTCTAGTAAAAATCCTCCAAAATTCTAGTAGTTTACATAGTAATTAATAGTAGATCTACAAGTTTCCATCAACAATTATCTAGATTTGAAGTTTGTAAGAAGATTATTCAAGTTTTATTTGAAGATTTGTTGGGTTTATTGGAGGATTAGTGACAATTTCTTCATTTTATTCATCAAAGATTCAATCTTTATCCATGATATCTTCTTATTTCTTATAGATCTACATAGTTGATATAATTCTCTTCCACTCTCTAATCTCTAGTTTAGTTTTTATGTTGTTTACTCATCATTATCTTGTCTAAATCATATTGGTGTTGTTAGTTTCATTAGATCTAATTAATATGCATGTTGTAGTAATCTTCTCCTTAGTAGATATTTTGTTGTGTTCCATAATGATTTGTGAGTAGATTTCTTGTTGGGGAGTTTAGGGATAAGGGCTTGGATTATTTGAATATAGGGATGTTGGTGGGTTGCTTGCATGTTGGTTTATCTTATTTATGGTGTTGTGTCATTGTTGTTTTAGTCCGGCCAACTAGACCGACCTTGACTAATTTCTATCAATATGGGGAAACTGGGGGTAGAAATTACCATGACTAAGAACTTACCCTCATTCGCCGCGAAAGCGGGATTTTAGGTGAGTTTATCAATATTGCGAAAAAACTCGATTCCGACCTTCTTAGACTCCAAGTACCGAATCCCGACTTCTCCCCAACACCTTTTCCCTAGATTGACCACCACTAGCATTTCCCCTTGTTGCTCCTCTAAGATATTCCTTTAGTTTAGACTCGACCCTAGAAAACCCCCCTCTAGACATCGAACACGACACTTTAAGCTTTACAACACACTTCGTTCCCTGTGGACCGACCTCGACTTACCACGATTACTTGTTTGTTATTGTGTAATCTCGAGTCTTATAAATATCGTTTGACCGCGTTGGATAGGCGACAATTCGACGCGCATCAGTGGCAAATGAACCATGCACCCCTATTTATAGAACTCCAATGGAACCTCCTAGAACCTTAAGGTTGTGGAATCCTCCGGAGCCTTCTAGACTCTTCTAGCTAGACTCTTTATTTACATGACGCCTAGAACTTTCTAGTATGTACAAGACCTTCCTAGACTATTCTAGAACGTCCTAGAACAATCTAGTACAAGCTGGATGACTATTCTAGAATATTCCGGACCCTTCTAGAATATTCTAGACAACTCTACTATGTTCTAGAATATTCTAGATGTCTCTACCATGTTCCACAGACTTCTCCAAAACTGTAGATATTTCTGGATGCTTCTGGATGTTTCTCCAAACCTCCGTTGAGCTCGACTCCTTGATCCTTGAAGCGTGCCCGATTCGAAACCAACCGTGACAAGCAATCAGCTTGCTTGTAATCATCAATTTGCATTCATTAAGCCCGTAACTTGCATTTGTAATACTCCGTATTTGCTACAACTTATGGATGGTTAAGGCAGCTATTACATTACAAATGGCTGCTTGCATATTACTCATATTCCGCAATCATGCTCCCTGTGCTTGTATTTCAGTCGAATGTAGCGCTAATAGGTACCAACGTAGCCGACATCTGATCCAAACCGGGGCATGCATTAATGATGATCGTAATTACGTTTCCAAGGCCTGGATTCACCCATTGCAGTCCGAAAACACGGACCAAAACAACAGCCTGCAAATTATATGCGCAGCCTGGATGGGAATTTAACTTGCCTGCTTGCTTGCCTGCCTGCCTGCCTGCCTGCCTGCCGTTTCAGCTCGTTGTCTGCTTGCTCTTTATTTCAGATGCTTGCTTGCTTGCTTGCTTTTCGTTGTTTCCGTTCCTCAATTTTTGAGATGCTTGCAACCCGAGCTTGGAAATAAAATCCTCAATAACCAAGGTTTCCGACCATCACAAATACGATTATCGAGCTCAAAATTCCTAATCACGATATCAGTGAAATTCGGAAAAATACAAGAAAGTCCCTCTAAAACCGGTGTTAAACACGGAAAATATATCTAAAACAGAACTACTAACTAGTCTAAAAACGACTCGATCACTTTGCCTATGAAAGAAGCGTTAGGCATTTGGGCTTCGGTTCTTTGTCATCAACGGGGGATGTGATTCAACTTGCCGATCGGTCAAGCATATATCCGAGAGGGGTAGTGGACGATGTACTCGTGGAAGTGAATAATAGCATTCCCGACCAATTTCTATGTCTTGAGAAATGGAACAAGATTGAATTAAAATGTATTAAATTGAAGGTTCTTACTCGGAATGGAAATGTATTAAAATTGATAATGAAGGTTCCTTATAAGGAAAATATGGTTAATCCAAATGAATGAACAGCGTACCTTTTAACAATACGAAAGCCTACCAATTTTCTATTATCCAAGCCAACCAAATGCTAAAAGTTGAACTTGTTTGAAGATGGTTAGCCCTCAGGCTTTTGTCTACACCCAGCTGCATCCAATGGGCTTCTTAGAATCATTTGTCTTCATGAGTTTTCTAATTTCCAAAACTGCATTCCAGTTTGAATCTGCCGCATGAATATTTGACATTGTGACGCAAGTCCCAATATTTTTATCTTCGGAGCGAAGGAGATGATTAGTAATAATTTGACTCAATTCCACGTCATGGTAAGTCCTACACGCAGCTAGCAATATACTCCATATGCTTGCATTGGGTTTAACTGGCATCTCAGTGATAAACCTATATGCATCCTTAACCCTGCCTTGTCGAGCAAGGAGATCCACAAGACAACCATACTGCTCCATTGTAGGCTTCATTCCATGAACCTTATATATAGAGTGAAAAATGCTCAACCCTTCATCCACAAGACCGGTGTGAGCACAAGCTGATAAGACGGAAGAGATTACTACATGATCTGGCCTCACGCCCACTTCTAGCATATGGTCGAACAGGACAAGTGTTTCTTTTCCCATACCATGCATGGCAAAACCATTAATTAAAGATGTGAACATGACTAGGTCTTTATTGGAACATGACCAAAAAACCCTAGTAGCCCAGCTTACGTGGCCACATTTTGAGTATACATCGATCAGGGATCCCATCAATTGAGCATCCCCTATACAAGCTCGGATCACATATCCATGGCACTGCCTCAGCAAATCGGCTGAAGCTGTTTTAGCAAACATAGGTAGAATGCTCATAAAGGTGGTTGCATCGGGCTTCATTCCTCTAACTTGTAACTCTAACAACAGTGACACAGCGTCTTCATGGTGATTGTTCGACACATAGGCTCTGATCATCAAATTCCAAGTCAAAATATCAGTTTGGCCAAACTGTAAATTACAAGTACTAGATAATGGTTTCATTGAGTCCAACATCAGGGTCTTTTCACTCAACAGTATCCGAAATATTTTCTGTGCATAATCCAAATTACCACATTTACTATATGCATCAAGTACACTAGAACCCACGATCCCTTGACGATGACAAGCCCTCAAAACATAGCCATGAGCTTCTTTCACTTTCAATGGTTTACAAGAACTTCCATAAAATCGAATCAATGCTAACAAGGTGATGGAATCTGGTCTAAATCCCTCCTCGACCATCTGATTTAGAAGACTAACCACCTTCAACTCAGAGCCACAATCTGCAAATGTGTTAATCATTGAGTTCCAGGAGATTAAATCCCTCTTAGACATCATCATGAATGTCCTACAAGATGAATTTAAATCATCACAGTTGGCATATGAGTTTATAAAGGTGTTACTAACTGCTGTATCATAAGATAATGTTGGATTTTTTAGAGCATATCCATGAATCTGCTTAACCATTTTCAGATTATGCGGATTAGAACAGGCAGGGAGGACTGAAACTAGAGTGACTGAATTTGGCTCTAGCATCTTCCCCGAAACTAATTCATGAAACAAATGGAATGCTTGATAATACTCCTTGTGTGAGACATAACCACTAATGATGGTATTCCAGGAAACAAGATCGCTTGAAAGCATCCTACTAAACAAGGTTTCTGCATCTTTAGGCAGACCAATCCTCAGGTAAAAACTGATAAGCGCATTAACAACAAAAACATTGTTCTGCAGCTCACTCCGTCTGACACTGTAAGCATGCAGCTCTCTACCCAAATTATATGCAACATCTCCATCTAGAGTAGCATATACAGGTAGAATACCAGAAATGGAGGCATAGTTTAGTGCATCATGCTCCGCTAACATCCGTCTAAACAATACACAAGCATCATTGCGAAAACCATTCTCGAAAAATCCAGCAATTATTGTGTTCCATGAGATTACATCTTTGTCTTCAATCTCACAAAATGATGCATATGCATCCCCACTAATCTGTCCACATTTTGCATACATGGAAATGAGTGAATTTCCCAGTAGTGTCTCAAACGACCATCCAAATTTTATGGCATGACAATGAATGCTCTTACCAGCACTCAAACACCCCAATCGTGCACAAACCGGAAGAAGAATAGCAGCAGTTACAGAGCTTAACTCAGCTTCATTAGAAGTGTGCATTTTGTACACCAGACTCATCACTTCAGTACCATGAACATTGGCCCTAGACAACCCATTTAAGAAAATATTCCAAACAACGGTATCACGTTTAGGCATGTGATTAAAGAGCTTCTTGCAGTCATTAAAGTCCTTAGCTTTAGCATACACATTAAGCAATCCCTTAGATACTGAAAGACAAGATACATATCCAAGCTTAAATGCAAGACTATGAAGGGCTCTCGCAGCAGTAAAAGCCGGGATTAAAGCACAGGATTTTAAGGCCGCTTGTAGTACAACATGATCAGGTTTAAACCCGAATGGGAGCTGCACCTTGGAAAGGAAATGTGATAGGACCTCGTCATGTCTGCCGTGAAATGACTTGATTAGTAGAAGATCAGTCCATGTACGAAAATTTGACGTTGGCATCCTAAGACTAGTAGTATTGCATCAAATGATCAGGTGTCTAATAACACAAAAATGTGTCGGAGCCCATCTGGATTACTGCCCTTGCTGTCTTCCTCGCATTTAATTTAATTAAATAAACAGAATTAAACAAACCCAAACCGTCAAAGAGGTCTTTTGTTATCTTTTTCTAGTTGGGACTTTTGACAAACGGTTGGTGGGCCACTTCGAACCCAAACTGGGATAAGAATATTTTGTTACCTCTTTGTTTAATCACGGAATTTTAACAAACTGTGATAGCATTTTAACGTCGCTTGCGCTTGCGCTTGCGGTACAAATTTGCAAGAATGTTTATAAATTGGAGCTGTCAAATTTCATGAAAAGACGATACTGGTTTTTACTGGGAGCTAATACGCAACACGTCAACGCTTTTGGTACGGATTACCAAAAAAATGATAATCACCCTCGATAAATGTACTACTCCGTATGTTGTTCGTTTTGAGCTACAGGTTTATTCCGTTTATGTAAATGTTTTTTAGACAATTATATTATGTTATACTCGGTAGCATTTAGGGTGTGGTGCAGTTTGTGGGAGCTCCTCAATAATGACGAAAATGGAGCCAGTACGGATGACAACGGATCTGATCCACATGGATCCAGATCCAGATTCGCACTCCTAGTAGCGGATCCGGATTCGGATCTGGACCGGATCCGCGGATCCAATTTCTTAATTAAATTCTACAAAATTTTTAATTAATACGTATTTACGGTCATATTAATTTTCATAAGTTTACAAATAAAATCGAATATAAAGAAGATTAATAAACTAAAAAAAAAAGTCTTAGAAATAGCAAAAAAACACCAATTAAAGTTCAAAGTTTTTTTATTATTGTTAATTTTTTAATAAAATGGATTTGCGAATCCGGATCCGGATTACTTAATTAAGATCCAGATCCAGATCCGTTTAAAGATAACGGATCCGGATCCATATCCAACGGATCTCAAAATTTAGGATCATATCTGATCCGTGCGGACAAGATCTTGCGGATCCGGATCGGATCCCGGATCCGTTGCCATCCCTAGATGGAAGTGTTCGAGTTAACTACTTCGCACAAACTTGTAGTAACATAATCCAGAGAGAGAAAGAAGAAATAGAAAAGGGTTTTTGTTTATCTATATATATAGTACTTGGAAAGTTTCGCACATATCGATTTTGGAAATGGATCCTCTCGATTACTTTTTCTCTCCATTACCTTCCATTACCTCTAATACAACAATATAATATCATTAATCATACTCCACCTCATCAAAACCGATCACCGTTGGATCGTTTTGAAACAAATTTAAACCATCCAAAAGTAATGGAAGGTAATGGAGAGAACAAAGTAATGGAGAGAAAGTGAACTCATCAATTTTTAGTGACATATATAATGACACCATGTTGGATGCCTGAATAAATTCGTTAGACTACGCAACAGTAGAAAATAAGTCAAAGATAAGAGTATGCATAATAGGAAACGAATATTATCCACATACGTGACTGTGTTTCTAGGAGCTAATATTTGCAGTACACGTCAATTCAAATTGTAGTGTGCATTATAGTTAGAATGACTCAATCATTAATTAGTAAATTCCTACACGATAATGACGATAAATAGTACTCTGAAATCTATTATTTGGACGATATCACGACAAATGCATCTCAAATTTGGGTTATATGTGGACGACAAACATTTTTAAGATTACTCATTTATGTAATACTCGTAGAATTTCATCATCTCATCATTTCGATATAGGATAATTTTAATTAAATTTATAGGCTTAAAAGCTGTTTTTAGGACTCAAAAGATTTCGGGTTAATATCTAAACACGAATGATTACTCTTATTTATGATATAAAATTCCATCAATTTATTACTTCCTCCATTTTTTTATATCTTCCCATACATTTAATATATAGGTGGAATATTAGAATGAGAAGATATAAAAAAAAATGGAGGAAGTATAATTTTTCGATGTGGGACATTTGTACTTAAATTTATATTCTTAACAACTCTATTTAGGACTCAAAAGATTTCTGGTTGATATCTAAAGACGAATAATCTCACTTTTCGATGTGGGATAATTCCACTTAAGTTTATAGTCTTAAAAACTCTTTTTAGGACTCAAAAGATTTGAAGTTGATATCTAAAGACGAATGATTATTCATAATTATGTAATAGAATTTAACCAACTCATTATAATTTTTTATGTGGTATATTGATGTGTGTCAAATTTGGACCATTTTTCCACCCATCTAGGCTCGTTTTCCTATCGCTTTTGTGAGATTTGTGTGCGATTATCGTCTTTTTGAGTCTTTCTCACTCTAGCGACCTCTGTTGTGCATTTTACGTATTATTGGGTAGTTTTCCTATTATTTTGATAGGAATTCATTGTCCGAAAGCATGTTCGAGCTTACATGGGCACAAGGGAGCGGGATATCGTCCAAAGCATGCCATAAAGCAAAAGTCCAATCAAAGGGTGAAACCTTGAGCAAAAGAGCAAAACTATAGTCCATTGGGTATCTTCACCGGAGAGGTCGAACTTCAAATGAATATATCTAGAGTTCTATACCTTGGATCGAAGTGATACCAGTTGGGGGTGAAAGATTATCTTCTTAGCTTTCCGACGACATATCATACGCCCCAATCAGAGATCAAACGAGAGAGTTATGGCCCTTTGAAGTCATATGGCGAAGTTTCACCCGATGAGATCTGACCGGGCGAAACTTTGCCTGACGGTGTTTCCTCCCCAGATTGCCATTTCCGACAAAAAAAGTTCACCGAGCGAAAATTCGTCAGATAAGATTTTGACCGGACGAAACTTCGGCCGACGGTATTTCAGCCATATTGGAGAGAATCCGCAGGGCAAAACTTCACCCTATGAAGATCCAAAGGGCAAAGTTTCATTTCAATGAGCAAAAGTTGGATTGGACTTTTGTTTAGGGATCCATTAAGCAACTATTATACATATACATATATATATATATATATATATATATATATATATATATATATATATATATATATATATATATATATATATATATATATATATATATATATATATAGTGGAGTTCTTATGAGTCCCTCATTCATAAGAATTGAGTCCCTAAGTCCTCATCTCATCCGTTGGATGAGAGATAGATGGAGGGACGAGATCCATCATTATATTTTTTTTTTTAAAAAAAGAGAGAAGATATTGCTTCCATCAAAATAGGAAGAAATATAACGTATCATTCATACTACCATTCATTCATTCTCTCGTTCATTATTCTCTCATTCAACCACAGTCATCATTCTCTCATTCAATCATTCATAACAAAAATCACATTCATCATTCTCTCATTCAATCGTTGAAATTCTTCTTCGCGCCGCTGCCATTTACTTCCCATCAACACATTCAATCATTCATCGTCTTCTTCGCGCTTCTATAATTTACGTTCGATCAATCCGTCTTAAAATTTTCATTCAATTGCGCTTATGCAAATCGTAGAACACACAAACGGTGGGTATATGCTTTGTAATTTATACGGGAATCGCCATGGAAGTCATTAAGATGCTACTCAATTATTAGTTTTTACGTTTACAATATGGGAAACTGCATACTGTTAAATGTCTGATTCATCATATGAAATTTGCGCACGCACAATATATTGAGTTATTGTAGTTCATATACTGCGTTACTTTAGTGTAGAGCATCCGTTACTTTAATATCTACCATCTGTTACTTAATATGTCGTGTAACAACCCGGATTTATAAAGACTAAATAATAATATCAATAGTATAAATAATAGGGTCAAAGGTGGCGGAAACACACCACCAAATCCGAATCGTCACTATCTCGACATTCAAACTAATACATTATTCAAAAGTGTTCAAAATGAAAATTAAAAGAAACTTAAGTAAAGGTCTCTCTGCACAGGTCTTCCCCAACATCATCACATTCAACATCATCTCGAAGACCTGAAAGGGGGGGGGGGGGGTCCACAGTCAGTGGAGAGCAACTAGATGTTCTCCCAGTCATGGTTATAACAAGTTGAACATGAATAGCAATAATAATGAGAGATAACATAATCAAACGACATGTGAAGATATCAATACACATGACCAACATGTTATTAGACACGGTCATATAATTATTGCAATTCATAATTAACCATAACAATCGAGATAGATACTACGTATCCACCCATATAAGTCGGAGTAAGTAACAACAGACTTCATACAAAGATGTATAGGACATAGAATGTACACCGGCTAGAGTATGTAACTGATACTCAAACTAGTCAGAGCGTGTAACTGACCCTCTTACACGGAGCGTGTAACTGACCCTCCGTTTTGTGAAGTATGTAACTGATACTCCACGGTACTATGTATAGCGTGTAACTGACGACTATATGTCTAAGACCTGGCCAGAGCTCTCGACGCAATAACTGTACGTCGAACGACACACGGGAACCCAGAACGTGTAACTGACGAATCTGGACCCACCGAACATAGACCAATTAAACCCTTGCGAGCAGTATTAAGGAGAGAACAAGAACCTATATGAGAGATGGGTAGACTCGATCCATGATGCTGTTGTGTGCCAAATTTGGACCGTTTTTCCTCCCATTTAGACCCGTTTTTCCTCTGTTTTGTGAGACTTGAGTGCGATTATCGCCATATTTTGCGTAATTCTCACATTAGTGTCTCTCTTTTGCATTTTACGTGTTTTTGGTAGTTTTCTGTCTATTTTGATAGGATTTTCGACCGAAAATGTGTTTGAGCTTCTACGAGCAAGAGAGAGATAAAGCACACAACCGAAAGTTCAAGTAATCCAACTGATCAACGAAGAAAAAGACCGGAAAAGAGTCAATCGACCACCGGGTGAAGTTTCGCCCGGTGAGTCATCACCGGGCGAAACTTCCGATAGTATGTAACTGATACTACCGTCATCTATATCACTAACCATCATGTACCTTGCACAGTGTAGCTGACGGCCAACTGCGTGAGCAACCTCATGACTTCTACGTAGTACAGTGTAACTGACTGCACTATGTAGTAATCAGACCTAGTATAGTGTCACTGACTATACCAGGGAAAATCAGGCCCTAGATAGTGTAACAGACTATACCAAGTATTAATCATTCGTGATAAACATCACGACTCAAACGTAGAACAATGTAACTGATTGTTCTAAAGGAACGAGTATAGAAGTAATCAAACAACGATAACATAATGAAGCTATAGCACAACCGACTATAACCTTCAAATAGTAATAGGGTTAAGGTCTAACGGACTATAACCCTGAACATCTAACGTGTATTAGTATTCAAGGTCAAGGTAAGGCTACATTAACCTTGTCTACTAAACTGAAGTTATGTATATAACGTCAACCCGAAGGTGGTGTCATAGTATAACTACTATAACATCAGCTTCAAGTTAAGATTACATTAACCTCGACTATAACCTTGTGAGGTTACCTTAGCCTCAGTGAGATTATAGCTTCGTAACGATGTTACATAATCCTCAAATGAAGGATATCGTAACTTCCCATTGAAGTTACTTGACTTCAAGTAAGGTTACATTAACCTTGTCTCAACCTCGTGAGGTTACGTTAACCTCCGTGAGATTATAACTCGCAATAAGGTTACATTAACCTCGTGTGAAGTTGTATAGTAACTTTCCAATAAAGTTACGTAAACCTCAACTAAGGTTACCTTAACCTTGATCATAACCTCGCGGAGTCACTTAAATTGATCCCCATTGAGACTATAACCCCGCATTGAAGTTACCTTAACCTTAAGTGAAGTTGTATAGTAACTTTCCAATAAAGTTACATGATCTTCAATCAAGGTTAGATTAACCTCAACCCTAACCTCAACATCGGGTGATGATAGGACGAGTCATCTAATACTTAGGGTTGGAACCCTAAAGCCATCGATGAAACAACCCTAGCATCTCCAAACGGAGAGGCTAAGCGGCTCACGTACGAATTTTAGATGTTACAACGGATTAGATCTAACAATTCTAATATAAGCGCAAACGACAATTATAGATCTAACGATAATAATAAATCGTTCAATTAACATACTAATTAATCAGACTCTTTAAATCATGAATAAAGGTTCAACACAAATCAATTAAATCATGTTACAAATCATTAAAATCACACAACACATTCAAAATGCATAAACACTAAAAGAATCACATCTAGTTACCTTGAAGCGTGCTAATTCTCGATCTCGTCTTCTATGACGTAGATGTCTTCACCCGGACCCGTCTCCACGCCTAGTCCATCATCAATCACGTGCCAAACATCAAAAGGAAACCCTAATCAAAAACTACTAAAAGAACTACGAAAAAACTAGCGCGAAAAGAAGCAAAACTTACGAAGCAATGCAAAGGATTGCGCTAGGATCGATTAGGATTCGAAAGGGATGAAGATCAAATCTTTAATGAAGAGGAGGAGGCACGAAATTAAGGAGAAGGAGGAGGGTGTGCCGTGGCTAGGAGGAGGAGAAGAAAGGAGAGGGTGAAAACCTAGAATTAGGGTTTGCAAATGAGAATAAGAGGTGGAAATCTCCACTCTAATCACCTATATATAGGAAAAAGTCATGGGTAAAGCTAACTTGGGCCCAAATCCCAATGCTCCCTCATCAAACCACACATGGGAAGCAAGGATGGGTTAGTCTTGGCCCAAAATCCAAGCTAAACCGACAAAAGGTTACAAGGATGCGGTTTTCGGACAATTAAACCGGGAAAGGAAATATCCGAATAGAAAAATTAGAGGAATTGAATTAAATAAATAATTTCGGATATTAAAATATATGAAATGGAATAATAATGTCCGAAAATTCGGGGTGTTACAATCCAACCCCCTAAAAAGAAGTTTCGTCCTCGAAACTGGAAAGATGATTACCTCAATCAAAGAGATGCGGATGCTTCTCCCACATAGACGCCTCGGTCTCCCAAGTTTCCTCTTCGAACCTCTGGTTCCTCCAGAGTACTCGCACCAAAGGAACCACCTTATTTCTCAGAATCTTATCTTTCCTATCCAAGATACGGACTGGACGTTCCTCATATGTCAAATTCGGCTCAAGCTCAATCACATCTGCTTCTAATACATGGGAAGGATCACTGCGATAACGTCTCAACTGAGACACATGAAACACATCATGAACCTTCGACATATTCGGAGGTAGGGCCAACATATAGGCCACCTCGCCAACTCTCTCAAGTACCTCGTAGGGGCCAATGTACTTAGGGCTTAGCTTGCCCTTGAGTCCAAATCTCTTAACGCCCTTCATTGGAGATACCTTAAGGAGAACCTTATCCCCAACTTCGAACTCGATTGGTCTACGTTGTAAATCTACATACGACTTCTGACGGTCCTGGGCAGCCTGCAATTTCTCCCGAATCAACCTCACTTTCTCCATTCCTGTAGCATTTCTGGACCGAGCACAACTGCCTCGCTACTGTCATCCCAACACATCGGGCTACGACACTTTCTCCCATACAGAACCTCAAGGGGAGCAATCTGGATACTGGCATGGTAACTGTTATTGTAGGAGAACTCCACCAAAGGTAAACTCTTCTCCCAACTTACCCGGAACTCCAAGGCACATGCATGCAACATATCCTCAAGTGTCTGGATCGTCCTTTCAGTTTGACCATCAGTAGCTGCATGAAATGCTGTACTCATCTTCAACTCACTTCCTAAGGCTTCTTGTAACTTCCTCCAAAACTGAGAACAGAATCTCGGGTCACGATCTGAGATGATGTCTTTAGGAATTCCATGCAAACGAATGATCTCTCTCTGATAGGCATTTGCAAGCTCATCGAGACTCCAAGTCTCCTTCATTGGGATGAAGTGGGCAACCTTTGTCAACCGATCCACAACAACCCAAATAGCATTCATACCCCTCTGCGATCTCGGTAATCCCATCACAAAGTCCATTGAAATAGAATCCCATTTCCAGGCGGGGATCTCAAGAGGCTGCAACAAACCTCCGGGTCTCCGATGTTCGAACTTAACCTTTTCGCATACCAGGCAACGACTGACGAACTCGGCGATCTCCTTCTTCATACCTGGCCACCAAAATTGTAGCTTCAAGTCCTTGTACATCTTGTCACTTCCAGGATGTACGGAATACGGAGTTCTGTGAGCTTCCTTGAGAATCTTACCCTTCAGGATTTCACAGCTTGGGATACACCATCTTCCGTGGAACTTCAAACCACCATCGGTTCCAACCTCAAAACCTTCAGCTCGAGCCTCACCCAAGGCAACCCGAATTCCTTCAAGGAAGTCATCTTCTCGTTGCTTAGCTCGGATCTCATGGAAGAACTCAGGCTCAGCAACCATCACGCCCAATTTTAAGGAACCTGGCAAAACTACTTCAAGGTTCAACTTCTGGAACTCTCGAACTAGATCATCCGGTAACACCCTCATGGCATGACAAGTCTTGCGGCTCAAAGCATCAGCGACCACATTTGTCTTACCCTCATGATACAGAAGCTCAACTTTATAGTCATTAATCAGCTCTATCCAACGCCTTTGCCTCATGTTGAGATCTTTCTGTGTGAAGATATACTTTAAGCTCTTATGGTCGGTGTAAATGTTGCAAGAAATACCATACAAGTAGTGTCTCCACAACTTTAGCGCGAATACCACAGCAGCTAACTCCAGATCGTGAGTTGGATAGTTCACCTCGTGAACCTTCAACTGTCTCGAAGCATAGGCAACCACTTTGCCCTTCTGCATCAGAACACAGCCCAATCCAGACTTCGATGCATCGCAATACACATCGAATCCAATACCTTCCTCGGGAAGTGTAAGCACTGGAGCAGTAGTTAACCGCTTCTTCAACTCCTGGAAAGCAGCCTCACAAGCTTCCGTCCAAAGGAACTTGGACTCCTTCTTCATCAACTGAGTTAATGGCCTTGCTATCCTTGAGAAATCATTGACAAAGAGGCGATAATATCCAGCGAGACCATGAAAACTGCGGATCTCGTTGACATTCTTCGGACTCTGCCAATCAACCACGACTTGAATCTTAGTCGGATCGACCATAACGCCTTCACCAGAAATCACATGGCCTAAGAAGCTCACTTCTCTTAGCCAAAACTCACACTTCGAGAACTTGGTGTACCATTTCTGCTTTCGGAGAGTCTCCAGGATGATGCGGAGGTGACTCTCATGTCCTTGATTATCCCTTGAGTAAATGAGTATATCGTCTATGAAAACCACCACGCACTTATCCAAATACTCACTAAAAGTGCGGTTCATCTGATCCATGGACACTGCAGGTGCATTCGTCAAACCAAATGGCATAACCACGAATTCATAGTGACCATACCTCGAACGAAAAGCGGTTTTTGGAATGTCATCCTTTCTCACTGGGATCTGATGATACCCTGACCTCAGGTCAATCTTAGAGAACACACTAGCTCCTCGAAGTTGATCAAACAAATCTTCAATCCTCGGCAGTGGGTACTTGTTCTTGATTGTAACCTTGTTCAATTCTCGGTAGTCAATGCACAACCTCATGCTACCATCTTTCTTGCGAACGAACAAGACTGGGGCACCCCAAGGAGAAGCACTCGGCCTTATAAAGCCCTTTTCGATCATCTCCTCAAGTTGCTTCTTTAGCTCTTGCAACTCAGCTGGTGCCATACGATAGGGAGCCTTAGAAATTGGACCTGTACCAGTCAACAGATCGATAGAGAACTCAACGTCTCGCTGGGGTGGGATATCTGGAAGGTCTTCTGGGAAGACATCAGCATACTCCCTGACCACAGGAATATCTTCCAACTTCATCTCTTTAGACACATCACGGATACTACACAAGTAAATATGATGGCCTTTCCTACCCATGTTGACCATCTTCAATGCAGACACCCAACGAATAGTTGGTCTAGTCTTGATACCCTTATACGATAGCCTTGCACCGTCCGGACTCTTGAACACGATCTTCTGGTCACGACACTGAAATCTTGCATCATAACGAGCCAACCAATCCATGCCCAAAATGATGTCAAAATCAGCTAGCTGGAAGCTGATCAAATCAGCCGGAAAGGATAGCCCCATAATGGAGATCGGGATGTCCTTGAACAGGATACTACAAGGAACTGTCTCACCCGTGGGAGTGGAAATAAGAGTATTCACGGATAAAGATGAAACAAGTCCAGCTCGGACGGAAAAAGATTCAGACACGAACGACATCGACGCACCCGTATCAAAAAGAACAAAAGCAGGGAAAGAGTGAACTAGAAAGGTACCCGTAATCACATCTGGATTAGCCTCTGCCTCTGCACGGGTCATCACGAACACTCGGCCTTTCTTCGGAGCTTCCTGCTTAGGCTTCTAAGGACAATCAACAGCTTTATTCCCATTACCCTTGCAAGTGAAGCAAGTAATTGGAGTCCCATCACAGTACTTACCAGGATGGTAAGCTTTCTGACACTTATAGCATGTCCAATCACTCCTGGACTGGCCCGAAAGTGGCTTGTCGAACGTCTTAGCCTCAAACTTCTGCTTCTTCTTCGCAGGTTGGTAAGATGATGAAGAAACATAAGGCTTCTTAGAATAATGATGGGTTGGATTTGTCGTGAATCCCAACCGTCAAATAAAACCGGCTAACCTAACTAGGGTAGCTAGGGTAAGTCGGGTCGAATCCACAGGGACGGGAGGTCGGACTAAGGTATGCTACGGTCTAGGACTATGTTCGAGACAAGCTAATCTAAGGGGAGGAGACCAAGGCTATAACTATGGTAACAAAGAAAACAATCAAAGGAGACGGGCTAGGATTAGGTCGGGGTCAAAGGGGTAATGGAATGGTCGAGGGAGAACTAGAGTGAAGGAGGTAGTAGGGTAATCTAGGTATAGTCCGGGCTCTCGCAACTTAGACCGACCTAAAGGTTCCACCTAGAGCCCAACTCGGCGACACACAAGACAAACGGGGTTACTAGCGTGATATTGGGGCCTAGGTCGCATCCGGGCTCTCGCAACTTAGACCGACCTAGGGGTCGTCCTCACCGGGCTATCGCAACTTAATGGGGGAACCGAACCCACAAGCAAACTATCACCCACAAGAGAAAAGCAAGAAAAAACAAGCATATGCACATACTAGTCATTCAAGCATTTCAACAAACATGTGATATGCATCAAACCAAGGGGAAACCCAAATCTTCCACCAACATCTCCAACAATCCCTTAATCATCCAATTAACACCCTAATCACCTTACTAACCCTAGCAAGATACTACTCTAACTTATCTATACTAAAACTAACACTAACAAGAGAAATCAATTCAAACAACAAAACTAACATAATGAAACTAGTCAAACAATGAACAATGAACAATAACAAGAACAAAGATTGAAACTTGGATAACAAAACAAAGATTAAGAGAAGAGAAAAGAAGATTATACCAAACTAAAAGATGAAAAGAAGAAAGAAACTTGCATAAATGGAAGAACCCAAAACAAACACCCAAGTTTGTCAAGCTTGGTGGAGATCTTGAGGAATTCCCAAATTACAAGCACTAATCTAAGATTAACGATAATCTAAAGACTAATCTACACTAATCTATGTTAAAAATATCTAGGGTTTAGTCTAATATGAAGTGCATATAACATAAGATTGATAAGATGGTGTCTTAATACAAGAGGGGGGTATATATAGGGTTACAAGTGGAAAGGAGAAGAAAGGAGCATTCACGGGTCTGAACTGGGCTCATCCCGGTCGGGATGAGTTGGTTCCGATCGGGATGAGATGGTCCCGATCGGGATGAGATCATCCCGGTCGGGATGGTCCCAAGACAGCAGCAATTCCTTTTGTGCACCCCATCCTGGACGGGATGAGGCCTTCCCGACCGGGATGGGTCTTGTAGGCCTCCAATAAGAACTTTTTGGTCCCTCCTTGATTCTCATGGGCTTCCCATCGACTCTCGGGACTCGGGATCGGGTCTCGGAGGCTCGGGATTGGGTCCCAAGGTCTCGGGGTCGACTCCAAGGCATCGAGTGATCGTTCCTTTACTCCGTTGGCTCCAAAATGTATATGTATCGAGTCGGAATCGCTCCAACTCTTCCAAATCGGTCTCGGGAACCTGAAACGAACTAAAGGAAGCATAAGAAGCCCCTAAACCGCTCCCAAGGAGCGATTCTACAAGGAAAATGGGACCAAAACACTACAAAATAGGCATTACAAATCACACTTATCAAATAACCCCCAGACTTTATGCGGTCTTCAGACTCAACAGCCATCACTGAGCGATAGATGCTCAGAGCACGGTCATAAGCTTGTTGGAAGGAATTAGACGGGATCCCCAACATAGCTGCTCGGACTCTGGGAGCCATATTTTTCTCATAGCGACGAGTTTTAGAAACCTCGTCCATGGCGACCAACGTGACAAAGCGGGACAACTTCAGAAACTTGTTGGTGTACTCCTCAACAGTCATCGAGCCTTGTTCCAAGCGTAGGAACTCCTGTTCCTTCTGCCATCTCAGCTCCTCCGGATAAAACCTCCTGGTTAGAGCCTCAGTGAAGTTTCTCCATCCAAACCCAGCCGGTGCTTGAAGATCTACCCTAGCTACAGCCCACCAGGTGTCGGCCTCTTCCTTCAAGTAATAGGAAGCCACGTTCACCTTTTGTGCATCCGGGCACTCTATAGCCAGAAACAACTTCTCCATTTCCCGAATCCAAGATTCCAAGGCGACAGGGTCAGTGTTGCCCTCGAAGGTTGGAGGACGATGACGGGCGAATCGGTCGAACACCGTCTGGTTGTTGTGCTGCTGGTTGTTGGGTTGATTGTTTGCGTTGTTGACTTGAGTGGCTAACCCTTCAGCTATGGTTGCCAAGGCTTCCTCGATACGTCTGAGGCGAGCGGCCTCCTGGTCATTGTTGTTACCATAGCGGGCCATCTGCAACAACGTACCCTAGGTTATGAAGTGGTTCAGGCCTAGGCACCACTTACAAGCAACTACTCAAACACTCTACAATGCCACTAAGGCAAGCAAGTCCTTAATGGTTTCTACCCCATTTACTCTCACTCATTTACTAAGTCAAGTTATTCTTTTAATGATTAAGCGAGAGTTGGGAGCGTGTTCGCTCTGATACCAACTGTAACAACCCGTATTTATAAAAAGACTAAATAATAATATCAATAGTATAAATAATAGGGTCAAAGGTGGCGGAAACACCCGACCAAATCCGAATCGTCACTATCTCGACATTCAAACTAATACATTATTCAAAAGTGTTCAAAATGAAAATCAAAAGAAACTTAAGTAAAGGTCTCTCTCCACAGGTCTTCCCCAACATCATCACATTCAACATCATCTCGAAGACCTGAAAGGGGGGGTCCACAGTCAATGGGGAGCAACTAGATGTTCTCCTAGTCATGGTTATAACAAGAGGAACATGAATAGCAATAATAATGAGAGATAACATAATCAAACGACATGTGAAGATATCAATACACATGACCAACATGTTATTAGACACGGACATATAATTATTGTAATCCATAATTAACCATAATGATCGAGATAGATACTACGTATTCATCCATACAAGTCGAAGTAAGTGTAGACACCCGCATTTTGACTGCCAGGTCTCTATGGCAGTTTCCAAAAAACACCCGATGATGATCGGACGCTAACATGTCTCTATGCGCTCGGATACGGGCTCGAATCCATTAATCGTTGGCTAGCACACTTACAGAGTACAAATCTCACCAAACGGACCTCAAATCCAAGCCCAGTGGATCATTCCGAGTCAAACAAGACTAATTTGGGCCAAAACCGACACCGGAAATAAAACCGACTTTTTGCGATTGGGTCAATCCCGGTCAAAGTCGTTTCCGAGACACACAAAAACAGCCATACAACCCTCAAAAAGTCCAAGTCAAACACAAAACCCATCAAACACAAATCACGGTCCAAAGTTAACGGACCTGCGCGACCCAGATGGGCTACTCGATCGAGTGATCCACCCACTCAATCGAGTGGGCCTATTTCGAGCCCGACGGCTGTCATAACGGGCCACTCGACCGAGTTAGCCACCTACTCGGTCGAGTAACCCTAAACCGGGTGCCCTAGCTCTTCTTATATAAACAACCCCATGCAACACATTACACATCTTTTACAATCTTTACAACCCGACAATCGTTAGAACCCGACAAACTTTACAAACCCTAGCTTTACAAACCCTAATCAAACCCTAGCAACTCAATAGTAGCAAAAAAAACCCTAAAGCTTAGTTTTAGGAATCAATCCCGAGCCACCGTAACTTAACCTACGTAAAACCTCGAAGATTCTTGTGTAGAAGCCACGATTACGAGTCCGCACAGAGACAAGAACATGCAGGTTGAGGGTGTCAAAACCCTCTCTTTCCTTTCCTTTTTTTTCCCTTTGTCGTCCGCGTCCCTTTTCGTCGTCTTCTTTTTCGTTTTTTTATTTTGTTCTTCGCATTCATAATATCGATAATACTACTAATATTAAAGCTATAAAATATTTATCGATTTGTGTCGAATAAGGATACCGGGATAAGGAAAACCGCATATACAAGTGTACTGCACACGCGTCGTCGGTCGCTTATCCTGGTACCCCGATTGTTTGATTATTGAGATAAGTCAACTTAAACAACAATTCGTTATTACTTTATCATCATCATTAATCCCGCATTCATCAATTTCTAACATCAATTTTCAATAAGGGTCGAAACCCGGTGACACGGATCCGACATCACAATCCCTAGGGATTTATTTCGATGTCGGAGAAGTCGAGGGAATCAAGTTCTTTTTTTTATTCAAGTAAAGCGTCGATTTTAGATTCGATACCAATTCCATAATTGGATATCGAATCTAACAATCAAGTCATATGAATTAATTAACGTGATTTGATCATATCACGATGATTAATTTAAAACGACTAATATCAATTTTTTTTCTTTATTTCACTCTAATATTCCATATCGATTCAAATAATCGAATATGGGATACAACGAGTATTCAAAATTAGAATCGAGTATAAATTCAACAATATTTATATTCGGTTCGACAAAATTCGCGATTTATAAAAAAACCAAGTCGAACATAAATTGTGCAATATTTATGTCCGATTCGGTAAAACCGTCGAATTATCAAAAATCAAAAAGCAATTTCAAAACCAATAATTAAATTGCAAACGAACCAAGTTTGTACAGGTGCCACTCGACCGAGTGCCTTAGTCACTCGATCGAGTGACACCCTAAAATCGAGTCAGAACGTTAATTGCGACCACCACTCGATCGAGTCTCACAGTGACTCGGTCGAGTGGCCATGTACTCGACCGAGTTGGTCAATAACCCGGCCCAGTACGGTATGTAGCGCAAAACATAATCACCTTTTTCAGGTCTACTCGATCGAGTCTGTCGACCACTCGATCGAGTAACCTCATAACGACTCAAACAACGAGTCGTACATTATTCTATTTTCTAAACTCGGTAGTAATTTCTGACTTAAGTCAACACGCGCATAATTAATCACGTGTATACTATCCTTTTCAAGCCATACATCTCATATTTGCATCATTCATCTCATTCAATATTTGCGCAAACCGTTACTATTCGTTATATCATTACATCGTTTACTAACGCGTTTATTATTTCTTTTGTCAATTTAATTCTTTTTCGTTTATTGTACTAAATGAACCCGCATGCTAAAATACAACTTTGACGTTAATTGTAGTTGCATTAAATTGACATAGAAACCCTTTTCCATTCCATTCACATGCCTAGGAAAAAACAATGTTTGCATACGCATTTTTTCCCGTTTTACTAACGCGCGTATTGTAAGTCATTCGAATTCTTAGTTGAGGCCGTTAATGTGCGGGCGGGGTTGGGTGTCCTTTGTGGGCTTCCCAACACGTACCCTCACCCCTTACTCAGAACATCGGTTTCCGAATGCCCGAAACCGTTGGCGCATGAGAGTCATTCAATACACGATATCCGATAATGTCGGTATCGGTATCAAATGCAAAGGGACGAGCCCAATAAACTCTGACATCGAAAATGGGCCTTATTTTGTATACGGACCACTACGACATAGAGTGGGCTCGAACGGTTCCGAATAACCACAAAATTCGGTGGCGACTCCACATAGGCCTAAATTTCAATTCGATCCATTCTCATATGGAGATTCATTCGCCTCCCCAAACCCGCGCGTGGCCGCGTCGAGGTGGACCTATGTCATGTCCACAATTTGGCGACTCCGCTGGGGATTAACTGATGCGTGACTTACCATCAGCATCCTCAGGGTGAGACTCGAATAGAAATCGTTTGGCAAATACAATACGCGTTTTAGTTCTACGGTTCATGCATAACCCATATTTTCCCGGGCCGGTACTCGCGACCGACGTCCCACTATACCGTTGATGTACTCCAATATGGATATGTCAAAAGGTGTCCATAGTCGATTCGAGTGGGTTTCGCGGCATGTTCTAAGATCAACTCGACTTAGGAAGTCCGTCTCGATCAACGTCTAGACTATGTACACTGGTATAGACCCCCTATAGACCAACCGAGACTTAGTATAGAGCATACATGGCGTCGTTATAATGCTTGTGTGACTACGTGCTACTTGGTTTCCGAGTCGTTTTCAAAAACCGTCAACTTTTCAAAATTGCATCCTTTTCAAACTATTCGATTTCAAAACCCGGGACACATACCGAATTTAGGACTTATGATTTTACTCAAAATAGCTTATTTTCTAGACGGTATGCTGCCCTATTCAAAACTCGAAAACATTTCGAACTTTCAAAACCCGTGGCCCAATGACTTTTCGTCCTTTTTCGGAAATTTGGGCCATCCACCGAGTTTACTCGGTCCTTTTTTGCAAAAATCATCAATTTTCAAAACCTTCCACTTCTAGGACTTCCCGTATTTAGCAGTGTCGGGTCGTGTCTTAAGTTGTCAAGGTCTATAGCGTCGAAACTCTGTCGATCTTACATCACGAGTTTCTTCCCCTTCCCAGTCCGCCTTATTAGACTAAGGCAAAGCCCACCTACGTAGGACAAACCCCTACAAAGGAGGGCCCGTCAACACAATCGAGTCTATAAAGTCTGGGGATGTCTCACGTGAACCTTCCTTCGAACAGGACTAGGCCCACCCGCCGAATCCTAAGGAAGGCCCACATTTCACAAGTCACCCGTCTAGGTGTCTTTTTCCGAGTCATTTCCCTTTTAGTCTAGTTCGGGATGTACTTTCTATTTCGGGATTTTGGGCTAGTTTCTGATTACGTGGTGTTCTTACAGACAGGCCACCTAAAACCAGACATCAACGCAAAATGGACGAGTTGAAAAATGCTTTGACCAAGATCGAAACTCAACTGGCCGCCATCCAGGCTAACCAAGCAACTTTGTCCACCCGCCTAAGCACCGTAGAGAAGACGGTCCCTAACGAAGGAGGTGAGCCCGCCGGGCCCATGGCCGAGCTGGTTAGTATCGTTCGTAGGCTCGAAGAACAGGTCCACCTATCGACGAACAACTCGATCCACACCGAGAATGCTCGTACTTATTCACCTTTGGATAACGAGCTACCCGCTAACCTCAACTTGACGGGAATTCCTATGTTTGAGGGTACCGAAGACCCGGTCCACCACATCCGGGCTTTCAAAGACTTCATGGCGGTCAAGGGAGTGAAGTCAACTATGTTCAAGCACTTGTTCCCTTCTTCCTTGGAGAAACATCCTAAGGCTTGGTTCTACAATCTCGATGCCAAGAAATACAAAACTTGGGACGATGTGGCTACTGAGTTTGCTCGAAACTACGCCGATAACACTGAAATCCAGACTACATTGCGTACTCTGAAGGTAATGGCCCAAGAGCCCAAAGAAGGATTCACAAAATATTTGCAAAGATGGAGGGCCGAGAGTGTGAAGATGGTCGAAAAGCCCAGCGAAAAAGTGCTGGTGGAGGCCTTTGTCAAGAACCTCCTCCCATCCTACCGAGTCCATCTCCGGTATGCTATCATCCCCAATTTTGCTGCTCTTACTGAAATGGGCACCAGGATCGAGGATGACCTAAGGCTAGAGAACCTGACTAAGGCCTCTACCAAAGGCTATCAAGGGGCTAGTTCGTCTACAAACAAGCCCACACCTGCAGCTGCAACCCGCAACATCTTTGACGAGGTAAATCTGCTCGACACCTCATCCAAAAAGAATACACCAAATCGGGTATTCATAGATATAGGGACTACCTATACTTATGTCTTACAAAGGCTATCCTCGAAAGGTCTGATCCAACCAATAGGCCCAACTCAGAGGCCCCAGTAAAGAAAAGGTCCAAATATTATAATGCTCAGGCCTACAGGCAGTATCACCGGGGTAACGGACATGATACTGAAAAATGTTGGAAGCTAAAGCACCTAATCCAAGACCTTATCGAGAGCGGGAAAATCCCATTGCCCGGAGACAAGCCGAGCAACAAAGAAAACCCGTTCAGCGCCCATGCCGTATTTACAGGAGAGGTAATTGACTGTTCTCACCTCATTTCCCCGTTTACCCCACAAATCAACGGGATATGGTTTGATGATGAGGATGATGTGTACCTGGCCAAAGGGGAAGCTGTCCCAGTCACCAGAGAAAAAGTCCGAAAAGCCAAGTCCAAGGCCTTGGCCACCAACCACCTCGCCACTGCTGGGCGCGCCACTCCAACATCCGTCACTGAACCTGCCAGGACGGAACCAACCCCCGAGGAACCAAGCAATGACATGGCCTTGGCCCGACAAATGAACAGGGTTCGAGCTGACTTAACCATATGGCAACTATTGGTTAGCTCACAAGCTCATCGGGAAGCACTGACTAAGGCTCTCGATGAAATCAAGGTCGATTCAGAAGCTACCCCTGCTGAAATGGTAGCTACTATCATGCCCTACCTCAGGGGAAATGTCCAAGAACGAAGGCGCACTCATAACCTTCGCCGAATCTGATCTGCCATCATTTGGGCCCAATCACAATCTGGCCCTATACATCACGGTCATCTGCAAGGGTAAGTACCTCCCGATGACTCTTATAGACGATGGATCAGCCGTGAACGTCCTACCCCTAAGGACTGCTAGGGCCCTCGGCATCACTGATGCCGACTATCTCCCGACAGCGCAAACTATCCAGGCTTTCGATGGAAGCCCAAAACCTGTCGCCGGGGCCGTTAAACTGAAGATCATAACGAGCCCAATCGAAAAGGAGTTGGAATTTCAGGTGATAGATGTCACCTCATCATTCAATCTATTACTAGGAAGGCCTTGGATTCACGCAGTCAAGGCCGTATCATCCACCCTCCACCGAAAAGTCAACATGCCACTCAAAGACGGTATCATCACACTGGAGGCGACCCCAATAAACGTGGCTAGCTGTAATGCCACGAACCGGGCCGAACCACGAGGATTCGACTTCGTGAGTATGATCGAGGATGAATATCTCTTCAAGCCCTACTTCACTACTAGCATCGACATGATGCTACAAAATCTTGGTTACTTACCCGGCGCTACCTCGAGACCGCATCTTCCAGCTGGGAAAATAATCGAAGTCCTGAACGATGGCGAGTCATAATTCGGGTTAGGATATGCCATAACCCCAGAAAATGTGGTCCAGGCTGGTATTCACAGGGCCACTTACATCCTCGAGGGTACTTACATAGGCCCTTATAGCCCAAAGCTAACTGACTACTTCGTCACTCCAGTCTTCGGAGCCATTCAAGCGGGCCTCTACCAACCCACCATCACATATCCCGAGACCAAAACGGCTCGGGAATGCAACTATATCCCCGATGATATATTCACCATCATCCAAGCAGAGTCGGAGAAGGGTGAAAGCGACTCCGAGCCCGTGCTGGGGCTCTTATTCGGGGAAGACAAGACCGTTCCTGCTCCAAAAGATGACTTGGTCAACTTGATCCTTCGCAGCGATCGGTTCGACCCAACCAAGCTAATCACCGAGGTCGGTGCCAACACCGAGACGAGGGCTTGGAGGAAGACCATAAAATGGACCGACAGTCAAGGACGGGTCTACAAGCTGACCACCGGCGAGGGAGACATGCCGGATACCGAGTCCGAGTCCGAGTCTGAGTCCGAGTTTAGAGGGTCTGGTGCTGGAGTCGAGTCTGTAACCCCTCTTCCCTTGGCCACTGAGGTCTCGGGGCCTGTCCCAAGACCTCTACCTATCCCGCCACTGACCAACGATCAGATGGCAGCTCTATTCGAGCTATTTTCAAAATTTACTATCAATAATAATAACGAACACCGTTCTGCTTACGACTTGTCTTATTTCCAAAATTTTCTCAGTTTCAAAAATTTTATATGCAATGACATTGAGAAACCCGACGAACAGGTACCTCTACCACAGCATCTAGTCGAACAGCTCGAGAAAAGGGAATCCCGAGATCCGGTAATTGAAGACACCGAGTCCATCAACGTGGGAACCACTTTAGAGCTCCAGATGCTTAAGTTGGGCCTATCTTTAGATCCAGAGGAGAGAAAACAGTTCACAGACCTCCTCCTAGAATTTAAAGACGTCTTTGCATGGTCCTACAAGGACATGCCGGGAATAGATCGAGAAATAGTAGAACACCGAATACCCATCAAAGATGGGTGCAAACCGGTGAAACAAAAGCTCAGAAGAATGAAGCCCGAATGGTCTCTTAAAGTCAAGGAAGAGGTCGATAAACAATTCAAAGCGGGTTTTATACAAGTGTCAGAATATCCAGGCTGGGTTGCAAACATCGTGCCGGTACCCAAGAAGGACGGCAAGGTGCGAGTATGCATGGATTTCCGGGACCTAAACAAGGCCAGTCCAAAAGACGATTTTCCGTTACCACACATTGACATATTGGTGGATAACACGGCCGACCACGCCCTTCTATCATTCATGGACGGGTATGCCGGATACAATCAGATTAAAATGGCAGAAGAGGATATGGGTAAGACCACCTTCATTACACCATGGGGGACTTACTGTTACATTGTCATGCCATTTGGGCTTATCAATGCTGGAGCCACTTATCAACGGACCGCAACCACCTTATTACACGACATGATGCATAAGGAGGTGGAAGTCTATGTTGACGATATGATCGTCAAGTCTAAGGATCGAAGCGGGCACATCACGGCCCTAAGAAAGTTCTTTACCAGACTAAAGAAATACAACATGAGAATAAACCCACAGAAATGCAGTTTTGGGGTAACGTCAGGCAAATTACTTGGCCATACCGTTAGCCAACACGGCATCGAGGTCGACCCAGCCAAAATCAAGGCCATCATCGAGATGCAACCACCCAAGACCGAAAAGGAAATAAGGGGGTTTCTCGGGAAAGTCCAGTACATCAGCCGTTTTATTTCAAACTAACCATGGTATGTGAGCCCATTTTCAAGAAACTGAAGATTGGAGAACGGGTGCTATGGGACGACAAATGTCAAGCGGCTTTCGACAAAATCAAGGAGATCCTGTCGGCTCCGCCGGTACTAATGCCACCTCAACACGGTTTACCTCTGTCGTTATACCTAACAACGACCGAGTCAGCCATAAGGGCTATGCTGGCCCAGACAGTTGATTCAGAAGAACGGGCTATTTACTACATCAGTAAAAAGTTCCTCGAGTATGAATGCAAGTACACCATGCTCGAGAAAACGTGCCTAGCTTTGGTTTTGGCCACTAAAAAGCTCAGACACTACATGCTCAGTCACGAGGTACATGTTTTATCCAAAATGGATCCAATCAAGTACTTATTCGAGAAGCCCATCCTCAACGGCAGGATGTCAAGATAGACTTTAATGTTATCCGAGTTCGACCTCAAGTTCGTACCATTAAAAGCCATCAAAGGCCGGGTAGTTGCCGAGTTCCTCGCTGACAGCCCGATATCCGAAGAAGGCCACACTGATACATGGGCCTTTCCTGATGAAGACATATTCCATACCGATACCGAGACATGGGATTTGTATTTTGATGGGGCATCCAACATCCGGGGATTTGGGGTTGGAATTCTGTTGATCTCACCCCGAGGGGAACATACTCCCTTATCCATCAAGTTGGACTTCGACGTGACCAACAACGCAGCCGAATACGAACCATGCATTCACGGGTTGCAAGCCGCCGCTGATTTAGGGGTAACAAACCTCCGGGTCCAAGGTGATTCATCACTAGTCATCAATCAAGCACTCCAAAAATGGAAAACTCGGAACGCCAATCTCGTGGCTTACCAAGCACGAGTATGGGTTCTAGAGAAACAATTCCAGAAATTAGAAAATATCTACCTGCCTCGGGAAGAAAAACAGTTTGCAGATGCACTTTCCAAATTAGCATCTTTACTGAACATCCCGGACCACCTAACTAGCATGCCAATCTGTGTCGAAAGGCGGTCAGAGCCGACCTACATTCATGCCATTCAAGATATCGAGATAACTGACCCAGAACCTTGGTATCAAGCCGTCCTAACCTACTTGACAACGGGAGAATATCCCGCTGGAGCTGAAAATCGGACCAAAAAGGCCCTACGAAGATTGGCAACCCAATTCGTTCGTACTGATGACAGACAATTGTACAAAAAGACGGCACAGGGAGCTCTCCTCCTATGCATCGACAAGATACAAGCCGAAAAGGCCATGGTTGAGGTCCACGACGGTGAAAACGGTCCGCATATGAACGCCCATATGCTGTCCCGTAAAATCATGAGACTCGGGTATTACTGGAACACCATGGAAACAGACTGCCAGTCATACGTCAAGCACTGCCATAACTGTCAGATCTTTGGTAATGTACAACATATGCCTTCTTCCCTATTATATACCATGACATCACCATGGCCATTTTCGACATGGGGTATAGACATAATTAGGAAAGTGCATCCTTCCGGGACGGGAGGACATTGCTTCATCTTGGTGGCTATCGACTACTTCACCAAATGGGTAGAAGCCGAGTCATACCGTGTCTTGAACGCCAAGCACGTGGCGAAATTTATCCAAAATAAGATTATATGCCGATACGGGATCCCGCACGAATTTATCAGTGATCATGGGACCCATTTCCAAGCTGAAACTACCGCATTACTGGCGAAATACAAAATTCAGAGGCATATATCTTCACCTTACCGACCACAAACAAATGGAGCGGTAGAAGCGGCCAACAAAACAATTGTCACCATACTAAAAAAGATGGCTGAGAATTATCGGGACTGGCCCGACAAGATACCATTTGCCTTGTGGGGGTACCGAACTTCAATTCGCACCGCAACTGGAGCAACTCCATATTACCTGACATATGGAATAGAAGCAGTCCAACCAGTCGAGCTGGAAATACCATCCCTAAGAATATTGCTTGAAAGCCAGGTACCCGAAGCGGATTGGGTCCAAGCCCGATACGATTCGCTAGTCCTTTTGGATGAACGGCGGTCCCGGGCCCTCAATAATATTCATGTGTATCAAAAGAGAATCCAACGGGCTTTTAACAAAAGGGTTAGGCCCAGGAAAATCAAAGAAGGTGATTTGGTTCTAAAATCAGTTCGTGCCTTACTGCCGGTCGACCAAAGGGGAAAATTCAAACCCAACTGGGCTGGGCCATACTTAGTCAAGAAAATCTTATCGGGAGGAGCGGTGATGCTAACGGACCTGAACGGTAACGAGTTCGTCAACCCGACCAACCTGGACCAGCTGAAGCGCTACTACCCATAAGCCCAATCTCAATGTCATTTGCAAAAAATTTATAAAACTTAGTCTTTTTATAAATTTTCAAAATTTTAGACAAGTCAATAAGTTAGAATTAACTATTCTACCGTCGCACATCTCGAATTAATAATCTTGATGTATTTCGAAAATTGCAAAAAATCAATCAAATCAGATTTTGAACTACGGTTGCTTTGATTCCGCTAATTGTGGATACGTAGGCAACCCCTCAAAAGGGTACAACCACTGCAGTAAACGAAAACACGGGAACGGTATTCAATAATACATCTTTATTAATATCTCGATAAACTCGGGAATCTCAAAAAAAAAAAATGGCAAAATTACAAAAAAGCGCACCACAAAAATAATAATAATATTCAAATAATAAAATAGGAGACTAATATCCCGGCATCTTCCCCTTTCCCTTGTCCTTCGGGTCGTGTGGAGCCCGAGGTCGTCGAGGTGGGGACGAGCGTTCCCTAATCACCAGGGGAACCTCCTTAACACGAGCCCGCTTCAAGGATGACGGGTCTTTAGTCACAGTCTTCGGCCCAAGTCGGGCCCGCACGTGCTCGGGTAGCCTATCCCTTGGGCCGAGTCGGTCCTGCACGGCTAGTCTAGGGCCCAGTCTCCTTTCCATGTCCGGCTGGGGGCCCACTTTCCCCCGAGCACCTTTAGCACCGGACCCTTCAGCTTGAGTCTTAGCCTTCTTCTTTTGTCCAGACATTAGACGAACTAGGGTAGCTGGAGTGTCTCCCTCATCAAAGAACCCTCTGTTGTCTTTAGCCTGCTCTCTCCTTAGCAGGTCAAAAGCTTCATCAACCTTCAAAGCAGCTCGGGCCTTGGCATCACCTGCTTTGGTCCACTTCACATATGACTCCGAAACCCAGATCGAATGCCGAGATTTGGGAACGGGCCAAGTATGCCGGGTGTACCACCTTTGAGCCCAAATATCGCACATCACATCAGTCAATTGGGTAGGGTTACTCACAATTGCCTCTATTTCTGGTATCCGTTGAGTTCGTCCATACTGCCTTAGTATGCGATCCGGGTAAAGATGAACCGTTTGGTTGAAGGACAAGATGACTTGGTAACGGGCCCTCTCCCTCGGGTCCAAACCCGACCAAGCGTAGATGGGCCACCATGGCACAACCCATTGAATCAACCGCCCACCATGGATTGATAGCACTTCATCCCAATATTTCTAGCTAATCAGGCGAGAAAAATCGATGGCCCGCCTCCTCGTCATCAGTTGGTTATGACGATAGTTGCTAGCATCAAGGGGAGGATCTATCACCGATAGCCTCTCATAAAGCCAAATCTGAAAAAAGAAAGCAAAAGCATTAGATCTTGAGACGAAGCAGACGACACTCGATCGAGTGCCCAGGTGACTCGATCGAGTGGCGTCACTGGAAGCAAACATAAGGCTTTTTACGAAGGCACTCGGTCGAGTGCCAGGGTGACTCGGTCGAGTGCCCACTGCAGTAGCCAAATCGTCGAAAAAAAATTCAAAAATCGAAAAAAAGCAAAAAAAGCAAATAAAAATTCGACATACTTGCAACAAACGGGTGCTTCCGGTGAGACGAACGGACTGATCCCTCTTGCGGTTGTCCAAGCCTTGGATTATTTCACCCGTGATCAGCCAGGCTGGGCTATGCTCCGTCTCCATTAAATCAACAACGGTTAACAGACGGATATGACCCATACAAGACAATAAATCCATGTGACCCTCAAAGGCGTATACATGGAGCATGCAAAAAGAGAAAGCCCTACGGCTATGAACTGATCTCACCCGGACATCGTGTGGGTTCATGAACTTTTCAGCCAGATCGATCAAGGAGACTGTGTTGTCATCCTGAGTCATGCGAGACACCTCATTGTGGGAAAGCCCTAAAAATTCTCGAAGCTTCCTCCTCCGGTCATGGACTGAATACGGGACGGCAGGGCGGAGCATCGGGTTCCATCCTCCTATAGCCGCGATCTCCTCAGGTAAAGGGCAAATTTCGCCCCGAGGGAAAGCAAAGACATGATATATGTCATCCCAGTAAGCCAAGCATGCATCCAAGAAGTAACGATCAACCACCTTCTGACGGAACGGGTACAGCTGAGTTATACCCGTCTGATTCAAGACCACCCTATCAGCATCCCTAAATTGACGGGACCATGCCTGCAACATAGCACTCAATCTATCGATTCCCATGATGGATTTCTTAAAAGGATAAAGAGACTTTCTTTTTGCCTTAAGGGAAATAAAAGATCTTCTTGTGATGGAATTATGAAGAAAATCAAGAGCGTAGGGGGGCTATATATAGCATTAGCCTTGCAAATCTCTTTTCATATCACTTCTAGGAAAAGTTTCCTAATCCCAAAAGGGAATTAACCCACAAGCCTAGTCCCGATACTAGCGAGGAAATAATCATCCCGAACTTTCCTAATTTCTTTAGGAGTCGATTTCAAAATTTCAAAGTTTCAAAATTTTCAAATTTTCAAATTTTCAAAAATTCAAAAAATCATTTTCCCCAGCACGAATCATTTTACTACCTACAAGTTGCATTCGTTTTATGTAACTTATACAGGTACGACTCAAGCAAAGACATGCAAGCAGTCAAATCTCCCCAACAACATTTTCCGGGATAGCACGGGATGGACCAACACACAGGCGCACCCAGGGCTTACACAACAAGCCCAAAGTCCCCACGGAGCACAGGTATGATCTCTGCCTCATGGCTGGCGAGCCCTTCACGCGAGTCTAATGGACTATAAACGACCCGACCGGAAGTCTACCAGGTCTTAACGGGCTTGGTAGCTACTCTGACTTTCGCCCTGTCCAAGCCTCAATCAGAGTGGGGGCTCTGTAGACACCCGCATTTTGACGGCCAAGTGTCTATGGCAGTTTCCAAAAAACACCCGATGATGATCGGACGCTAACATGTCTCTATGCGCTCGGCTACGGGCTCAAATCCATTAATCGTTGGTTAGCACACTTACAGAGTACAAATCTCACCAAACGGACCTCAAATCCAAGCCCAGTGGATCATTCCGAGTAAAACAAGACTAATTTGGGCCAAAACCGACACCGGAAATAAAACCGACTTTTTGCGATTGGGTCAATCCCGGTCAAAGTCATTTCCGAGACACACAAAAACAGCCATACAACCCTCAAAAAGTCCAAGTCAAACACAAAACCCATCAAACACAAATCACGGTCCAAAGTTAACGGACCTGCGCGACCCAGATGAGCCACTCGATCGAGTGATCCACCCACTCGATCGAGTGGGCCTATTTCGAGCCCGACGACTGGCATAACGGGCCACTCGACCGAGTTAGCCACCTACTCGGTCGAGTAACCCTAAACCGGGTGCCCTAGCTCTTCCTATATAAACTACCCCATGCAACACATTACACATCTTTTACAATCTTTACAACCCGACAATTGTTACAACCCGACAAACATTACAAACCCTAGCTTTACAAACCCTAATCAAACCCTAGCAACTCAATAGTAGCAAAAAAAACCCTAAAGCTTAGTTTTAGGAATCAATCCCGAGCCACCATAACTTAACCTACGTAAAACCTCGAAGACTCTTGTGTAGAAGCCACGATTACGAATCCGCACCGAGACAAGAACATGCAGGTTGAGGGTGTCAAAACCCTCTCTTTCCTTTCCTTTTTTTTCTCTTTGTCGTCCGCGTCCCTTTTCGTCGTCTTCTTTTTCGTTTTTTTATTTTGTTCTTCGCATTCATAATATAGATAATACTACTAATATTAAAGCATTAAAATATTTATCGATTTGTGTCGAATAAGAAGGATACCGGGATAAGGAAAACCGCATATACAAGTGTACTGCACACGCATCGTCGGTCGCTTATCCCGGTACCCCGATTGTTTGATTATTGAGATAAGTCAACTTAAACAACAATTCGTTATTACTTTATCATAATCATTAATCCCGCATTCATCCATTTCTAACATCAATTTTCAATAAGGGTCGAAACCCGTTGACACGGATCAGACATCACAATCCCTAGGGATTTATTCGATGTCGGAGAAGTCGAGGGAATCAAGTTCTTTTTTTTTATTCAAGTAAAGCGTCGATTTAAGAATCGATACCAATTCCATAATTGGATATCGAATCTAACAATCAAGTCATATGAATTAATTAACGTGATTTGTTCATATCAAGATGATTAATTTAAAACAACTAAAATCAATATTTTTTTTTCTTTATTTCACTCTAATATTCCATATCGATTCAAATAATCGAATATGGGATACAACGAGTATTCAAAATTAGAATCGAGTATAAATTCAACAATATTTATATTCGGTTCGACAAAATTCGCGATTTATAAAAAAACCAAGTCGAACATAAATTGTGCAATATTTATGTCCGATTCGGTAAAACCGTCGAATTATCAAAAATAAAAAAGCAAATTCAAAACCAATAATTAAATTGCAAACGAACCAAGTTCGTACAGGTGCCACTCGACCGAGTGCCTTAGTCACTCGATCGAGTGACACCCTAAAATCGAGTCAGAACGTTAATTGCGACCACCACTCGATCGAGTCTCACAGTGACTCGGTCGAGTGGCCATGTACTCGACCGAGTTGGTCAATAACCCGGCCGAGTACGGTATGTAGCGCAAAACATAATCACCTTTTTCAGGTCTACTCGATCGAGTCTGTCGACCACTCGATCGAGTAACCTCATAACGACTCAAACAACGAGTCGTACATTATTCTATTTTCTAAACTCGGTAGTAATTTCTGAATTAAGTCAACACGTGCATAATTAATCACGTGTATACTATCCTTTTCAAGCCATACATCTCATATTTGTATCATTCATCTCATTCAATATTTGCGCAAACCGTTATTATTCGTTATATCATTATATCGTTTACTAACGCGTTTATTATTTCTTTTGTCAATTTAATTCTTGTTCGTTTATTGTACTAAATGAATCCGCATGCTAAAATACAACTTTGACGCTAATTGTAGTTGCATTAAATTGACTTAGAAACCCTTTTCCATTCCATTCACATGCCTAGGAAAAAACAATGTTTGCATAAGCATTTTTTCCCGTTTTACTAACGCGCGTATTGTAAGTCATTCGAATTTTTAGTAGAGGCCGCTAATGTGCGGGCGGGGTTGGGTGTCCTTTGTGGGCTTCCCAACACGTACCCTCACCCCTTACTCAGAACATCGGTTTCCGAATGCCCGAAACCGTTGGCGCATGAGAGTAATTCAATACACGATATCCGATAATGTCGGTATCGGTATCAAATGCAAAGGGACGAGCCCAATAAACTCTGACATCGGAAATGGGCCGTATTTTGTATACGGACCACTACGACATAGAGTGGGCTCGAACGGTTCCGAATAACCACAAAATTCGGTGGCGACTCCACATAGACCTAAATTTCAATTCGATCCATTCTCATATGGAGATTCATTCGCCTCCCCAAACCCGCGCGTGGCCGCGTCGGGGTGGACCTATGTCATGTCCACAGTAAGTAACAACAGACTTCATACAAAGATGTATAGGACATAGAATGAACACCGGCTAGAGTATGTAACTGATACTCTAACTAGTCAGAGCGTGTAACTGACCCTCTGACACGGAGCGTGTAACTGACCCTCCGTTTTGTGAAGTATGTAACTGATACTCCACGGTACTATGTATAGCGTGTAACTGACGACTATATGTCTAAGACCTGGCCAGAGCTCTCGACGCAGTAACTGTACGTCGAACGACACACGGGAACCCAGAACGTGTAACTGACGAATCTGGACCCACCGAACATAGACCAATTAAACCTCTTGCGAGCAGTATTGGTTCATTCCGATAGTATGTAACTGATACTACCATCATCTATATCACTAACCATCATGTACGTTGCACAGTGTAGCTGACTGCCAACTGCGTGAGCAACCTCACGACTTCTACGTAGTACAGTGTAACTGACAGCACTATGTAGTAATCAGACCTAGTATAATGTCACTGACTATACCAGGGAAAATCAGGCCCTAGATAGTGTAACAGACTATACCAAGTATTAATCATTCGTGATAAACATCACGACTCAAACGTAGAACAATGTAACCGATTGTTCTAAAGGAACGAGTATAGAAGTAATCAAACAACGATAACATAATGAAGCTATAGCACAACCGACTATAACCTTCAAATAGTAATAGGGTTAAGGTCTAACGGACTATAACCCTGAACATCTAACGTGTATTAGTATTCAAGTTCAAGGTAAGGCTACATTAACCTTGTCTACTAAACTGAAGTTATGTATATAACGTCAACCCGAAGGTGGTGTCATAATATAACTACTATAACATCAGCTTCAAGTTAAGATTACATTAACCTCGACTATAACCTTGTGAGGTTACCTTAGCCTCAGTGAGATTATAGCTTCGTAACGGTGTTACATAATCCTCAAGTGAAGGATATCATAACTTCCCATTGAAGTTACTTGACTTCAAGTAAGGTTACATTAACCTTGTTACAACCTCGTGAGGTTACGTTAACCTCCGTGAGATTATAACTCGCAATAAGGTTACATTAACCTCGTGTGAAGTTGTATAGTAACTTTCCAATAAAGTTACGTAAACCTCAACTAAGGTTACCTTAACCTTGATCATAACCTCGCGGACTCACTTAAATTGATCCCCATTGAGACTATAACCCCGGATTGAAGTTACCTTAACCTTAAGTGAAGTTGTATAGTAACTTTCCAATAAAGTTACATGATCTTCAATCAAGGTTAGATTAACCTCAACCCTAACCTCAACATCGGGTGATGATAGGACGAGTCATCTAATACTTAGGGTTGGAACCCTAAAGCCATCGATGAAACAACCCTAGCATCTCCAAACAGAGAGGCTAAGCGGCTCACGTACGAATTTTAGATGTTACAACAGATTAGATCTAACAATTCTAATATAAGCGCAAACGACAATTATAGATCTAACGATAATAATAAATCGTTCAATTAACATACTAATTAATCAGACTCTTTAAATCATGAATAAAGGTTCAACACAAATCAATTAAATCATGTTACAAATCATTAAAATCACACAACACATTCAAAATGCATAAACACGAAAAGAATCACATCTAGTTACCTTGAAGCGTCCTAATTCTCGATCTCGTCTTCTATGACGTAGATGTCTTCACCCGGACCCGTCTCCACGCCTAGTCCATCATCAATCACGTGCCAAACATCAAAAGGAAACCCTAATCAAAAACTACTAAAAGAACTACGAAAAAACTAGCGCGAAAAGAAGCAAAACTTACGAAGCAATGCAAAGGATTGCGCTAGGATCGATTAGGATTCGAAAGGGATGAAGATCAACTCTTTAATGAAGAGGAGGAGGCACGAAATTAAGGAGAAGGAGGAGGGTGTGCCGTGGCTAGGAGGAGGAGAAGAAAGGAGAGGGTGAAAACCTAGAATTAGGGTTTGCAAATGAGAATAAGAGGTGGAAATCTCCACTCTAATCACCTATATATAAGGAAAAGTCATGGGTAAAGCTAACTTGGGCCCAAATCCCAATGCTCCCTCATCAAACCACACATGGGAAGCAAGGATGGGTTAGTCTTGGCCCAAAATCCAAGCTAAACCGACAAAAGGTTACAAGGATGCGGTTTTCGGACAATTAAACCGGGATAGGAAATATCCGAATAGAAAAATTAGAGGAATTGAATTAAATAAATAATTTCGGATATTAAATATATGAAATGGAATAATAATGTTCGAAAATTCGGGGTGTTACATGTCGTGTTACTTTAATACACTCCAGTCGTTACTTTAGTGCTTTTCATCTGTTATTGTAGTGCATTGGAGTGTCCTAAGAATTTAGGAAACTGCCATATTAAAAAAATAAAAAAAAATTATTGTTTCCTATAATAATGGGACGTGATTGCCACCAAAATAGGAAACAATATCAAAGAGTAACGCCATATAAAAAAAAGAAACAAATAATGCTTCCTATAATTATGGGACGTGATGACTTCAAAATAGGAAACAATATCAAAGAGTAAGATACTGCGTCACACTCTCATTTTTTATCATTATATGTATTTTTTGCACTAACCTATATCTGGTGTTATTTTAATGAACATTATCTGTTACTTTAATTCACACTATCTGTTACTTTAATGTCTGACCTCTGTTACTTTATACCTGGTGTATAAGCATCCTCTGTTAATTTAATTCAATGTTACTTCACTGCACTTCATCTGTTACTTTAATTCTTGTTATTTGTTACTTTAATCCATATTTCAAGTTTTGATTGTTTTTTTTTTTCGCCACGTTTATTGGCACTGTTATTGTTTTTTCAGTAGACGCAAAAGCACATGAATGATGTAGGGATGTGGGTGAGAATTTTCTCCATACATAAGGCAGATCTTCAAAGATGTAGATGAGAAGAAGAAGAAGAAGAAGAAGGAAACGTCATGTAAATCATCGTCTGACAATGAAGAAGAATCAGGAGAAGAAGAAGAAGAAGATGATGAAGAAGAAGAAGCACAATTCCGAGTAGGACAATATATTGTTAGAGTAACATACATTATTCGTTAGAGTAACATCCTTGATTGGAGTAAAATGAGTTAGAATAACACACATTATGTGTTGGAGTAACATATTAATGAGTTACAGTAACACAGTTTTAATGAATTACAGTAACACAGTTTATGATTATAATTTGATTTCAAATATCCAGTTTTTATAGTTACAGGTGTGAAACATTGGAATTATAATGGAGTTTTATAATTTTTGTTTTGGAGTATCCTTAATAAAGCATACATTATTCTTTTTGTTGATTGAAAGTCTTGTTTTTGCAAAAGATTATTATGTAACATAATAAATTTTATGAGTTAAAGTAACGCGGTTCATGAATTTGAGTAATATATTGTATGAGTTAGAGTAATAGTTTTTACAAGAGAATATTATACAACGTAACAGATTTTATGAGTTAAAGTAACACAGTTCAAGAATTAAAGTAACACGTTATATATATGAGTTAAAGTAACATAGTTTATGGATTATGGCAGTAACATAGTAACATACGTACAATGGCAGTAGGAAAATGATGATTTCTTGGTGAAGATGAAAAAAACTTAATTTTGGCAGTTAAAAAGATTGATAAGAGAGAAAAGATTTTCATTGAGATAATTAAGGAGGAGATAGAGAAATGATATATTTACCCAGAGTTGTTAGTTATTTCCTTAATTATGAAAACAAATCTTAACCATTAATCTAACATTAAATCAAGGGCTAAGATGGGGACTCACAGACTCAAAATAGATAAGTGGACTCACCTGATCCCACTTATATATATATATATAGATCTAGGATCCTTTGAGGCAGCTCAACTCGCCGCACCCATTGAGGCACAATCTCAACCATTAGATTAAAATCAAATTAAAGGCTAAGATTAAAACAAAAACTCATACATAAAAAAAATTTCCCCAAATTTTTTTCCCGGGGAAAAAAAATCGATATTTTTAGGGAATTTTTTTTTTCCGGAAACAAAAAAATTTCGGAATATTTTTTTCCAATTTTTTTTTTCCAGAAAAAAAAACAATCGGAATTTTTTTTTCCAAAAAAAAAAAAAAATTTCCGAAAAAAAAAAATCATAATTTAAAATAAAATTGGTGTATATAAAAACAATTTCAGTGTACATAATAACTGTTTTAAGGTAAGTGTATATATGTTGATTAATTGGCGTACATAGTAAACATTTGAGTGTATATAACAATCACTATTTTACTGTATATATATTTAGTTCTTAAGTGTATATATGTATGTAGTGAGTTTAATAACGTATATAATGAGTTTTTTAGTGTATATAACAGTTATTTTGATGTATGTTCCATTGTTGATTAACTGATGTACATATTAATTATTTGGGTGTATATAACAATTATTTTACTGTATATATTGAGTTCTTAAGTGTATATATGCACTGAGTTTAATAGCGTATATAATGAGTTTTTTTAGTGTATATAACAGTTATTTTGATGTATGTTCCATTGTTGATTAATTGGTGTACATAATAACTATTTGAGTGTATATATAACATTTTTTTATTTGAGTGTATATAACATTTTTTTTGCTGTATATATTGAGTTCTTAAGTGTGTGTATATAGTGAGTTTAATAACATATATAATGAGTTTTTTATTGTATATAACACTTATTTGGATGTATGTCCCATCTTAATCTAATGGTCTAGATTGTGCCTCAATGGGTGTAAGGAGTTACCCTGCCTCACCGGAACCCACCTCTCTATATATATATATATATATATATATATATATATATATATATATATATATATATATATATATATATATATATATATATATATATATATATATATATATATATATATATATATATATTCGGGATCCATTGAGGCAGCCTAACTCCCTGCAACCGTTGAGGCATAATCTGGGCCGTTAGATCTGATTGAGAGCAACGGACCAGGCTTGATCAAAATTCAGAGCACAAAAACAAACGCGCGCCATCTTCTTCCTTTCCTTTTGAATTAGTCGACTTTCTCTCTCTAGAATTTTTTTTATTTTTTCACAAAAATTATTCGATCATCTTCATCAGTTCCATTGCATATCTTCATCGTTTGATCTTCATCATTTTCACTTTGCAGATTTAATTGTGCTCACTCGTAAAATCGAGCGTCTTCATCATTTCAATTGAAGATCTTCATCATTCGATCACCATCATTTAAGTTGCAGATTTCATTGTGTTCACTTTGTAAATTCGTTCGTAGAATTAATTTTACGAATTCTGTGCTTGATTATCAAGGAATTCTATGCTTGATTATCAACGATTTCTATGCTTGATTTGATTCTCGTCATTTTCACTTGCAGATTTGATTGTAATCCTGAACAATTCTTTTAGAGAAAACTGATCATGAACCTGCTGATTCAAGAAATTAATATATATTTTTTTAAATTAGACAATCGTTTATCAAGAATTACGTAGATTCTATACTGATTCTCTGCTAAATTATGTTGATAACTTGTGATGTACATATTTGTCAATGAATAATGTTTATTTTTTGATATCAGTTGTACATAATCCATCTGAGGACATCACTAGATATAATTCTATATTAGTTCTACATAACTCATCTAGTTACATCTTAAAGTAGAATTTTGTTGCGCTTGTAACAGTTTACAAAGTACAGTATATAGGTCATTATGTAATGTATATATTTACATATCAGTTGTACTTAATTCTTCTGAGGATATTACAATACATAATTTTATATTAGTTGTACATAACCCACTTGAGGATATTATTGTACATAATTCTAGATCAGATGTACATAATTCATTTATTTACATTTTAGAGTGAAAATGTACTGATACTAAATCATTAGTTATATACACTGTATTCATAATCATATATATCATATTTTTAATTAAAAAACACAATGCAAACTGTATATCTTCGTAACTAATTATGTACACTATATTCATTATTATTTACAGGACTTAGGATCATTATATAAGGTACATAATTCTATATCAGTTGTACATAACCAATAAGAGGACATAATTGTACATAATTCTATATCAGTTGTACATAACCTATCTGAGGACATCATTGTACAAAATTCTATATCAGCTGTACATAACCCATTGTGGACATGACATAGGTCCACCCCGACGCGGCCACGCGCCGGTTTGGGGAGACGAATGAATCTCCATATGAGATGGTCAAATTGAAATTTAAATCGAAGTTGGAGTCGCCACCGAATTTTATGGTTATTCGGAACCGTTCGAGCCCACTCTATGTCGTAGTGGGCCGTATACAAAATACGGCCCATTTCCGATGTCAGAGTTTATTGGGCTCGTCCCTTTGCATTTCGATGGCGATGCCGACTTGATCGGTTTATCGTGTATTGAATGACTCTCGTTGCCAATGGATTCGGACATCCGGAAACCACGGTTCTGAGTAAGGGGTGAGGGTACATGTTGGGAAGTTCACTAAGAACACCCAACCCCGCCCGCACATTAACGGCCTCTACTAGGATATCGAATGATTTTTTAATATGCGCGTTATTAATACGATGAATGATATGCAAACATTGTTTTCCTAAACATGCGAGGAATTGAATGGGTTGCTAAGTCGGTTTAATACATGAAAATTAACGTCAAAGTTGAATTTAGCATGTGAGATTCGTTTTAGTATAAAAAAAATGAATTTGCTACAAAAGATGAACAAACAAGTTAGTATCGGTTTGTGAATAAAAATATACGCTGTTTTGTATAAAAATGAAGTTCGAAAAACAATAAAAAAACGCGAAACGAGACTCGTTTTCAGTCGGCCGCGCGGCTCGCCCGGGACGCATGCGACTCGCGTCCCGGTCTGTTTTCGAGACCGTCTTTTGAAAATTCGATGCTTTTATTAAATCGCGTACAAATATTGCATGATTTGCACTCGATCTAATATTTTCGATATTCGTTATATTTGATAGTCGACTACGAAATCGATATCAAATACTCGGAATAGTTATAGAAAAGATATAAGTTTTAGAAATCGTTTCGTAGAATAAAAAAAACGAACGAAGAAGCTAAAAAAAGGAGCGCGGGTTTCAGGCTCGTACGCGAGTCGCCTGTGAGGGGCGCGATTCGCGTGCGGGCCTGTCCCGATTTTGCTCGTTGTTCGAAAAATTGTTAATTTTGATAAATCGCGTACAAACATGAATTAATTTATACTCGATTTATGTTTTCGATATTCGTCATATCCGATATTCGATTATGAAATCGATATCGAATAGTCGGAATGATTTTTTAGAAAACGTTTTGTAAAAAGAATTTGAACGAAAAAAAAGATGTTAATCCTCTCCGCGTTTGAAATCGTTGTATTTTGTAAAAAAAGATGTAACGATTTTCTTAGCTTCGACGAGTTTTAATTTAATTCCTTTAATACGATATTCAACTATAGAGTTGATATTATATTTTTAGGAATGTTTGTTATACGAAAATAGTTTTAATAATATCGATATTAGAAATAAAAAAAAACGACGAACGACCCATAAAAAGACGACCGAAGACCCGTAAAAGGAAAGGACGAACGACGAAGGAAAAAAAACGAGGAGGAGAAAAGAGAGAAATAGAGAAGTCGGGTTTGGTACACCCTCAACCTACATGCTTCTGTTTACTCGGATTGGGGCTCGTCGGGACGTGGCTTGGGCACAAGAGCGTCGAGTGGATGTCGGTGAGTCGTGGTGGCTCGGTTTGGACGTGAGAGTCGGCCGGTCTAGTGTCGGGCGTGGTCTCGGTGAAGGGTGTCAGGTATAAGGGGGCCGGTTTCCTTCGGGTTTTGTAATATCGGTTTTCTCGATGCTAAGTTTTATTTGTGTAGAGTAGAGGTATGTTAATGAATGTCGATATGTAAAAGATGTTTGAATGTATGGGAATAATTGATGTCAAAAGTGTGTGTCAATATTTCTGAATCTGTAATTTTGAGTTGTGCAAGGGGCTATTTATAGGGAAGTTCCCGACCTTGGCTAGGAGAGATGCTTTGGATTAGAACTACCGCTTAGGATAGGAAATACAGGAAGTCGAAAGGCGTGAGGATTCCTCTTGCTTGCCGAGGAAGCAAGGGAAACCGGCTGATATGTGCTGCCCGGCCGAGTATTTGCACTCGGTCGGGTGTTTGATTCGGTTTTCGGATAGAATTCCTACTTGAGATTGAATTCTATCCTTTAGCGGATTTGTTTAATATTTTGTGTAGCTGATTTTTTTGTAGTATTGGAGTCCGAACCAGCCGTGTGAGGTGTCACGGCTGACTCACGTGTCTCGGGAAAATCTTTGACCGGGTTTTGACTCGGTCGCTAAAAGACGGTTTTACCCCTGGTGTCGGAATCGACCCAAATTAGTCTTATTTGACTCGAAACGACCCACTGGGCCTGATTTTGAGGTTGGTTTTGTGAGATATGTACTCCGTAAAAAGCCCAAGCCAAATGCCAATGATTTTGAGCCCGTTTCTGAGTAATTTAAAGCATGTTTGCGTCCGATCATCATCGGGTGTTTATCGGAAACTGCTATAGACACCTGGCAGTCAAAATGGGGGTGTCTACAGAGCCCCCACTCTGACTGAGGCTTGGACAAGGCAAAATTCAGAGTAGCTACCAGGTCAATCAAAGATTAAAACCCGGCAAACTTCCGATCGGGTCGTTTAAGGTCCATTAGACTTACGTGAAGGGCCCGCCGGCCGGAGACTAGAAATGTACCTGAGTTGATGATGATAACTCCGTGGGGAACCGGACTTGTCGTATAAGTCTTGGGTGCGCCCATATATGGGCTCATCCCGTCAAATGCCGATGGGGAGTTGGTTGCACGGTTTTGCTTGGGTCGTCCTGTATAATGATTTATGCAAAATTTGCATGTAACACATTTTTTAGGAGAAATGACTCGCGCTGGGGAATAAAAAATTTTTGAAAGAGATTTTTTTTATTGAATGGCAGAATTTTGAAAGATTAAAGTATTTTGACTCCGAAAAGGAATAGAAATGCTCGGGATGACTTAGCTAGATCCTAGGATAAAGGCCTGTATGCTAAATCCCCTGGGATTAGGAATCCCAAAGTGAGGAGGAGAATCCGATTTCATGCTATAAATACCCTCTCCTTGTTCACAATTTATTCACAATTCCTACAATTCTCTTCTCCCTTCAAAGAAAAAAAATAAGTTCTGAGAAACTTATTTCCTCTTTTTAGAAATTCGTTATGGGTATCGATCGATTAGTCGGAATGTTGCAAGATTGGTCCCGATTTTTCAGAGATGCTGACAAAGTTATTTTGAACCAGAATGGTGTCACCCAGCTATCCACAATCCGCCAGATGCAAGTGGATCGTCACTTTTTGGATGCTTGCCTATCCTACGGGGATGATACTTATCATGTTTTTAGGTTTCCTCGAGGCGAAATCTGTCCCATTCCCGAGGAAATAGCTGCCGTAGGGGGGTGGAATCCCATTCTTCGCCCTGCCGTCCCGTTTTCAGTCCGTGACATAAGGAGAAAATTACGAGAATTCTTAGGGCTTTCTCACATGGAGGTATCTCGTATGACGGAAGGAGATACAGTTTCCTTGATCGACCTGGCTGAGAAATTCATGAACCTAGATGACGTTCGGGTCAGGCCGGTATATAGCCGCAGGGCCTATACTTTTTGCATGCTCCATGTCTATGCTTTTGAAGGTCATATGGATTTATTATCTTGTATGGGCCAGGTCAAACTTCTCACTGTAGCGGATCTAATGGAGATAGAGCACAACCCAGCTTGGCTGATTACAGGGGAGATTATCCAGGGCTTAGATAATCGTAAAAGGGATCCGTCGATCAGGCTGACCGGTAGCACCCGTCTTCTACAGGTAGGCTGATTTTTTCCTCGATTTTCGCAATTTTTGATTTTTTTGCGATTTCCGATTTTTCCGGTCTTCGATTTTTTCGCGGTTTTTCTCGATTCTCCCGTTTTTCTCGTTTTTTTTTTGCGATTTTCTTTTTACGACTTTGACTTTTCGCGATTTTTACTTTTCAGCTATGGCTTTTTGAGAGGCTATCGATCTTGGACTCTCCTCTAGATGTAAGCTGATATCGCCCGAATCAAGTGATGACAAGAAGACGGACTGTTGACTTTTCTCGCCTTACTACCCAAAAATTCTGGGACGAGCTGCTGTCTTTTCATGGAGGCCCATTGATCCGTTGGACCGTACCTTGGTGGCCCATTTACGTCTGGACCGGGTTAGAATTGCGAGATAGGGCCCGTTATCAACTGATCCTATCTTTTAGGCTGACGATTCATCTTTATCCCGATCGCATACTTAGGCAATATGACCGGGCCCAAAGAATCCCGGAGATCGAGGCGGTTGTGAGTGAATCTACTCAGCTAACGGACGTGATGTGTGATACTTGGGCGCAAAGATGGTATACCCGGCACACTTGGCCCATCTTCAAGGCTTCTCCCTCGATCTGGGTATCAGATTCTTATACGAAGTGGACCCAGGCAGATTCTGCTAAAGCCCGTGCTGCTTTAAAGATTGACGAAGCCTTTGACTTGCTGCGCCGAGAACATGCTAAGGATAATCGAGGTTTCTTTGATGATGGCGACACCCCGGCTACCATGGTTCGACTAATGTCAGGCCAGAAAGGGAAGACTAAGACTTTGACTAAAGGGTCCAGCACTAAAGGTACATGGGGGAAGATGACCCCCCAAATGGACTTAGAAAGGAGACTTGGTCCAAGACTGTCAGCTAAGGACCGACTTGGTCCTCGGGATAGACTACCCGAGTACGTACGGGCTCGGATCGGACCGGTGCAGGCGACAGAGAAACCGAAGTCGAAGAAGCGGGTTCGAGCAAAGGAAGTTCCACTTGTGATTAGGGGACGTTCGCCCCCACCTCGTCGGCCTCGGGATCCGCGCGACCCGAAGGATAAGGGGAATGGAAAAATGTACGAGTAGTCTCCTAAGTTTTATTATTTAAGTACTACTACTATTTTTGTGTGATTTTTGTGTGATTTATTTTTGCGTGAGGCATTTTTGAAATAATAAAAGACATATTAGTGAAAACCGTTCCTGTCTTTTCGTTATTGCAGTGGTTGTACCCTTTTGAGGGGTTGCCTACGTATCCACGATTAGTGGAATCAAACCAACCGTAGTTCAGACGTAGAATTTTGCAATTTTCGAAATACATCAAGACTATTAGTTCGAGATGTGCGACAGTAGGATCAGTAATCCTAACTCATTAACTTGCTTAATTTTTTAAAATTTTATAAAAAAGACAAATTTTTATAAACTTTTAGCAAATGACATTGAGATAAGGTTAGGGGTAATAACGCTTCAACTGGTCCAAGTTGGTTGGGTTGACGAATTCGTTTCCATCCAAGTCTGTCAGCATTACTGCTCCTCCTGATAAAACCTTCTTTACTAGATATGGTCCGGCCCAATTAGGTTTGAATTTTCCCCTTGGGTTGACTGGTAGTAAAGCCCGGACAGATTTTAGGACTAGATCGCCCTCTTTGATATTTCTGGGCCTAACTCTTTTGTTGAAAGCCCGTTTTATCCTTTTTTGATATACCTGGATATTGTTAAGGGCTCGAGATCGTCGTTCGTCCAGAAGAATCAACGAATCGTATCGGGCTTGGACCCAATCCGCTTCAGGTACTTGACTTCCGAGTAGAATCCTTAGAGATGGTACCTCAAGCTCGACCGGCTGGACCGCCTCCATCCCATACGTCAGATAGTATGGGGTTGCTCCGGTTGCGGTGCGGATTGATGTCCGGTACCCCCATAAGGCGAAAGTGATTTTGTCGGGCCAATCCCATTAATTATGAGCCATCTTCTTAAGTATGGTGACAATTGTTTTATTTGCTGCCTCTACCGCTCCATTTGTTTGGGGACGGTAAGGCGATGATGTATGCCTTTGAATCTTATATTTTGCTAGCAAAGTAGCGGTTTCGGCTTGAAAATGGGTCCCGTGGTCACTAATGAATTCATGCGGGATCCCGTATCGGCATATAATTTTATCTTGCATAAACTTGGCAACGTGCTTGGCGTTCAAGACACGATACGACTCGGCTTCGACCCATTTGGTAAAATAGTCAATAGCCACTAGAATAAAGCAGTGACCTCCCGTCCCGGAAGGGTTCACTTTCCCGATTATATCAATTCCCCATGTTGAAAATGGCCATGGCGAAGTCATAGTATATAATAGGGATGACGGCATATGCTGGACGTTGCCGAAAATCTGACAGTTGTGACAGTGCTTGACATATAACTGACAGTCGGTTTCCATGCTATTCCAATAGTACCCGAGTCTGGCGATTTTTCGAGATAGCATATGGGCGTTCATATGCGGGCCGTTCTCGCCATCGTGTACCTCGGCCATGACCTTTTCGGCCTGCGTTTTGTCGATGCATAGGAGTAAAGTCCCCCGTGCCGTCTTTTTGTACAACTGTCCATCGTCCGTGCGGATGAACTGAGTGGTCCATCTTCGTAGGGCTTTCTTGGCCCGGTTTCCGATCCCGGAGGATATTCTCCCGACGTCAAGTAGGTTAGAATAGCCTGGTACCAAGGTTCTGGATCATTTATTTCGATGTCTTGGATAATGTTGATGTATGCCGGCTCGGACCGTCTTTCGACATAAATCGGCATGCTAGTCAGATGTTCCGGGATATCCAGTAAAGATGCTAATTTGGATTGCACATCTGCAAACTGGTTTTCTACCCGAGGTAGATAAATGTACTCCACCTTTTGGAACTGCTTTTCGAGAACCCTTACTCGCGCTTGGTAAGCTACGAGATTTGCGTTCCGAGTTTTCCATTTCTGGAGTGCTTGATTGATGACTAATGATGAGTCACCGTGGACCCGGAGGTTTGTTACTCCTAAATCAGCGGCGGCTTGCAACCCGTGAATGCATGCTTCGTACTCGGCTACGTTATTAGTCACGTCGAAATCTAATTTGATGGATAACGGGGTGTGCTCCCCTCGTGGGGAGATTAGTAAAATCTCGACACCAAATCCACGAAAGTTGGATACCCCGTCAAAGTATAGATCCCATGTCTCCGTGTCAGTATGGAATATATCTTCGTCAGGGAAGGCCCAAGTATCGGTATGTCCCTCTTCAGATACCGGACTATCGGCGAGGAACTCGGCTACTACTCGGCCTTTGATGGCTTTTAACGGTACGAACTTGAGGTCGAACTCAGCCAGCATTAAAGTCCACCTAGATATCCTGCCATTGACGATGGGCTTTTCGAACAGATACTTAATTGGATCCATTCTAGATAACACGTGCACCTCGTGGCTAAGCATATAATGTCGGAGCTTTTTAGCGGCCCAAACTAGAGCTAGGCACGTCTTTTCAAGCATCGTATATTTGCATTCGTACCCTAGGAACTTTTTACTGATGTAGTAAATGGCTAGTTCTTCTGAGTCGATTGTCTGGGCTAGCATAGCCCCCATGGCTGTCTCGGTCGTTGTCAAGTATAACGACAAAGGCAGACCGTGCTGAGGTGGCATTAATACCGGCGGCGATGACAGAATCTCTTTGATCTTATCGAAAGCTGCTTGACATTTGTCGTCCCACAGTACCCGCTCTCCTTTCTTCAGTTTTTTGAAAATGGGCTCACATACCATGGTTAGCTTTGAAACAAACCTGCTGATATATTGGACTTTCCCGAGAAACCCCCTAATCTCCTTTTCGGTTTTAGGCGGCCGCATCTCGGTAATGGCCTTGATTTTGGCTGGGTCAACCTCGATGCCACGCTGGCTGACAATATGGCCCAGTAACTTGCCCGATGTTACCACAAAGCTGCATTTTTGAGGGTTTAGCCTCATGTTGTACTTGCGTAACCGGGTGAAGAATTTCCTAAGGGCCGGAATATGCCCGTTTCGTTCTTTGGACTTAACGATCATATCGTCTACATAGACTTCTACTTCCTTATGCATCATGTCATGTAGTAAGGTAGTGGCGGTTCGTTGGTAAGTGGCACTGGCGTTGATAAGCCCAAATGGCATAACGGTGTAGCAGTAAGTCCCCCAAGGCGTAGTGAAGGTGGTCTTACTCATGTCTTCTTTCGCCATTTTGATCTGATTGTATCCAACATACCCGTCCATGAATGATAGAAGGGCATGATCGACCGTATTGTCCACCAGTATGTCGATGTATGGCAACGGGAAATCATCTTTCGGGTTGGCCTTATTAAGGTCCTGGAAATCTACACAAACTCGTACCTTTCCGTCTTTCTTGGGTACTGGTACAATATATGCAACCCAGTCTGGATATTCAGACACTTGAATAAAGCCCGCTTTGAATTGCTTGTCGACTTCTTCTTTGACTTTGAGAGACAATTCGGGCCTCATTCTTCGGAGTTTTTGCTTTAACGGCTTACACCCGTCTTTGATGGGTATACGGTGTTCGGCTATCTCTCGGTCTATTCCCGGCATGTCCTTTTAGGACCATGCGAAGACGTCTTTGAATTCATGGAGGAGATCTGTGAATTGCTGTTTCTCCTCGGGATCTAAGGATAAACCTAACTTAAGCATCTGAGGCTCTAAAGGGGTTCCTACATTGATGGAATCGGTTTCTTCGATCACCGGATCTCGGGACTCCCTTTGTTCGAGTTGCTCGACTAGATGCTGAGGTAGTGGTACCTGTTCGTCTGGTTTCTCAATGTCATTGCAAATAAAATTTTTGAAAATGTTTTGAAAATAAGACAAGTCGTAAGCAGAACGGTTATCGTTATTATTGATAGAAAATTTTGAAAATAGCTCAAAGAGAGCTGCCATCTGATCGTTGGTCAGAGGCGGTATTGGGAGTGCTCTCGGGACAGACTCCGAGACTCCCGGAGGTGCGGCTAAAGGAAAAGGGGTTACAGACTCGACCCTAGTACTGGACCTTCTAGATCTAGACTCAGACTCCGACTCTGACTCTGACTCGGACTCGGATTCAAACTCGGACTCGGCGCCTTGCATGTCTCCTTCGCATGTACTGAGTTTGTAGACTCGACCCTCGCTGTCGGTCCAGTTGATCGTCTTTCTCCAAGCCCTCTTTCCGGTGCCAGTGCCGACTTTAGAGATCAACTTGGTCGGATCGAACTTGCTGCTGTGGAGGATCAGGTTGACTAATTCCTCCTTAGGAGTCGGGACGATCTTACTTTCCCCAAACAGGAGCCCTAGTATGGGCTTGGTATGGTTCGAATCCTCCTTTGATTCGGCCTGAATGAGAGCATAGATATCGAGTGGATGTCGGTGAATCGTGGTGGCTCGGTTTGGACGTGAGAGTCGGTCGGTCTAGTGTCGGGCGTGGTCACGGTGAAGGGTGTCGGGTATACGGGGGCCGGTTTCCTTCGGGTTTTGTAATATCGGTTTTCTCGATGCTATGTTTTATTTGTGTAGAGTAGAGGTATGTTAATGAATGCCGATATGTAAAAGATGTTTGAATGTATGGGAATAATTGATGTCAAAAGTGTGTGTCAATATTTCTGAATCTGTAATTTTGAGTTGTGCAATGGGCTATTGTGGACATGACATAGGTCCACCCCGACGCGGCCACGCGCGGGTTTGGGTAGGCGAATGATTCTCCATATGAGAAGGATCGAATTGAAATTTAGGTCTATGTGGAGTCGCCACCGAATTTTATGGTTATTCGGAACCGTTCGAGCCCACTCTATGTCGTAGTGGACCGTATACAAAATACGGCCCATTTCCGAAGTCAGAGTTTATTGGGCTCGTCCCTTTGCATATCGATATAGATGCCGACTTGAGCGGTTAATCGTATATTGAATGACTCTCGTGCGCCAACGGTTTCGGGCATCCGGAAACCGAGGTTCTGAGTAAGGAGTGAGGGTACGTGTTGGGAAGCCCACAAAGGACACCCAACCCCGCCCGCACTTTAGCGGCCTCTACTAAGAACTCGAATGACTTTCTAATACGCGTGCTAGTAAAACGGGAAAATGATAAGCAAAGATTTATTTTCCCTAAACATGTGAATGGAATTGAAACGGGTTTCTAAGTCAATTTAATGCAACTAAAATTAACGTCAAAGTTGTATTTTAGCATGCGGGTTCATTTAGTATAATAAACGAATAATAATTAAATTGACAAAAGAAACAAAAAAACGCGTTAGTAAACGATGTAAAGAAACGAATAATAACGGTTTGCAACTTATTGAATTGAATTGAACAGATGCAAATATGAGGATGCATGATTTGGAAAAATAGTATACACGTGATTAATATTGCACATGTTGACCTAAGTCGTAAAATACTATCGAGTTTGAAAAATAGAATAATGTACGACTCGTGCTTGAGTTGTTATGGGGTCACTCGATCGAGTGGTCAATAGACTCGATCGAGTAGACCTTTAAAAAAGATTTCTGTTTTGCGTTTATGACCGTACTCGGCCGAGTTATTGACCAACTCGGTCGAGTACATGGCCACTCGACCGAGTCACTGTGAGACTCAATCGAGTGGTGGTCATAATTAGCTTTCTGACTCGATTTTAGGGTGTCACTCGATCGAGTGACTAAGGCACTCGGTCGAGTGGCACCTGTGCGAACTTTGCTCGTTTGCAATTTAATTATTGATTTTGAAATTGCTTTTGATTTTTGATAATTTGACGGTTTTACCGAATCGGACATAAATATTGCATAATTTATGTTCGACTTGGTTTTTTATAAATCGCGAATTTTGTAGAACCGAATATAAATATTGTTGAATTTATACCCGATTCTAAATTTGGAGTACTCGCTGTATCTCATATTCGATTATTTGAATCGATATGGAATATTAGAGTGAAATAGAAAAAATAAATAAATTGATTTTAGTCGTTTTAAATTAATTATCGTGATATGAGTAAATCACGTTAATTAATTCATATGACTTGATTGTTAGATTCGATATCCAATTATGGAATTGGCATCGAATCCAAAATCGATGCTTTACTTGAATAGATAAATAAAAAAACTTGATTCCCTCAACTTCTCCGACATCGAGATAAATCCCTAGGTATTGTGATGTCGGATCCGTGTCAACGGGTTTCGACCCTTGTTAAAATTGATGTTTAAAAAAATTGATGGATGCAAAATTGATGATGATAATGACGAGAAATAATGACGAACTCTTGTTTAAGTTGACTCATCTCAATAATCAAATAATCGGGGTACCGGGATAAGCGACCGTCAACGCTGTGTGCAGTACACTTGTATGTTCGTGTTTTCTTATCCCGATATCCCTCTTATTCGACACAAATCGATAAGTATTTTACTGTTTTGATGCTAACAATATTATCGATGTTATGATGCAATAATGATAACGAGGTAAATAATAATAATAATAGTAATAATATTAATAATAATAATAACGTAATAATAATAATAATAATAATAATAATAATAATAATAATAATAATAATAATAATAATAATAATAATAATAATAATAATAATAATAATAATAATAATAATAATAATAATAATAAAACAAAAAAAAGGAATAAAAAAAGGAGATGGATGATGAGAAGAAAAGGGAAAGGAGAACGAGGTTTGTCACCCTCAACCTACATGTTCTTGTCTCGGTGCGGACTCGTAACCGTGGCTTTAACACAAGAGTCTTCGAGGTGTATGGAGGCTAAGTTGTGGTGGCTCGGGTTTGATTCCTAAAACTAGGTTTAGGGTTTTTGCTAGTGTAAACTAGGTTTAGGGTTTTTACTAGTGTAGAATTGCTAGGGTTTTGAAGTGTGTATAGATGATTGTCCTAGAGTGTACTAGGGTTTTTGCGTAGATGTGTAAGATGATTGTCCTAGAGTGTACTAGGGTTTTTAGGGTTGTGAGAAGTTGTGTAATTGTGTTGCATGGGGTTGCTTATATAGGCAAAGCTAGGGCACCTTGGTGTCTAGGGTTTTGTGCCTTGACGGACTTGATTTGATGGCCCGTTTGGAGGCGGACCGTGGGTGAGCTACTCGGAAACGGCTTTGACCGGGTTTTAATCCGGTCGCTAAAAGTCGGTTTTATTTCCGGTGTCTGTTTTGACCCAAATTAGTCTTGTTTGACTCGGAATGATCCACTGGGCCTGGATTTGAGGTCTGTTTGGTGAGATTTGTACTCCGTAAGTGTGTTAGCCAACGATTAATGGATTTGAGCCCGTATCCAAGCGCGTAGAAACACGTTAGCGTCCGATCATCATCGGGTGATTTTTTGGAAACTGCCATAGACACCTGGCAGTCAAAATGCGGGTGTCTACAGCTATTTATAGGGAAGTTCCCGACCTTGGCTAGGAGAGATGCTTTGGATTAGAACTACCGCTTAGGATAGGAAATACAGGAAGTCGAAAGGCGTGAGGATTCCGTTTGCTTGCCGAGGAAGCAAGGGAAACCGGCTGATATGTGCTGCCCGGCCGAGTATTTGCACTCGGTCGGGTGTTTGATTCGGTTTTTGGATAGAATTCATACTTGAGATCGAGTTCTATCCTTAAGCGGATTTGTTTAATATTTTGTGTAGCTGATTTTTTTGTAGTATTGGAGTCCGAACCAGCCGTGTGAGGTGTCACGGCTGACTCACATGTCTCGGGAAAATCTTCGACCGGGTTTTAACTCGGTCGCTAAAAGACGGTTTTACCCCTGGTGTCGGAATCGACCTAAATTATTCTTATTTGACTCGAAACGACCCACTGGGCCTGGTTTTGAGGTTGGTTTTGTGAGATATGTACTCCTTAAAAAGCCCAAGCCAAATACCAATGATTTTGAGCCCGTTTCTGAGTAATTTAAAGCACGTTTGCGTCCGATCATCATCGGGTGTTTGTCGGAAACTGCTATAGACACCTGGCAGTCAAAATGGGGGTGTCTACACCCATCTGAGGACATAATTGTAAATAATTCTATATCAGCTGTACATAACCCATCTGAGGCCATCATTCTACATATTTCTATATCAGCTGTACATAACCCATCTAAGGACATCATTGTACATAATTCTATATCAGCCACCTGACCAATGTACAATGAATAAGGAAAAGGATTTAGGGTTGAATTAGGCGGAGCCGCGTAGCGGGTACGCCTAATCCAACCCTAAAACCTTTTCCGTCCCGTCTTATACAGTACCCTACTCTTAAGGTTCAGTACCCCATCTTTGAATCACATCCACGACAGAGTTCACCAATACCCTCTTAGGGTTCAGTTTCTTGCGAGATTAGTGACTTTGAATAAGGAAAAGGGTTTAGGGTTAGATTAGGCGGAGCCGCGAAGCGGGTACGCCTAATCCAACCCTAAACCCTTTTCCGTCCAGTCTTATGCTATTCCCCATCTTTGAATCACATCCACGCCAGGGTTCACTAATACCCTGTTAGGGTTCAGTTTCTTGCGGGATTAGTGACCTTGAATAAGAAAAAGGGTTTAGGGTTGGATTAGGCAGAGCCGCGAAGTGGGTACGCCTAATCCAACCCTAAACCCTTTTCCGTTCCGTCTTATGTAGTACCCTACTCTTAGGGCTCAGTACCCCATCTTTGAATCACATCCACGACAGAGTTCACCAATACCCTCTTAGGGTTCAGTTTCTTGCGGGTTTAATGACCTTTAATAAGGAAAAGGGTTTAGGGTTGTATTAGGCAAAGCCGCGAAGCGAGTACGCCTAATCCAACCCTAAACCCTTTTCCGTCCCGTCTTGTGCTATTCCCCATCTTCGAATCACATCCACGACAGGGTTCACCAATACCCTCTTAGGGTTCAGTTCTTGCGGGATTAGTGACCTTGAATAAGGAAAGGGGTTTAGGGTTGGATTAGGCGGAGCCGCAAAGCGGGTACGCCTAATCCAACCCTAAACCCTTTTCCGTCCCGTCTTATGCAATACCCTACTCTTAAGGTTCAGTACCCCATCTTTAAATCACATCCACGATAGGGTTCACCAATACCCTCTTAGGGTTCAGTTTCTTGCGGGATTAGTGACCTTAAATAAGGAAAAGGGTTTAGGGTTGGATTAGGCGGAGACGCGAAGTGGGTCCGCCTAATCCAACCCTAAACCCTTTTCCGTCCCGTCTTATGCAATACCCTACTCTTAAGGTTCAGTACCCCATCTTTGATTCACATCCACGACAGGGTTCACCAATACCCTCTTAGGGTTCAGTTCCATGCGGGATTAGTGACCTTGAATAAGGAAAAGGGTTTAGGGTTAGATTAGGCGGAGCCGCAAAGCGGATACGCCTAATCCAACCCTAAACCCTTTTCCGTCCCGCCTTATGCAATACCCTATTCTTAAGGTTCAGGTACCTTATATTTGAATCACACCCACGACAGGGTTCACCAATACCCTCTTAGGGTTCAGTTTCTTGCGAGATTAGTGACTTTGAATAAGGAAAAGGGTTTAGGGTTAAATTAGGCGGAGCCGCGAAGCGGGTACGCCTAATCCAACCCTAAACCCTTTTCAGTCCCGTCTTATGCTATTCCCCATCTTTGAATCAAATCCACGCCAAGGTTCACCAATACCCTCTTAGGGTTCAGTTTCTTGCGGGATTAGTGACCTTGAATAAGGAAAAGGGTTTAGGGTTGGATTAGGCAGAGCCGCGAAGCGGGTACGCCTAATCCAACCCTAAACCCTTTTTCGTTCCGTCTTATGTAGTACCCTACTCTTAGGGTTCAGTACCCCATCTTTGAATCACATCCACGACAGAGTTCACCAATACCCTCTTAGGGTTCAGTTTCTTGCGGGTTTAGTGACCTTTAACAAGGAAAAGGGTTTAGGGTTGTATTAGGCAGAGTCGCGAAGCGAGTACGCCTAATCCAACCCTAAACCCTTTTCCGTCCCGTCTTATGCTATTCCCCATCTTCGAATCACATCCACGACAGGGTTCACCAATACCCTCTTAGGGTTCAGTTTCATGCGGGATTAGTGACCTTGAATAAAGAAAAGGGTTTAGGATTGGATTAGGCGGAGCCGCGAAGCGGTTTCGCCTAATCCAACCCTAAACCCTTTTCCGTCCCGTCTTATGCAATACCCTACTCTTAAGGTTCAGTACCCCATCTTTAAATCACATCCACGACAGGGTTCACCAATACCCTCTTAGGGTTCAGTTTCTTGCGGGATTAGTGACCTTGAATAAGGAAAAGGGTTTAGGGTTGGATTAGGCGGAGCCGCGATGCGGGTCCGCTTAATCCAACCCTAAACCCTTTTCCGTCCCGTCTTATGCAATACCCTACTCTTAAGGTTCAGTACCCCATCTTTGATTCACATCCACGACAGGGTTCACCAATACCCTCTTAGGGTTCAGTTTCTTGCGGGTTTAGTGACCTTGAATAAGGAAAAGGGTTTAGGGTTGGATTAGGCGAATCCAACCCTAATCCCTTTTTCGTTCCGTCTTATGTAGTACCCTACTCTTAAGGTTCAGTACCCCATCTTTGAATCACATCCACGACAGGGTTCACCAATACCCTCTTAGGGTTCAGTTTCTTGCGGATTTAGTGACCTTGAATAAGTACGCGGCTCTTCCTAATCCAACCCTAAACCCTTTTCCGTCCCGTCTTATGCTATTCCCCATCTTTGAATCACATCCACGACAGGGTTCACCAATACCCTCTTAGGGTTCAGTTTCTTGCGGGTTTAGTGACCTTGTTGGATTATATGGAGTAATTTAGTACTGTATTCATTTTCTATGGTTCAGTTACTTTTGTTTGTTCAAAAGGGTGTAATAATATACGAGTATATTGTACATAACCCATCTTAGGACATCATTGTACATAATTCTATATCAGTTGTACATAACTTATCTTAGGACATTATTGTACATAATTCTATATCAGCTGTACATAACCAAACTTAGGACATCATTGAACATAATTCTATATCAGCTGTACATAACCCATCTAAAGTACTAATCTGTACATTTTATGTTTTTGACTATTTACAGAAGAACGTCATAGTTTAATTTTGTTGTACGTTTAACAATTTACAAAGTACAATATATAGGTCATTATGTAATGTACATATGTACATATCAGCTGTACATAACCCACCTGAGAAAGATTATAAAAGCATTGATGTTTATATAAATTCTTGCCATGGAGTAATGTGTACATAACTGACTGTTTACATACACACAGCTAAAATAGAATCTTATATTTTCTGTTAACGGTAAAATCCCTAACAAAGTTCTTATCCCACCGCATAAGATCTATGCATGTTTTACGACGAAATTCATTGATGTCATTAAAATAATCTTTGTCTGTCCATTTCTCCTTGTCGTGTAATGCATTTATCCACTTCAAGACAAAAACACCACAATCAAATCTATAATTCGTGATTTGTATTTCAAGTCCAGCTCAGCAGGCAACAGAACTCTGCCTTTGATCGGGATAATTTAAACTTCAAATCATATTTATGTTGTACAGTACTGTATTATTCGTGACATTTCTGAAGTCTTCAATAATCCTTTTTGCCTACAGGTCATGTCATTTATTTGGACATTTATGTCGGCCAAGTCTGTACAAACCAACTTGAGGTGCTTTGGGAGTAACTTAGACTCAAAAGTCATGATTCGTAGTATGAAGGTAGTTGGGGGCCAAGTAAGCCTTCTGTGCGGGTCATTTAGTTAGCTCATAAGTAAGTCGGGTAACATCCGGCCGAGTCAAAAAGTGGGCTTATTTAGTAGCTAAAACGGGAAAGGTTGTGCTACTATACTTTATTCAAATGATCTTTTTGGACGTTGAATTTATGACTTGGTGTAAGAGAAAAATGATCTAAAACTTTCGTCTTGTACTTTAATCATACATTCTTAATTAAGAATGATAGAACGACTTATGCAGGTGAAGTGGTGGCGGAGGTGGTGTTGCTTGCTAGTAGAGAAGCTGCTAGCCGTGGGATCCGATGTGTTATTGTTGAAAGTGAGTTTAAAGGGGTCGTGGAGGATTTGGATAGGTGCAAAAAGGGACAAAACGACATCTACGCCATCTACGATGACGTACATCACGCTTTGGAGATGAAATTTGATCGCTTGGTCTGGTTCTATGTTTATAGTTGCTCTTCGATCGCTTGGTCTGGTCCTATGTTAACAACAGATGTTAACTTATGTACATCAAAACAGTCACTACTTTAAATATGTAAAAAATTGACAAATACAACAGATATTATGTTATGTACATCAAAACAGACCCTGTTTAAACAATGTTAAAATATTAATATGTACATCAAATGTTACTTGCACATATTCCAAGGTTCATTGTACATATTTCTAAATTACTTGCACATAACCCTTTCTCGGCATCTAAAACAAAGACGAAAGATTACAAGTACAACTGAACCACTATAATATGTCTGTAATGGTATCACATAACTCTTCCCAAATGTTCCAGAAAGTTTAGCTTCCTCATTTATCCTCTTTGTCATTGTCTCTTGTGTCCAATACGACATAGTTGGGAACGCACGAAGGAGATCACTGTTTCTATACTTCATCCTTTGAAGATAGATGAAAACAAAAATAATTATACCCTCATGGCTGTTTTAATCTGCCGTTTTAGCAAGAAACTCTCTTTCACTTTCTTCAATTTCAGCCCTTTTCTTATCGACAACAACTATTGACTCTATGTTTCATCCTTAGATAAAAACAAAAATCATTATAGGTCCGTCAAAATATTTGTTTATTTCAGTTGAATTCCCTCGATAAAGGAAGTATCCTGGGAACTCAACCCGGGAATATTCAACACGTTATACCCTCACGGCTTTGTACCATTCAAGGGACTATAACGGTATCACATACCCCTGTGTTGGTAACAGATCAACACAAAACTTGAACTTGCACCAATTCATCTGAGACACTAAAGACGAATCAACTAAACATTTTTTTTGAATAGTGCAAGATGAAATAACTCCATGAACATCTTTATTTCTCATTCAATTAAATAATAAATACTTTTTAACGTATAGACGGAAGGATTATGGATGTGGGTGTAGGTGTTTGCGTGTGTGTAGATGTGTTTTTATACTGTCAATTTGAAAACTGTCATTAATTTGAAATGGTCCACGCGTTATACTGTCATTCATTTTTACTGGGGAAGGTATTTTCTGGGGAAGATATTTTTTGGGGAAGGTATGTCATTAAATGCTCCACGCGTTAAAAGAATCATTTCCCATGTACATTGTATATTGTATCTTCACTGTACATTATTACAGTGTTTGAATCATTTTGAATCAATTGTATATACCAACTTATGTTCAGTACAAAGTAACTTATGTATACCAAAACAAACAGTGCTTTGACAATGTACAAATTGTGAACGTGTACAACAGATATCAACTTATCTACATAAAAAAAAGGAACTGTTTTAACTATGTAAAAATATCGATATGTACAACATATGTTAACTTATGTACATCAAAACAGGCACTACTTTAAATATGTAAAAATATAGACATGTACAACAGATATCAAGTTATGTACATCAAAACAGACAGTGCTTTGACAATGTACAAATTGTGAACATGTACAACAGATATCAACTTATGTACATCAAAACAGACGGTGCTTTGACAATGTACAAATTGGGAACATGTGCAACAGACATCAACTTATGTACATCAATTCAGACTTGGTAAGCTGGTATCCACTTCTCTCGCATCTCAAATATCTCCCGAAGCCACTCATTATCCTCAAGATTGTACTTAGTAATAAGATCCTACCACATCTGTTCAAACTGAGTCGGGTTCACATCCTCACCTCAAACAGCAACATTTAGATCCTTAAGAAAATCTGTTTCAGTGCATATTATCGAACCCACTTTATCTGCTACTTTCTTCATTATGTGCCACATGCACAATCTGTGAAATGTGTTGCTTCCAAAAATCTCCTTCGCCTCAGCTTTGATCCTGTAGACACCCACATTTTGACTGCCAGGTGTCTATAGCAGTTTCCGACAAACACCCGATGATGATCGGACGCAAACATGCTTTAAATATTCGGAAACGGGCTCAAAATCATTGGCATTTGGCCTGGGCTTTTTACGGAGTACATATCTCACAAAACCAACCTTAAAATCAGGCCCAGTGGGTCGTTTCGAGTCAAATAAGACTAATTTGGGTCGATTCCGACACCAGGGGTAAAACCATCTTTTAGCGACCGAGTCAAAACCCGGTCAAAGATTTTCCCGAGACAAATGAGTCAGCCATGACATCTCACACGGCTGATTCGGACTCCAATACTACAAAAAATCAGCTACACAAAATATTAAACAAATCCGTTTAAGGATAGAATTCGATCTCAAGTAGGAATTCTATCCGAAAACCGAATCAAACACCCGATCGAGTGCAAATACTCGGCCGAGCTGCACATACCAGCCGGTTTCCTTTGCTTCCTCGACAAGCAAGCGGAATCCTCATGCCATTCGACTTCCTGTATTTCCTATCCTAAGCGGTAGTTCAAACTCTCCTAGCCAAGGTCGGGAACTCCCTGTAAATAGCCCCTTGCATACAACAACAACAACAACAACAACAACGACGACAAATAATTCCCATACACTCATAAGCATAAAAACTTAGCATCGAGAAACCGATATTACAAACCCGAAGGAAACCGGCCCCTCGATACCCGACACCCTTCACACGTCCCACCAAACCGAGCCACTACAACTCACCGACATACACTCGACGCTCTTGTGCCCAAGCCACGTCCCGACGAGCCCCGATCCGAGTAAACAGAAGCATGTAGGTTGAGGGTGTACCAAACCCGATTTCTCCTTCTTCTTCTCTTCTCCTTCTCGTCGTTCTTTAATGGGTCATCGGTCCTTTTTATTACGGGTCTTTCGTCGTTTTTTTATTTCTCTAATATCGATATTATTAAAAACTATTTTCATATATCGAACATTCTTAAAAATATGATATCAACTCCATAAGTTGAATATCGTGTCAAAAAGAATTACATTAAATCTGGTCGAAGCTAAGAAAATCGTTACATCTTTTTTTACAAAATACAACGATTTCAAACGCGGAGAGAGTTAACATTTTTTTTTCGTCCAAACTCTTTTTTTCAAACAATTTTACAAAACTTTTTTTTAACTCATTCCGAATATTCGATATCGATTTCATAATCGAATATCGGATATGACGAATATCGAAAACATAAATCGAGTATAAATTAATTCATATTTGTACGCGATTTATCAAAATTAACAATTTTTGAACAACGAGCGAAATCGGGACAGACTCGCACGCGAGTCGCGCCCCACCCAGGCGACTCGCGCACGGGCCTGAAACCCGCGCTCCTTTTTTTTTAGCTTCTTCGTTCGTTTTTTATTATTTATTCTACGAAACGATTTCTAAAATTTATATCTTTTCTAAAACTATTCCGAGTATTTGATATTGATTTCGTAGTCAATTATCGAATATAACGAATATCGAAAATATTAGATCGAGTGCAAATTATGCGATATTTGTACGCGATTTAATAAAAGTATCGAATTTTCAAAAAACTGATTTCAAAAACAGGCCGTCACGCGACCCGCCGGCATCCCGGGCGAGCATCGCGGCCGGCTGTCACACGACACACCCTTTCTTTTTTATTTATTTTTCGAACTTCGTTTTTTATACAAAAGCGCGTCTTTTAGCAATATTTTCAGATTTCGATCTCGTATATTTATTATTTTTGCTATATTTTTATTCACAATTCGATACTAACTCGTTTGTTCATCCTTTGTAGCAAATTCATATTTTTTTCATTTGTTTTATTATACTAAAGCGAATCTCACATGCTAAATTCAACTTTGACGTTAAATTTTTCATGCATTAAACCGACTTAGCAACCCATTCAATTCCTCGCATGTTTAGGAAAACAATGTTTGCATATCATTTATCGTATTACTAACACGCGTATTAAAAAATCATTCGATATCTTAGTAGAGGCCGCTAATGTGCGGGCGGGGTTGGGTGTTCTTAGTGAACTTCCCAACACGTACCCTCACCCCTTACTCAGAACCGTGGTTTCCGGATGTCCGAATCCATTGGCAACGAGAGTCATTCAATACACGATTAACCGATCAAGTCGGCATGGGTATTGAAATGCAAAGGGACGAGCCCAATAAACTCTGACATCGGAAATGGGCCATATTTTGTATACGGCCCACTACGACATAGAGTGGGCTCGAACGGTTCCGAATAACCATAAAATTCGGTGGCGACTCCAACTTCGATTTAAATTTCAATTTGATCATCTCATATGGAGATTCATTCGCCTCCCCAAACCCGCGCGTGGCCGCGTCGGGGTGGACCTATGTCATGTCCACAATTTGGCGACTCCTGTGGGGATTAACTGATGTGTGACTTACCATCGGCATCCTCAGGGTGAGACTCGAATATAAATCGTTTGACTAGTACAATACGCGTTTTAGTTTTACGGTTCATGCATAACCCCATATTTTCCCGGGCCGGTACTGGTGACCGACGTCTCACTATACTATCGATGTAGTCCAAATTGGATATGTCGAAGGTGTCCATTAACTGATTCGTATGGGTTTTACGGCATGTTCTAAGCTCAACTCGACTTAGGAAGTCCGCCCCGATTCTCGATAGGCTGTGTACACTGGTATAGACCCTTACGGACTGACCGAGACTTAGAATTAGAGCATACATGGCGTCGTTATACTGTTTCCATGACTACGTGCTACCTGATTTACAAGTCGTCTTTCAAAAACCCTCTTTTTCAAAATAACATCCTTTTCAAAATATCCAATTTTCAAAACCCGGGACATATACCGAATTTAGGATCCACGATTTTACTCAAAATAGCCTATTTTTAGCCGGTATTATGCCCATTTCAAAAGTCGAAAATATTTTCGAACATTCAAACCCGTAACCCGGTCCACCTTTTCCGTTTTTCTTTCGAAAAAGAGCCGGTTCTCCGAATTTTTCTTCGGGCTTTCAAAACTTCAATTTCAAAACCTTCCTCTTCTTAGGACTTCCCGTATTTAGCAGTGTCGGGTCATGTCGTAAGTCGTCGAGTCTTCTAGCGTCGAAACTCCGTCGATCTTATATCACTGATTTCCTCCTGATGGTAGGGATTTGTCGCGGAACCCCAACCGATCAATAAATAAACCAGCTATTCCTACGGTAGATAGGGCAAGTCGGGTCGAATCCACGGGGACGGTAATGTATAACCTAGACTAGGTCGGCCCAAATACTAGACTAAGTCAACGAACTGAGCTAAACTAGAAATGATAAGGAGGGAAGAAAACTAGACAATGACTAAGGAACACAAATAAGGAAACGGGCTAGAGTTAGGTCGGGGTCAAAGGGGTAACGGAATGGTCGAGGAAGAACTAGAGCGAAGGAGGTAGTAGGGTGATCTAGGTTGGTCCGGGCTCTCGCAACTTAGACCCAGCTAGAGGTTCCACCTAGAACCCATCTCGGCGACACACATGACAAACGGGGTTCTAGCGCGCTATGGTGGCCTAGGTCGCGTCCGGGCTCTCGCTACTTAGACCGACCTATGGGTCATCCTCACCGGTCTCTCGAAACTTAGTGAGGGAACCGAACCCACAAACAAACTATCACCCACAAGAGAAAGGCAAGAAAAACAAGCATTCTCAACTACTTAGTCATTCAAGCATTTCAACAAACATGTGATGTGCACCAAACCAAGAGGAAACCCATATCTTCCACCAACATCTCCAACAATCCCTTAATCATCCAATTAACACCCAAATCGCCCTACTAACCCTAGCAAGAACACTACTCTAACATAATCCAACTACAACTAACACTAACATGGAGAATCATCATAAGAAACAAAACAAACATAAACAAACTAGTGAAAACAATGAACTAAGAACAATATAATGAACAAAGATGCAAACTTGGATGAACAAACAAGATTAAGAGTAAAAAGGAAGAAAGGATTATACCAAACTAGTGAAGAATGAAAAGGAGAACACTTGCATAGAAGATAACCCAAATTCATCCACCAAAGGTTGTCAATCTTGGATGGATTCTTCAAGAGATCCAATAATACAAGAGTAAACTAAGATTAAAGACTAATTAAGGACTAATCTACTCTAATCTAATCTAATCTAACCTAAAGTAGTCTAGGGTTTTATGTCTAATGAAATGCATAACATCACCTAAGATTGATAGTGTCTTAATACAAGAGGGGGGTATATATAGGGTTACAAGTGGAAAGGAGAAGAAAGGAAACAATGCGGGGCTGAACTGGGCTCATCCCGGTTGGGATGAGTTGGTCCCGATCAGGATGAGGTGGTCCGATCGGGATGAACTCATCCCGGTCGTGATGGACCCAAGACAGCAGCAGTTCAATTCGTGCACTTCAACCGGGACGGGTTGAGGCCATCCCGAACGGGATGAGCCTTGTAGGCCTCCTTTAAGCTCCTTTTGGTCCCTCCTTGCTTCTCATGGGTTTCTCGTCGATTCTCGGGACTCAGGATCAGGTCTCGGAGGCTCGGGATTGGGTTCCAAGGTCTCGGGGTCGATTCCAAGGCATCGAGTCATCGTTCCTTAGTTTCGTTGTTTCCAAAATGTGTATGTATTGAGTCGGAATTGCTCCTACTCTTCCAAATCGGTCTCGGGAACCTGAAACGAACTAAAGGAAGCATAAGAAACCCATAAACCGCTCCCAAGGAGCGATTCCACAAGGTAAATGGGACCAAAACACAGTAAAATAGACACTACAAATTACACTTATCAACTCCCCCAAACTTAACCCTTACTCGCCCTCGAGTAAGCACATACTAACTACTATACTAGCCGAATGGGTATTAGCGCACCCTACGCCCCTTCAACTCACGCGAGTACACTTAGAGGAGAAGTGCACCCCGCAAGGCAAGTCGGGTCTTGCGACAAAACTGGGGATGCAACCGGACACAAGACACAAGAACAAACAAGCACATAAACAAACAAACAAACAAACACAAGGTTGCACCCAAAGAAAAACAAATACCGCTTCCCTCTAAAAGCGGTGAAAGAAGCACCGGTTTAGGACTCGAGGCAAGTGACAACGTTCCCAAGCTAGCAATACAAACCAAGTTGAACTAAACCCTAATAGTATGACGATAAAGCAACAAAAACGTTGGTAACTTACCTAGGTCCTCCTAACTTTCTAAAGACGTACTACGGGACGATCGGCGGAGTGGAAAAGTGAAGAACCACGGTGTTAGTTGACACTGTAGGTAAGTGAGACCCCGCCCCCTTCAGCGTGAGCCAAGAGGGTCGTCCCATGTCTAAAACCGCCTAACTAGTCCAAGTAAAAAGATGGAAATATGCAAAATGAGGGAAGACCGACTTACGCCGCTATCATCCTTCCTAGGGACTCAGTCCTTTGGTAGGCTCTTCACGGAAAAAGTCGGAAAAAGGCTTATTTTGAGAGGTAGGGGTTATTTTTGTGAATCGGGTTTTCTTTTGGCATTTTTGCTTTGTTTTGCCATGCCATTCTTTTTCTTCTTTTCTATTTTCTTTTTGGCTTTTGTGCCTTTTCTTTTTCTTCATTCTTTTCTTTCTTTCATTTTCTTTCATTTTCTTTTCTTTGCCCTTTTGGCTTGATTTGGCTTTTTGGCATTTCTTTGTATGACAAGAAAGGGAGAATTCAACAAATTGCAACTTATTGTGTGGATATGTGTGGGAGGTAGGTAAATGGGTAAGTCGGGGGTCGCGATCCCTCTTCAAACCCACAAAAAAAAGGGGGAAACTTGGACTAGTCGAGCAATCCTAAACACGGTCACCTAAGGGACGAGACTCGGTAACCAAGGCCTTTTCACACCGTGGGTGGTCATAATGGTCAAAATGCAAATCCCGTAGTAAATCCCTAGTAAGCTTGGTGGACTCAAGGTAAGGACCAACGAAATCATTGATTTAGGGTCATTCTACTAGACTAAAGTCCAAGACTCGATTTATACAACTAGGAAGGGAAAGTAAACACTCGCACACTAGCCTCTAAACCGGGTTTTCGAAAACTGTTTACACACGCGACACACAACAAAACACAAAACAAAGACACAACGAAAATGAAAGAAAAAGAGACAAAACAAAACAAAACAAAACAAGGAGAAACAACACATAAACAAAACAAACACCACCCCGATCTTCAAACAAGTCTCCAAATCCACCATAATCTTTACAAAGCTCCTCCCGAGCACACATCATCACAAATCTCCTCCAAACTCACAAGAAGCAAAGAGGGAAAAAGGGATGAAGAGATGTTACCGGAAGTCTTGAAAGCTCACCAAAGCTAACGGCGATTAGGCAACCTATAAGGAAAAAAGGGGGGCAAAACACGCACAACAAAACAAAAATACGACATAACGACACAAAAAGGAAAAGACCGCAAAAGAAATTCTTTTTGATTTTTGTGAAATTTTTCAAATTTTTAGGGTTTTTTTTTCGAAAAACTACAAAAATAAAGCTAACTACCCTAGAATATTGCTCCCCCACACTTAAACCGAGACATGTCCCCATGCTCGATCGTAGTGTGCGGAGAGACAAAAGAAAAAGAAAAGAAACTACGAAAATAAAGCTAAAAATCAAAAATAAAGTGAAGAAAAGGGTAGAAGGTGTCCGGCCGGGGTGTAGTCAAGTCACCATGGGCCGAGACAAGAAAAGATATGGATGGGGGAAGAAATAAAAAGAAGGAAGTAAAAGGAAATGGGAGGGGAGGGCTAGGTGTGATCAAGTCACCTAGCCCGGATTCCGCCTAAATCCGACTAAATCCAACAAAAATGGTGAAAAACTTGTAAAATTTTGGATTTTGAAATGACTCTCGATGTAGTCACGTCATCGAAAGTCGGGAGCAACCATATACCAAGGCCTCGAAGGCCACCATGACACAAATATAAGGGGAAGGGGAGTAAACAAAGGAAAACAAGCAATAAAAGACGGAAAAGAAAGGATAGTTGCCGTACCAATAGCATAGCAACTCACTCGCTCCATCGTCTCCAATGATCAATAAAGGCACTTTGCTTGTCTTCATCATTGCTATCCCGCTTCGAACTTGATAAGACACATGGTAGAGGTAGTAATGGTGTGAGGGGGGTAGGATTTGATGGGAAAGTCGGTGTAAAGTGAAGAGAAGGTGAGGTGAGGATATGTAAATGAGGTGTACGGGTCATATGATATGAGCAAGGAAAGTTAGGGAGGTTGGGAGGGGGTATAAAGTGGTAGGGTGGGCTCACATGATGAATAAGAGGCCAAAAGAGGAGAAGGGGACCATCCCGGTAGGGATGGATGGTCCCGGTCGGGATGACACATCCGTCCCGGTCGGGAAGCCCTCGTCCCGGTCGGGATGACACTCCAGAATGTCCAATTTTCAGCACACTCATCCCGATCGGGATGACATCCTTCCCGGTCGGGATGAGTCTTCTAGGCCTTCATTTCCTTGCTAGCTTCACCCACATGTCCACCAATACATCGAGACATAGAATCTCGTCCCCAAAAGCTTTTCAAAAGCTTCAAAAACCAACTCCCATGCCCAAATCCAAGCTTCTATCATCAACTACTCTCTCAAGACTTCATCTTCACTTCATATCTAGCAAACAAGCTCAAACACACATCAAAATCCCTCCCTCACATCGCTAATCAAAATACCAAATCAATTACAAGAGCTCCACAAAGGCTAACAAATACTAGAAACCAAACTATCCAAACATAAACACAAATACAAGCACAAAAGAAAGGGAAAAGATATTTACACTAAAATACTCTCTCCAACTACACCTCCATAGCCGTCAAGAGCTCGAAGGAGTAAGTCAAATGCCCTAGCAACATCTTCGTTTAACCTCACATGGCCGAGCCTAGCCACTCCCAAGAGCTTCCAAGTCGGAGGGAAGAAGCGATCATCTTCATTATGCTCGGGGTTCTGGTGATCTTCCGGGTCTTCAGAACCATGATAGCAACGACTCTTTCGACCATCCGGTAGGTATAGTGGTCTAGAGTCATGCTCGGTGTTGTAATGTGGGAGATCACACCCTAGGGGTGTCGCTTCTTCTACGGGGTCGAGAGTGGAACTCTTTTCCACCGCCCGACAAGGATCCTCTTCACCAACCGTCTCACAAGGCAAGGGACTAGACATCGAGTGCGGTAGAGGAGGAGAAGGCATCAAGTTTTCTTCATTGGAGGCTTTAGGCTCCTCCAATTTCCCATACAAGGCGAGTTCTAAGGCATCTACTTCTTTTTCCCAAGTATTGCGCTCCTTTTCACTCACCTTGTCTAGTTGGTCATGAGGGGTCATCTCTTCACTTGGGTTTGGATTGTCAAGATCCGGTTCATCACGAAGAAAATCAAACAAATCCAACTTTATCGCTAATACATTGGCTCCCCAAGAGTTATCTTGATAGTCATGTTCAAATCCCTCCTCATTGTCGACCCTTGAAGCTTCAACTTCCTCTACTCTTCCCCTATCTTCACCGCCCAAGCAACACTCAACAATGGTCTCTTGATCGACCCTCTCTTCTTCATTTGTAGCTTCAAGGTTGGGTTGACTTTCTTGTGGAGGCACCCGACCTTCTTGCCCAAAAGAACCTTCCTCAACATGTAGTGGAGCTCGAGTGGCCAATATCGTGATATGAGCCATGAGTGCATTGATGCGAGCATCTTGCACCTCTATTTGGGCCTTGAACTCCTCCCTAACTCCTTGTATTTGAGTCAACATCAATTGTTGACCCTTTTGCAATAATATCATCATCTCATGTTGGCTCCCTTATGTTTGGACCAACATTTGACATGTCTCAAAGATGGTTAGGATTTTTGGTTGTGGGTTATGTGAGGGTGTTTAGTAGTTGTTAGGATGTGGGAACGATCCTTGACAACTTTCTTGGTAACCATAAGAAGAGGGTTCATAAGATTGTTGATGAGGTTGATATGGTTGGTAAAGTTGTGGGTTTTGGTAATTCGCCCCATAGTTGTCCCGTGATGATTGATGGTAGCTTGGACGCGCCATGTACATAACGTTGCTTTGGTACCTAGGATGAGCTAGAAGCACTTGAGCAAACGTTAGTATCCTAGTGCTTTTGAGGCACTAGGAAGAGAGAGTAACACACAAGAAGAAAAACGGAGATACACAAGGAGAAGAGAACACAAAAATCAAGAACAAAGTCCAAAACTAAGCAAACAAAAATCTAAACTACGCCGTCCTCGGCAACGGCGCCAAATTGATGGGAGAGATTTGTCGCGGAACCCCAACCGATCAATAAATAAACCGGCTATTCCTACGGTAGATAGGGCAAGTCGGGTCGAATCCACGGGGACGGTAATGTATAGCCTAGACTAGGTCGGCCCAAATACTAGACTAAGTCAACGAACTAAGCTAAACTAGAAATGATAAGGAGGGGAGAAAACTAGACTATGACTAAGGAACACAAATAAGGAAATGGGCTAGAGTTAGGTCGGGGTCAAAGGGGTAACGGAATGGTAGAGGAAGAACTAGAGCGAAGGAGGTAGTAGGTTGATCTAGGTTGGTCCGGGCTCTCGCAACTTAGACCCACCTAGAGGTTCCACCTAGAACCCATCTCGGCGACACACATGACAAACGGGGTTCTAGCGCGCTATGGTGGCCTAGGTCGCGTCCGGGCTCTCGCTACTTAGACCGACCTAGGGGTCATCCTCACCAGGCTCTCGCAACTTAGTGAGGGAACCGAACCCACAAACAAACTATCACCCACAAGAGAAAGGCAAGAAAAACAAGGATTCGCAACTACTTAGTCATTCAAGCATTTCAACAAACATGTGATGTGCATCAAACCAAGAGGAAACCCATATCTTCCACCAACATCTCCAACAATCCCTTAATCATCCAATTAACACCAAAATCGCCCTACTAACCCTAGCAAGAACACTACTCTAACATAATCCAACTACAACTAACACTAACAAGGGGAATCATCATAAGAAACAAAACAAACATAAACAAACTAGTGAAAACAATGAACTAAGAACAATATAATGAACAAAGATGCAAACTTGGATGAACAAAAAGATTAAGAGTAAAAAGGAAGAAAGGATTATACCAAACTAGTGAAGAATGAAAAGGAGAACACTTGCATAGAAGATAACCCAAATTCATCCACCAAGGTTGTCAATCTTGGATGGATTCTTCAAGAGATCCAATAATACAAGAGTAAACTAAGATTAAAGACTAATTAAGGACTAATCTACTCTAATCTAATCTAATCTAACCTAAAGTAGTCTAGGGTTTATGTCTAATGAAGTGCATAACATCACCTAAGATTGATAGTGTCTTAATACAAGAGGGGGGTATATATAGGGTTACAAGTGGAAAGGAGAAGAAAGGAAACAATGCGGGGCTGAACTGGGCTCATCCCGGTCGGGATGAGTTGGTCCCGATCGGGATGAGGTGGTCCCGATCGGGATGAACTCATCCCGGTCGGGATGGACCCAAGACAGCAGCAGTTCAATTCGTGCACTTCAACCGGGACGGGTTGAGGCCATCCCGAACGGGATGAGCCTTGTAGGCCTCCTTTAAGCTCCTTTTGGTCCCTCCTTGCTTCTCATGGGTTTATCGTCGATTCTCGGGGCTCGGGATCGGGTCTCGGAGGCTCGGAATTGGGTTCCAAGGTCTCGGGGTCGATTCCAAGGCATCGAGTCATCGTTCCTCTACTCCGTTGGCTCCAAAATGTGTATGTATTGAGTCGGAATTGCTCCAATTCTTCCAAATCGGTCTCGGGAACCTGAAACGAACTAAAGGAAGCATAAGAAACCCATAAACCGCTCCCAAGGAGCGATTCCACAAGGAAAATGGGACTAAAACACAGTAAAATAGACACTACAAACTACACTTATCACCTCCCTTTCCCAGTCCGCCTTATTATACTAAGGCAAGGCCCACCTACGTAGGACATACTCCTACAAGGGTTGGCCCGTCTACACAATCGAGTCTAAAAGTTTGGGGAATGTCTCACATGGACCTCCTTTCGAACAAGGCCCGGCCCACACAGCTGGATCCTAAAGGAGGCCCACCTTTCACAAGTCATCCGTCTAGATGTCTTTTCCGAGTCGTTTCCTTCTTAACTTCCTTTCTTCCTTTGCTCGCTATGTACTTTAGTTCTATGATTTGGGCTAGTCGCTGATTACGCGGTGTTCTTACAGACAGGCCACCTCACACCTGAACTATGACTAAGGACTCTATTGATCAACTGAACGCCTCATTGGCCAAGATCCAAGAACAACTCGACCGAATCAGGGGCGAACAGATCGCCATTGTTACCCGGGTTAGCGCCATAGAGCAGGACAAGCCGAGGGGTGAAGATGAAACTCATGGGCCTTTAGCCGAATTGACTAGCGCAGTCCTCAAGCTACAAGAGCAGGTCCACTTGTCGACCCACAACTCGATTCACACGGAGAATGCTCGGACTTATGCGCCTCTAACCGACGAATTGCCCGCCAACCCGGTTTACATATCCGGGCTTTCAAGGAATTTATGGCCCTTAAGGGGGTTAAGTCAAACATGTTTAAACATTTGTTTGCCTCCTCGCTCGAGAAGCATCCGAAAGCCTGGTACTACAGGCTTGACTCCAAGAAATACAAAACTTGGGACGATGTCGCAACGGAGTTCGCCCGAAACTACGCGGACAATACTGAGATCCAGACGACCATGCGTACTCTGGAGGTCATGGCCCAAGAGCCAAAAGAGGGTTTCACCAAATACCTCCAAAGGTGGAGGGCCGAAAGTGTCAAGCTGGTCGACAAGCCCAGCGAAAAGGTACTAGTGGAGGCCTTTGTGAAAAATATCCTACCATCTTACCGGATCCATCTCCGGTACGCCATCATCCCCAATTTCGCCACCTTAACCGAGATGGGTACAAGAATCGAAGACGATTTAAGGTTAGAGAGCCTTACTAAGGCCTCTACAAAGGGTTATCAAGGAGCCAGTTCGTCTTCTGGCAAGCCCGCAACTACAAGTGCGGCCCGAAGCATCTTCGACGAGGTTAATTTGCTAGACACCTCAACCAAAAAGAATACTCCAGCCCGAGTATTCACTGACATAGGGACTACTTATGCCGACGCCTTACAAAGGCTATCCTCTAAGGGCCTGATCCAGCCAATAGGCCCAATGCCGGAGGTTCCTGTCGAGAAACGGTCCAAAAGCTACAACGCTCATGCCTATTGCCACTATCACCAAGGCAACGGGCATGACACCGAAAAATGCTGGAAGTTAAAGCATCTCATTCAAGATCTGATCGAGAGTGGGAAGATACCGTTACCCAGCGATAAGCCCAGTAACAAAAACAACCCTCTTGCTACTCACGCCATTTTTACTGGAGAAATAGTCGATTGCACTCATCTCATTTTCCCTTTCATTCCCCAAATCAACGGGATATGGAATGACGATGAAGACGATGTTTACTTGGCTAAGGGGGAGACCGTCCCCATCACTGTCGAAGAGATCCGAAAGGCCAAAACCAAGGCCCTGGCCGGCGCCCATGTCATCACGGCCGGACCTTCGGCACCAGGATCCGTCACTGAACCTACCAGGACAGAACCTACGCTCGAAGAACCGGACACTGAATCCAAGTCCGAGTCTGAGTCAGAGTTAGAGTCGGAGTCTGGGGCTAAGTCTAGAGGGTCCAGTACTAGGGTCGAGTCTGTAACCCCCTTTCCTCTGGCCACACCTGTGGGAGTCTCGGAGTCTGTCCCGAGAGCACTCCTCATACCGCCTCTGACCAACGATCAGATGGCTGCTCTCTTTGAGCTATTTTCAAAATTCTCTATCAATAATAACGATAACCGTTCTGCTTACGACTTGTCTTATCTTCAAAACATTTTCAAAAACTTTATTTGCAATAACATTGAGAAACCCGACGAACAGGTACCACTACCTTCGCATCTAGTCGAGCAACTCGAACAAAGGGAATCCCGAGATCCGATCATTGAAGAAACTGACTCCATCAATGTAGGAACCCCTTTAGAGCCTCATATGCTTAAGTTAGGTTTATCCCTAGACCTTGAGGAGAAGCAACAATTCACAGATCTCCTCCATGAATTCAAAGACGTCTTTGCATGGTCCTACAAGGACATGCCGGGAATAGACCGGGAGATAGCCGAACACCGTATACCCATTAAAGACGGGTGTAAGCCGGTAAATTAAAGCAAAAACTTCGAAGAATGAGGCCCGAATGGTCTCTCAAAGTCAAAGAAGAAGTCGACAAGCAATTCAAAGCGGGCTTTATCCAAGTGTCTGAATATCCAGACTGGGTTGCAAACATCGTACCGGTACCCATGAAAGACGGAAAGGTACGAGTTTGTGTAGATTTCCGGGACCTTAATAAGGCCAGCCCGAAAGACGATTTCCGTTGCCATACATCGACATACTGGTGGACAATACGGCCGATCATGCCCTTCTATCATTCATGGACGGGTATGCCGGATACAATCAGATCAAAATGGCGGAAGAAGACATGAGTAAGACCACCTTCACTACACCTTGGGGGACTTACTGTTACACTGTTATGCCATTTGGGCTTATCAATGCGGGTGCCACTTATCAACGGACCGCCATTACCTTATTACATGACATGATGCATAAGCAAGTAGAAGTCTACGTGGACGATATGATCGTTAAGTCCAAAGAACGAAGCGGGCATATTCCGGCCCTTAGAAAGTTCTTCACCCGACTACGCAAGTACAACATGAGACTAAATCCTCAAAAATGCAGTTTCGGGGTAACATCGGGCAAGCTGCTGGGCCATATCGTCAGCCAGCGCGGCATCGAGGTTGACCCAGCCAAAATCAAGGCCATTACCGAGATGTGGCCGCCTAAAACCAAAATGGAGATTAGGGGGTTTCTCGGGAAAGTCCAATATATCAGCAGGTTTATTTCGAAGCTAACCATGGTATGTGAGCCCATTTTCAAAAAACTGAAGATAGGAGAGCGGGTACTGTGGGACGACAAATGTCAAGCAGCTTTCGATAAGATCAAAGAGATTCTGTCATCTCCGCCGGTATTAATGCCTCCTCAACACGGCTTACCTTTGTCGTTATATCTGACAACGACCGAGACAGCCATGGGGGCTATGTTGGCCCAGACGGTCGACTCAGAAGAACGGGCTATTTACTACATTAGTAAAAAGTTCCTAGAGTACGAGTGCAAATATACAATGCTCGAAAAGACGTGTCAAGCTCTAGTTTGGGCCACTAAAAAGCTCCGACATTATATGCTTAGCCACGAAGTGCACGTACTATCGAGAATGGATCCAATCAAGTATCTGTTCGAAAAGCCCATCCTCAATGGTAGGATATCTAGATGGACTTTACTGCTAGCTGAGTTCGACCTCAAGTTGGTACCGTTAAAAGCCATCAAAGGCCGAGTAGTAGCCGAGTTCCTCGCCGATAGTCCGGTATTTGAAGAGGGACATACCGATACTTGGGCCTTCCCCGACGAAGATATATTCCATACCGACACAGAGACATGGGATCTATATTTTGACGGGGCATCCAACTTTCGAGGATTTGGTGTCGGGATCTTACTAATCTCACCACAAGGGGAGCACACCCCGTTATCCATCAAGTTAGATTTCGACGTGACTAATAACGCAGCCGAATACGAAGCCTGCATTCACGGGTTGCAAGCCGCCGCTGATTTAGGAGTAACGAACCTCCGGGTCCACGGTGACTCATCATTAGTCATCAATAAAGCACTCCAGAAATGGAAAACTCGGAACGCAAACCTCGTAGCTTACCAAGCACGAGTAAGGGTTCTCGAAAAACAGTTTCAAAGGGTGGAGTACATTTATCTACGTCGGGAAGAAAACCAGTTTGCAGATGCGCTATCCAAATTAGCATATTTACTTAATATCCCGGGACATCTGACTAGCATGCCGATTTGCGTCGAAAGACGGTCCGAGCCGGCATATATCAACGCTATCCAAGACATCGAAATAACTGATCCAGAAACTTGGTACCAGGCTATTCTAACCTACTTGACGTCGGGAGAATATCCTCCGGGATCGGAAAATCGGGCCAAGAAAGCCCTACGAAGATGGGCCACTCAGTTCATCCGCACGGACAATGGATAGTTGTACAAAAAGACGGCACAGGGGGCTTTACTCCTATGCATCGACAAAACGCAGGCCGAAAAGGTCATGGCCGAGGTACACGATGGCGAGAACGGCCCGCATATGAACGCCCATATGCTTGCTCGAAAAATCGCCAGACTCGGGTACTATTGGAATAGCATGGAAACCGACTGTCAGTTATATGTCAAGCACTGTCACAACTGTCAGATTTTCGGCAACGTCCAGCATATGCCATCATCCCTATTATATACTATGACTTCTCCATGGCCATTTTCAACATGGGGAATTGATATAATCGGGAAAATGAACCCTTCCGGGACGGTAGGTCACTGCTTTATTCTAGTGGCTATTGACTATTTTACCAAATGGGTCGAAGCCGAGTCGTATCGTGTCTTGAACGCCAAGCACGCTGCCAAGTTTACCCAAGATAAAATTATATGCCGATACGGGATCCCGCATGAATTTATTAGTGATCACGAAACCCATTTTCAAGCCGAAACCGCTACTTTGCTAGCAAAATATAAGATTCAAAGGCATACATCATCGCCTTACTGTCCCCAAACAAATGGAGCGGTAGAGGCAGCAAATAAAACAATTGTCACCATACTTAAGAAGATGGCTGATAATTACCGGGATTGGACCGACAAAATCCTTTTCGCCTTATGGGGAAACCGGACATCAATCCGCACCGCAACCAGAGCAACTCCATATTATCTGACGTATGGGGTGGAGGCGGTCCAGCCGGTCGAGCTTGAGGTACCATCTCTAAGGATTCTACTCGAAAGTCAAGTACCTGAAGCAGAATGGGTCCAAGCCCGATACGACTCGTTGATCCTCTTGGACGAACGACGATCCCGAGCCCTTAACAATATCCAGATATACCAAAAAAGGATAAAACGGGCTTTCAACAAAAGGGTTAGGCCCAGGAATATCAAAGAAGGCGATTTAGTCCTAAAATCTGTCCGGGCTTTGCTACCAGTCGACCCAAGGGGAAAATTCAAACCCAATTGGGCCGGCCCGTATCTAGTAAAGAAGGTTTTATCAGGAGGAGCCGTAATGCTGACAGACTTGGATGGGAACGAATTCATCAACCCAACAAACTTGGACCAGTTAAAGCGTTACTACCCCTAACCTTATCTCAATGTCATTTGCTAAAAGTTTATCTTTTTTTTACAAAATTGTCAAAAATTAAGCAAGTCAATAAGTTAGGATTACTGATCCTACTGTCGCACATCTCGAACTAATAGTCTTGATGTATTTCGAAAATTGCAAAATTCTACGTCTGAACTACGGTTGGTTTGATTCCACTAATCGTGGATACGTAGGCAACCCCTCAAAAGGGTACAACCACTGCAATAACGAAAAAACAGGAACGGTTTTCACTAATATGTCTTTTATTATTTCAAAAAATGCCTCACGCAAAAATAAATCACACAAAAATAATAGTAGTACTTAAATAATAAAATCTAGGAGACTATTCGTACATTTTTCCCTTCCCCTTATCTTTCGGGTCACGCGGATCCCGAGGCCGACGAGGTGGGGGCGAACGTTCCCTAATCACAAGTGGAACTTCCTTTACTCAAACCCGCTTCTTCGACTTCGGTTTCTCCGTCCCCTGCACCAGTCCGAACCGAGCCCGTACGTGCTCGGGTAGTCTATCCCGAGGACCAAGTCGGTCCTTAGCAGCCAGTCTTGGACCTAGTCTCCTTTCTAAGTCTGTCTGGGGGCTCATCTTCCCCCATGTACCTTTAGTGCTGGACCCTTTAGTCGAAGTCTTAGCCTTCCCTTTCTGGCCTGACATCAGTCGGACCATTGTAGCTGGGGTGTCGCCATCATCAAAGAAACCTCGATTATCCTTAGCCTGTTCTCGGCGCAGGAAGTCAAAGGCTTCGTCAGTCTTTAAAGCAGCACAGGCTTTAGCAGAATCTGCCTGGGTCCACTTCGTATAAGAATCTGATACCCAGATCGAGGGAGAAGCCTTGGAAACGGGCCAAGTGTGCCGGGTATACCATCTCTACGCCCAAGTATCACACATCACGTCCGTTAGCTAAGTAGATTCACTCACAACCGCCTCGATCTCCGGGATTCTTTGGGCCCGGCCATATTGCCTAAGTATGCGATCGGGATAAAGATGAATCGTCTGCCTAAAAGATAGAATCAGTTGATAACGGGCTCTGTCTCGCAATTCTAACCCGGTCTAGACGTAAATGGGCCACCAAGGTACGGTCCAACGAATCAATTGGCCTCCATGAAAAGACAACAGCTCGTCCCAGAATATTTGGGTAGTAAGGCGAGAAAAGTCAACAGTCTGTCTTCTTGTCATCACTTGATTCGGGCGATATCGGCTTACATCTAGAGGAGGATCCAAGATCCATAGCCTCTCAAAAAGCCATCTCTGAAAAGTCGGGACCAATCTTGCAACATTCCGACTAATCGATCGATACCCATGATGAATTTCTGAAAAGAGGAAATAAGTTTCTCAGGGCTTGTTTTTCTTTGAAGGGAGAAGAGAATTGTGTGACTTGTGAATAAATTGTGAGCAGGGAGAGGCTATTTATAGCATGAAATCAAATTCTCCTCCTCACTTTGGGATTCCTAATCCCAGGGGATTAAGCATACAGAGGTCTTTATCCTAGGATCTAGCTAAGTCATCCCGAGCATTCCTATTCCTTTTCGGAGTCAAAATACATTAATCTTTCAAAATTTTGCCATCCAAAAAATACAAAAAAAAATATCTCCTTCAAAATTTTTTTATTCCCCAGCGCGAGTCATTTCTCCTAAAAAAAATGTGTTACATGCAAACTTTGCATAAATCATTATACAGGACGACTCAAGCAAAACCGTGCAATCAACTCCCCAGCGGCATAGACTTATACGACAAGTTCGATTTCCCACGGAGTTATCATCATCAACTCAGGTACATTTCTAGTCTCCGGCCGGCGTGCCCTTTACGCAGGTCTAATGGACCTTAAACGACCCGACCGGAAGTCTGCCAAGTTTTAATCTTTGATTGACCTGGTAGCTACTCTGACTTTCGCCCTGTCCAAGCCTCAGTCAGAGTGGGGGCTCTGTAGACACCCACATTTTGACTGCCAGGTGTCTATAGCATTTTCCGAAAAACACCCGATGATGATCGGACGCATACATGCTTTAAATATTCGGAAACGGGCTCAAAATCATTGGCATTTGGCTTGGGCTTTTTACGGAGTACATATCTCAGAAAACCAACCTCAAAATCAGGCCCAGTGGGTCGTTTCGAGTCAAATAAGACTAATTTGGGTCGATTCCGACACCAGGGGTAAAATCGTCTTTTAGCGACCGAGTCAAAACCCGGTCAAAGATTTTCCCGAGACACGTGAGTCAGCCATGACACCTCACACGGCTGATTCGGACTCCAATACTACAAAAAATCAGCTACACAAAATATTAAACAAATCAGTTTAAGGATAGAATTCGATCTCAAGTAGGAATTCTATCCGAAAACCGAATCAAACACCCGACCGAGTGCAAATACTCGGCCGAGCTGCACATACCAGCCGGTTTCCTTTGCTTCCTCGACAAGCAAGCGGAATGCTCATGCTATTCGACTTCCTGTATTTCCTATCCTAAGCGGTAGTTCAAACTCTCCTAGCCAAGGTCGGGAACTCCCTATAAATAGCCCCTTGCATACAACAACAACAACAACAACAACAACGACGACGACAAATAATTCCCATACACTCATAAGCATAAAAACTTAGCATCGAGAAACCGATATTACAAACCCGAAGGAAACCGGCCCCCCGATACCCGACACCCTTCACACGTCCCACCAAACCGAGCCACTACAACTCACCGACATACACTCGACGCTCTTGTGCCCAAGCCACGTCCCGACGAGCCCCGATCCGAGTAAAAAGAAGCATGTAGGTTGAGGGTGTACCAAACCCGATTTCTCCTTCTTCTTCTCTTCTCCTTCTCGTCGTTTTTTTTATGGGTCGTCGGTCCTTTTTATTACGGGTCTTTCGTCATATTTTTATTTCTCTAATATCGATATTATTAAAAACTATTTTCATATATCGAACATTCTTAAAAATATGATATCAAGTCCATAAGTTGAATATCGTATTAAAAAAAATTACATTAAATCTCGTCGAAGCTAAGAAAATCGTTACATCTTTTTTTACAAAATACAACGATTTCAAACGCGGAGAGAATTAACATTTTTTTTTCGTCCAAACTCTTTTTTTCAAACAATTTTACAAAACTTTTTTTTAACTCATTCCGAATATTCGATATCGATTTCATAATCGAATATCGGATATGACGAATATCGAAAACATAAATCGAGTATAAATTAATTCATATTTGTACGCGATTTATCAAAATTAACAATTTTCGAACAACGAGCGAAATCGGGACAGACTCGCACGCGAGTCGCGCCCCACCCAGGCAACTCGCGCACGGGCCTGAAACCCGCGCTCTCTTTTTTTTAGCTTCTTCGTTCGTTTTTTATTATTTATTCTACGAAACGATTTCTAAAATTTATATCTTTTCTAAAACTATTCCGAGTATTTGATATTGATTTCATAGTCAATTATCGAATATAACGAATATCGAAAATATTAGATCGAGTGCAAATTATGCGATATTTGTACGCGATTTAATAAAAGTATCGAATTTTCAAAAAACCGATTTCAAAAACAGGCCGTCACGCGACCCGCCGGCATCCCGGGCGAGCATCGCGGCCGGCTGTCACACGACACACCCTTTCTTTTTTATTTATTTTTCGAACTTCGTTTTTTATACAAAACCGCGTCTTTTAGCAATATTTTCAGATTTCGATCTCGTATATTTATTATTTTTGCTACATTTTTTACTTACAATTCGATACTAACTCGTTTGTTCATCCTTTGTAGCAAATTCATCATTTTTTTCATTTGTTTTATTATACTAAAGCGAATCTCACATGCTAAATTCAACTTTGACGTTAAATTTTTCATGCATTAAACCGACTTAGCAACCCATTCAATTCCTCGCATGTTTAGGAAAACAATGTTTGCATATCATTCTTCGTATTACTAACGCGCGCATTAAAAAATCATTCGATATCCTAGTAGAGGCCGCTAATGTGCGGGCGGGGTTGGGTGTTCTTAGTGAACTTCCCAACGCGTACCCTCACCCCTTACTCAGAACCGTGGTTTCCGGATGTCCGAATCCATTGGCAACGAGAGTCATTCAATACACGATTAACCGATCAAGTCGGCATCGGTATCGAAATGCAAAGGGACGAGCCCAATAAACTCTAACATCGGAAATGGGCCGTATTTTGTATACGGCCCACTACGACATAGAGTGGGCTCGAACGGTTCCGAATAACCATAAAATTCGGTGGCGACTCCAACTTCGATTTAAATTTCAATTTGATCATCTCATATGGAGATTCATTCGCCTCCCTAAACCCGCGCGTGGCCGCATCGGGGTGGACCTATGTCATGTCCATAGATCCCCAAATATTGATCAGTGATAATGAAGGAAGGAAAAGTACCTCCCATTGCCTTTATAAAGTTTTTAAACAGCCAAGTAAAGCCGTTACTTGCATATGCATTGAGGAGACAGTATAATAAAATTCCTTATTTGCATCACATATTATCTTCAAAATACAAATAATGACAAAGGTAACAGTTAGAAAAGCTCTTACCTTTCTCTCTCCCAACAAGGCCAGCAGCAAATGTGCCTGACACATCTCTTGTGATGATTTATACCCGTGAAGGGAGCAAAGATCATCTTGTACTTATTCATGTTATATGTAGTGTCGAAAGACACCATATCACCAAATAACATGTAGTTCTTTATCATTATAGGGTCAGCCCAAAATAAACGAGTAATTCTTTGTTCATCATCAACATCAAAGTTGAAATAAAAAGAGTCACAGAGGGCTTTCTTTTTCATAAGTATCTCAATGAACATCTGTGCATCAGAGTCCTTGATGAACTTCTTTATATCTCTACCAAAAATTTTAAAATCAACCTTTGATGCACCTACATACTTATAACCCTTTACGAACTGCTTGAACATTTTAAAAGTTTTAACGGCACCTTGGTTCACCATTGAGTTGTCAATGATCATCTTTTTGTGCAAAATGGTGAGTTTCCTTGCCTTTTTAAGGTGCATCATCGTGGAAGGTGTGTTCAAATAATGGTTATGTCCTTAAATTCTGTGATTTTATATCGCCCATCAGATGTTCTTTCTAAGATGATTCTGGCCATACAAAGAATTCTTGTTATCTCCCTTCTTTGTTGTTGTCCCTTATGTTCATATTTTCCTTCTTTATTGCAGACAATGTACTTTTTTTAACAATACCACGGCTAGTGTGTCCAGTGCTTTTCCTAGCAATGAAGCCATCAGCAGTTGCGTATTTGGAATAAAATTGGAATGCTTCTTCCAATTCCTTACAAATTTGACCCACATAAGGTTTCAAATCTTTGGAACAAGTTGGTATCTTCAAATCTTGCTTAGGTTCGGGAGTATCTATGTAAATTTAACACATAATATTAAATTCTACATCAAAAATATGAACAATTCTAAACATGTACAACAGATATTAAGTTATATACATCAAAGCAGCAACTGCTTTAACTATGAACAATTCTCAACATGTACAACATATATTAAGTTATGTACATCAAAGCAGCAACTTCTTTAACTATGAACAATTCTAAACATGTACAACAGATATTAAGTTATCTACACCAAAACAGTAACTGCTTTAGCTATAAACAATTCTCAACATGTACAACATATATTAAGTTGTGTACATCAAAGCAGCAATTGCTTTAACTATGAACAATTCTCGACATGTACAACAGATATTAAGTTATCTACACCAAAACTGCAACTGCTTTAATTATGAACATTTTTCGACATGTACAACAGATATTAAGTTGTGTACATCAAAGCAGCAACTACTTTAACTATGAACAATTCTCGACATGTACAGCAGATACTCAGTTATCTACACTAAAGCAGCAACTGCTTTAATTATGAACATTCTCCACATGTACAACAAATACTCAGTTATCTACACCAAAGCAGCAACTGCTTTAATTTTGAACATTTTTCGACATGTACAACAGATATTAAGTTGTGTACATCAAAGCAGCAACTGCTTTAACTATGAAGATTTTTCGACATGTACAACAGATATTAAGTTGTGTACATCGAAGCAGCAACTACATTAAATATGAACCAAACAATATAAGATACGTTTCTATAAAAACTTGAAGCAATTGAATTGATGAAGTAATATAAACTAAAATTGAAAAATAGATGAATTAATGAAATATTTTACCTAATATATTAGAATCGCCCATCATCGAACATGTTGCAGTTGTTTCTTGACTATTCACTGCATTCAAAAAACGAATCATGTGATAAATAAATTAAGAATCAGACTTAAAATCTGAAATTGAATTTTATAATAAATAGAATTTTTCTGACCTAAATCTGAAGTAGTTGAAGGTGAAATTGAAGGATTTTCATTTGTATCTAATTTTCGACGCTTTGATGAAGAATCAGTCGCCATTGAAGATGCAGAATTACTAGCCATTGAAGGTGCAGATTACACGGCAATGAATTTCAGAGGTTTTCACAGTAGAGAGAGAAAGTAGTAGTGTTCAAATGATAGGGTTTTAGAAGGTAGAGAGGAGCAGCGCGTGTTTTTTAGTCTTTTAATCTGGATCGTTAGATCAGATATTAATCTAATGGTCCAGATGCTGCCTCTATGTATATATAGAGGAGGGCTCCAGTGAGGCAGGGCAACTCCTTACACCCATTGAGGCACAATCTAGACCATTAGATTAAGATGGAACATACATCCAATTAAGTGTTATATACACTAAAAAACTCATTATATACGTTATTAAACTCACTATATATACACACTTAAGAACTCAATATATACAGTAAAATAAATGTTATATACACTCAAATAGTTATTATGTACACCAATTAATCAACCATGAAACATACATTAAAATAACTGTTATATACACTAAAAAAACTCATTATATACGCGATATTAAACTCACTGCATATATACACTTAAGAATTCAATACATACAGTAAAATAATTGTTATATACACCTAAATAATTAATATGTACATCTGTTAATCAACAATGGAACATACATCAAAATAACTATTATATACACTAAAAAAATCATTATATACGCTATTAAACTCATTGCATATATACACTTAAGAACTCAATATATATACAATAAAATAATTGTTATATACACCCAAATAGCTACTATGTACACCAATTAATCAACAATGGAAAATACATCCAAATAACTTTTATATACACTAAAAACTCAATATATACGCTATTAGACTCAATATATATATATATATATATATATATATATATATATATATATACACACACACACACACACACACACACACAAACACACACACACTCAAGAACTCAATATATACAGTAAATAAATGTTATATATACACTCAAATGGTTACTATGTACACCAATTAATCAACATATATACATTGAAATAATTGTCATATGAACTTAATTATTTGATATAGTAGAATTGTTATATACCCAAAAATGGTTATTATGTACACTTGTGGACATGACATAGGTCCACCCCGACGCGGCCACGCGCGGGTTTGGGTAGGGGAATGAATCTCCATCTGAGATGGTCAAATTGAAATTTAAATCGAAGTAGGAGTCGCCACCGAATTTTGTGGTTATTCGGAACCATTCGAGCCCACTCTATATCGTAGTGGGCCGTATACTAAATACGGCCCATTTCCGATGCCAGAGTTTATTGGGCTCGTCCCTTTGCATTTGATACCGATACCGACATTATCGGGTATCGTGTATTGAATGACTCTCGTTGCCAATGGATTCGGATATCCGGAAACCATGGTTCTGAGTAAGGGGTGAGGGTACGTGTTGGGAAGTTCACTAAGAACACCCAACCCCGCCCGCACTTAGCGGCCTTTACTAAGATATCGTTCGTTTTTGGTGTACACGCGTTAGTTCGACGGTTGAATGATATGCAAACATTATTTTCCTAAGCATGTGAGAAAAATAAATAAATGGGTTGCTAAGTCGTTTAATGCATGTTAAACTAATAACGTCAAAGTTATTTTAGCATGTGAAGTCGTTTTAGTCTAATAAAACAATAAAATAAATAAATTGCTATAAACACGAGAAAACGAGTTAGTAACGGTGAATAAATCGAATAAAGATGTAAATAAATAATATGCATGATTTTTAGAAAAGATTTATGACACGTGATGGATTAACACGTGTTGACCGAGGTCGAAAAAAGTATTTATCGAAATATGTCGCGAAAGTCGCTTTTTATGTAATACTCGAAAAGAATAAAAAATAGAAAAGCGAGGAAACGAAAAAAAGAGACCCGGCGAACCAGGCCACCGCGCGAGTCGCCTGACAGGCGCGCGACTCGTGGGGCGGTCTGTCTGGTTTTTTTTGTTTGTCGAAAATCGCTAATTTCTATAAATCACGTACAAATATGGATTAATTTATACCCGATTCACATTTCGATATTCGATTATGAAATCGATATCGAATAGTCGGAATGATTTTAAAAAAGTTTTTAAAAAAGTTCGTTTTGAACGAAAAGTAAAAAAAGAATTTTTGAACGAAAAAGTTGTTAATTCTCTCCGCATATAAAATCGTCGAATTTTATTAAAAAAAAAGATGTAACGATTTTATTAGCATCAACGAGAATTAATTAATTTAGTTCTTGTTAGATACGATATTTGATTAGAAAATCAATATCGTATTTTAAGAACGTTATAAAAAATAGTTTTTTTTTAGTATCGATTATTAGAAATAAAAAATATGTGACGAACGACCCATATTAAAATACGAAACGACCAACGACACAACGAAAAAAGAAGAAAAAAACGTGAGAAAGAGGGAGAGAGAAGAGAAGAGTCGGGTTTGATTTACACCCTCAACCTACATGCTTCGTTTTCTCGAATAAGAGCTCGTCGGAAAGTGGTTTAAACTTGGGAGCGTCGATTTGGTCGTGTGATGTGGTGCTTGTATGAACGATGAATGTGTGTCGAGGTTGATGTATAATTCTAGCTTAATTCTGAATTTGGATGATTGGTAATTGATTTTTCGGTCCCCTTCAATGTTGAATGGAGGGTCCTATTTATAGGCGCAGAGGTTTAGGAGAGGTATCTTGCTTGGGTAACAAGAAACACCGGTTTGGATAGGAAATGTAGGAAGTCGAGAGGAACGTAAATTCCGTTGCTTGGTGGGGAAGCGAGAATCTCGGCTGGTTTGGGGGTTTTGGCCGAGTATTTGGAGCTCGGTCGGTATCTGATTCGGTTTTCGGATAGAATTCCTACTTGAGATCGAACTCTATCCTTAAACGAACTTGTTTAATATTTTTTGAAGCTGATTTTTGTAGCAGTTGGAGGCCGAATCAGCCACGTGAGGTGTCATGGCTGACTCGTGTCTCTCGGGAATATTTTTGACCGGGTTTTGACTCGGCCGTAAAAAGACGGTTTTACCCCTGGTGACGAAATCGACCCAAATTAGTCTCATTTGACTCGAAACGACCCACTGGGCCTGGATTTGAGGTTGGTTTTGTAAGATTTGTACTCCGTAATAAGCCTAAACCAAATGTCCATGATTTCGAGCCCATATCCGAGTCCATTAAAGCATGTTTGCGTCCTACCATCATCGGGTGTTTGGTGGGACCTACTATAGACACCTGGCGGTTAAAATGTGGGTGTCTACAACACTGAAATTGTTTTTATATACACCAATTTTATTTTAAAATTTTTAAAAAATGATTTTTTTTCAGGATTTTTTTTTGGATTTTTTTCCTTTTGGGAAAAAAAATGTCCGGCAAAAAACAAAATTGGGGAAAAATTGTGTATTTTTTTTGGGAAAAAATGTTTTCTTTTATCGGAAAAAGAAAATGTATATTTTCCGGAAAAAAAAAATTCAATTTTTTTATTTCGGGAAAAAAATTTTGGAACTTTTTTTTCAGATTTTTTTTTTGGAATTTTTTTTTTTTCCGAAAAATATTGATTTTTTTTCTTGGGGAAAAAAGTGAGATTTTTTTTATGTATGAGTTTTTGTTTTAATCTTAGCCTTTAATTTGATTTTGATCTAATGGTTGAGATTTGGCCTCAATGGGTGCGGCGAGTTCAGCTGCCTCAAAGTATCCTAGATCTATATATATATATATATATATATATATATATCCGGTGAGGCAAGGTAACTCCTTACACCCATAGAGACACAATCTAGACCATTAGATTAAGATGAGACATACATCCAAATAAGTGTTATATACACTAAAAAAACTCATTATATACGTTATTAAACTCACTATATACACACACTTAAGAACTCAATATATACAGTAAAAAAAATATTATATACACTCAAATATTTATTATGTACACCAATTAATCAACAATGAAACATACATCAAAATAACTGTTATATACACTAAAAAAACTCATTATATACGCTATTAAACTCACTGCATATATACATTTAAGAACTTAATATATACAGTAAAATAATTGTTATATACACCCAAATAATTAATATGTACATCAGTTAATCAACAATGGAACATACATCAAAATAACTGATATATACACTAAAAAACTCATTATATACGCTATAAACTCACTACATATATATATACACTTAAGAACTAAATATATATACAGTAAAATAGTTATTGTTATATACACTCAAATGGTTACTATGTACACCAATTAATCAACCTATATACACTGAAATAATTGGCATATGTACTTAATTATTTGATATAATAGAATTGCTATATACCTTAAAATAGTTATTATGTACACTGAAATTGTTTTTATATACACCAAATTTATTTTAAATTTCGATTTTTTTTTTGGAAAAAAATATTCCGAATTTTTTTTTAATTTTTTTTCCCGAAAAATATCGATTTTTTCCCCGGGAAAAAAAATTGGAATTTTTTTTTATGTATGAGTTTTAGTTTTAATCTTAGCCTTTAATTTGATTTTAATCTAATGGTTGAGATTGTGTCTCAATGGGTGCGGCGAGTTGACCTGCCTCAAAGGATCCTAGATCTATATATATATATATATATATATATATATATATAGAGAGAGAGAGAGAGAGAGAGAGAAAGAGAGAGAGAGAGAGAGAGAGGTTCAAATAAGGTCACCATGTTTCAGTAAGTCTCTATTAAAGTTACAGATGACATACGATAAAGTTGTATTTGTTTAAAATTGATATGTAACTATAACATTCAGCTCTTTTATCACTTCAAGTGATAAAGTGCAACTTTATCACTCATCTCGTGTAACTTTAAGCACTTTTTGTGTAACTTTAACACTTGACCTTATGCCCTTAAAATATTTGTTGCCCTTATTTGAACCTACCTCTATATATATATATATATATATATATATATATGTGAACATGACATAGGTCCACCCCGACGCAGCCACGCGCGGGTTTGGGGAGGCGAATGAATCTCCATATGAGAATGGGTCGAATTGAAATTTAAATCGAAATTGGAGTCGCCACCAAACTTTGTGGGAGTTCGGGCCCGTTCGAACCCACTCTATGTCGTAGTGGGCCATGCACAAAGTATGGCCCATTCCGATGTCAGAGTTTATCGGGTTCGTCCCTTTGCATTTGATACCAATACCGACGTTATCGGATATCGTGTATTGAATGACTCTTGTGTGCCAATGGTTTCGGACATCCGGAAACCACGGTTCTGAGTAAGGGGTGAGGGTACGTGTTGGGAAGTTCACAAAGAACACTCAACCCCGCCCGCACATTAGCGGCCTCTACTAAGATATCGTTTGATTTTAAAATACGCGTGTTAGTAATACGATGAATGATATGCAAACATTGTTTTGCCTAAACATGTAAATAATTGAATGGGTTGCTAGGTCGATTTAATGCATCTAAAATTAACGTCAAAGTTGTTTTAGCATGTGATGTTCGTTTTAGTATAATAAAACAAATGATGAAAAGAAATCGCTACAAACATGAACGAACAAGTTAGTAACGGTTTGTAAATTAAATAATAAAAAATAGATACGATGACATGAATGATTATTGAAAGTTTATGACACGTGATATGTTAAACACGTGTTGACCGAGGCCAAGAAAATATTTATCGAGACCTGAAATATGCCGAAAAACCCGTTGTTTTTTTAAAGAAACGATGTTTGAAAAATTAGAACGAGATTGCTTTTTTAAGTCGCGGTTTTCAAGGGGTCACGCGACCCACGCGAGAGGGGGCGACTCGCGCGGCCGTGCGACTCGCACGAGGTGCGTGCGACTCGCATGGCGGCCTGTTTTCGGGATCTTTTTTTTAGAAAATCGTCGGTTTTGTTAAATCGCGTATAAATATAGCATAATTTATACTCGACTTAAATTTCCGATATTCGTTATATTCGATATTTGATTATGGAATCGATATCAAATATTCGGAATGATTTTTTAGAAAGGATAAAAAAAGGTCTTGTAAAAATTGAACTAAAAAAACGATGTTGATTCTCTCCGCGTTAAAATCGTTGTATTTTGTTTTCTAGACCATGTGACTATTTTTTTAGCATCAACGAGATTGATTTAGTTCTTTTTAGATACAATATTTGACTATAGAGTCAATATCGTATTTTAAGAACGTTTGTTTTGTAAAAATAGTTTGTAGTATCGGTATTAGAAAAACGTGACGATGACCCATAAGAAAACGGACCGACGAGGCAAAAGAGAAGAAAAAACGAGAAGAAGGGAGAGAGAAGGAAGGAGACGGGGTTTTGTTTTACACCTCCAACCTACATGCTTTGTATTCTCGGAACGGGGCTCATTGGAATGTGGCTTAGACACGGGAGCGTCGAGATAATGTTGGTGAGTTATGGTGGTTTGGGACGTGCAGGGTGTCGGGTAAAGGTGACCGGTTTTTCGGGTCTAGGCGGCGTGATCTCGGGTTATAATATCGGTTGTTCGATGCTATGTGTGTATTATTGCTATATGGGATGTGGATGTGTATGAATCTCGAGGTTCATGAATGAATATTGTGTTGTACGAGGGAGTCTATTTATAGGAGAAGTCCCCGACTGAAGCTAGGAGAAGTAGCTTAACTTGGGTGATAAGAAATACCGCTTTGGATAGGAAAAGTAAGCAATTCAAGAGAAATGAGAATTCCATTTTTAATGGGAAAGGCTCGAACCCGGCTGGAAAAGGGGTGCTCGGCCGAGTATGCTTGGTACTCGGTCGAGTGCTCGGGTAGGTTTCCTCCTGGGGATGAAATTCTATCTTTAACGGAATTGTTTAATATTTTTTTCAGCTGATTTTTGTAGTGTTCGAGTTCAAACCGGATTCGTGGGGTGACACGGCATGCCTCTATGTCTCGGAAAATATCTTTGACCGGGTTTTGACTCGGTCGCTAAAAGACGGTTTTGTCCTTGGTGTCGGATTCGACCCAAATTAGTCTTATTCGACTCGAAATGACCCACTGGGCCTGATTCTGAGGTTGGTTTTGTGAGATTTGTACTTCGTAAAAAGCCCAAGCCAAAAACCAATGATTTCGAGCCCATATTCGAGTACGTCAAAGCACGTTCGCGTCCAACTGGCACCTGGCAGCCAAATGTGGGTGTCTACAGAGCCCCAACTCTGACTAAGGATTGGACAGGGCGAAAGTCAGAGTAGCTACCAGGCCAATCAAGGATTAAGACCTGGCAGAATTCCGGTCGAGTCGTTTATAGTCCATTAGACTTGCGTGAAGGGCTCGCCAGCCATAATATAGAAATCATACCTGAGCTGATGACGACTCCGTGGGGATCTGGACTTGTCGCGTAAGTCCCGGATGTGCCCATAGGTGGACCCATACCGTGAAAAATGCCGCCTTGGGCTTTCCGCTGGGGAGTTAGCCGCACAGCCCTGCTTGAATCGTTCCTGTACATGACTATGCAAAGTTTCGCATGTAGCATTTCGGTAAAAATGACTCGCGCTGGGGAAAAGAAAATTTTGAAAATTATTGGATTTTTTCAAAAAATCTGACTCTGAAAAGGAATAGGAATGCTCGGGATGACTTAGCTAGACTCTGATATAATGCCTGTATGCTCAATCCTCTGGGATTAGGAATACTAAAGCAAGGAGGAAAGTCTGGGTTTAATGCTATAAATACCCTTCCCTTGCTTTTAAATTTTCACAATTCTCATAATTCCCTCTCTTCTACAAAGAACAAGCCTTGAGAATCCTTATTTCCCTTTATGAATTTTAGCTCTGGGAATCGACCATTTGATCGGAATGCTGCAAGATTGGTCCCGATATTTCAGAGATGTAGACCAAGTTATTCTGAATCAGAATGGTATTACTCAATTGTTCACAATCCGTCAAATGCAAGTGGATCGTCACTTTCTGGATGCTTGCTTGTCCTATTGGGACGATACCTATCACGTTTTTGGCTTTCCTCGAGGCGAAATTTGTCCTATTCCTGAGGAAATTGCTGCCGTAGGTAAATGGAATCCCATACTTCGCCCTGCTATCCCGTTTTCAGTTCATGATCCGAGGAGGAAATTACGGGAATTTTTAGGACTTTCTCACATGGAGGTATCTCGTATGCTGGAGGGAGATATTGTCCCTTTGATCGACCTGGCTGAAAAATTTATGAATCCACACGACATTCGAGTCAGGCCAGTCCATAGCCGTAGGGCCTTTGCTTTTTGTATGCTCCATGTTTATGCCTTCGAAGGTCATATGGATCTGTTATCATGCATGGTCCATGTCCTACTTTTCACCGTGGTTGACCTGATGGAAACAGAGCACAACCCGACTTGGCTGATTACGGGAGAAATTATCCAAAGTTTGGATGATCATGAAAGGGATTCGTCAATCCGGTTGACTGGGATTACCCGTTTTCTACAGGTATATTGCCTTGATTTTTTGATTTTCTGATTCCTTGATTTTTTGATTTTTCCGCAATTTTCCGATTTTTCGCGGATTTCTCGATTTTTGCGGTTTTCTTGAATTTCCTGCGATTTTCTCGGTTTTCGAGATTTTTTTTTATAGTCATATCCCCTTGACGTGAGCCGATATCGCCCCAATCAAATGATGACGAGGAGACGGACTGTTGACTTTTCTCGCCTCAATACTAAAAAATACTGGGACGAAGTGTTGTCTTTCCATAGAGGCCCATTGATCCGCTGGACCGTACCATGGTGGCCCATTTATGTTCGGCCCGGTTTTGAATCGAGAGATAGGGCACGATATCAAGTGATCCTATCTTTTAGGCAGACAATTCACCTTTACCCCGATCGCATACTTAGGCAATATGGTCGGGCCCAAAGAATCCCGGAAATTGAGGCGGTTGTGAGGGAATCTACTCAGCTGACAGAAGTGATGTGTGACACCTGGATGCAGCGGTGGTACACCCGGGCTACTTGGTCTGTTTCTAAGACTCTTCACTCAATCTGGGTATCGGATTCTTATGTGAAATGGACGAAGGCGGATTCTACTAAAACCCGAGCTGCCTTGAAGACTGATGAAGCTTTCGACCTGCTGCGACGAGAGCAGGCTAAAGATAACAGAGGTTTCTTTGACGAGGGTGATACTCCGGCTACTTTGGTTCGGCCGATGTCAGGTCAGAAGGGAAAGACTAGGACTCAAGCTGAAGGGTCCAGTACTAGAGGTGCACGGGGGAAAGTGAGCCCCTAGACAGACCTGGAAAGAAGACTCGGCCCATGACTGGCAGTTCAGGACCGACTTGGTACTCGAGACAAACTACCCGAGCATGTACGGGTTCGGCTTGGACCAGTGACAATGGCAGAAGATCCGCGGTCGAAGAAACGGGTTCGAGCGAAAGAGGTTCCAAAAGTGATCCGGGAACATTTGCCCCCGCCCTGTTGACCTCGGGCTCCACGTGACCCAAAGGATAAGGGAAAAGGCAAAATGCATGACCATTAGTCTCCTTAGTTTTATTATTTAAATACTACTACTATTTTCTGTGGTGTGATTTTGTTGTTGTTTTTTTTTTGTGATGCATTTTTTTGAAGTTCCCGAGTTTATCGGTTTTTTAATAAAAGACATATTAGTGAATACCGTTCCCGTCTTTTCGTTATTGCGGTGGTTGTACCCTTTTGAGGGGCTGCCTAGGTATCCACGATTAGTGGAATCAAACCATACGTAGTTCAAATAATTTTTTGCAATTTTCGAAATACATCAGGACTATTAGTTTGAGATGTACGATAGTAAGATAAGTAACCCTAACTTATTGACTTGCTTATAATTTTTGAAAATCTATAAAAAGACAAATTTTTTATAAACTTTTAGCAAATGACATTGAGATAAGGTTTGGGGTAGTAGCGTTTCAACTGGTCCAAGTTGCTCGGGTTGACGAATTCGTTCCCATCCAAGTCTGTCAGCATCACTGCTCCTCCTATAGGATTTTCTTTACTAAATACGGCCCGGCCCAATTGGGTTTGAATTTCCCTCTTGGGTCGACTGGTTGTAAGGCCCGGACGGATTACAGGACTAGATCCCCTTCTTTGATATTTCTGGGCCTAACCCTTTTGTTGAAAGCCCGCTGTATCCTCTTTTGGTATATCTGAATATTGTTAAGGGCCCGGGATCACCGTTCGTCCAAAAGAACTAGCGAGTGATATCGGGCTTGGACCCAATCTGCCTCAGGTACTTGACTTTCGAGTAAAATCCTGAGGGATGGTACTTCTAACTCGACCGGCTGGACCGCCTCCATTCCATATGTCAGATAATAGGGTGTTGATCCGGTTGCGGTGCGAATTGACGTTCAGTACCCCCACAGGGCAAAAGGAATTTTGTCGGGCCAGTCCCGGTAATTATCAGCCATCTTTTTCAGTATGGTGACAATTGTTTTATTAGCTACCTCTACCGCTCCATTTGTTTAGGGACGGTAAGGCGAAGATGTATGCCTTTGAATCTTACATTTTGCTAACAAAGTAGCAGTTTCAGCTTGGAAATGGGTCCCATGATCACTAATAAATTCGTGCGGGATCCCGTATCGGCATATAATCTTATTTTGGATGAATCTGGCCACATACTTGGCCTTCAAAATCCGGTATGACTCGGCTTCGACCCATTTGGTGAGATATTCAATAGCCACTAAAATGAAACAGTGACCCCCAGTCCCGGAAGGGTTCGCTTTCCCGATTATATCGATTCCCCATGTCGAGAATGGCCATGGTGATGTCATGGTATATAATAGGGATGACGGCATATGCTGGATGTTGGCGAAAATCTGACAGTTATGGCAGTGTTTGACATATAACTGGCAGTCGGTTTCCATGCTATTCCAAAAATATCCAAGTCTCGTGATTTTTCGGGCTAGCATATGGGCGTTCATATGCGGGCCATTTTCACCATCGTGTACTTTGGCCATAACCTTTTCGGCCTGTGTTTTGTCGATGCATAAGAGGAGAGCCCCCTGTGCCGTCGTCTTGTATAACTCTCCATCGTCCGTGCGGATGAACTGGGTTGTCCACTTTCGTAGGGCTTTCTTGGCCCGGTTTTTAGCTCCCGGAGAATATTCTCCCGATGTTAAGTAGGTTAGAATAGCCTGATACCAAGGTTCCGGATCAGTTATTTCGATATCCTGAATAGCGTGGATATATGCCGGCTCGGATCGTCTTTCGACGCAAATGGGCATGTTGGTTAAATGTTCCGGGATATTCAGTAAAGATGTTAACTTGGAGTGCATCTGCAAAATGGTTTTCTTCCCGGGGCAGATAAATGTATTCCACCTTTTGGAATTTTTTTTCGAGAACCCTTACTCGTGCTTAGTAAGCTACGAGATTGGCGTTCCTAGTTTTCCATTTTTGGAGAGCTTGATTGATGACTAGAGACGAGTCACCGTGGACCCGAAGGTTTGTTACTCCTAAATCAGCGGCGGCCTGCAGCCCGTGTATGCATGCTTCATATTCGGCTGCGTTGTTAGTCACGTCGAAATCTAGCTTAATGGATAACGGGGTGTGCTCCCCTTGTGGTGAGATCAATAAAATCCCGACCCCAAATCCTCGATAGTTGGATGCCCCATCAAAATATAAATCCCATGTCTCCGTGTTGATATGGAATATATCTTCATCTGGAAAGGCCCAAGTATCGGTGTGTCCTTCCTCGGATATTGGACTATCGGCAAAGAATTCCGCTACTACTCGACCTTTGATGGCCTTTAATGGTACGAACTTGAGGTCGAACTCCGCTAGCATCAAGGTCCATCTAGATATCCGGCCGTTAAGGATGGGCTTCTCGAACAAGTACTTGATAGGATCCATTTTGGATAACACAAGTACTTCGTGACTGAGCATATAGTGTCAGAGCTTTTTAGTGGCCCATACTAAAGCTAGGCATGTCTTTTCGAGCATTGTGTACTTACATTCGTACTCCAGGAATTTCATAATGATGTAGTAGATAGCACTTTCTTCTGAATTGACTGTCTGGGCCAGCATAGCCCCCATGGCTGTCTCGGTCGTTGTTAGGTATAACGACAAAGGTAGACCGGGCTGAGGTGGCATTAATACCGACGGAGCAGACAGAATTTCCTTGATTTTATCAAAAGCCGTTTGACATTTATCGTCCCACAGTACCCGTTCTCCTATCTTCAGTTTCTTGAAAATGGGCTCACATACCATGGTTAGCTTCGAAATGAACCGGCTGATATACTGGACTTTTCCGAGAAACCCCCTTATCTCCTTTTCGGTTCTGGGTGGGTGCATCTCGGTAATGGCTTTGATTTTGGCTGGGTCAACCTCGATGCCGCATTGGCTAACGATATGGCCTAGTAACTTGCCCGATGTTACCCCGAAACTGCATTTTTTAGGGTTTAGCCTCATGTTGTACTTGCGTAATCGGGTGAAGATTTTTCTTAGGGCCGAAATGTGCTCGTTACGGTCTTTGGACTTAACGATCATGTCGTCCACGTAAACCTCTACTTCCTTATGCATCATATCGTGTAATAAGGTAGTGGCGGTCCGTTGATAAGTGGCCTCGACATTGATAAGCCCAAATGGCATGACGGTGTAGCAGTAAGTACCCCAAGGCGTAGTGAAGGTGGTCTTACTAATATCTTCTTCCGCCATTTTGATTTGATTGTACCCGGCATACTCGTCCATAAAGAATAGAAGGGCATGATCGGCCATGTTATCCACCAGTATATCGATGTGTGGTAACGGGAAATCGTCTTTTGGGCTGGCCTTATTAAGGTCACGGAAGTCTACACATACCCGTACTTTGCCGTCTTTCTTGGGTACCGGCACGATGTTCGCAACCCAATCTGGATATTCAGATACTTGAATAAATCCCGCTTTGAATTGCTTGTCGACTTCTTCTTTGAATTTGAGAGACCATTCGGGCCGCATTCTCCGGAGTTTTTGTTTTACCGGCTTACACCCGTCTTTGATGGGTATACGGTGTTCGGCTATCTCCCGGTCTATTCCCGGCATGTCCTTGTAGGACCATGCCATGACGTCTTTGAATTCTTGGAGGAGATCCGTGAATTGTTGTCTATCCTCAGGATCTAAGGATAAACCTAATTTAAGCATCTGAGGCTCTAAAGGGGTTCCTACTTTGATGGAATCGGTTTCCTCAATTAACGGATCTCGGGATTCCCTTTGTTCAAGTTGCTCGATTAGATGCGGAGGTAGTGGTACCTGTTCGTCGGGTTTCTCAATGTCATTGCAAGTAAGATTTTTGAAAATGTTTTGAAAATAAGACAAGTCGTAAGCAGAATGGTTATCGTTATTATTGATAGTGAACTTTGAAAATAGCTCAAAGAGAGCGGCCATCTGATCGTTGGTCAGAGGCGGGATAGAGAGTGCTCTCGGGACAGATTCCGAGACTCCTACAGGTGTGACTAAAGGAGAGGGGGTTACATACTCAATTCTAGTACTGGACCCTCTAGACTTGGACTCAGACTCCGACTCTGACTCAGAATCAGATTCGGACTCAGACTCAGTGTCTGGCATATCTCTTTCACCGGTAGTCATCTTGTAGACTCGACCCTGGCTGTCGGTCCATTTGATAGTCTTTTTCCAAGCCATTTTTCCTGTGTCAGCACCGATTTCAGAGATCAGCGTAGCTGGATCGAACCTGCTACTGCGGAGGATCAGGTTCACTAGTTCTTCCTTAGGAGTCTGGATGATCTTATCTTCCCCGAATAGGAGCCCCAGCACGGGCTCGGTGTTACTTGCACCTTCCTTTGACTCGGCCTGGATGAGGGCAAAGAAGTCATCCGAGATGAAATTGCATTCCCAGCCAATTTGGCCTCGGGATACGAGATGGTGGGCTGATAAAGGCCCATTTGAATAGCTCCGAACACTGGAGTGACAAACTTGACTGCATTTTTTCGGTCCACGTGTCCCGGGGTCATAGTGTAACCCGAGCCGAAACGAGATCCCCCGTCGTTTAGAACCTCGATAATCTTCCCAGCTGGAAGATATGGTCTTGAAGTAGCCCCCGGTAGGTAGCCCAAGTTCTGCAGCATCGTGTCGATGCTAGTGGTGAAATAGGGCTTGAAGAGATATTCCTCTTCAATCATTCCTACGAAATTGAATCCTCGTGGGTCAGTCTGGCACGCTGTGTTGCAGCTTGCCACGGTTATGGGGGTAGCCTCGAGAGTGATGATACCGTCTTGTAGAGACATTTTTACCTTCCTGTGAAGGGTGGAGGACACCGCTTTGACCGCGTGAATCCATGGTCTCCCGAGTAGCAGATTGAAAGATGAGGTGACATCGATCACCTGAAACTCTAGCTCTTTCTCTATCGGGCCTGTTATAATTGTTAGTTTGACGGCCCCAACAACTGATTTCGGGCTTCCGTCGAAAGCCTGGATAGTTTGCGCCGTTGGGAGATAGTCGGACTCGGTGATGCCGAGGGCCTTAGCTGTCCTTAGGGGAAGAACGTTTACAGCAGACCCGTCATCGATCAGGGTCATCGGGAGATATTTGTCCCGGCAGATCACCGTAACGTAGAGGGCTAAGTTGTGGGTCGTCCCGAACGGTGGCAAGTCGGACTCTGAGAAGGTGATGAGTGGGCCTTCTTCCTTGGATTTGCCCTTGAGATGGGGCATAATAATAGCTACCATTTCATTTAGGGTAACCAGCGAGTCGACTTTGATCTGATCGAGAGCCTTAGTAAGCGCCTCTCGATGTACTTGTAAACTAACCAAAAGCTGCCATATGGTGAGATCCACCCGAGCCCTTTTCAGCTGTTTGACCAGAGCCGTATCAGTATTTGGCTCTTCAAGGGTTGGTTTGGTCTTGGCTGACTCGGCGACCGTTTCCGAGGTGGGCCGGCCGGCGGTGACGTGGTGGTTGCTGGCCAAGGCTTTGGATTTAGCCTTCCGGACTTCCTCAAGGGTGATAGGGACAGCTTCCTCTTTGGGTAGGTACACGTCGTCTTCATCATCATTCCATATCCCGTTAATTTGTGGGACGAAAGGCGTAATTAGGTGGGAACAGTCGATTATGTCTCCGGAAAAGATGGCGTGAGCGCTGAACGGGTTTCCCTTATTGCTCGGTTTGTCTCCGGGCAATGGTATTTTCCCGCTTTCGATCAAGTCTTGGATGAGATGTTTCAACTTCCAACACTTTTCTGTATCATGCCCGTTACCTTGGTGATAATGGCAATAGGCCTGGATGTTATAGCTTTTGGATCGTTTTTCGACCGGGACTTCCGGAATCGGGCCTATCGGTTGGATAAGGCCCTTTGAGGACAACCTTTGTAAGGCGTGAGTATAGGTAGTCCCTATGTCAGTGAATACCCGAGTCGGTGTATTCTTTTTGGTCGAGGTATCTAGAAGATTGACCTCGTCAAAGATGCTACGGGCCGCAGTTGTAGTTGCGGGCTTGCTGGAGGACGAACTGGCCCCTTGATATCCTTTGGCAGAGGCCTTAGTAAGGCTCTCTAACCTCAAGTCGTCTTCGATTCTTGTACCCATTTCGGTTAAGGTAGCGAAATTGGGTATGACGGCATACTGGAGATGGACCTGGTAAGAAGGGAGGAGGTTCTTAACAAAGGCCTCCACTAAAACTTTCTCTCTGGGCTTGTCAACCAGCTTCATGCTTTCAGCCCTCCACCTTTGAAGGTATTTGGTGAAACCTTCCTTGGGCTCTTGGGCCATGATCTCCAGAGTACGCATAGTAGTCTGGATCTCAGTGTTATCTGCGTTGTTCCGGGCAAATTCTGTCGCCACGTCGTCCTAAGTTTTGTATTTCTTGGAATCAAGCCTGTAATACAAGGCTTTCGGGTGCTTCTCAAGGGAAGAAGCAAAGAGATGCTTGAAGATTGTCGACTTGACCCCCTTAACAGCCATAAATTCTTTGAAAGCCCGGATATGGAGTGCCGGGTCTTCAGTCCCATCAAACATTGGCAGGCCCGTCAAGTTGAGATTGGCGGGCAATTCATCAGTCAGGGGCGAATATGCACGCGCATTCTCCGTGTGGATGGTATTGTTGGTCGTCGTGTGGACCTGTTCTTGCAGCTTACGGACCGCGCTGGCCAGTTCAGCTAACGGCCCAGTTGTCTCGACTCCACTGAGAGGAGTTCCTTGTTTTACGGCGCTTACCCGAGTAAGGATGGCGATCTGGTCTTCCATCATCCTCGTCAATTGTTCCTCTAGCTTAACCAACGACGCTGTCAACTCATCAATGGCTTCTTTCGTCATGGTTCGGGTGAAAGGCGGCCTGTCTGTAAGAATACCGCGTAATCAGCAACTATCCCAAATCCTAGAACAAAAGTACATCCCGAGCAAGGGAAAAGAAGACTAGGAAGGAAACGACTCGGAAAAGACACCTAGACGGGTGACTTGTGGAAGGTGGGCCTCCTTTAGGATCCAGCTGTGTGGGCCGGGTCCTGTTTGAAAGGAGGTTCACGTGAGACATTCCCCAGACTTTGGACTCGATTATATAAATGGGCCATCCTTTGTAGGAATATGTCCTACGTAGGTGGGCCTTGCCTTAGTCAAATAAGGCGGACTGGGATAGGGAGGAAGCCCGTGATATAAGATCGACGGAGTTTCGACGCTAGAGACCTCGATGACTTACGACGCGACCCGACACTGCTAAATACGGGAAGTCCTATGATGAGGAAGTTTTTTGAAATAGATTTTTTTGAAAGCCCGAAAAAAAATTCGGGGAGGGAGAGCCCGGCTTTTCGAAAAAAAATGGAAAGGCGAGCCGGGTGACGGTTTTGAAAGTTCGAAAATATTTTCGAGTTTTAAAATGGGCAGAATACCTGTAAAAATAGGCTATTTTGAGTAAAATCGTGAATTCTAAGTTCGGTATATGTCTCGGGTTTTGAAATTGGATATTTTGAAAAGGATGCAATTTTTAAAAAATGACGGTTTTTGAAAAAAGATGTAATGTAAATCAAGTAGCATGTAGTCATGGAATCTGTATAACGACACCATGTATGCTCTTAAACTAAGTCCCGGTCAGTCTATAAAGGGTCTGTACCAGTGTACATAGCCTATCCGAGAATCGGGGCGGACTTCCTAAGTCGAGTTAAGCTTAGAACATGCCGTAAAACCCATACGAATCGACTATGGACACCTTTGACATATCCAATTTGGACTACATCAATAGTATAGTGGGACGTCGGTCACCAGTACCGGCTCGAGAAAATATGAGGTTATGCATGAACCGTAAAACTAAAACGCGTATTGTACTAGTCAAACGATTTCTATTCGAGTCTCACCCTGAGAATGCGAATGGTAAGTCACGCATCAGTTAATCCCCAGCGGAGTCGCCAAATTGTGGACATGACATAGGTCCACCCCGACGTGGCCACGCGCGGGTTTGGGGAGGCGAATGAATCTCCATATGAGAATGAGTCGAATTGAAATTTAAATCGAAGTTGGAGTCGCCACCGAACTTTGTGGGAGTTCGGGCCCGTTCGTAGTGGGCAATGCACAAAGTATGGCCCATTCCGATGTCAGAGTTTATCGGGTTCGTCCCTTTGCATTTGATACCGATACCGATGTTATCGGATATTGTGTATTGAATGACTCTCGTGTGCCAATGGTTTCGGACATCCGGAAACCACGGTTCTAAGTAAGGGATGAGGGTACGTGTTGGGAAGTTCACAATGAACACCCAACCCCGCCCGCACATTAGCGGCCTCTACTAAGATATCGTTTGATTTTAAAATACGCGTGTTAGTAATACGATGAACTATATGCAAACATTGTTTTGCCTAAACATGCGAATAATTGAATGGGTTGCTAGGTCGATTTAATGCATCTAAAATTAACGTCAAAGTTGTTTTAGCATGTGAAGTTCGTTTTAGTATAATAAAACAAATGATGAAAAGAAATCGCTACAAATATGAACGAACAAGTTAGTAACGGTTTGTAAATTAAATAATAAAAAACAGATACGATGACATGAATGATTTTTGAAAAGTTTATGACACGTGATGGATTAAACACGTGTTGACCGAGGCCAAGAAAATATTTATCGAGACCTGAAATATGCCGAAAAACCCGCTGTTTTGTTAAAGAAACGATATTTGAAAAATTAGAACGAGGTTGCTTTTTTATGCCGCGGTTTTCAGGGGCTCACGCGACCCGCACGAGAGGGCGTGACTCGCACGAGGTGCGTGCGACTCGCATGGCGGCCTGTTTTCGGGATCGTTTTTTTTTTAGAAAATCGTCGGTTTTGTTAAATCGCGTATAAATATAGCATAATTTATACTCGACTTAAATTTGTGATGGTAAGGATTTGTCACGTCCCTAACCGTCAATAAACTACCGATTACACCTAGTGGGTAGCTAGGGTAATTCGGTATCGTATCCACGAGGACGGTAAGGCGAAGTTTAGACTATGTCTACCTAAAACAAGACTAGGTCACCGAACAAACACAGAGAAACGATAAATGGAAAACTATGGTGGTGAAGAAGTATGACTAAGCTAATGATGAACTAACAAATAAACTAGGGTAAACGATGACTAACTAGGAGGATGAACTCTAGTATGAAAGGAAGTGGAGTAGGTCGGGTTCATAAGAGTAGAAGGGTAATTGGTGTGATCAAGGGTTTAGGTGTCTCCTAGTTACTAGAGTCGGTCCGGGCTCTCGCAACTTAGACCGATGTCAAGGTGGGTCCGGGCTCTCGTAACTTAGACCCTAGTCCTCACTCTCGTGACTACGACTATTCTCAACATTTCCACATAATAGACAAACAATGAGAAGATGAACACAAGTATGGAAAGCATGGCCACTACAACTCACACAAGCATATCAACAAACACATAGAGTGCCCACAATGTGACTAGCAACAAAGATTCACCCTTTTCCCTTAATCAACCCTAATCATCCATAATCTACCCCTAATCCCCCTACTAACCCCACAAGATTACTACTCACTCATTATCATTAACAAACTAACTATAATAAGAGAAAACAACATGAATATCCAAACATCCATAATGAACAATAACAATAACTATATGAAAAGATTCAAACAAGATTAAATAAACAAGATTAAGAGTAGGGATGATTATACCAACACTAGGAAGATGAAAAGATGCAATCTTGTATAAATAAGAACCCAAATAAAACCCAAGGTTGTCAAGCTTGGAGAATTCTTCAAGTATCCTCTTAATACAAGAACTAATTACTATGGATTAACTAAAGATTAAATAAGATTAAAGGAAGATTAAAACTAATGAGTGAAAGTAAATCTAGGGTTTTAGGGTTTTTGGGAGGCTTAAGGAATGCTAAACTATGATAAGATGTCTTAACATTACAAGAGGGAAGTATATATATGGGTACAAGAATGAAGGAGAGGAAAAGAAAGGAGTGCGGCTGCCAGGTCCACGGTCCCGACCGGGACGGGTTGGTCCCGATCGGGACGGGCCCACAGCAGCACCTTCTAACGTGCACCCCATCCTTAACGGGATTCTCCTCGATTCTCGGGACTCGGGATCGGGTCTCGGAGGCTCGGGATTGGGTCCCAAGGTCTCGGGGTCGATGCCAAGGCCTCGAGTCATCGTTCCTTTATCTCGTTGGCGCCAAAATGTGTATGTATCCAGTCGGAATCGCTCCAACTCTTCAAAATCGGTCTCGGGAACCTGAAACAAGCTAAAGGAAGCATAAGAAACCCATAAACCGCTCCCAAGGAGCGATTCCACAAGGAAAATGGGACCGAAATACACTAAAATAGACACTACAAACTACACTTATCAACTCCCCCACACTTAACCCTTACTCGCCCTCGAGTAAGCACATACTAACTACTTAACTATCCGAGCAGGTATTAGCGCACCCTACGCCCTTTCAACTCACGCGAGTACACTTAGAGGACAAGTGCACTCCGCAAGGCAAGTAAGGTCTTGCAACAAAACCGTGGATGCAACCGGACACAAAACACAAAAACAAACAAGCACACAAACAAATAAACAAACTAACAAACACTAGGTTGCACCCAGAGGAAAACAAATACCACTTCCCTCTAAAAGCGGTGAAAGAAGCACCGGTTTAGGACTCAAGGTAAGTGACAACGTTCCCAAGCTAGCAATACAAACCAAGGTGGACTAAACCCTAATAGTATGACGATAAAGCAACAAAAACGTTGGTAACTTACCTAGGTCCTCCTAAATTTCTAAAAACGTACTACGGGACGATCGGCGGAGTGGAAAAGTGAAGAACCACGGTGTTAGTCGACACTGTAGGTAAGTGAGACCCCGCCCCCTTTAGCGTGAGCCAAGAGGGTCGTCCCGTGTCCAAAACCGCCTAACTAGTCCAAGTAAAAAGGTGGAAAACATGCAAAATGAGGGAAGACCGACTAATGCCGCTATCATCCTACCTTGGGACTCGGTCCTTTGGTAGGCTCTTCACGGCAAAAGTCGGAAAAAGGCTTATTTTTGTGGGGATTTCTTTTTTGTGAGACGGGTTTTCTTTTGGCATTTTCTTTCTTTTCGACGTTTTGATTTGTTTGTTGCCATGCCATTTCTTTTTCTTCTTTTCTATTTTCTTTTTGGCTTTTGTGCCTTTTCTTTTTCTTTTCTTTGCCCTTTTGGCAAGATTTGGCATTTTTGGCATTTCCTTGTGTAACAAGAAAGAGAGAACTCAACAATTTGCAATTTATTGTGTGGATATGTGTAGGAGGTAGGGAAATGAGTGAGTCGAGGGTCGCGATCCCTCTTCAAACCCACAAAAAGGGGAAAACTTGGACTAATCAAACGATCCTAAACACGGTCACCTAAGGGACGAGACTCGGTAACCAAGGCCTTTTCACAGCATGGGTGGTCATAATGGTCAAAGGTGCAAATCCCGCAGTAAATCCCTAGTAAGCTAGGTGGACTCAAGGTAAAGGACCAACGAAATCATTGATTTAGGGTCATTCTACTAGACTAAAGTCCAAGACTCGATTTATACTACTAGGAAGGGAAAGTAAGCACTCACACACTAGCCTCTGAACCGGGTTTTCGAAAATGGTTTACGCACAAGACACACAACATAACACAAAGACACGACGAAAACGAATGAAAGAAAAAGAAACAAAAGCAACAAAACAAAAACTAAACAAAACGAACACATAAACAACACAAACACCACCCCAAATTTCCAAACAAGCCGCCAAACCAACCACAAGTATTACAAGGCTCCACCCGAGCACACAACATCACAATCTCCTCCAAACTTCGCAAGAGGTAAAGAAGAAAAAGGGATAAGATGTTACCGGGAGTCTTGAAAGCTCTCCAGAATTAGCGGCGATTAGGTGACCTAAGAGGAAAAAGGGAGGCAAACACAAACAACAAAACAAATATACGACACAAAAACATAAAGGAGAACACAAAAGATAAAATCTTTTTGATTTTTTTGTGAAATTTTTCAAATTTTTAGGATTTTTGAAGATTTTTCAAAAAAATAAGAAAATAAAACTAACTACGCTAGAATATCGCTCCCCCACACTTAAACCGAGCAATGTCCTCATATGCTCAATCGTAGTGTGCGGAGAGACAAGGAAAAAGAAAAAGAAACTACGAAAATGAAGCTAAAAAACAAAAAGAAAAGATGAAGAAAAGGGTAGAAAGCGTCCGGCCGGGGTGTAATCAAGTCACCATGGGCCGAGACAAGAAAAGATATGGAAGGGGGAAGAAAATAAAAAGAAAGAAATAAAAGGAAATGGGAGGGGAGGGCTAGGTGTAATCAAGTCACCTAGCTCGGATTCCGTCCAAATCCGACTAACTACTAAAAAATGGGTGAAATCTTGTACAATTGGATTAATCGATCGAATCCCGACGTAATCACGTCATCGGGAGTCAGGAGCAACCATACTACGGCCTCGAAGGCCACTACGATACCATGACTCAAGGGGAAGGGGGTAGACAAGATAAAACAAGCGACAAAAGACGGAAAAGAAAGGATAGTTACCCAAACCAAACGGTTAGTAACTCACTTGCTCCATCGTCTCGATGATCATTAGAGGCTCGTCGCTTGTCTTCTCGGTTGCCATCTCGCTTCACACTCAAGAAGAACTCACGGTAGAGGTAGTAATGGTAAGGGGTGGGATTTGATGTGAGAGTCGGTGTAAAGTGAATAGGAAATGGAGTGAGGGCATGACAATGAAGTACATGGGGCATATGATAAGGCTAGGATAGCTAGGGAGGTTGGGAGGGGGCATAAAACGGTTGGGTGGACTCGATTTGCGAAGAAGAAACACAAAGGGGGAGCAGGTGCCCGTCCCGGTCGGGATGATCGGTCCCGTTCGGGAAGTCTCACCCATCCCGGTCAGGACGCTTCCTTCCCGGTCGGGATGGACCTCCAGTGAGCTCGAGTTTGTGCACCCCCATCCCGATCGGGATGACTCCCTTCCCGGCCGGGATGGGTCTTCTTCAACTTCCACAATCCCAAAAGCTTGCTCCAAGCTTCAGAAACCCGATCCTCGTGCTTAAAAGCCAAGGTATATCATAGCCATTCTTCTATAGGAAGCATTCTCACTTCACCTATCAAACAATACTCAAACACACATCAAACTCTCTCCCTCACAACGCTCATCACTCAATCCAAATAACAAGAATTCACAAAAATCCAACTAACTACAAGAAAGAGATATATACAATGAGACGCTTCTTGTGGAACTCCGTCAAACCAAGGATGGTGCTCTCTTCATTCTTTTTCAACAACCATGATCAATTCCATCCCCATCAAGGGCACGTAGGAACAAGTCGAAGGCCCTAGAGAAGTCTTCAATCAAGCATGTCTTATAACCGACCACATCCCAAGACTCTTCATGGCCTTGCCTTGACGTTCCTGGGACATCCCGATCTTCCAAGTTCAACGGCTTGAACTTGTACTTTTGGTCTTTGGGGATATACCCAAACGTCCACCGGTCCTCATGCGGCCCCAAGGGCGGCTCATCCTTTTCGTTGCTTTGCAACTTGTCATCAAGCCCATGATATGGGCACTCATCCTCCTACAAATCGGAGGCATCATCCTCAAGTACATAAGAGTACTTCTTCAAGCTTTGTCCCGAATCTCTCCCTCGATCGATGTTTTCCGTGGCATGGATCACATTACACGTCTCGGTCATAGGCGAAGTGTTGCCTTGGAGGTCGAACACTAACTCTTCGTCGCCTAGTTGAAAGGTAATCCTACCCTTCTTCACATCGATCACGGCACCGGCGGTGTGTAAGAATGGGCGTCCAAGGATGATGGGAGTGTTAACATCCTCCGGCATGTCAACCACAATGAAGTCGACCGGAATGAAGAACTTCCCTATTCGCACCGGCACGTCCTCCAACATTCTCAATGGTCGGTTAAGAGACTTATCGGCCATTTGGAGTGTAATGGAAGTACATTTCAGCTCCGTCATTCCTAATCGCTCACAAATGGTGTAGGGAATAATGCTCACACTCGCACCCAAATCACACATAGCTCTCTCGATTTTGTAATTGCCGATGGTGCATGGGATAGAGAAACTACCCGGGTCCTTCAACTTCGGAAGCGTGGAACCTTGAATAAGCTCGCTCACCACCCTCGTGAACGCTACCGTCTCTTCCTTGTCGATGGACCTCTTCCTAGCTAAGATTTCTCTCATGAATTTTCCATATGCCGGGATTTAGGTAAGTAACTCGGTGAACGGGACATTCACGTCCAATTTCTTCACGATATTAAGGAACTTGTCGTATTGAGTATCCACCTTAGTCTTCATTTGCCTTGATGGGAAAGGCAACTTAATTTGGTACTTATTTTGCTCAATGGGGGTGGATTCTTCAAAGGACACTTTCCCTTTTCCCTTGTCTTTCTCTTGAAGTGGGGGAGGATTGTCTTCTTGGGGTTTCTCAACTTCCCATAAAACTTGCTCCTCAATTGGATTTTCATAGCTTGCGTCGTCTTGAGAGGGGGGTATGACTTCTTGTCTTGGTTCTTGCTCACTAGGGGCAAAAGGGGGTTCATAGGACGTACCACTCCTCGTAGTAATAGCATTTACATGCTCAAAATTTGGTGTTTCGCCTTGAGGAGGTAGTTGCCCCTTTTGTCTCGTAGAGATCTCCGAAGCAAGTTGAGATATTCGGGTATCCATCGACTTCGCATGAGCATCTCTTTCTAGGTTGTCCTTCTGAACGTAAGCAAATAACTCTTGTTGATTTCTTGCCATCTCTTGAGTACTCCTATGCATATCCATCATATACTTTTGTACGTCGAAATTTCGTGGTGGAGATGATGGGTTATGTGGAGTATCGGTGAGGGCTAACGGAATACCATAGTCATGAATAGGAGACCGGCTCCTAGGCTTGCTTTGTTGTTGTTGATGGTTCCCTTGGAACCCATGAGAATTGCCTTGATTAAGGCCTTGGTTGTGGTTTTGTTGTTTTTTAAAGTTTTGGTTTCCATGGAAACCGCCTTGATTGAAGTTCCCTTGTTGGAACCCTTGCTTGTTGTTGAAGTTGCCTTGGTTATTTTGCTTGAAATTGTTGAAGGGTCTTTGGTTACCCACATAACCTTGGTAACCTTCATTGTTGTCCCGTAAGGGAGGTGGAACATAGGGACGATGTTGTTGTTGATGTTGAAGTGCTTGTTGTTGAGGGACTTGATTGGAAGCTTGGTAATGATTAGAGTAGGAGGCACCTTGCTTGAACGCTTGAAAGGCGTTCACTTGCTCAATACTCCCTCTACAATTCATAGGGTCATGACCAACGATTCCACAAGTGTCACACATCCCAAAATAGGGCAAAAGAGGTGCAAATCCCAAAGCATTCACTTCTTGAATCGGTTGATGGTGTGAGGAACTAGTGCCTTGGACTTGGTTGAGGTGGCTTTGGAGCTTCTTGTCAATTGTCTCCATGTGTGTTTTCAATTGAGCTCCAAGGTCAATGCTTAACTTAGTGATAGCATCAACCTCATGCATGCCTCCTCGATGTGCCTTCCTAGGCCTAGAGTATTGCGAATTATGCACCGCCATCTCTTCGATTCTCGCCCAAGTTTGGTCGTCATCGACCTCGGTGAACCTACCATTGGAGCCCATGTTAAGAATAGCTCTCGAGTCCTCATAAAGACCATTCCAAAATTGTTGCACCAAGAACCATTGTGAGAGTCCATGATGAGGGCACGATCTTACCAAAGACTTAAACCGCTCCCAAGCTTCATATAGGCTCTCTTCATCCCTTTGTTGGAACCCGGTGATGGAGGCCCTAAGCAAATTCGTCTTTTCCGGAGGGTAAAACTTTTGGTAGAACGCCAAGGCAAGCTTTTTCCAAGTATCGATCCCCATGGTTGCCCTATCGAGACTCTTGATCCATTTCTTCGCTTTTCCAATAAGAGAAAACGAGAAAAGGACCCAACGAATTTGATCTTGAGTAATCCCGGTTTGAGATATAGCGTCACAATAATCGGAGAAAGTCTCCATGTGTTGGTGCGGGTCTTCGGTGGGCAACCCACTAAATTGGTTCCTCTCCACAAGTTGGATAAAATGAGTCTTCGCCACAAAATTCCCGGTATAAGTATCCGGTAATGCACTTAGTCCCGGCAAGACATATTCCGTGAAAGTGGAGTGAGAGGAAAACATAGGCATTCTTGATGTAAGGGAGAAGATGGTGGTGTAGACGGTGTTGATGTAGATGAAGAGGGGGAACTAGGAGAAGAAGAGTTACCGAAGGGATTGATGAAGGTCCCTCCGGCCGTCTCTCGAGGTGACTCGCTAAAGTCGGCTCCTTGAGCTTGCCCTTGATGAGTATTGCTTGCACTTGGCTGAGAGATCCTAACCCGATTAATCGTCCGTTGGCGAAAGGCTCGAAAGAGTCTCTCCGGCTCTGGATTAAAGAGATAGAAATCGCCTCCCCTCCTAGGCATACACTACACACTAGAACAAACGTGAGAACACCTAGTGCTTTATGGGCACTAGGCAACGACGATAAACAAGCACAACTAGAGACAAAGAGAAAAAGGAAGCTAAGAAAAGAAGAGAAACTAGAAAATATTCACAAAAGAAGATGGGAGAGCACAAAGAAGGGTAACTAAGTCTAGAAATAAGCAAACTAAGTCTAAACAATGCACTGTCCCCGGCAACGGCGCCAAATTGATGGTAAGGATTTGTCACGTCCCTAACCATCAATAAACTACCGATTACACCTAGTGGGTAGATAGGGTAAGTCGGGATCGTATCCACGAGGACGGTAAGGCGAAGTTTAGACTATGTCTACCTAAAACAAGACTAGGTCACCGAACAAACACGGAGAAACGATAAATGGAAAACTATGGTGGAGGAGAAGTATGACTAAGCTAATGATGAACTAACAAATAAACTAGAGTAAACGATGACTAACTAGGAGGATGAACTCTAATATGAAAGGAAGTGGGGTAGGTCGGGTTCATAAGAGTAGAAGGGTAATTGGGGTGATCAAGGGTTTAGGTGTCTCCTAGTTACTAGAGTCGGTCCGGGCTCTCGCAACTTAGACCGATGTCAAGGTGGGTCCGGGCTCTCGCAACTTAGACCCTAGTCCGCACTCTCGTGACTACGACTATTCTCAACATTTCCACATAATAGACAAACAATGAGAAGATGAACACAAGTATGGGAAGCATGGCCACTACAACTCACACAAGCATATCAACAAACACATAGAGTGCCCACAATGTGACTAGCAACAAAGATTCACCCTTTTCCCTTAATCAACCCTAATCATCCATAATCTACCCCTAATCCCCCTAATAACCCCACAAGATTACTACTCACTCATTATCATGAACAAACTAACTATAATAAGAGAAAACAACATGAATATCCAAACATCCATAATGAACAATAACAATAACTATATGAAAAGATTCAAACAAGATTAAATAAACAAGATTAAGAGTAGGGATGATTATACCAACACTAGGAAGATGAAAAGATGCAATCTTGTATAAATAAGAACCCAAATAAAACCCAAGGTTGTCAAGCTTGGAGAATTCTTCAAGTATCCTCTTAATACAAGAACTAATTACAATGGATTAACTAAAGATTAACTAAGATTAAAGGAAGATTAAAACTAATGAGTGAAAGTAAATCTAGGGTTTTAGGGTTTTTGGGAGGCTTAAGGAATGCTATACTATGATAAGATGTCTTAACATTACAAGAGGGAAGTATATATATGGGTACAAGAATGAAGGAGAGGAAAAGAAAGGAGTGCGGCTGCCAGGTCCACGGTCCCGACCGGGATGGGTTGGTCCCGACCGGGACGGCCTGTCATCCCGACCGGGACGGGTTGGTCCCGATCGGGACGGGCCCACAGCAGCACCTTCTAACGTGCACCCCATCCCGAACGGGATGAAGCCATCCCGAACGGGATGGGTCTTGTAGGCCTACCTTAAGAGCTCTTTGTTCCTTCCTTGCCTCTCATGGGATTCTCCTCGATTCTCGGGACTCGGGATCGGGTCTCGGAGGCTCGGGATTGGGTCCCAAGGTCTCGGGGTCGATGCCAAGGCCTCGAGTCATCGTTCCTTTATCTCGTTGGCGCCAAAATGTGTATGTATCGAGTCGGAATCGCTCCAACTCTTCAAAATCGGTCTCGGGAACCTGAAACGAGCTAAAGGAAGCATAAGAAACCCATAAACCGCTCCCAAGGAGCGATTCCACAAGGAAAATGGGACCAAAATACACTAAAATAGACACTACAAACTACACTTATCAATTTGCGATATTCGTTATATTCGATATTCGATTATGGAATCGATATCAAATATTCAGAATGATTTTTTAGAAAGGATAAAAAAAGGTTTTGTAAAAATTGAACTAAAAAAACGATGTTGATTCTCTCCGCGTTAAAATCGTTGTATTTTGTTTTCTAGACCATGTGACGATTTTTTTAGCATCAACGAGATTGATTTATTTCTTTTTAGATACGATATTTGACTATAGAGTCAATATCGTTTTTTAAGAACGTTTTTTTTTTAAAAATAGTTTGTAGAATCGATATTAGAAAAACGTGACGATGACCCATAAAAAAATGGACCGACGACGCAAAAGATAAGAAAAAACGAAAAGAAGGGAGAGAGAAGGAAGGAGACGGGGTTTTGTTTTACACCCTAAACCTACATGCTTTGTATTCTCGGAATGGGGCTCGTTGGAATGTGGCTTAGACACGGGAGCGTCGAGATAATGTTGGTGAGTTATGGTGGTTTTGGACGTGCAGGGTGTCGGGTAGAGGTGGCCGGTTTTTCGGGTCTAGGCGGCGTGATCTCGGGTTGTAATATCGGTTGTTCGATGCTATGTGTGTATTATTGCTATATGGGATGTGGATGTGTATGAATCTCGAGGTTCATGAATGAATATTGTGTTGTACGAGGGAGTCTATTTATAGGAGAAGTCCCCGACTGAAGCTAGGAGAAGTAGCTTAACTTGGGTGATAAGAAATACCGCTTTGGATAGGAAAAGTAAGCAATTCAAGAGGAATGAGAATTCCGTTTCTTGGTGGGAAAGGCACGAACCCGGCTGGAAAAGGGGTGCTCGGCCGAGTATGCTTGGTACTCGGTCGAGTGCTCTGGTAGAATTCCTCCTGGGGATCGAATTCTATCTTTAACGGAATTGTTTAATATTTTTTGTAGCTGATTTTTGTAGTGTTCGAGTTCAAACCGGATTCGTGGGGTGACACGGCAGGCCTCTATGTCTCGGAAAATATCTTTGACCGGGTTTTGACTCGGTCGTTAAAAGACGGTTTTGCCCTTGGTGTCGGATTCGACCCAAATTAGTCTTATTCGACTCGAAATGACCCACTGGGCCTGATTCTGAGGTTGGTTTTGTGAGATTTGTACTCCGTAAAAAGATCAAGCCAAATGCCAATGATTTCGAGCCCATATTCGAGTACGTCAAAGCACGTTTGCGTCCGATCATCATCGTGTGTTTGTCGAAAACTTCTATAAACACCTGGCAGCCAATGTGGGTGTCTATAATATATATATATATATATATATATATATATATATATATATATATATATATATATATATATATATAACCTAGTTAGACATGACACTCCCTTAGATCATCTTAATACATTTTTCATTATCCATCTTCATCTTCCATTAGAATAGCTTAGATAAAAACATTAGAAAGCTAGTAGATTTTCAAAGTTTTTATTAATTTTCATCTTCTTAGATTTATATTCAAGCTTTGTAGAAGGATTTCTAGTGTTTTTATTGAAGATTCTTGGAGTTTATCAAAGGATTAGTGACAAATTCATTGTCATCTTCATCAAGCTTCTCCTTATTTTATTGCAATCTTCATCTTCTTTATTGTATTTTCCTCCATTGTTAGTATATTTCTCTTCTTCTCCCTCGTCTCTAGATTAGATTTTATTATTGCTCTTTCATTATTGCACTGTTTTCATTGATTTTACTTGTGTTGTTTTTAGATCGCCTTGTAGTTTCTTTTCTTGATCGTAATTTTTTTCATTGTCTTGGTTTTATTTTCTCCTGTTTTTATCTTTATGCATGTTATTGTTAATTTCTCTATTGTTAATATTTTTGTAGTTTCCTTCATGAATTGTGAGTAATTTACTAGTTAGGGGGTTAAGGGAGGAAGATCTTGAGTGATATGAATTAAGGAATTGTGGTTTGGTTGCATATTTGTTAATTTATCATGTTTGAGGTTATTATGTCTTTGTTGAATGATGTGGGTTAAGTCGTCTCACCCAATCAAGGTAAACCTAATGCTACTAACAAAAAGATAGCGGCAAGCAAGGTATCAAATCCACGGGGAAACAGTTAAACTCGTCTTATAGCTATGGCGATTCTAAAATGCTCTAAACGGTCGATTGATGGAAAAATATAAAAACACTACCAAAATGCGATAATAAATAATCGGATCTAACAATGAGATGAAAACTAAGGTCACGGGTTCACGATAGATGTTCGACAATTATGCGACAAAAATAATAAACACATAAACATGCTAGTCGGCTATAACACGTTCTCTCGAATCGTGTCAACCTAGGAAGGATCTAACGGGCTCTCGCAACTTATTGGACTCCCTACCCAATCGCGCGTGATCTAATCCTAATTCGGCTTTCGCACAAGAACTAGAATTTCTCAAACATATTAAAATGTTGTGGCCTTTAACAAATTAATCGACAAACAAAATACGCGAAAGTGGTACTAGCATAATCATAAATTTAGTATCAAAGCAACATAATCGTATAATAATCCATCGATCCCCCTCGACCCTAGCGAGAAAAATAGCTACGCGTGATAATTACGAAACAACAAAACGCATACATGGAATTCATGATAAAAAGGTGAAGCAAGTAAATCTAATGATAAACGAACGAGAATCTAGCGAACTAAACGGAACAACGAATTGAAAATAAAGAAAATTACGACGAACTAAGTAATTTACGATGAAGATTGAAACGTAAAACTGAAAATTGAATAAAATGAATTTACCGAAATCGAGTACGAGTTGAAACCGAGTGCTAGAATGCTAAGAGTCACGAGTTTTTAAGGAAAAATAATCTAAGTATGAAAAGTAGAAGTGATAGAAATAAAACACAACTCCTTAGTTATACAAAATAGGCGGAAATAAACTGAGTGTGCACGCCGGCCGGCTGGCAGGCCGCCTGCCACATGCAGGGGCCGAAGCGCAACTTAAAATGAAGCTCAAATCGCCTTTGTGTCATGCCGGCCGGCCAGCAGGCGGCTTGTCAGGGCAGGCTGGCGCGCACAACACTAATAGAAGAAGTAATGGGCCGCTTTCCATGGCCCAATGAATTGACACTTCTCATTTCTTCTTCGCCTAGACGTCCTAAAGCACGGGTTTTGTCTCGGGATCGTTCTTCTAACCAGATATGAGTGTAAATGCACATAAAGACCTGAAATCGTGTAGAATCTAAACAAACACTCACTCAAAGCAAAATGTTAGAAGAAACGGCTCTAAAGAGCGCGTTCCGACCGTAAAAGACAACAGAATCGAGGGAATAAAACTATATACACACGATACATCAAACTCCCCCGAACCGAACCCTTACTTGTCCTCAAGCAAGACCCGTAAGAAAACAACTAATATAATACCGAAACAGCTCAAAGCAAACAATAGGCAACCAAAATACTCAAGTCCATCAAGCAAACATCTAACCAAGTCTAAGAAACGAATTCCAAGATGGGTAAATAGGAAAAATAAATCATCAACAAATGCACAACTTCACCAAGCATAATATGTAGAAACCACATTTTCAACCAAAATCCTTGAATAGACTACTCACGGAGCCACTCATCTCTCAATTAGGAAGGGTGTGTATATGTGAAATATATATATGAAAACGCTCAACTACTCCAACTCATGGAAATATGCCCGCAAACTAGTATGGTATCGACCTCTAAATTATTACAAAACATGTTAAGATCACATAGGGAGGCAAGGATGGTGATAACAAGGTAGAAGGTGGAAATTGGTATGGTCATGTGAGGTTAATGCCAAGCTAGTAAACTAACTAGTGCGATAATGCTCAACTCAAAAATTCTTCCACTTCGATAAACAAAACATACAAGTCACCAATCAACGAGAACGAGTCCGGGGTCAAAAGAGGGCGCTCAAATTTCATCAAGTAAATGGAATATAAAAGTAACGAGAATAACATATTTTTGTTGTTTTGAATTTTTTTTTTCTCTTTTTTTTTTGAATTTTTCCTTCTATTCTTTTTGAATTTTTTTTCTTCTTGAATTTTTTTCCATTTTTTTTTGTTTTTTGATTTTTTTGATTTTTTTCAAAGCTTGATGAAATTAGAAGCAAATATATACAATAACCAAAATTGACCCGGACAAGATCTACGAACTTCCTTGAAACAGACTCAACCACATCCAATCATCCATCAAAAATCTCCATAATCGCACAATAACGAGCATAGAACGCACTAGGTGACCTACTTCGTCAAGCTTGGATAGGTAGGCAAATTTGATTTTGTAGTTCATTTTGTGAATTCTTTTACATTTTAGCCAAGGAGAAAATGGATTGAAATAGATGAAAAAATGAAAATGTCCCAAAAATGATCACTAGGCAAGTTAGTCAAAATAAAGGGGAAAACACCATACTTATGCTTATTGACTTAGCATATTCCACGAGGAGACCTACACAGGCAACCTAAGTGGTAGCCAGGTATGAATGTACTGGCTACAGGAGGCTCTAAATCTCACCAATTTTGTAGCTAAAGCCTAGATGCAAGGTCAGTCTAAATGGGAACCACAAATTATAGCTCAGTTGGTTGCATACTTATCAATTAGTTATTATTCCACATAACAAAGGTCAAATGAATGCCAATTAAGAATGAGTGGGTGGCCTAAAGAGTGCAAATTATCATCATTGCTGCATAATCAGTATCATAGACAAACGCTAAGACTCAAGGAAATAAAACTAGAAATACTAAAAACTCCCCCACGCTAGACTCGACATTGTCCTCAATGTCCATATCATAAAGACTCAAAATTGGTGGGGGGACACAAATAAAAACCGAGGATAGAGAAAAAACATACCAAATATGCACACGGAGAGGTAGAGGAATCAGCAATCCCCTACTGATCATCATCATCATCATCACCGAAATCATCATCTTCCATATCATCACTTGCAGCAGTCCCGGAGCCAGATGCACCACCCGTATACCAACCACCTCCCTGATAATCACTAGCGGCTCCAAAAGTAGGGCCCGTCGGGGCACTGAAATAGTCAGTGTGAAGATGAAAGCCGCCATGAATCGAAGGGTCAGTATAACCACCCACGGGCCACGAAAAGTATGAGGGGTAAGGGCCCTGTGGTGGCACAGCAGCACGCCTAGCATAGTCATCATAAACGGGATACATCCCGAGACACTGATCAGCATATAACCTATCTAGGCGAGCGTGAGTGGCCGTAGTGTCGGCATGAGTCTCCGTGCGAAGAGTATCCAAGTTTGACCTGGAAGAACCGGCACCCAGCTCCATCCATGCAATAAGATCGGGATGGAGGGGAGCATACTGGGGTGGTGGAGGGGGCTGCTCAAAAGTAGTAGTGGTGGTGGGCTCGGAAGCTGGCTGAGATGGACCAGGTTCAGGGGCAGGCTGGGAAGTGCTAGGCTCGCTAGTGGGACGACGGGTATAGGTAACAGCATGCGACGAAGGAAGAGAGCTAGAGGCAGCAACGGGTAAGAAATAATTAGGCTGATCAGCCTCAAGTGACAATACTGACCCGGCTTGCAAAATAATAGTCGTCTCCTCATGAATAAGCCAAGCCCAACGATTATGATGCCTAGAAGAAATCCAGTTAAGAGAAGCCAAATATCGGAGGCTAAGGGTAATCTCGCCCGGGACTGGTTCATGATCCGCTTCGCGAAAAGCGGTCAACCGAAGAGCTAATTGCGTGACTAACCCGCCTATATAAATAGGAACATCGGCAACGGCCGTAGCTATTTTCCTAAACTGGAGGACGAGGTGATAGGCAATATTAATATGCCACACCTTCGGCTTACGGCGCAAATACGAGCCCAAAACAGACACCTCCTCGGTGCGCACACTATTTGGCTCCTTCCTAGCAAAAATGGTCCATCCCATAAACCTCTGCCAAACCTTTATGATCGGATTATGAATATTATTTGAACTCAAATGCCCCGCGGTAGTGTACGAGGCATCAGCAATACATTCCCAAAAATCACCCACCCGAAAATTAGCATGCTCGGGTGGTGTACGGTCATCATAATCCTTAAGATCAAAACAATCCCCAAACTGCTTCAGGCTCAGCTCAAAACTAGTATTCATTAAACGGAACTCAACACAAATCGCACCCGATCGTCTATTCTTAGACACCTCAAATGAACTCAAAAATTCCAACGTAAGCTGAGTATACGTATTACGACGCATCGTAAAAAATGTACCCATACCAACACCTTTAAACAAGAGTTCCAAAGCAGAATCTAAGCCTAAAGTTCGCATAGCATCACGATCGATAAAATGAGTAGGAACAATAGACCGCTTTCTCAAGTCTTGAAACCGTACCTTTTGGTCAATAGTGGTAAAAATTACGCCCGGAAAAACTGGATCAGGATCAATGTCGGGTTGAGCATGGTCGTTTCTGGTGCGCTTGTTCCGAGGAGGTATTGCAAATCAGCTGAAAGTAGCAGTATTTGGGGGAAAATATGGGGAAAATTTGAGGAGTGAGAGTGAAGAAGGGGAAAATGAAGGCTGGGAAATTAGGGAAATTGGGGTTTGGGGGATGAGAGAGAAGAGAGAGGCGAGAGAGGTGAATGAATGAAGGAAATGACGGCAAAAAAATGGGTTTGGGTGGTGTTGTGCGACCCGGCCGGTCTGGACTGGCGGCCGGCTAGCCGGCCTGACTGACATATGCATTATTTTCGATTTTTTTAATGAAATTTTCCCTCTCACAGCCTGGCCGGTAGGCACAGGCCCCCGGCTAGCCGGCCTGACTGCTCAAATCCTTCATTTTTTCGAGATTTTGCTCCAATCTCCTCTAATTTTCCTGTGCCTCGGCCCCCAAAGTTGATAGGGGGCCTGGGCACAAGCTGAGATGCACAAATCCTTCTTTTTGAGTTCAAATTCAACTCGTACCTCGGCCCCCAGAGTCGATAGGCCCCCTACGCCTAGGCTGAGGTGACCTGCTATATTATCATAAGTATGATGAATTTTTTCCTTTTCCTTTTTTCCTATCACCTTCAATTCGAGTTATTTCCGATGATTATGCGCATCCCATAACGTTAGTCCCTCCTCTCATCCTCACTAAGACAACTAAAATAAAAATAAAATTAAAAAAAAACGAAAATGAGGGAAATTATTTACATACTCGGGCTGCCTCCCGGTAGCACTGGTTTAGAGTCCCGCACGACTTGGATGAATTTCTTTAGTGATAAGAAGGACGGGATGAAGTTGTATAACTTCAATTGCTCCAACGTGAGCAGCTTCATGATATAACTTCAATCGTTGACCATTCACCTTGAATCGTTCACCTGAATCACTCTCGACTTCGATCGAGCCAAATTTACAAACATGGGTGACAGAGAAAGGTCCGGACCAACGAGATTTTAATTTTTCGGGAAACAACCGGAGTCTAGAATTAAACAATAATACCTTATCCCCCATGTTGAACTCACGGTGAAGGATATGCTTTTCATGCCACCGCTTGGTGCGCTCCTTATAAACCCGGGTACTATCATAGGCACCAAGACGGAATTCCACTAACTCATTCAATTGCATGAGTCTCTTCTCCCCACTCAAATGTGGATCCAAGTTAAGCTCCTTGATCGGCCACCAAGCCTTGTACTCAAGCTCGACAGGCAAATGGCATGACTTGCCATAAACTAATCGGTAAGGTGAAGTACCAATAGGCGTTTTAAAGGCGGTACGATAAGCCTAGAGTGTATCATCTAGCTTAGAGCTCCAATCCTTTCGAGCTTTTGACACGACCTTCTCGAGAATAGAGTTGATTTCCCTATTGGACACGTCAACTTGCCCACTCGTTTTAGGGTGGTAGGCAAGACCGGTACGGTGAGAGACACCGTACTTAGCAAGTAAAGCATCAAGTCACTTCTCATGAAAATGGCTTCCACCATCACTAATAATCGCCCTTGGAACACCAAACCGGGGGAAAATAGTCTTTTTAAATAGAGATATCACCATTCTAGCATCATTAGCAGGAGATGCTACCGCCTCCACCCATTTGGAGACATAATCAACCGCAACCAAAATATATCGATTGCCCTTGGATGACGGGAATGGGCCTTGATAGTCTACACCCCAGACATCAAAAATTTCTACCTCGAGAATCCCATTTTGAGGCATTTCATGCCTCCTAGAAATATTACCAGTCCTTTGACATGCGTTGCAGGACATAATAAAAGCTTGGGCATCCCGGAATAAGGTTGGCCAATAAAAACCCGACTGGATGACCTTAGCCGTGGTTCGGCTCGGTCCATGATGGCCACCATATGACGATGAATGACAACTCTCTAGAACTCCTCGAATTGCCCATTGAGGGACACATCGACGGAAAATACCATCGGCACACTCCTTGAATAAATAAGGATCATCCCAGAAATATTGTCGGACATCATGTAGAAATTTTTTCTTTTGCTGATAAGAAAGATCAGAAGGTAATACCTTGCCAACTAAATAATTAGCATAATCCGCATACCAAGGTCCTTCGCTTTCATCGGTAGTTAAGGCCATGAGAGAATCATCGGGAAAAGAATCATCTATGGGGATGACAACTCCTTCCTCCTCAACTCTAAGCCTCGATAAATGGTCCGCAACAGCATTTTCCGCTCCCTTCTTATCCCGGATCGATAAATCAAACTCTTGGAGTAGTAAGATCCATCGAAGTAGTCGGGGCTTCGCTTCTTTCTTAGCAAGGAGGTACTTAAGAGCCGCATGATCGGTGAAAACAATGACTTCCGATCCAACCAAGTAGGTTATGAACTTTTCCAAAGCATACACTATAGCTAGCAATTCCTTCTCGGTGGTTGCATAGTTAACCTGAGCATTATCAAGTATTTTGCTAGCGTAGTATATAGCATGCAAGACTTTGTCCTTCCTTTGGCCCAAAACCGCTCCCACAGCATAATCACTCGCGTCACACATTATCTCGAATGGCAAATTCTAATCCGGTGACTGAATAATCGGAGCAGAAATGAGGGTCTGCTTAATCTTGTTAAAAGCTTCAACACACTCATCAGTAAAATCGAAAAGGGCATCCTTTAGGAGCAATTGTGTAAGTGGCTTAGCAATTTCGGAAAAGTCCTTGATAAAGCGGCAATAAAATCCCGCATGACCAAGGAAACTTCTCACTCCCTTTACATTAACCGGCAAGGGCAATTGCTCAATCACTTGCACCTTTGCATTATCCACCTGAATGCCCTTTTCGGAGACCACATGACCCAAAACTACACCCTCAGTGACCATAAAATGGCACTTCTCCCAATTCAAGACCAAACTGACCTCGACACATCGGTTTAAAATGGTATCTAAGTTAGATAAACAAGCTGAAAAACTCATACCATACACACTAAAGTCGTCCATAAACACTTCCATAATGGACTCGATGTAGTCGGAAAATATGCTCATCATGCATCTTTGAAAGGTGGCGGGTGCGTTACATAGCCCGAATGGCATCCTGCGATATGCGAATGTGCCATACACTACAACAAAACCCTTATATTCTAGACACTTTAAGATCTACACTTTTGTAAGCGTCGAGCCTTTTTACCTCATATTTCATTAATTAATTACAAACCGCTCAATTTTTTTAACTAAAATACGCAGCCAACTAATATCCCATGCTTCTTCTGCCAGATAAAACCCTAAATAAGTAACTGTTCATTTTCCCTCCTCTCTTCGTCTTCGTCTTTCTTATTTCTTTTCATTTAGTTTTCCTGAACAAATTCAATACCTATTCCACAACCCTTTATTTGATGCATATTCACCTATCAAAATCGAACAGTTGTAGTCAAAATTATGGTGCCCCAAATCTTCAGATGCATTTCAAATACTAGAACGTTTTTCTTCATCCAATCATTCGCTTCATGTATCACTTATACACAAAACCCATCCGTAATTACTTAGAAGTTCAATCACCCATATTCAGATTCACGCTAAATTGCTTCTCCGTTTATGAATTGGTTTAAAACCTTCCAACCCCTAAGTTCGATCGGATCTTCGAGATTTTAACTCGAAGAATGACGAGTGTAGAGACTTTACTTGGTCTACAATTGAGTGAGACCCTTGTTTTGAAGATGCTCACGTATAAAAGCTATAGTTGGTATTTTGAAGATGCTCGGGTATTCAGAGGTATTTTAGGCATGTTTTAATTTTAATTATTTTTTCCATTGACTGGGTTGGTCAAGAAACAATCCATTTATCGTGCTAATTGTTTCATGTTCCCTAAAACAGCCTCTAGCATCAAGATTAGTTGGGTCCACCTTTCTTCTCCTAATCATATGAGGGATAATTGGTTCTAAGAGGTTTGTTTATTTACTAGGTGTTTCAGATCCAAATACGGTTTATTGATTCTAATACTTCATATCTTATTAAAACTTTCGTTATCAATCAATTTTTTGAAAGCATTTGTGATATTCTATTTATACTGATTAATTCCTAGTTTTTGTTTTTGTATGGTTAGTATTTGAGATTGATGCCAAAGCTGTGTGAGTGAACTCTCTGCCAACATATACAATTGTAGTAGCTAGCTCTGTATGAGCTAGATTATTAAAGAATAAGTAGAGTAAGTTGGGTTTTTAATCATGATGATGAGATGCTTGTGGCAATGGTAATTACATTTGCTTTGAAGCATAGACGTACAATAAAGATCATGAAATCATCTTTAACACTAATGTACTTTTTCTTTCCCAGGTCCACAATAATAGTTTATCAAAGTCACGGTATATGAACATTCCTTCACTTTTTTATGCACAAAACACTAATCCCAGCAAAAAGGTATCAACAACTTGAGAACATGATTAATCAAATGAGGGATTCTCTACCACTATCATCTATTTCCTTAAGCAAACAAGTTGTCATGTTCCTTACATTCCTCACTAATGTCTCCTACTTCAGCCTTTTCTTAAGCCACGAAAACTTTGTTGCTTGCAATTGCTAGGGGACCTGATGGAGCACTTATCCCGATGGATACATCTGCCACTTTCAATCTTCCACTTCTGTTTCTTCTTCTTACTCAAGGTAAAGTAATTCAATACACTCACCCCTATTATATTCGATTCAAAATTGTATCCCTGCTCCTAACATAATGTTCTGATTTTCATCCCCTTATTTGCTTGTCCAGGTACCGTAATGATTGTTATTGCTCTTGTTTTTTTAGAGTAACGTTATGAGATACTTTAGGATGGTTAGAGCAAAAGACTCCTAAGTGAGCTTTAAGAAGAAGGTGGTTGACATAGAAATGCGACATAGAGTGATAGAGTAAGTATGTTCTTATTGAAGGTATTCGTTTACTACTTTGATTTTTTTTACATTGGCCCATGCCTTATTTTATGATGATTCATTTAGAAAAGTGCTCTTTTTAGTTTAGCTTACAGTGAAGGGAATAAGGCTGCATGCATTTATCCCATAACCATTATAAACACGCGTGCGTATTTTGTTGGGTTTTGTTTTATTAATTAATTATGTTGACAGTATTATGTTCATAAATTGATCCCAATAATTAAATTTGTGATTACAGATTTAATTAAGGTTAGCTAAGCAAAGAGATGGCAGGTCGGTTGACCCGAGTACCTACTCTTAAGGAGCGTTTAGACGAAACTCTCACTGCTCAAATAAATGAAATTCTCCCCTTCTTAACCAGGTTTTACTAATTTCTTTTCTTTCTTTAATTAACTTTGAATTTTAATTCAATTATTACTTTTTATTTTAGTTTACTTTTTGTCTCCCATTTAATTAATTTCTTCGTGGAAACAACTCGAGGGTATTAGAGAATGATTCAGTCGACCCCAGTTGTCATTGTATATGAGCATATGTTTAGTTTTGGGTATTTTTTGTAAATTCTTAGAGCAAAGATTATGGGTATGTTTTGTTAATAGGTTTGTGGGTTTTATGTATTTCTTCTTAATTTCAGTGTTAGTGAAATTTCTATGAACATAATTTCTTTTTTTGTGTTGTGATAAGATTATTAGTCCTCCTGATTTAATTAAATGTAGTATGATCGTTTGAGATAGTGTTGTGAAAAGATTGTTATGAAACTTGCTCATATGATCGTTGAGTTAGGTTGATGTTTGTATAAGGCTTTACACTGATGTTAGGGCAAACCTAGAATAAATCTTTTGGGCAACGAGGTTCATTATATTTACTTACTATATATGAAAAAGTCTCATTTTTACGAATTCTGGGTAGCAAAAGTTGATCATTTTAATAATTTTTATACGTTTGGGGTTCAAGCGCTACCCATTGCTACTAGCTAGATTACCCGGATACTTCGTGTGCCTCAGATTATTATGAGCCGTGAATTAAGTATTGAGTTCTTAAGACATGACCATGATTTTTATGAGCCATGCTTTTGTGTTAGTCCGTCCATTTATTGTCACTTGTGGATTATCCCCTATGCGTCACATCACGAAATATTTCTTATATGTCGTCTATGGTTGCTATGTTTCACAAAAATTGTCATATTCATGTACCATTAATCCTGACTTGTATTGATTAAGAGCATAAATTTTTATTTCACCTCCCTGTATTTGATTTTAATGTGTAGATATCACATCAACAAATGATCTTGGCGATGCGTCTGGATGAAATGAGCAGTACTCAATCACTTGGAAAGATGATTTGTCGCACTCTATAGCTAGGATTTATTCGTTTCGAGAATATTTTTTTATGTTAACATTAAGGCAATACTTCTCCGTTTCTTGTTCCGATGAAATAGTTACAATGTTTATTTGGACTTATAATATATTAATTTTCACAATGAAATTTTATGCTATACTATTTCTTTTTAATATTAAAATTATTTATTTCCGTATGGTTTTACATCATTGAATAATTCATAGTATCATTTAGTCAGTGATAAGTGTTTTTTTATAGCGATATAAAACCTCCAATATCAATTGGATGCAAAAAATATCAGTGACGAAAAAAAGCGTCAAGAATCATGATAGTTCTGACATACAAAAGTGTCGTGTTGAGAAAAACCATGACGTGGTGAAGCGTTGGTAATGATGACGCATAAAAGTGTCGCAAACATTGACGCTAAAAAGCGTCAGCAAATCCTGACACCGAAAAACTCGACGCTTTACTAAAGCGTCGAGATATAAAATATCGACGCTTTAAAGGGACGAAAATGGACCAAAAAAGCGTCGCAATAAGCAGTGATTTGTAGTAGTGATAGGGACAACTAAACGTGGTCTTTTCTTGGTCGGCGTGGTGTATCGGGATTTTGAAAAATCCCGAATATCCATCTAAATAGCAAAAATACTTGTGAGAAGCTAGTCTATCAAGCATTTGGTCGATAAAGGGCAATGTGAAATGGTCTTTAAGTGTAGCGGTGTTCAACTTTCTATAGTCTATGCACATTCTCCATCCCGTCAAAATTCGTGTAGGGATTAACTCATTCTTCTCATCCGGGACCACAGTAGTCCCTCCCTTCTTTGGTACAACTTGTACCGGACTCACCCATTTTGAATCGGGAATCGCATAAATGATTCCCGCATCCAACAATTTCATAACTTCCTTTTTAACAACCTCTTACATATTCGGGTTCAACTTATGTTGACCCTGGACACAAGGACGATGACCTTCCTCAAGATTAATTCTATGCATACAGAAATCGGGACAGATTCCCTTCAAGTCATCAAAACTATACCCCAAAGCTTTCCTATTTTTCTTCAAAACAACTAACAAATCAGAAAGTTGTTGCTCAGTTAAATCAGGACTTACAATCAAGGGGAAGCTCTCGGTATCGTCTAAAAAGGCATATTTTAGGTGAGACGGAAGTGGCTTACGCTCCGGAACGGTTATGTCAATAGAAAATGAGGTGTGGACGATGTTGGTTACATCGAAACCTTGCTCCTCCGTGAGCATCCTTCCTTCCAAAGCAGCTTCCAAAGCATCAACGACAACAGAGTCAATGGAAGCATCACCTGCACACGCTTCCAAACATATCAAAGCCTCTAAGGGGTCCCATATAAGGGACGCCTCCATAGAATCATGAACTAAAATATCGACAACTTCAATAACATCTATCATGCAACAAGAATCCGTTACCATCGGGTTCTTAAGTGTACTATCTAAGCAGAAAACAATGGTGTCTCCACTTCCAAAGTCAATTTACCGTTCTTGACATCGATCACCGCGCCGGCGGTGTGCAAAAATGGCCTCCCCAAAATTATGGGAATTTGGGTGTCCTCGGCCATGTCAAGGACGATAAAATCAACCGGGATAAAAAAATTTCCAACTCTAACGGGCACGTCTTCTAAAACTCCCAAAGGGCGTTTTATGGAACGATCCGCCATCTGCAAAGTGACACTAGTACACTTAAGAGGACCCATATTAAGTTTTTTACAAACGGAGTAAGGACCTGCATAATGAGCTCGGTAAATGGGACCGTAACCTGCAAATTCTTCACAACCTCCATGAACTTGCCAAATTGGGTAGTCTCCTTCCGATTCTTCAATCGACCAGGGAATGGTACTTGAATTGTTGGACTAGTCGGGGTGGGAACGGGAATAGTGGGTGGTGGAACTTGATCTTCACTTGGAGATTCCACAATAACATCCTCATTGACATCTTCCACTAAAACCTCCTCCTTCTCGGCCGGTGTATCATCTTTATGCATCGACGGACCCTCATAGTGTGTGCCACTACGAAGAGTGATCGCATTAGCCGTATCATGCTGTTGATCACCTTGAGAAGGGACTTTACCTTGTTGACGCGTTGCTTGTGACGCGACAAGGTGTCCCACTTGGTTCTCCAAATTCTTGATGGCATTATCATTAGCTTGATCATTCTTTTGCATTTGTGCCATCATAGAGTCCTGGGTCTTGGCCATCATCTGCATCATATTACGAAGCTCAACCATTTCATTAGAATTCGAAGAAGAAGAAGAATTGCCTTGAGCTTGTGAGGAGGATTGACCAAAATTCTGCTGACTAGTACCGAAATTCTGATGAGAATTCCCGAAGTTCTGATTAGTATTGCCAAAATTTTGTTGATTTTGACCCGAGTGAGGTCGCTGCTGATAATTTCCCTAATTTTGGAAATTCCTTTGATTACCGAAATTCAGCTGGTTCTGAAAATTTTGTTGGTTCTGAAATTGCTGCTGGTTCTGAAAATTCCCTTTATTCTGGAAATTCTGCTAATTCTGGAGATGCTGCTTTGGTGGGGGTACATAAACTGGTGTAATAGGCGGGTTCAAGACATTAGTACTCCTGTAAGACAAAAGAGATGCATCATAGCCCGGTTGGTTCATATATGAATAGCGCGGGCGCATGGAATGAAAAGCATTCACTTGTTCTATGGGGCCTAGACAATCCTGAGCTTGGTGGTCCGCGGCACCACAACGCATACATGCATACTCTTGCATGGCATGTACTTGATGCATGCCTCCTCCCCCTTGAGAATTCGATACCTCCAATGCATCAAATCTCTTAGCTAAAGCGGCTAATTGAATAGCCACGACATTAGAGGACCCACTTTCACTGGAATTAGACCGAGTATTACCTCGAGGATTACCCCATCGGGAGTGGTGAGATGCCATTTCTTCAATTGTTTGCCAAGCCTTATCATCATCCACGTTACATTGGAATCGCCCATTGCATGCCGAATCCAGAGTACTCCTGCAATCATCATATAACCCATTATAAAATTGGTTACAAAGAAACCAAACCTAAAAACCATGGTGCGGGCATTCCTTCACAAGCTTCTTGAACCGCTCCCACGCTTCATGAATATTTTCGTTCGGAGTTTGACGAAAATTGGTGATTTGACTCCGGAGCATGTTCGTCTTTTGTGGAGGGTAATAGTGCTTGTAGAAGGCAAGAGCAAGAGAATTCCAATCAGTGATCCCCTCGGTGACTTTATCAAGATCGGTTATCCACTCCCTAGCGGAATCCCATAGTGAGAATATGAAGAGCATCTCCATGACTTCTTCTTGAGTTACCCCGGCCGGAAGTGGAATCTTGGAGCAATAATCAGTAAAAATAATCCTCATATGCTTGTGAGGATCCTCCTTAGGGTCACCACCAAATTGATTCTTCTCCACCAAAGTCATAAAGGCGGGTCGAATCTCAAATTTACCTTGAGTGGCAGTTGGTCGTTTAACCAACTTAGGAAGAGCAGTTTGCTCGGGCTCCGAATGACTAGAAAGTTTCGGCATTTTTACAATCGAAGGAGGTGGTAAAATGATCTCGGACTGAGATTGATTTTCCTCTTCAAAGGACTGATTCTCAGCTACGAATTCAGTATGAATAGCTTCCAAAGTCGCAAGATCGGGAGCTACGGAAATATCTCTCCAAAACTGTCGTCGCCTACGAAAGGTTTTCTCGGGTTCAGGATCGAACGGAGTAAGCTCTGATGACCGGAAAGACCTGGGCATAAGCAAAACTACAAGTAGGGAGTGAGGTCAATCTCAAGGAATTTGAATTCCTTGAGACGAAAGAGAGCAAAAAAGAAACAAGCTAAAAACAAGAAAAATCGTTTCCCCGGCAACGGCGCCAAATTTTATGTGGGTTAATTCGTCTCACCCAATCAAGGTAAACCTAATGCTACTAACAAGAAGATAGCGTCAAGCAAGGTATCAGATCGAAAGGGAAATAGTTAAACTCGTCTTCTAGCTATGGCGATTCTAAAATGCTCTAAACAGTCGATTGATGGAAAAATATAAAAAACCACTACCAAAATGCGATAATAAATAATCGAATCTAACAATGAGATGAAAACTAAGGTCACGGGTTCACGATAGATGTTCGACAATTATGCGACAATATTAATAAAGACATAAACACGCTAGTTGGCTATAACACGTTCTCTTGAATCGTGTCAACCTAGGAAGGATCTAACGCCTCTCGCAACTTATTAGACTCCCTACCAAATCGCGCGTGATCTAATCCTAATCTGGCTTTCACACAAGAACTAGAATTTCTCAAACAGATTAAAATGTTTTGGCCTTTAACAAATTAATCGACAAACAAAACACGCGAAAGTGGTACTAGCATAATAATAAATTTAGTATCAAAGCAACATAATCGTATAATAATCCATCGATCCCCCTCGACCCTAGCGAGAAAAATAGCTACGCATGATAATTACGAAACAACAAATCGCATACATGGAATTCATGATAAAAAGGTGAAGCAAATAAATCTAATGATAAAGGAACGAGAATCTAGCGAACTAAACGGAACAACGAATTGAAAATAAAGAAAATTACGACGAACTAAGTAATGTACGATGAAGATTGAAACGTAAAACTGAAAATTGAATAAAATGAATTTACCGAAATCGAGTACGAGTTGAAACCGAGTGCTAGAATGCTAAGAGTCACGAGTTTTCTAAGGAAAAATAATCTAAGTATGAAAAGTAGAAGTGATAGAAATAAAATACAACTCCTTAGTTATACAAAATAGGCGGAAATAAACTGAGTGTGCACGCCGGCCGGCTGTCAGGCCGGCTGCCACATGCAGGGGCCGAAGCGTAACTTAAAATGAAGCTCAAATCGCCTTTGTGTCATGCCGGCTGGCCAGAAGGCGGCCTGTCAGGGCAGGCTGGCGCGCACAACACTAATAGAAGAAGTAATGGGCTACTTTCCATGGCCCAATGAATCGACACTTCTCATTTCTTCTTCGCCTAGACGTCCTAAAGCCCGGGTTTTGTCTCGGGATCATTCTTCTAACCAGATATGAGTGTAAATGCACATAAAGACCTGAAATCGTGTAGAATCTACAAAAACACTCACTCAAAGCAAAATGCTAGAAGAAACGGCTCTAAAGAGCGTGTTCCGACCGTAAAAGACAACGGAATCGAGGGAATAAAACTATATAAACACGACACATCATTGACTTAGACCGGCCAGCTAGATCGACCTTGACTCACTCCTATCAATATGGAGAAACTCGGGGTAGGAGTTACCTTGACTTGAGACTTGCCCCTTTTCGCCGTGAAAGCGGGATCTAGATAAGTTGGTTGAAGAAATCGAAAGGTGACATTCTCCCTCTATCGACTTTGTGATCGACCAATAATCCGAAGACTCATAGAACCCGCTTTCCGATTCTCGACTCCCCCTAACACCTTTTCCTTATTGATTATTCCTTGTTATTTATCGCATTATTAGTTTATACTCGACTCAAAAGCCCCCAAATGGACCCCAAACGCATCGCTCTTACTCGATTTTTCTATCGTCATCCCTGTGGACCGACCTCGACTTAACACGACTACATTTATTTGTTTTTGTGTTATTTGCGAGTCATATAAATATTGTTTGACCCCTTATCCATCGTTAACGACCGATCCTAAATAGGGGCACGTTATATATATATATATATATATATATATATATATATATATATATATATATATATGAGTTCTAATGAGTCCCCTTATATATGTTGAGTCCCTAAGTCCTCATCTCATCCGTTGGATGGGATGAGGATGGATGGACAAGATGCATCCTAATATTTTGTAATTAAATAAAAAAAAGAAAAAAAAAGAGGAAGATTTAGTATCCTAAAATAACTCCCATGATTTTAGGAAACAATAACTCCTATAATCACAATCATTCCTCATTCATTCATTCACAGGTTCATCAAAACCTTAAAAAAACAAAAAAAATCAAAAAAAAAAGCTCTCATCGATCATCACGTTCATTCATTCAATCAAATTATGTGCTCGAAATTCCGTTACTATGAATTCAATGATCGCGACATATTCATTAACGGTAAATAAGCAGTTCATCGAGTATAACAATGGTGAGTTTCGATATTGCTTTCATGTTTTGCATCAATTTTTATTCATTATCTTGATTAATTTGCGTCAATTTGTGTTCATGTTTTGCGTCAATTTTCATGTTGATATTGTTTTCATGGTCGTGTCATTCATATTTTGCGTCAATTTTCATGTTGATATTGTTTTCATGGTCGTGTTATTCATCATAGATTCATATGCAAATCGTAAAACACACAAACGGTGAGTATATATGTTTTGTAATTTATACTTGAATCGCCATGGAAGTCATTAAGATGCTACTCAATTATTAGTTTTTACGTTTACAATATATTGAGTTATTGTAGTTCATATACTGTGTTACTTTAGTGTAGAGCATCTGTTACTTTAATGTCTACCATCTGTTACTTTATATGTCGTGTTACTTTAATACACTCCAGTTGTTACTTTAGTGTTTTTCATCTGTTATTGTAGTGCATTGTAGTGTCCTAAGAATTTAGGAAACTGCCATATTAAAAAAATAATAAAAAAAGAATATTGTTTCCTATAATAATGGGACGTGATTGCCACCAAAATAGGAAACAATATGAAAGAGTAACGCCATAAAAAAAAGAAAAAAAAATATTACTTCCTATAATTATGGGATGTGATGACTTCAAAATAGAAAATAATATCAAAGAGTAAGATACTGCGTCATACTATCATTTTTTATCATTATATGAATTTTTTACACTAACTTATATCTGGTGTTATTTTAATGAACATTATCTGTTACTTTAATTCATACTATCTGTTACTTTAATGTCTGACCTCTGTTACTTTATACCTGGTGTATAAGCATACTCGGTTAATTTAATTCAATGTTACTTCAATGCACTTCATCTGTTACTTTAACTCTTGTTATCTGTTACTTTAATCCACATGAATGATGTAGGGATGTGGGTGAGAGTTTCCTCCATTGTGCGGTGGTGAGATTAAATCAAAGCTTCGGAGATGATGATGAAGAAGATGAAAAAGAAAAAGACGGAGAGAACGAGAAGGATGAAGAAGAAGCATAATTATAAGTAGGACATTATGAGTAACAATTGTGAAACATTGGAATTATAATGGAGTTGATTTAGTTGGAATCTTGTACCACTTTTTGTTTTGGAGTATCTTAATAAAAACAAACATTGTTCTTTTTGTTAATTGGAACTCCTGTTTTTGCAAGAGACTACTATGCAACGTAACAGATTTTATGAGTTAAAGTAACACAGTTCATGAATTAGAGTAACACATTGTATGAGTTAGAGTAACAGTTTTTGCAAGAGAATATATTAAACAACGTAACAGATTTTATGAGTTAAGGTAACACAGTTCATGAATTAAAGTAACACGTTATATGAGTTAAAGTAACATAGTTTATGGATTATGGCAGTAACATAGTAACATACGTACAATGGCAGTAGGAAAATGATGATTTTTTGGTGAAAATGAAAAAAACTTAATTTTGAAAAAACTTGTTGTGTGAGAGAAAAAGACATTTAAAAAGATTGATAAAAGAGAGAAAATATTTGCATTGAGATAATTAAGGAGGAGAGAGAAAAATGATATATTTACCAGATTTGTTAGTTATTTCCTTAATTATGAGATCAAATCTTGTCCATTAATCTAACCTTGAATCAAGGGCTAAGATGGGGACTCACGGACTCAACATATATAAGTGGACTCACCTGATCCCACTTATATATATATATATATATATATATATATATATATATATATATATATATATATATTTATACTTAAATATATAGTCTTAAGAGCACTTTTTAAGACTCAAAAGATTTCAAGTTGATATTTAAAGACGAATTATTACTTTTATTTATATAATAGAATTTCATCACGATACTATAATTTCTTGATGTGGGATAATTTTTACTTCAATTTATATTTTGATTAAGAGTTAAAAATTGATCAAAATATTTTTGGTTAAAATCTAAAACGAATGATTACTATGATATACTCTTAAGATGAGTACAACTCTTTTGGGTTCAATGTGGGACAAACTACTTGATAAAAAACACATTGTCAATAATGACCACTTTTTTTTTGTAATTATTATAATTTTCATATGTGGGATGGTATTTTATTGTTTATACTCGTATACTTTGTAATTTGTATGTAAAAATTGTAATTATAGAATCTCGGCCCGTTACGTCATTATAATTTTCGGATATGGGACAATTTTATTGCTCCTATTATATACAGAGTACTTCATATGTAATAGGTTTGACACTTGGAATATTTCTTTAATGTGGGACAAAGCAAATAATAGGATTTTTAATTGATAACTAAGAACCAATGACGATAATTATTTGTAATAAAGTATGCACTATCTACTAATATTATGATAATAATTTTATTTTATTATTATAATTAAAAAGAATTAAAATTAAAATTTTATATTTTCAATAATATTATAATTTTATATTTTTAGAGTTTTTAATGTTTTTATAAGGTGAAAAATAAATAAATATTACTCCGTAATATTTAAAAAAGTTATCAAACAGAACAAATTACGCAATCCACGCGATTTCTGTTCAATTGTTTGTTGTCTTTTGAGATGATAATTGACGGTTTATATAGTGGTAATTTTTTGAGTCTTAGATGCTCTGCATTATTTACTACTTTTATACTCGTATGTAATAAATTAATCGCTTTTGATTTTCGAGAAAATAATATGAAATTTATACTCTAATGAAAATTTTTTCTACCACGAATATAATATTTTTATAATTTTTTTGTTTGGCGTTAATAAGTATTATTCGGGGAAAAACCATACTATTTAAAATAGTTGTAATTGCTATTAATCCAAATATAAAAGATAAACAAATGAATTGAAAGGAGGGAGCAATATAGTTCAAAAGTCTATTTATTTAGTAAGCCACACAAAATAGTTGAACTAGGAGATTAGGATGATAAGTTTGTTGGAAATAAGGGCTTGATTTTGGTCAAATGTTTTTTTTTTTTGGAAAATGGTAAAAATTGAATTAAAGAATAATGAATACAAGTTTTTGTGACCCAAAGGTCAATACATTACATCGCAATTTTCTAAATCCATGTTCTATCACTAGTAGCCAGTTTACCACTAGTACACTCCTGTGTTCTCATCTTTAACTCATGCTTGATGCTATTCACTACAAATTCAGGCCTGCATATGCTGAATTCGACTCCCCCATTGTTCCTCTCAAACCATATGATAAATTATTGCGTTGATTACATCATTCAGTAATTGTCTCCGTAATTTCGAGCCTCTTCTCTTCAGTCTCCACTCCTGCAATCCAGAGCAAGGAATGCTCATGTTCAGCCATAGGTTTACAAGATCGATCATCCTTTTACTGTATACACATTCGCAAAATAGATGATCAATCGACTCAGTAGCTAGACCACATAGACTACATAAATCTTCTTCAGCAATCTGCAGTTTGAACAATTTTCCTTTGACATTAAGCGCTTTATGTTGATGCAGCCAGCTTATCATTCTGTGTTTAGGGATCCTCCATCTATTCCAAACCAAATGCGTCCAGTTCATGTCCTCGTCTTTCTCCCTGAGCTAGTTGTAACCTTTTCTGATTGAGTAAGCTTTACCTGCGCAGTCGTGCCAGTCCGCTGTGATATATGCAGGCTTGAGCATGTTCTTAACCTTGCAAATTTTCTTCCACGTCCAAGTGGCATCGGTAGGTGGTTCATACATGAGCCAACCCGTCCACGCACCCAGAAACAGCCACAATGTCTTCCTTGATCTGATCATTCACTCCATTAAAGAACACATTAGATTTTCGAGGACTCATTTTAAGACCTGATGCCTGCGAGTAAGTAGCATATGTCCGAAGAAGGAGCATAATTGATTTAATGTCCCCTTTACAGAACAAAAGCAGGTCATCGGCAAACATAAGGCTACTTAGTTTCATAGGACCACAAAGGGGGTGGAATTTGAATTCCATAGTACTAGTTGTGTGAACAAGTAGTCTAGTGAGATACTCCATAGAAATAGTAAAGAGTAAAGGAGATAGAGGGCCCCCTTGACTTAGCCCTCTCTTCCCTCTGAAGAAGCCAAACGTATTCCCATTTAAACTCAACGAGATTGAGCCAGTTGTGACGTATTCCATAATCAAGGCAGTAAACTGGGTTGGAAAATCTAAGGCAGTAAACATTTGCTCAAGAAAGCTCCACTCCACGCTATCATAAGCCTTTTGTAGGTCAGTCTTGAACATAAATCTAGGAGAGACCGTTTTCTTCCCATATAACTTGATCAGGTCTTGACAAATCAAAATGTTTTCCAATATATTTCGCCCTTGAATAAATCCCCCCTGCGTCTTGGATATAATATTTGGAAGCACCATAGCCAATCTATTGCATAAGAGTTTAGAAATGCATTTGTAGATCATATTGCAACACGCAATGGGGCGGAACTGCTGGACTGTTTGTGGTCTAGTAACTTTGGGGATGAGCGTCACGGTAGTATTGTTGATTTGCTTCAATAACTTCCCATTATTGAAAAACTCCATCATTGCCTCGCCCACCTCAACGCCAATCATCTCCCAGCTGGCCTTGAAGAACATACTAGAGTAACCATCCGAACCGGGGGCCTTGTCATTTGGAATTGAGAAGAAGACGTCTTTGATTTCCTCTTGTGTCACTGGTTTCATCAACATTTGATGATGTTCAGGGCTGCATAACGCACCTTTCCGAACAATGCTTTTACAGACCTTGGACGTATGAGCACTGGCCCCCAGGAGGTTCTAATAGAACTGTAGGAAGCTCGCCTGAATTGCTTCAGGATTAGTATGAGTAGACCCCTGCAAATCTGTTATCTGAGCCACAAAATTTTTTGCCCTCCTGACTCTAAGAATACTTGTGGACGTCCGTCCGCACCGGCCGGCGCCCCACGCGCTCCCGCGCTGGACCGACCTGGTTTCCAATCGTGGCGGCCACCCACGCGGCCCCCTCCCTGTCGGAGGCTGGTCCGATCTCGCGTTCGGGGCGAAGTGTCGGACCTCGGGTCTATTTAGAGTGTTTTAGTGTTTATGATTGAAGTTGGGACGTTACGTGTTTTAGTAGGTGTCGTGGATCTAGCGTCCACATTTGATATTATCGTAGTGCATAATAATAAAGGTACAAAAATGTAATGTTTTGTTTAGACGACAACCTTGTAACGATTCGACTTCAAAGGCGGATCCTCCTAGCTCGCCTGGTGATTTCAGCAGAGTTCCGCTACCGTTGGCCCTCCCTGCGGCTAATCCGACAGAGCTCCGCTACTACTTGCTTGTTCTGCGGCTAATCCGGCAGAACCCCGTTAGACTCGGTATAGCTAGTCGATCACAGGCACCTCGGTATCGAGTGGAGTGCTCGAAAGTGAGGAGTAGCGTCGATTTTGCTTTGGGGACTACGATTGAGTGGATCGTTAGCTATGGGTGTCGGAGTGCGAGCCCAAGCGAGATACTCTTGACGAGTCAAAGAAAGAAGGGAAATTGAGAAGTGTCGAACGAATGAGGTCATGGGGGGTATTTATAGGTGTTTTCGGTCCACGTCACCCATATGGACGCCCGGTGTCCCAGCGACTCAGACTTTAGGCGCCTGGTGTGTAACACCCCTGATTTTATAAATAAATTAAATTAAAGTTTTGTTCGTATTTTTATTTTGTTTGCGATTTAATTCGTAATTCTTAAAATTACTATAAAATGAATTTATCGTTTAATCGTTTCAAACTCCTAAAATTTTATTTGACTCGGAAACTCTTCTTATTAACACATATTTTTATTTCTGTTTCGATTCATTTTATACATTTAATTTAATTCTTATCGAAAGTCTATTTCGACGATTTAAATTCTAAATTATTTTATTTATTTATATTTAAGCTGGAATTTGTATTTTCGGCTCGAAGTTCTTTTATTTTAAATTTCGTCAAAACATTTATTACCTTTTCTTGAGAAATCAATTTAATTCACTTCGTCAAAAATTTATTATTTATCGAGAAATTCTATTTCGCCGCCTAATTATTTAATTCCATAAGCTTCGTTTTCGTCTCGAGTAACTCATTTTATTTGATGACCCGATTTTTTTATTAATCTTTTTAACTCGTTTTAATTCGATTTGTGGGTCAATCAACTATCGTTACGGAATTCGTCTCGATTAATTTTATTTGGCTGATTCATTTTCCCTTCCCACTTATTACATACACCCCCTCTTTACTTTTATTTTTCCACTTGTTTCATTTCCTATTCCCTCCTATATATGCGTTCAGTCCCCTCCACCTAATTCATTCCACTTGTTACGTCCAACTCACATTTAGTTACTTATTCACCTGAGATTCATCTCCCTTTGGCTCCTCTTTTCCCACCGCTTCCTCCATTGATTTTCCCACCCTCATCTTGTTTCCACCTCTTCGTCCAATCTACTTTTCAAAAAATTTCTTGGCCTGCCCATCAAAGCAATCAACCGAGTAGCGTTCTTCGGAATCTCTCCACAATCTGCTCCTGTTTTCCTCTTCGTATCATTGTTTCAGCGATGGTAACCTTCTCGTTCTCTGTTTTACTTCCCTTTCTTCTTCGTTTTGTCGCTGGATGTTGCGGCTGTTGTCTAGTCAATTAATGCTGCGTTATGCTTTTGATACTCCTTCTCCGTTTTCTTCTTCTTTTATTTTTCGTTTGCTGTACGTGCTACTGCTGCTGTAACACCCCTGATTTTATAAATTTAAATTATGTTAATTTTTTTTATTTTTACGATTTAACTCGTAATTCTTAAAATTATTATAAAACAAATTTATCGTTTAATCGTTTCAAACTCCTAAAATTCTATTTGTCTCGAAAACTCTTCTTATTTTTTAAACATATTTCTATTTCTGTTTCGATTCATTTTATACATTTAATTTAATTCTTATCGAAAGTCTATATCGACGATTTAAATTCTAAATTCTTTTTATTTATTTATAGTTAAGCTCGAATTTCTATTTTGGCTCGAAGTTCATTTATTTTATGATTTCGTCAAAACATTTATTTTCTTTACTCGAGAAATCAATTTAATTCTCTTTATCGAAGATTTATTATTTATCGGGAAATACTACTTGATCGTCTAATTATTTATTTCTATCAACTTCGATTTCGTCCCGAATAATTTATTTGCTCATTTTAACTGACGGCCCGATTATTTTTTTAATTTTATTAACTCGATTTAATTCAATTCGTGGGTCAGTCAACTTATCGTTACGGAATTCGTCTAATACCCGATTCATTTAATTATCTGTTTGTCTTACTCTCTTTTATTTGATGAGCTGTTTCATCCCCCCCATTCACCTTTTCCAATCCCACATACACGTCCCCTTGTTTTTTTTTCTTTTAATCTTCACCGCTTCAGCATTTGTTTCACTCCCCTTTCAACGTAACCCCCTTAATTACGTTCTTTTTCCCCTTCCTCTTATTCCCACCGTTCCATCCCTTCGCTCATCCCCTTTAACTTGCATCGTCTCCATCTTCTAGCCTCCTCTTTTCGTTTGTATCGCTGCTGTTGTTGCTGCTACTTTCCGATGTCGAACCCCTGCTATAGTCTCGTTTCTGTTGCTGTATCACCGTGTTCAGACTATAGGTAACGAAGTAACCTTGCTTAATTCTTTCTCATTTTCTTTCGTCGGTGTCACCATTGTTGTTGCTCGCTGATGAAGTGGAATTTTTACACGATCTGAAGCTACTGTTGTGTGTTGCGTTTGTCTTACTCTTAATTTCGGTTTTGCGAGTTTCCGTATTCTTCGTTTCCCCTATCTCCTCTGTTTTCCTACTGTTGTCATGCTTGGCTGCGGTCTTCCTCTTCTTCATATGTCTTTTTGTTCATTCTATCTCAATTTATGTCTTCGTTCTGCATTCTCCTTCTTTTCCCTCTTCGTTTCGATGCTGGCTCTAGTGTCGTACTGTTCGTTGGTTGTTGTATGTTGTTGTTCGGTTCGGTTTCCGTCTTCTTTTCTTCTTCTTTTACCTTCTATGTTTATTGCTGCTTGTTTCTGCTGTACTGCTCGTTTTCTTTTCACTTCTTCTTCTTCTTCTTCTTCTTCTTCTTCTTCTTCTTCTTCTTCTTCTTCGTGCATCTGTTGATGTCGCATTCTGATTTGTTGCTCTTGTTGTTGCGTCGTTCTGCTGCTGTTTGTACGTGTTTGTTGTTGGCCCTGCTGACCGCTGTTTACTCTTCTTCTGCATTTGCTTCTGCTATGCTGCTACTGTATGTTGTGCGCTGTTGCTTTCTCGTCTTTCTAGCTTTTGTTCGTGCTTGCTGTTTTCACTCCTCTCGTCGTTACCATTCTTCTATTCGAGTCCCTTTGCACTCCCTCATTTTTCTTCTCCTTAACCTTCTTCTCATTGTCCTTTTTCCGTTCATATTCTAATTTTTTTTGTCGATGTCTATGTCGTTGCTCTTCTTGACCCGTTGTGACTTCTTCAACGTTTTGTGGACTCTAGTCTTTTCCAACTTCCTCTTATTCCGACTCCTTTGTTTCGTGTCTACGTATTTCGGAACCGTTAGAGCCTCAAGCTTTTGGTGGAACTAGGGTCGGAAGGATCAAAGCTTGGTCAAATAGATGAAAGGACAAGTACGTGATCGATTCGCCGTCGGAGTCAGGTAACTTTAGGACGTTACTCGATTTTATATCGTATGTTTGAGTAGTAGTATGTAGTAAATATTTTAACTCCGGTTTTCTAATTTTAGCTATTTATTATTTGCTAAAAATATTATTTTTAAATCGTATGCCTTATAAATATTTTCACAAGTTTTCGATATCGTTTTATAAATCGTTAGTAATTTAATTATTTACGATCGTTGTAATATTTTGGTTGGTTATCGTGACGCTAGTAACTAAATAATAACTATTTCATATTTTCTTCGTATTTCGTTAATTTATAATTTTCACTCAAAATCGTATTTTTATATTATAATCGGGATTTGTATACTTGTTCAATAAATTAATTTCGTTTTACGACTTATAATAATAAATGAGAAAATAGTCGATTTCGTTTAAATATATTTTTAGTCGAGACTATTTTCACTAATAATTTCTTATTTGTTTCCGATTGACTATTTTTATTAAAATCTGTATTATTTATTAATAAAAGCTATTTGCTAAAAATAATTTGAAACCTTTAAAAAATTCAATTCATTTATAAAACTCGTCGACTCAGTTACTTTTGATATCGTTTTTCTTAAAACATATCTTTTCTAAAATCTATAATTTTAACTCGATTTCCTAATTATTCATAAAATACTATATATTGACTTATTATATTTTATTTATATTTTGAGTAACGAATTTAGAAATATATTAAAGTTACGATAACAATGTTAATAATAGAATGTTAATTTCGTTAGAAATACTATTTTTAATACATTTCACATATTTTAATAACTTACGTATTTTCTATAACGAAATTTTTATTTTAAGTAAGTTTCTAAAATTAGTAACTTTCTATTTATAGAAAGTTTCCCTTTTTATATAAAATGTTTATTCCTTTCATCCCCATATTATTCATATTGATTATATTTATTCTTGAATATTGATAATGGCTTGTTTTGGAGTTTTGGAATTAGGACAAGTGTGAGGTTTAAAGTAATATATTCTAGGGTTTACATTTTTGCCATCAACTATAAGACTGGTGTGTCTTTATGGGGCACACTGGTTGTTAAACCGAGCATATATGGTGTTCGGGAGTGTATGTACATTTTGACCTTAAACTCGTGCCTCGCAGTGTAAGACGTCGTCGGGTTGAACTGAGTATTTATGGTGCTCGGGAGGGGTGTGCATATTATCTTAAACTAGGGCCACGCATTTATAAGTCGCCGTCCTATTATGGTTGAGTAGCCTAGTTAGAGACCAAAGTTTGATTTGTTTGAACTAGGTTCTCGAAGCTAGTTTTTAGTATTCTCCTAGTGAAAGTCTAACCGTCGACACTAATCTTATCCATAACGCCATTTTGAATATTTTTATTTCTCTCGATACATTTTGATTTGCAGGTTGGCAAATATTTCTAGTTTTCTTCTGAAAACTTGTTCTGATTTTATTGTTCCAATATTTTTAAGTTTTCTCCGAAAGCTTATTTTTACTATATCATTTAATGTTTTCTCTTTTAATGTATTTTGATATAATAATACTATTATTTTCCATATGATATAATATGGCTGGGAGAACATCCGAGTTACTCCCCACTGACATGGCTGTTATGTTTATAACATGACAGGTTTTTGCTGCTGGGTTTTGGGTGTGAGCTATCGAATAGCATGGATCCTACTCTTTCTTTATTCATGTAATTTATGGATTTGTATAACCCGTTTGGTGAATTTTCTTTTTAGTTCTTTTGTAAAAAGATGCCTTTGTATTGACTTACCATTTCTTTTAATAAGATATAGTTTGTCAGTGTGTTTTAATCTCAACTCTACAAGTGTGTTTTAATCCCAACTCTACAGTGTTTCCGCCACTGTATTGCGTTAGATTTTCTAGGGGATTATAGCTGCTGTTGCGTTTATATCTGCCTCTCCTCTTCTACTCTGTATTTTCCTTTGTCCTTTTTGCTGCTACTGTTTTCGACTAGTACTGCTGCTGTACGTTTTGTTTCATTCGTGCCATTCTCGTCATCCCCTTCCTCTACTTTCTATGATACGTTTGTACCTTTTGTATGTTATTTTGTTGCCTCATTTTTCTTCTTCTTGAATCGTCATTCATTTCTGACCTCCGTTCGCATTCCGTTGTGTTCATCCGTCTGGTGGTTTTGCTGCTTGTTTACTGCTGTTGTTCTCGTAGTGTTGCTGGTGCCTGCCTGCTGCAACTATTGTTGATTTCCCTGAACTCTTGTTCTGTTTGTCGTTTCGTTTGTTCGTCATGTCATGTGTTTATATGCTGCTGCTCTTACTTCCTTCCCCTTTTTCTCCTTCTTTTCCTCATGCTTCTATGTTTATCTTTGTTGTACCGTTTTCGATTTATCGAATCCGTGTTTTGTTCGAGTTGCCTTGTGCTGCTAATGTCGTCTCGCGCTATCGAATTCCTTACCCCTGCTCGTTTTGAGTCCTCTGGTTCATTGTCATACATTCCTGTTACCCCTATTTTCTTTTCATGTCTCGTTTTGTAGACGAACCCTTCGTCCTTCTTCTATTATCCATGTTTCCGGGTCACCTCTATTCTCTTTCAACTTTCCTTATTCTGATTTCTTTGTTTCTGTTTCTTTTTGTCTCGAATTTCGTAGTGGAGCATGCTTAGAAGGCTAGAAACTCACGGCACGAAGCTTAAGGCGTGCTATTGAAGGTTTGGAGGTTGGACTATGCAAGTAGACAAATTCGGGATCGATTCGACTATAGACTTAAGATAACTTTAGGACGTTACTCGATTTTATATCGTATGTTTGAGTAGTAGTATGTAGTAAATATTTTAACTTCATTTTTCCATTTTAGCTATTTATTATTTGCTAAAAATATATTTTTAAATGGCGTGTTTTATAAATATTTACAAGCTTTCGATATCGTTTTATAAATCGTTAGTAATTTTATTATTTACGATCATTTATGATATTTTGTTGGTTATCGTGACACTAATACTAAATAACATCGATTTCATATTTTCTTCATATTTTGTTAATTTATAATTTTAACTCAAAATTGTATTTTTATATTATAATCGAGGTTTGTATACTTGTTTAATAAATTAATTTTCGTTTTACGATTTATTCTAATAATTGAGAAAATAATCGATTTTGTTTTGAATACATTATTTTAGACGAGACTATTTTCCCTAATAATTTCTCATTTGTCTACGATTAATTATTTTTAGTAAAATCAGTATTACTTATTGATAAAATATACTCCCTCCATTCAACTCCAATTTACCCATTTCTTTTTGCACATTTGCCGAGGTGCATTTTAAGTCGTTAATATCTTTCACTACGTATTTGTAAAAAATATAATTTTTTTATATTCTTGTTTTGCTTGTCAAGACGAGTAAAACAAGATCCCGCATAATAATATTTTGTCTTATATATCGTGCAGAATTTTGATGATTATTTTGGTTTAGGAATAGTGTCCAAAATCCAAATGGGTAAATTGGAGTTGAATGGAGGGAGTATTTGTTAAAAATAATTTGAAATCTTTATAAAACCTCGTTTAATTTATAAAACTCGTTGACTAAATTAATTTTGATCTCATTTTCTTACAACGTCTCTTTTCTGAAAATGTATAGTTTTAACTCGATTTCCTAATTATTTATAAAATACTATATACTGATTTAATATTTTATTTATACTTTGAGTAACGAATTTAGAAATATATTAAAGTTACGATAACGACGATAATAATAAAATGTTAATTTCGCTAGAAATGTTATTTTTATACATTTCACATATTTTAATAACTTACGTATTTTCCATAACGAGTTTTGTATTTAAAGTAAGTTTCTAAAATTAGTAAGTTTCTATTTATAGAAAGTTTCCCTTTTTATATAAAATGTTTATCCCTTTTATCCTCATATTATTTATATTGATTATATTCATTTTTTGAATATCGATAATGACTTGTTTTGGAGTTATGGAATAAGGACAAGTGTGGGGTTAGAGTAATATATTCTAGGGTTTACGTTTTTGCAATCAACTATAAGGTTGGTGTGTCTTTATGGGGCACACTGGTTGTTGAACCGAGGATATATGGTATTCGGGAGTGTGTGTACATTTTGACCTTAAACTCGTGCCTCGCAGTGTAAGACGCCGTCGGGTTGAACTGAGTATTTATGGTGCTCGGGAGGGGTGTGCATATTATCTTAAACTAGGGCGACGCATTTATAAGTCGCCGTCCTATTATGGTTAAGTAGCCTAGTTAGAGATCGAAGATCGATTTGTTTGAACTAAGTTCTCGAAGCTAGTTTTTAGTATTCTCCTAGTGAAAGTCTAGCCTTCATCACTACTCCTATCCAAAACGCGTTTTTGAATATTTTTATTATTATCGATACATTTTGGTTTGCAGGTTGGCAAATATTTGAAGTTTTGTTTTGAAACTTGTTCTGATTTTATTGCTCCAATATTTTAAGTTTTCTCCGAAAGCTTATTTTTATTATATCAATTAATGTTTTCCATTTTAATTATTTTGATATAATAATACTACTATTATTTTCCATATGATATAATATGGCTGAGAGAACGTCCGAGTTACTTTCCACTGACGTGGCTGTTATGTTTATAACATGACAGGTATTTGCTGCTGGGTTTTTGGTGTGAGCTAGCGAGTAGCGTCGTGGATCCGACTCTATCTTCATTCATGTTTATTTATGGATTTGTATAGCCCTGTTTGATGAATTCTCTTTTAGCCCTTTTGTAAAAAGATGCCTTTGTATTGACATACCATTTCTTTTAATAAGATGTAGTTTTTCAGTGTGTTTTTAATCCCGACTTGTAGACACCCAAATTTTGACCGCCAAGGTCAAATTTCGGTCTATTTAAATTGCAAATTTCATTTCTACCCCTTTCATTTTGAAAACCTAGCATGTGAGTTGCTTTCACGATTTCGATTTCAAAGTTCAAAATTTTCAAAACTTTCAAAAATTCAAAAAATATTCATCCCCAGCGCGAGTCATATTTGTTTCACCTACGTGTTGCATGCAAAATTTTATGTAACTTATACAGGTACAATTCAAGACCGCGCAGCTCACATATCTCCCCAGCGGAAAGCCCAAGGCGGCATTTTCCCCGGAATGGTACGGGATGGGCCCAAATATAGGCGCACCCAGGACTTATGCGACAAGTCCGATTCCCCACGGAGTTATTGTCATCAACCCAGGTATGATTTCTATCCTATGGCTGGCGAGCCCTTTCACGCAAGTCTAATGGAGTATAAACGACCCTACCGGAAGTCTACCATGTCTTAATTGACTTGGTAGCTACTCTGAATTTCGCCTTGTCCAAGCCTCAGTCAGAGTGGGGGCTCTGTAGACACCCAAATTTTGACCGCCAGGTGTCTATAGTAGTTTCCAAAAAACACCCGATGATGATCGGACGCTAACGTGCTCTAACGCGCTCGGATACGGGCTCGAAATTAATAATGTCCGGCATGGGCTTTTAACGGGATACAAATCTCACAAAACCAACCTCAAAAACCAGGCCCAGTGGGTCGTTCCGAGCAAAATAAGACTAATTTGGGTCAAAAACGACACCAGAGATAAAACCCGTCTTTTAGCAACCGGGTCAAAACCCGGTCAAGACGAACTCGACACACGAAAAACGACCTGATACATCCTCAAAAGTGGCGCCCAAATTCAAAAAACCAAAATCAATCAAGATCAAATCAAGGCCAATCATTCCTAAAATGGCACGTCCTAATTGATCCACTCGGTCGAGTGGATTGACCCACTCGATCGAGTGGAGCCTCAAAAAAACAGTCCAGATTCGTTTGCCATGGTACTCGACCGAGTGCACTAGGGCCACTCGGTCGAGTGACCCTATGTCGTGGGTTCCCTATAAATACCCCTTTAATCCTAAGCATTTCACAACTTTTTGACAACTTTTTGAATCATAATTTCAGCCAACTTTACACATCCAAACCCTCTCATTTTTAGCCATAATCCAACCCTCAAGCATCGTCACACTTATACACACTTCGAGAGCAAAACTCGTTAAAATCCGTCTCCATACAAACCCCATACATACACACCATCAACTCCTCCTACGTATATCGACGTTCCCGCGCCATTGCCGCCATTTGACGAACCGTATCCCGAGAAGCAAGAGCATGTAGGTTGAGGGTGTAACATTCAACACTGATTTCTCCTTCTTCCCTCTCACTTTCGTTTCTTTCTTTTTATGTACATTTACGTTTATTTCTATGTATTATAATTAGTCGATAATAACGACATGACTACTAACATCTAACATTTACTTATCGTACACTAACATCTAACCGCTAACATATTTATTTATCGCATCTAACAATCTAACATTTAATTTTCGTTATTTACATTTCGTCATAATATCACTACCGCGTATATATATATATATATATATATATATATATATATATATATATATATATATATATATATATATATATATATATATATATATATATATATATATATATATATATATATATATATATATATATATATATATATATTTACGTATTATCAAAATTCGGGTTTAACTCGTTTAACTACGACTATTGCCTAAAGTCCTTTTAATCCCTTTACGAGACGCAATAGAGCTGGCGCCCTTTCGAGGAGCACCGCCCTACGCACTCAAGGGCAGAACGTGATCGTGATAGTACGTAGTTGAACGGGCTTAATTCCATTTCAAAGGATCGGTACAAAACCCGTTGACGCTAAATCGAGCATCACATAATCCGTAAGGATTATTAAAGATGACGTAACGCGGAGGGAATTAATTTTGTCCCGGTTCAATTTAAAACGATTTTTATGTCATCTTTTCTAAAATCTCCGATAATGGACTCGTAATCATAATATACACATTATGAGTACCTAAGATCGAATTGCATATAAATCGTGCCATATTTATATGTGATTTGATTTATTATTGATTTTAAAACACATAAAACGAGACGAGTTATACCTCGTACAGGTGCCACTCGACCGAGTACATAGGCTACTCGATCGAGTAGCACCCCAAATTATGGGCAGTAGCCTCTTCTAGGACGCACTCGACCGAGTCAGGCCATGACTCGACCAAGTGGGTCCTGTAGCCCAGAAATCCGAGAGCTTTAATGCAACATTCGAGACTCGTCTTTTTTTACGACTTAGTCTTCACGTGTAAAGACAATCACGTGATTCTCTTCTTTTTCAAAACTCATATATATCACTTCACTTAAACAACTTTGATCGACGGTCTCGCATTATTAATCGTGTGTCGACGACTCTCTAGTCGTATCCGACACATGGTTAAATTAGACTCCAATTTATCGATATGATGAGTTGGGATAAGGCATCGGGATTTGGGATCGGGCTAGCACCACGCCTAGGTCCTATATCCCCGTCCCTCGATTAATACATAAAATAATATGTATTTGATTGAAGTTAGTCCATTTACACGATCTACGGTCTAGTTTATACACGGGTTCGTTTCTAACTTTTGCTTATCATTTTGGTTATATATTTCGATTATTCAATTTTATTGCTCGTTGTATTGTGAATTCCGGGTTGTATTCCGCCCGTGTAATTTGTAACCGATTTATTATTACTTTGCTTTATTTATTTACGTTTTACCGTTTATAAATGAACCCTCGCATGCTAAATCACTTCGACAATAAATTAGATGCATTAAATTGACGTAAGTCACATTTAATTTGCATGCTTAGCTAAAACGCTGTTTGCATATCATTTCACCGAATCACTAACGCGCATATTAGAAAGTCAAATGATGTCTTAGTAGAGGCCGCTATGTGCGGGCGGGGTTGGGTGTCCTTAGTGGGCTTCCCAACACGTACCCTCACCCCTTACTCAGAACCTCGGTTTCCGGATGCCCGAAACCGTTGGCGCACGAGAGTCATTCTTTACACGATTACCGGTGTAGATGGTATCGGTATCGCAATGCAAAGGGACGAGCCCAATAAACTCTAAAACCAAAATGGGCCATACTTTGTGTATGGTCCATAGCGATATAGAGTGGGCTCGAACGGTTCCGAATAACCATAAAATTCGGTGACGACTCCATTTCGATTTAAATTTCAATTCGATCCATTCTCATATGGAGGTGCATTCGCCTACCCAAACCCGCGCGTGGCCGCGTCGGGGTGGACCTACGTCATGTCCACACGACTCTAAAGTGTTTCCGCCACTGTATCGCGTTAGATTTTCTAGGGGATTACATGGTGTGAGGCAGTTCAGTCTTCAGGTGCCAGAGCTCAAGCTGTCGAAGTTTTGAAGATCCGATATCAAAACTTTCCAAAACGGAGAAGATGCATATCTTAGTCTTTCTTGGAGGTTAAGGCTTCCCTTTAACCCTAGCGCGCGAGTGCCGGGTGGGCTTCGGGTTTGCGTCCCGAGGTTCGCTCGGCCCGACGCGTTGACTCGGGTCTGACTTTGCATATTTTGGGACCGATTCGGGGCCGCGGTGTCGGAATTGACTTTAATTAGTGTCGACGCGACCGTAATGACACGGTTAAGGCTGCCTTGATGTTAATTTAATCTTTCCAAGTAATTATTTGATCCGTTCTATAGAAAAACTATCTAAAATATCACAAACTCGCGTCGCGTTGCAGTCTGATCGTGATCGGGTGTTTGTCGGGCACTCCTGCAGCCACCAGGTCCAAATCTGGGTGTCTACAATACTATGGAAGTACGCCGTGTTGGCATCACCTTCAGCCATCCAATGGGCTATCGCCTTCTGTTTTAGGAATGATAATTGAGACTGTTCTAACTTGCTAAACTCAGTCAGCGTAGCCCTCTCCTGGTGAATAAGATCAGTCTCCATCAGATTTTGAATCAGTTTTTCCTTAATTTGTATCAACTTGACCCTTGCACTTTCAGCGTTCCTTTCCACATCAGAGAAGCTATTAAAATGCAACTTCTTGAGATGGAATTTAAGCGCCCGGAGTCTGTTCACCAAAACATACATCTTAGTTCCCTAAAAATTCACCCCCCAGTTTACCTTGACTAGTTCCGTAAACTCAGGATCAGAAACCCACATATTATAAAACCTGAAAGGCTTCTTGCTAATTGCCTGTGCCCCTAACTTACTCACTAAACACAGACAGTGGTCTAATTTGCCCTCAGGGAGAAAAGAGGCTCTCAAGTCTGGATAACATCTGCTCCACTCATAATTGATAAGAAGACGATCCAAACGGCTATAGACTCTATCAGTTGGTACGTGTTTATTGTTCCAGGTATAGAATGCACCATCTGCTGGACTATCAATTAATTCACATCTCGTCAAACATTCTTGAAAGGGAGCAGCTTCCTCAGGCTTAAAGCCTCCTCCCAATTGCTCCTCAGCCTTAAGGACACAATTAAAGTCTCCCCCAACTGCCCAAGGACCCGTAATATTCATGGATATAGCCTTAAGTCTGTCCCACAAATCCTCCCTCTCTTGAATACCATTGAACGCATAGACAAACTGTAACACCCCTGATTTTATAAATTAAATAAATTTAAAGATTATATTCGTATTTTATTTTGTTTACGATTTAACTCGTAATTCTAAAAAAATTTATAAACGAATTCATCGTTTAATCGTTTCAAACTCCTAAAATTCTATTTGTCTCGGAAACTCCTTCTTGTATTTAAAACATATTTTTATTTTTATTTCGATTTATTTTATATATTTAATTTAATTCTTATCGAAAGTCTATTTCGATGACTTAAATTCTAAATTCTTTTTATTTATTTAAGCTCGAGTTTCTATTTTCAGCTCGAAGCTAATTTATATTATGTTTCTTCAAAACATTTATTACTTTTCCTAGAGAAATCAATTTAATTTACTTTATCGAAGATTTATTATTTATCGGAAAATGCTATTTTATCGTCTAATTGTTTATTTCACTAAGCTTCGTTTTCGTCTCGAATACTTTCTTTACTCATTTTATTTGACGGTCCGATTATTGATTAATTTTATTAACTCGTTTAATTCGATTTCGTGATCAATTAATTTATTGTCTCGGAACCATGTCCAACTTGTGCCTATTCGATTAATCCGTTTATCTTTCACCCTTATTAATTATGGGACCACTTGACTTCATGATTTTGCACCGTTTGACTCCTCCTTTCCCCTTCATTCCACCGCTTCATACTCCTCCCCTTTCTTTTTTGTTTCTCTTCTTCACAACCGTTACCATCCCTCATTCCTCACATGTTCTTCCTAAAACATCTTTTTTCCTAAAATTTGAAATCTTTATAAATCTCGTTTCATTTATAAAACTCGTTGACTCAATTAATTTTGATATCGTTTTTCCTAAAACATCTTTTTTCTAAAATTTATAGTTTTAACTCGATTTCCTAATTATTTATAAAATACTATAAAATGACTTATTATATTTTATTTATATTTTGAGTAACGAATTTAGAAATATAATAATGTTACGATAACGACGGTAATAATAAAATGTTAATTTTGTTAGAAATGCTATTTTTAATACATTTCACATATTTTAATAACTTACGTATTTTCTATAACGAAATTTCTATTTTAAGTAAGTTTCTAAAATTAGTAACTTTCTATTTATAGAAAGTTTACCTTTTTATATAAAATGTTTATTCCTTTCATCCTCATATTATTCACATTGATTATATTTATTCTTAAATATCGATAATAGCTTGTTTTGGAGTTATGGAATAAGAGAAGTGTGGGGTTAGAGTAATATAGTCTGGGATGTACGTTTTGCCATCAACTATAAAGCTGGTGTGTCTATGTTGAGACACATTGGTCGTTGAACTGAGCATGGTTTGTGTTCAGGAGGGTGTATGTTTACCTTAAACTTAGATATCGCATCGTGTAAGTCGCGTCGGGTTGAACTGGATATGGTTTGTATCCAGGAGGGGTGTATACTACTTAAACCAGGACCTCGCTGCACGCAGTCCTGTTATAGTTGAGTTTCCTAGTTAGAGACTGGATTCTGTTATGACTCTATAGTTCTCTGTTACAGCTTCCAGTATTATCCTAGTGAAAGTCTAGCCTTGTGCACACTGATCGAATTTCCATGATGCCATTTTTGAATATTCTTATTGTTGATTGATTTTGACTTGCAGGTTGGCAAGTACTTTAAGTTTCGTTGAAAACTTATTTTTATTATATCGTTTTAATGTTTTCGGTTTTTAAATATCTTGATATAATAATACTATTATTTTTCCTTATGATATAATATGGCTGGGAGAACGTCCGAGTAACTCCCCACTGACGTGGCTGTTATGTTTATAACATGACAGGTAATTGCTGCTGGGTTTTGGGTGTGAGCTAGCGAGTAGCGTGGATCCTACTCTTTCTTTATTTATGTAATTTATGGATTTGTATAACCCGTTGGGTGAATTTTCTCTTTAGCCCTTTTGTAGAAAGAGGCCTTTGTATTGACTTACCTTTTCTTTTAATAAGATATAGTTCGTCAGTGTGTTTTAATCCCAACTCTACAGTGTTTCCGCCACTGTATTGCGTTAGAATTTCTAGGGGATTATAGTTGGTATTAGAGCATTGTTGCTCCCGACGCTTACACCTGATTCTAGGAAAAATACCAGTAAATTACTAAATAGTAAATAAAAATAGTAGTGAGAGATGGGTAGAAACGAAAGTAAGGACTTAACTGTTAGGTTTATATGTTCTTGTAACTCAATGATTAGCATTGAATATTTGTTGCTTTTGTCTGAAAGAAGATGAATGAACAAGATGTTGTTAGGATGCTGCTTCAGATCGGGACAAGACCTGCTTAGAACTCTCAACGCCTGTTGATTCGAGTGGACAACTTTGTGCTACAACATGGTGACCTTTCAGTTCAGATTTAGTTTGCTCCAGCTACAGGCCAGATGATTAAGAGTAGATTCCTGTTCCATGATGTTGTAGTAGATCCAGATGGAGCGACCCAAGACTTGTGTGCTCGTTTCCTACGAGATGATGAAGATATCCCGCGAATTCCTTTGTGAACCTTAGAGGTCCGAACTTTCCCTTCTCGGTTTAGGTCTTTATCATCTTGGATCATTAATTCTTTTCTTCCTTCCTCTAATTCTTCCAATTCTTCTCTTATATATTCTCGTCTTCATTCTTGAGGTAAATTCTCGATTAATTCTCCTACGTTACTATCTTTCCTCTTGAGATTCCTGGTTTGATCGATTTCCGTCTTAGTGAACCCCATGAAAAGTCATAGACGATTGAGGTTTAGTAAATCCTTGTTACATGGTTTGAGGAGTGAGAGTTGTACCATATTTCTTAAGCAAGTAAGAAATTCTCGAGGATTGTTTTGAATGGCAGATTGTTGATTTATGGAATTAGGATGATACTTTAGACACTGAACCTTGGGTTATAGGTTACTTTTATTATTTTGGAGTACTTAGAGTTGAACATATTTTGGGAATGGTAAGAGTAAGTCATATTTGATGGATGCCTAGTACCCAACCTAGAACCGAACTAAGTGTAACTGATAATATTACTTAGGGTTTCTTACCTGATGCTTATTGGATGGGTGCATCGCGAGTATTCGGGATCATAGAGTATTGTTTAAAGTGTTAGCCTAAGTGTTGTGGTACCATTAAAGGTTTTCATTAATGTTGTTAGAAATTTTGGTTGACATAGATTACCCGTGTTTCTTAAGGATTAGACCGGTTATCGTTGTTTAAGGTTGTAACCTATGAACTTTGGAGTTGAGTGATTTAACCTGGATGAGTTATTCTTGACCTTGAAGAGGAGAAATATCTTGCACAAATTTGGGCTTATTCGGTTGTTTTGAGGAATACTATAATACAGATCATCTTATTGGGACTTTCAGTTTAGAACCTTTGACCAACGAGATTGTGGCTTCGTTGAGTTATTAAATATTTTGTGGTTGCACCATTGTGATTAGAAATTTGATGGACTTCTCAGAAACCTTAGTCAAGTGACGTGTTTGAAAACGTGAATGTTTGCGCCATTACCTATAGGTTTGGGCGTGTTTGAGGATTTGTGGTACTTTCCCAACTTCTGTACTTCTGACAGTATAAGTTTGCTGGTGATCATTTTTCAGAATTTTGTGCCTGAACATTGTCAAATTGGTGGATCTTTTAGTGTTCCTTACTCGAGAAATTGGGGTGCACCTCGAGTTCAAACTTTATGAGCTTTGGATTTAGGAACCTTATCAATTGCGAGTTTGGGTTTGTCTGTTGACCGTTGGAATTTTAGTTGATAAGATTAGGTTGTAAAATATTTGTGGATTAATATCGTGTCGATTGGATAATCACGTAAGACATTTTTGGAGATATTGACTGCGTAGTACCACCTAGTGCCTAATAGTGGACTTAACGTTATTTGATGGAAGTTAGGAACCCGCGTTTGTAGGTGTCGTACCGGGAATCTCGAGATGGTTAACTTCTTCTCTACTTCTAAGAACTCTAATTGACTCTCAACTTCGTTCCTCCCATTAGCTTTTCTTAAATCCAACTACTTATTCTTCGGTTAATCACTTTGACTTCTTTATCGGGTTTGAAAACTTTTGTTTCGATTTGTCGTTGACCTTGACTCTATTTATCCGTTTACCATTTTCCCGAACTTATGTTATGAAAAGTTTGACTATTTTAAAATTTTGGACCATTGTGAAATTTTAACATTTTGAGTTATAAATTTCAAAACTTTGTACTTTGTTTTTGTTTTATTTTTGGTCCTGTTTCAAAAGGGTCTAAATATTATATTTTAAAGTATTTCGAAATTGTTTAAAATTTTAATTTTGATTTTCAAGTGATCGAGATTTTATGAAAACTTTCTTAATTGCAAATATTTTGATTTCTATAAGATTATCATGTAAAACGATTTAACATTTTCGAAAAATTCCGCACGTCCAAGTTTTTGTTTTATTTTCGATAGACTCTAAATCTATTATTGGAAATATTTGACAACTAGTTCGATTTTCATTTACTAACAACAAAACATGATTTCTCGAATTTTTGTTTGGTCTTAAAATAAAGTATTGTCAAATTTCTTAATTAAAATGTTTTACGGTTGTTTTGAAAATATTTGAGTACCTTTCGCTCTCGAGTTTGTTTACAAATATTATATATCGTCATTATTTTATAAAATAATTTTTAACTTGCGATTTTATTGATTTTAAACTTTTGGAATTGAGCCCAACTCTTCTTGAAATAAATTTCGTCTTCGATTTCGATTTCATATCACGTTTTAAGTGGTAAAAGTTTTTAAACAGAGATTGTGATACGAGTTAAACATTCTCCTTTTGTGCAAAGTGATATAACCTTGTTTTCCATTCTATTATTTTGTTTTTTTAGTTTCGAGGACGAAACTTATTTTAGTGGGGAAGATTGTAACACCCCTGATTTTATAAATTAAATAAATTTAAAGATTATGTTCGTATTTTATTTTGTTTACGATTTAACTCGTAATTCTAAAAAAAATTATAAACGAATTCATCGTTTAATCGTTTCAAACTCCTAAAATTCTATTTGTCTCGGAAACTCCTTCTTGTATTTAAAACATATTTTTATTTTTATTTCGATTTATTTTATATATTTAATTTAATTCTTATCGAAAGTCTATTTCGATGACTTAAATTCTAAATTCTTTTTATTTATTTAAGCTCGAGTTTCTATTTTCAGCTCGAAGCTAATTTATATTATGTTTCTTCAAAACATTTATTACTTTTCCTCGAGAAATCAATTTAATTTACTTTATCGAAGATTTATTATTTATCGGAAAATGCTATTTTATCGTCTAATTGTTTATTTCACTAAGCTTCGTTTTCGTCTCGAATACTTTATTTACTCATTTTATTTGACGGTCCGATTATTGATTAATTTTATTAACTCGTTTAATTCGATTTCGTGATCAATTAATTTATTGTCTCGGAACCATGTCCAACTTGTGCCTATTCGATTAATCCGTTTATCTTTCATCCTTATTAATTATGGAACCACTTGACTTCATGATTTTGCACCGTTTGACTCCTCCTTTCCCCTTCATTCCACCGCTTCATACTCCTCCCCTTTCTTTTTTTTTTCTCTTCTTCACAACCGTTACCATCCCTCATTCCTCACCTGTTCTTCCCCTTCTCTTTTTCGTCTCCCTGCTTCCTCTTTTGCCGCATCTCGCCTCCTCTTACTCTTTTTTTTATTCTTCTTCGACCAGCAACGTTTCCCCTGTTCATGCTGCGCGTGTTGCTCTAGTTTTGCTGCTGTACGTTTTGCTGTTGCGTGTCTCTGCCCCTGTGTCAGTGAAGTGGGTGTTCTGCTGATTCATTCGGTCTCGTATCATTGTTGCCGTTATCGTTTTCTTCTCCGTCGTCCTGTTCTTTCATTTTACGTTTCGGTGTTATTAGGTGCGTTGTTTCTTCTCCTCCTCCGTCTGTCCGTTTCTTCTTCGATTTTTGCATCTCCTCTGTTCTGCCGGTTATTGCTCGTTGTGTTGTTCTTTCTCCTTCGTGTTAATGTTGATGCGGCTGTTTTTGTTCCTCTCTTCCTTTCTTCTTTTCTCTTCTTACGCTGATTCTGCTGCTGCGTTTTGTTTACTCCATCTGTGTCGTTCTCTATTCATTTTAGTGCTCTAATTCGTTTATCCTCTGATCTGCTTCTTTTCTTCGTTTTCTTCCTTTCTTCTCCTTTGTGCGGTGCTACTACTGTCATTGTCGGTTCGGGTTTGATTTTTGCTGTCTTTTGTTGTTGCGGTTACTGTTGGTGCTGCTGTTTCGTGCTCTGCTGCTGCTATTTCTGTCGTGTGCTGCTTCTGTCGTGACCTGCTTGCTTCTCCTTCTTTCCCCCCCTATTCTGTTCATTTGGTTGTCTTTAGTTGCTGTCTAATTTAATTCCTTCATTCTGGTTCTTCTTTTTCGGTTTCGATTTCTACAGTTGTGCTGCTGTTCGGTTGTCGATTTCTATCCCTCTGTCCGTCTTCTGCTCCTTCTTTGTGTACTGTTTCTTCGCTAATGCAGATTCTTGGTTGTCACTGTTATTATCGCTGACACTTTCGCTTTCCTGTTGCATCGTTTTTCCTGCTAAGACTATTGTCGATGCCCCTGATGTGCATGCCTTGTTCGTAGTCATCACTTTTCGGCTTCATGACTCGGTTCATTGTTCTTGTCGGCTGTAGGCTGTACGTTATTACTACTAGTGTCCTTTGTTCGGGACATCTATTTCAGACCGGGTTATGTCTATTCGTTACCATGTTTAGATGCTCGGTCCTTGTCGGTCTTCATGTCTATATTTGACACATAAATTCCCTTTCCGTCTTGTGTCGAATACCCTTGTCTCATTCTTTTGTTTTGTCTTCTCGATTGTCGTGGTGAATCGTGTTATTAGAAGACTATTGATTCTACAACTTGGAGCTCAAGGACGACATTTCTACTGAAGTAAAGCATGGGTTGATCAAGAAGGACGGGTACGATTTCGTTTCGGATGTCGACTCAAGGTAACTTTAGGACGTTACTCGATTTTATATCGTATGTTTGAGTAGTAGTATGTAATAAATATTTTTACTTCGGTTTTCTAATTTTAGCTATATATTATTGTTAATTATATTAATTTTAAATCGTATGTCTTATAAATAATTTTACGACTTTCGATATCGTTTTATAAATCGTTAGTAATTTAATTATTTACGATCGTTATAATATTTTGTTGGTTATCGTGACACTAGTAACTAAATAATATCGATTTCATATTTTCCTCATATTACGTTAATTTATAATTTTAACTTAAAATCATATTTTTAAATTATAATCGAGATTTGTATGCTTGTTTAATAAATTAATTTTCGTTTTACGATTTATACTAATAAATGAGAAATAGTCGATGTTGTTTTAAATATATTTTTAGTCGAGACTATTTTCACTAATAATTTCCTATTTGTTTCCGATTGACCATTTTTAGTAAAATCCGTATTATTTATTAATAAAAACTATTTGCTAAAAATAATTTGAAATCTTTATAAATCTCGTTTCATTTATAAAACTCGTTGACGCAATTAATTTTGATATCGTTTTTCCTAAAACATCATTTTTCTAAAATTTATAGTTTTAACTCGATTTCCTAATTATTTATAAAATACTATAAAATTACTTATTATATTTTATTTATATTTTGAGTAACGAATTTAGAAATATAATAAAGTTACGATAACGACGGTAATAATAAAATGTTAATTTCGTTAGAAATGCTATTTTTAATACATTTCACATATTTTAATAACTTACGTATTTTCTATAACGAAATTTCTATTTTAAGTAAGTTTCTAAAATTAGTAACTTTCTATTTATAGAAAGTTTACATTTTTATATAAAATGTTTATTCCTTTCATCCTCATATTATTCATATTGATTATATTTATTCTTGAATATCGATAATAGCTTGTTTTGGAGTTATGGAATAAGAGAAGTGTCAAGTTATTATCAATCAAGTTTGAAGCGGGATGTCAATCAAGAAGACAAGCAAAGTGCCTATATTGATCATTGAGACGATGGAGCGAGTGAATTGTTAACCGATGGGTACGGCAACTATCCTTTCTTTTCTGCCTTTCGTCGCTTGTCTTCCCTTGTTTGTCCCCTTCCCCTTATACACTTTTGTGTCATGGTGTCATAGTGGCCTTCGAGGCCTTGGTAGATGTTGCTCCCGACTCTCGATGATGTGACTACATCGAGAGTCATTTGAAAAATCCAAATTTACAAGTTTTCACCCTTTTTGTAGGATTTAGTCGGATTTGGGCGGAATCCGGGCTAGGTGACTTGATTACACCTAGTCCTCCCCTCCCATTTCCTTTTTACTTCTTTCTTTTTATTTCTTCCCCCATCCATATCTTTTCTCGTCTCGGCCCATGGTGACTTGACTACACCCCGGCCGGACAAATTTCTACCCTTTTTCTCCGCTTTTCGTTTCGATTTCTAGCTTTATTTTCGTAGTTTCTCTTTTCTTTTTGGTGTCTCCACACACTACGATCGAGCATGAGGACATTGCTCGGTTTAACTGTGGAGGAGCGATATTCTATCGTAGTTAGTTTTATTTTCGCAGTTTTTTTCGAAAAAAGCCTTTAAAAATCCTAAAAATTTGAAAAAATTTCGCAAAAATCAAAAAGATTTTTTTTTTGTGTCTTTTCCTTTTGTGTCGTTGTGTCGTATATTTGTTTTGTTGTGCGTATTTTGCCTCCCTTCTTCCTTATAGGTTGCTTAATCACCGTTAGCTTTGGAGAGCTTTCAAGACATCCGGTAACATCTCTTCACCCCTTTTTCCTCCTTGTTCCTTGTGGAGTTTGGAGGAGATTTGTGATGTTGTGTGCTCGGGTGGAGCTTTGTGCATACTTGTGGTTGATTTGGTGACTTGTTTGGAAGTTTGGGGTGGTGTTTGTTTTGTTTATGTGTTTGTTTTTTTTTGTTTTGATTTGTTGTCTTTTGTCTCTTTTTCTTTCGTTTTTTGTCGAGTCTTTGTTTTGTGTGTGTAGTTGTGTCTTGTTTGTAAAAAGGTTTGCGAAAACCCGGTTTTGAGGCTAGTGTGCAAGCGTTTACTTTCCCTTTCTAGTAGTATGAATCGAGTCTTGGACTTTAGTCTAGTAGAATGACCCTAAATCAATGATTTCGTTGGTCCTTTACCTTGAGTCCACCTAGCTTACTAGGGATTTACTACGGGATTTGCATTTTGACCATTATGACCACCCACAGTGTGAAAAGGCCTTGGTTGCCGAGTCCCGTCCCTTAGGTGACCGTGTTTGAAATTGCTCGATTAGTCCAAGTTTTCCCCTTTTTTGTGGGTTTGAAGGGAAGGACGCTCCCGACTCACCCATTCCCCTACCTCCTACACATGTCCACAAAATAAAGTTGCAAACTGTTGACATCTCTTTCTTTGTTGCAAAGAAATGCCTATAACTCAAATCTAGCCAAAAGGGCAAAGAAAAGAAAAAAGAAAGAAAACGAAAGAAAGAAAAGATTGAAGAAAAAGAAAAGGCACAAAAAGCCCAAAAGAAAATAGAAAAGAAGAAAAAAAAGAAATGGCATGGCAACAAACAAACAAAGCAAAAATACAAAAAGAAAGAAAAATGCCAAAAGAAAACCCGTCTCACAAAAAGAGTCCCCGCATCATAAAAATAAGCCTTTTACCAACTATTACCGTGAAGAGCCTACCAAAGGACCGAGTCCCTAGGAAGGATGATAGCGGTGATGGTCGGTCTTCCCTCATTTTGCAATCATATCCACCTTTTTACTCGGACTAGTCAAGCGGTCTTGGACATGGGACGACCCTCTTGGCTCATCGCTAAATGGCGAGTCCTCACTTACCTACAGTGTCGTCTAACACCGTGGTTCATCCTTTTTCCATCCTATCGATCGTCCCGTAGTACGTTCTTAGAAGGTTAGGAGGACCTAGGTAAGTTACCAACGTTTTTATTGCTTTGTTGTCATACTATTAGGGTTTAGTTCATTTCGTTTTGTATTATTAGCTTGAGAACATTGTCACTTGCCTTGAATCCTAAACCGGTGTTTCCTTCACCGCTTTTTAGAGGGAAGCGGTATTTATTTCTTTTTTGGGTGCAACCGATTTCTTGTTTGTTTTTGTGTTTTTGTGTCCGGTTGCATCCACAGTTTTGTCGCAAGACCTTACTTGCCTTGCGGAGTGCACTTTTCCTCTAAAGTGTACTCGCGTGAGTTGAAAGGGCGTTAGGTGCGCTAATACCCGCTCGGCTAGTTTAGTAGTTAGTTTGTGCTTACTCGAGGGCGAGTAAGGGTTAAGTGTGGGGGAGTTGATAAGTGTAGTTTGTAGTGCCTATTTTGTTGTGTTTGGTCCCTTTTTACTTTGTGAAATCGCTCTTTGGAGCGGTTTCTGGGCTACTCATGCTTCCTTTAGTTCGTTTTAGGTTCCCGAGACCGTTCATGGAGACTTGGAACGATTCCGGCTCGTTTCATACACTTTTGGAGCCAACGATGAGAAGGAACGATCACTCGGTGCCTTGGATTCGATCCCGAGATCTTGGGACCCATTCCCGAGCCCCTTAGACTCGATTCCGAGCCCCGAGAATCGAGGATAAGCCCGTGATAAGCAAGGAGGGACCTTAAAGATCATATTGGAGGCCTACAAGACCCATCCCCGTCGGGAAGGACCTCATCCCGTCCGGGATGAGGTGCACAAAAGCGAATGGGCCTGTTTTGGGTCCGTCCCGGTCGGGACCATCCCGTCGCGGTCAGGACCACTCCGTCCCACGGGACCATCTCGTCCTGGTCGGGATGGGAGAGCTGTTGCACGCATTTGATTCTTTTCTTCTCCTTCACTGTTGTAACCTTATAAATACTCCTCCCTTGTATTGTTTAAGGAAGACACATTACCCTAGACTATCTTATGCCTCTCTTGAACATTCAAAACCCTAGATTAGTGTTCCTCTCATTAGCTTAATCTTCCTTTAAACTCTTGTTAATCCTAGTTTAATCTAGTTTAATTAGTCTTGTATTAAGAAGATTCTTGAAGACTCATCCAAGATTGACAACCTTGGAGATTATTTTGTGTTTCTTATTAATTCAAGTTCTTATCTTTTTCATCATCTTGTAGTGGGTATAATGTCTTTTCTCTTCTTCTTTGTTTATTTATCAAGTTCCAATCTTTACATATTGTTTATTTTTCTTGTTTGTTCATTATTATGAATGTTTGGATGTTTATGTTGATTTCTCTTATTAGTGTTAGTTTTGGTTTCACCATGAGTGAGTAGTTTCCTTGTGGGGTTAGTAGGGGGATTAAGTGTGGGTTATAGGTGATTAGGGTTGATTAGGAGAAAAGGTTCCATCTTTGTTGCTAGTTGCATATTGGGCACTCTATGTGTTTGTTGAATTGCTTGTGTGGGTAGTAGTGGCCAATGCTTCTCATACTTGTTCTCATCCTCTCATTGTTTGAGTAGTGTGTGATTGTGTTCGGGTATAGTCTTAGACACGAGAGTGCGGACTTAGGTTTTGACGCGAGAGTGCGAACCGACCTTGACCTAGGCTTTGACGCGAGAGCGCAAACCGACTCTAGTAACTTAAGAGGCACCTACACCCTTGATCACCCTATTATCCTACCACATTTATGAACCCGACCTAACCCTACTCTTTCCCTTATTTGATTCATCCTTCTAGTTAGTCATTATTTCTCTAGTTTCATTGTTTAGTTAATCCTAGTTGCTTCATTTATTTTAAGTCATACATAGTATATTGTTAGTCCATTCTCATCCTCCTCAACCATCATAGTTTTTCAATCATCATCTTGTTTGTGTTTGTTTGTGTGACTTAGTCTCGTTTTTAGGTCGACCTAGTCTAGACTTTACAATACCGTCTCCGTGGACACGACCCGACTTACCCTAAGCTACCGTTAGGTATAGTTGGTTTAATTGGTGTTAGGATCGACGACAAATCCTTCCATCAATTGCTAATCTCACTTGCATCGTCTGATTCTCCAAATTATTGCCTCTGGCTTCAGTGGCAACACCTTTAATCTTCGGTTTCCAAACCTGAATTTGATGTTTGGCTACCTGACCAGCTGCCTTTCGCCTGCATTGTCTTGCTTCATGCCCTATTTGTTGGCAACGATCACATTTGATAGGCTTCCACTCCCACTCAACTGGAACTGTAACCAATGCTTGCTTCTCATCTTTAAATTGGACAGGTTTAGGGAAGCTTTTGTTTACGTGAACTTCCACCAAAATACGAGCGTATCCTAGTTTTGTTTTTTGCTGAGTTGCCTCGTCCACAGACAAGACCTTCCCCACTCTACTTGCAATCTTCATTAAACTCAAACCCCAAAATTTAAGAGGGAGGTTATGTAGTCGTATCCATGTAGGTACCACCTTCATCTCTTCCTTTTCCAATACCACATCCGGGTTCCATTTCTTAACAATAACTGGCTTACTATCAAACATATGGAAACCAGCATTCAACACCTTAGTTTGCATTTCAGAGTTTGCAAATCGAACTAGCAAAACACCATTTCGTAGAAAAGAGATCTTATCAATGGTATAGCTTTTCCAACTTCTCCTCAAATAACCTTCAAATATCGGCCAAGGTGCTGGGTTTGCCCCAAGAACATATACATAGACTGCCGTTTCCCAGTATGACAACTCATCCTTAACATCATCGTCTATTAACTGCAGTATATCCTCTCGTTCATTCACCTCTTCTGTAACCTTAACTATCTTTTTCCCTTGACGCATAAACCATTCACCCTGGTTATTCTGGAATTCACCGTCGCCAATAACATTTTCCATATCATCTTCAGTGATATCCTCCTCGTCATCATGGATTTCATACGAGGGAATTCCATTAATACGCATCATGCTGCCAAGTTTTTTTGCTTTATCGACATTAGGTTTACGTGCAATCCTAATACTATTATCGTCCTTCCTCCTTTCCTTACATGTCATGCCTTTCCTATGCGTGATGTTCCGCAAAGTCGCCGGAGATGAATCCATAGCCAATGTGCACAGGATCATCGTCGAGGATCACGTATACGTCACTCAGATCGCCATGCCAAGCCTACACTCTAGGGTTTTTTTTCGTTCTTTTTTGGTCAAGTGTTTTTCCACTATTCCACATAGGAAAGTTAATGAAGTATATTGATGTTTATATATATATATATACTTCATTACTCTTCCCTTCTCAAACTAGTGGGTGAAGGGGGCCTTTTATATGGGCTTGCGAAGTGCTTAATTCAGCTCGCACACGCGCGCCTGCCCCGTCTCATCTCGGATCGGGATCGAGATTTGGGATTTGGGAAATAACCTGCGGCGGGCCCTGTCAGGCTTATAGGCCCATTAAGGTTGATTTTTTGTGAGCTTGTCTAGATTCATCCTAAGAGAGCCATCGATTCAGCCAAATGAATTAAAGGATGCTTTAATTCGTGATTCGGTTTTTATGAGCACTGAATCAAAGAGAATTAATGCGTAAAACACACAAAAACTTCATCTCCTCTCTTCCTTTCTCTTCTTCTATCACACAAATTCTGAGTAAAGTAATTTGGTTACTGTTCGTTCCAAGTGTCGGTGTCGAGTGGATGATTTTGGGTACTGTAGTTTTAACCTTAGGGAACTACCGGCAACTGCTGATCGCCACAACGGTCGTGCCGAAATAGTTTTCAAGGCAGTGACTCACATACATGGCGCTACAACAATTCGGTTCTAGTTTCTGTCCTTTTCTTCCATTGTTACGGTTCTACTAACCAACAATTTGAAAACTATTTTGTTTGTTGTAACAATGTTGACGATGTCTAAACTTGTTCCAAATGATTTGTCTAAACTCGAACCACTCGACGATAACAATTATAAACACCGGTCTCAAAATTTGTTGATGTCTTTTTGAAACTCGAAATTAATTATGAACTGTCTGAGGAGCCTCCAGTTCCAGTTTCTGCGTCGTCTAGTTCTGACAATACTCCTCCTATTGCTTCTATTATCAAGTCGAATGTTGAGTCAATTAAAAAAATCGAAATACATAATAAAATCGCTCGCTTTCATATCCTAAACCAAAACCCTTTTCGATTTGTTTATGGTTCATAATTCTGCTAAAGTCATTTGGGAGTCTTTAGAGTCGAAATATGGGTCTGATGTTGCTGGAAAGAAAAAGTACGTTGTTGAGAAATGGCTTGGGTTTCATATGGAGGATGGGAAATCTATTATGGAACAAGTGCATGAATATGAAAATTTGTGTGCTGATGTCATAAATGAGGGAATGGAATTGGATGATGTCTTCTTAGCTAATGTTTTGTTAGAACATTTTCCTCCTTCTTGGGCTGAAAATCGTAACCACGTTAAGCATAAGAAAAATGATCCGTCCCTATAAGAACTTGTAGTGCATATGAGGATTGAGGAGGCCAATCACCTCAAAGATAAACCTGTTAGTCACCTTGTTAGCAATTCTGTTGGTGTTGCTAAGGTCAATCTGGTTAAGTCTGGTGGTCCTTCTAATGCAGAAAAGTCTAAGGGCAAAAAAAAGAATAAGAAGAAAAAAAAGAATGGTCAGAATCAAGCTAAGAAGAATGGTCTTGGCAAACCTGTTCCCAAGATCTAGAAGCCTCTAGTTTGCTATGTTTGTGGAAAGGGCGGACACAAAGCTTACCAATGCACTGAAAAGAAGACCACTGAAGCAAATGTGGCTGTGATTGAAGACATTATTACTGCTGTGGTTGTGGAGGCTAATCTGGTGGGAAATGTCAGCCCACCGATTGATTAGTAGAGGGCGCTACGTGCGGGTGGGATCACTACTAGAATTAGTGTTAATTCCGACGGAATAATTCCTACAGATCCTAAAAGGCGTAGGAAAGTAAATAGTTCCTACAGATATTTCCTATGGAATCCCAATCCGTCGGTCCTTTAATGCATCCTGTGGACATGACATAGGTCCACCCCGACGCGGCCACGCGCGGGTTTAGGTAGGCGAATGAATCTCCATATGAGAATGGATCGAATTGAAATTTAGGTCTATGTGGAGTCTCCACCGAATTTTGTGGTTATTCGGAACCATTCGAGCCCACTCTATGTCGTAGTGGGCCGTATACAAAATACGGCCCATTTCCGATGTCAGAGTTTATTGGGCTCGTCCCTTTGCATTTGATACCGATACCGACATTATCGGATATCGTGTATTGAAGGACTCTCGTGCGCCAACGGTTTCGGACATCCGGAAACCGAGGTTCTGAGTAAGGGGTGAGGGTACGTGTTGGGAAGCCCACAAATTAAAGGACACCCAAACCCGCCCGCACTTAGCGGCCTCTACTAAGAATTCGAGTGACTTTCTAATACGTGCGTTAGTTGAACAGGAAAATGATATGCAAAGATTTATTTTCCCTAAGCATGTGAATGGAATTGAAAAGGGTTTCTACGTCAGTTTAATGCAATTAATTCTAACGTCGAAGTTGAATTTTAGCATGTGGGTTCATTTTAGTACGATAAAATAAACAAGAATTAAATTGACAAAAGAAATAACAAACGCGTTAGTAACGATGTAACGATATTTAACGGTTTATGCAAATATGAGATGAGATGATGCAAATATGATGATGTATGGTTTTGAAAAATGAAGCTTTCACGTGATTGATTAGACATGTGTTGACTTAAGTCATGAAAGGATGTGAACGAGGCTCGAATAACTTGTAGGACTCGCGGTTTGACGCGATGAAGGGGCCACTCGAACGAGTCATTTAAGGACTCGACCGAGTGGACCTCTGAAAAGAGTTCTGTCCGGATTTCGTGACCCTACTCGACCGAGTTACTGACCAACTCGGCCGAGTACGTTGCCACTCGATCGAGTCATTGCGAGACTCGACCGAGTAGAGGTCGGAAAACGTATTCTGCTCGTTTTTTGTGATGTCACTCGATCGAGTGGCCTATCGCACTCGGTCGAGTGGCACCTGTACGAACTAGGTTCGTTTGCAATTTTATTATTGATCTTGAAATTGCTTTTGATTTTTGATATTTCGACGATTCTACCAAATCGGACATAAATATTACACAATTCATGCTCGACTCGGATTTTATAGATCGTCGGTTTTGTTGAATCGAATATAAATATTGCGGGATTTATATTCGATTCTAATTTTGAATACTCGTAGTATCCCATATTCGATTATTAAAGCGATATGGAATACTAGAGTGAAAATAAAAAATAACTTAATTTTAGTCGTCTTAAATTAGTTATCGCGATATGGGTAAATCGCGCTAATTAATTTATATGACTAGATCGCTAGATTCGACATCCAATTAGGGAATTGGTATCGAATCTAATGGATCGACCCTTATTAAATAGAATACTTGTTTTTGAAAATCGACGTAAATATGCGACTCGAATAATGATGAAAACGAAATAAAACGGATTACTGTTAAAAATAACTTGTTTCAATAATCAAACAATCGGGGTGATGGGATAAGCGACCGTCAACGCTGTGTGCAGTACACTTGTATGTTCAGTGTTCCTTATCCCACCATCACTCACATTCGACACAAATCGACAAGTATTTTAATGTCTTATAATAGTTATTATCGATATTATGATGCGATAAAGAAAATAACAAAAAAACACGATAAAAAGACGTGAAGAAAAAGGAGAGACGACGAGAGGAAGAGAAGAAGGAAAGAAAACGGGTTTTGGGCACCCTCAACCTACATGTTCTTGTCTCGTATCGAACTCGTAATCGCGGCTTTAACACGGGAGCTTCGAGGTGTATGAAGGTTGAGTTATGGTGGTTAGGGTTTCGATTTCCTAAAACTAGGTTTAGGGTTTGCTAATGTGGTGCTAGGGTTTGAATTTAGAATTGCTTAGTGTAGAATTAGGATTGAAACTAGGGTTGTAATGATGCCAAAAAGATCATTGAATGTGTGTTGCATGGGGTGTATTTATAGGCTAAGCTAGGGCACCCGGTTAGGGTTACTCGACCGAGTAGGCAGCTAACTCGGTCGAGTGGCCCGTTATGCCTGCAGTCGGGCTCGAAACAGGCCTACTCGATCGAGTGGGTAGGTCACTCGATCGAGTGGCCCAGCTGGGTCGCGTGGGTCAGTCTTTTGGACCTTGACTTCGGATGTTTGATGGGTTTTGTGTTTGACTTGGACTTTTGATGATGTGAGGGGTTGTTTTGTGTGTCTCGGAAACGACTTTGACCGGGGTTGACCCAATCGTTAAAAGTCGGTTTTAATTCCGGTGTCGGTTTTGGCCCAAATTAGTCTTGTTTGACTCGGAATGATCCACTGGGCCTGGATTTGAGGTTGATTTTGTGAGATTTGTACTCCGTAAGTGCGTTAGCCAGCAACTAATGGATTTGAGCCCGTATCCGAGCGCGTAGAAACACGTTAGCGTCCGATCATCATCGGGTGTTTTTTGGAAACTGCCATAGACACCTGGCAGTCAAAATGCGGGTGTCTACAGAGCCCCCACTCTGACTGAGGCTTGGACAGGGCGAAAGTCAGAGTAGCTACCAAGCCAGTTAAGACCTGGTAGACTTCCGTTCGGGTTGTTTATAGTCCATTAGACTTGCGTGAAGGGCTCGCCAGCCATAAGCTAGAAATCATACTTGTGCTGATGATAATACTCCGTGGGGCATTTGGACTTGTCACGTAAGTCCTGGGTGCGCCTGTGTGTAGGCCCATCCCGTGAAAATGTTGGGGAGTTTTAGAGGGTTGCATGTCCCTATTTGAGTCATACCTGTATAAGTCACATAAAAATGCATGTAACACGTAGGTAGTAAAATGACTCGTGCTGGGGAAAATAATTTTTGAAAGCTTGAATTTTCAAAATTCTTGAAATTTCTTGATTTTTTTTTGAAATTTTGAAATTTGGAAATTTTTGAGAAAAGGTTGACTCCTAAAGAAATTAGGAAAGTTCGGGATGAATATTTCCGTGCTAGTATCGGGACTAGGCTTATGGGTTGATTCTGATTAGAATTAGGAAACTTTTCCTAAAGGTTTGCAAGGCTAGTGCTATATATAGCCCTCCCTTGCCCTTGATTTTCTTCATAATTCCATCACAAATCATCCCTTCTTAAAAGAAAGTCTCTTTATTTCCCTTAAGGCAAAAAGAAAGTCTCTTTATTCTCTTAGGAAATCTAGCATGGGAGTCGATAGGTTGAGCGCCATGTTGCAGGCATGGTCCCGACAATTTAGGGATGCTGATAGGGTGGTCTTGAACCAGACGGGCATAACTCAGCTGTACCCGTTCCGTCAGATGGTGGTTGATCGCTATTTCTTAGATGCATGCTTGGCTTACTGGGACGACATATATCATGTCTTTGCCTTTCCTCGAAGCGAAGTCTGCCCATTACCTGAGGAGATTGCAGCTGTAGGAGGATGGAACCCAATGCTTCGACCCGCCGTCCCGTACTCGGTTTATGACTTGAGGAGGAAGCTTCGAGAATTTTTAGGCCTTTCTCATAATGAGGTGTCTCGAATGGCCCAGGACGACAACACGGTCTCCTTGATTAATCTGGCCGAGAAGTTTATGAACCCGCACGATGTCCGGGTGAGATCAATTCATAGCCGTAGGGCTTTTTCTTTCTGTATGCTCCATGTTTATGCCTTTGAGGGTCACATGGATTTATTATCATGTATGGGTCATATCCGTTTATTAACCGTGGTTGATTTAATGGAGACGGAGCATAGCCCGGCCTGGCTGATCACGGGTGAAATAATCCAAGGCTTGGACAATCGTAGGAGGGATTCGTCCGTTCGTCTTACTGGAAGTACCCGTTTGCTGCAAGTATGTCGGATTTTTATCTTTCTTGATTTCTCGATTTTCATGAATTTTTCGATATTTTTTGCGAATTTTGACTGCTGCAGTGGGCACTCGATCGAGTCACCCTGGCACTCGATCGAGTGCCTTCGTAAAAAGCCCCCTGTTCGCTCTCAGGGATGCCACTCGACCGAGTCACCTTGGCACTCGATCGAGTGTCATCAGGCGGGCGCCTCTTTCGTCTCGGGATCTCATATTTTTGTTTCCCTTTTCAGATTTGGCTGTATGAGAGGCTATCAGTGATAGACCCTCCCCTTGGTGCGAGCAACTATCGTCATAACCAGGTGATGACGAGGAGGCGGGCCATTGATTTTTCTCGTCAGATTACGCAGAAGTATTGGGACGAGGTGCTATAATCCATGGTGGGCGGCTAATTCGATGGGTCGTGCCATGGTGGCCCATTTACGTTTGGACTGGCTTGGATCCGAGGGACAGAACAAAGTAATCTTATCTTTTAGGCAGACGGTTCATCTCTACCCGGATCGCATACTAAGGCAGTACGAACAGGCTCAACGGATACCAGAAATTGAAGCAGTTGTGAGTGACCCTACCCAACTGACTGATGTGATGTGCGATACTTGGGCGCAAAGATGGTATACCCGGCACACTTGGCCCGTTTCCAAATCTCGCCATTCGATTTGGGTTTCAGACTCATACATGAAGTGGACCAAAGCAGGTGATGCCAAGGCCCGAGTTTCTTTGAAGGTTGACGAAGCCTTCGACCTGCTGAGGAGGGAGCAAGCTAAAGACAATAGGGGGTTCTTTGATGAAGGAGACACTCCGGCTACCCTAGTTCGTCTAATGTCCGGTCAGAAGAAGAAGACTAAGATTCAGGCTGGAGGGTCTAGTGCTAAAGGTGCTTGGGGGAAGGTGAGCCCCCAGACTAACTTGGAAAAGAGAGTGGGCTCTAGACTAGCCGTGCAGGACCGACTTGGCCCGCGAGACAGACTGCCTGAACACGTACGAGCTCGACTTGGACCGAAGACCGTTATAGAAGACCTGTCGTCAAAGAAGCGGGTTCGTGCTAAAGAGGTTCCCCTTGTGATTAGGGAACGCTCGTCCCCACCTCGGCGACCTCGGGCTCCTCGCAACCCAAAGGAGAAGGGGAAGAGCAAGATGCCGGCTACTAGTCTCATTTATTTATTATTTGAGTATTAGTATTAATTTTTTTTGGTGTGTTCTTTGTGTGTGTGTGTGCCGACATCGGCGTTTTTTTTTTTTTTTTTTTTTTGTAATTCCCGAGTTTATCGAGATTTAATAAAAGACATATTATTTGAATACCGTTCCCGTCTTTTCGTTATTGCAGTGGCTGTACCCCTTTGAGGGGTTGCCTACGTATCCACAATTAGCGGAATCAAACCAAACGTAGTTCAAAATTTGATTTGATTGACTTTTTTTTTTTTTTGCAATTTTCGAAATAGATGAAGATTATAAATTCGAGATGTGCGACGGTAGAAGAATTAATTCTAACTCATTGACTTGTCTAAAATTTTGAAAATTTGTAAAAAGACAAATTTTTATAAACTTTTGCAAATGACATTGAGATAAGGGTTTATGGGTAATAGCGCTTCAGCTGGTCCAAGTTGGTCGGGCTGACAAACTCATTCCCGTCCAGGTCTGTCAGTATCACCGCTCCTTCTGATAGGACCTTCTTAACTAAGTATGTCCCAGCCCAATTTGGTTTAAATTTTCCTCTTGGATCAACCGGCAGTAAGGCACGAACCGATTTCAGGACCAAATCCCCTTCTTTGATGTTCCTGGGCCTAACCCTTTTGTTGAAAGCCGTTGGATTCTTTTTTGATATATTTGAATGTTGTTGAGGGCCCGGGATCGTCGTTCGTCTAAAAGGACTAGCGAATCGTATCGGGCTTGGACCCAATCTGCTTCAGGTACTTGGCTCTCAAGTAGAATCCTGAGGGACGGCACCTCTAGCTCGACTGGTTGGACTGCTTCCATTCCATATGTCAGGTAGTATGGAGTAGCTCCGGTTGCGGTGCGGATCGATGTCCGATACCCCCATAGGACAAAGGGTATTTTGTCGGGCCAATCCCGATAATTCTCAGCCATCTTTTTAAGTATGGTGACAATTGTTTTATTGGCCGCCTCTACTGCCCCATTTGTTTGAGGTCGGTAGGGTGAAAATGTATGCCTTTGGATTTTATATTTTGCCAGCAATGCGGCAGTTTCGGCTTGAAAGTGGGTCCCGTGATCACTGATAAATTCGTGAGGGATTCCATATCGACATATGATCTTGTTTTGGATGAATTTGGCCACGTGCTTGGCGTTCAAGACACGGTATGACTCCGCTTCGACCCATTTGGTGAAGTAGCTGATGGCCACTAAGATGAAGCAATGACCTCCCGTCCCGGAAGGATGCACCTTTCCGATTATGTCAATACCCCATGTCGAAAACGGCCATGGTGATGTCATGGTATATAATAGGGAAGAGGGCATATGCTGTACATTGCCAAAGATCTGACAGTTATGGCAGTGTTTGACATATAACTGGCAGTCTGTTTACATGGTGTCCATGTTCCAGTAATACCCGAGCCTCATGATTTTACGGGATAGCATGTGGGCATTCATATGCGGACCGTTTTCACCGTCGTGGACCTCGGCCATGACCTTTTCGGCCTGCGTTTTGTCGATACATAGGAGAAGAGCCCCCTGTGCCGTCTTTTTGTATAATTGCCCGTCGTCTGTACGAACAAATTGGGTCGCCAACCTCCGCAAGGCCTTTTTAGCCCGGTTTTCAGTTTCCGAAGGATATTCTCCCATTGCCAAGTAGGTTAGGACGGATTGATACCAAGGTTCTCGGTCAGCTATCTTGATATCTTGAATTGCATGGATGTAAGCCGGCTCGGACCGCCTTTCGACACAGATCGGCATGCTGGTTAGGTGATCCGGGATGTTCAGTAAAGATGCTAATTTGGAAAGTGCATCTGCAAAATGATTTTCCTAGAACCCGTACTCGCGCTTGGTAAGCCACGAGATTGGCGTTCCGAGTTTTCCATTTTTGGAGCGCTTGATTGATGACCAATGATGAATCACCGTGGACCCGGAGGTTTGTTACCCCTAAATCAGCAGCGGCTTGCAACCCGTGAATGCATGCTTCGTATTCGGCTGCATTGTTGGTCACGTCGATGTCCAACTTGATGGATAAGGGAGTGTGTTCCCCTCGGGGTGAGATTAACAGAATTCCGACCCCAAATCCTCGGAAGTTGGATGCTCCATCAAAATACAAATCCCATGTCTCGGTCTCGGTATGGAATATGTCTTCGTCAGGGAAGGCCCAAGTATCGGTGTGGCCTTCTTTCGGATATCGGGCTATCGGCGAGGAACTCAGCTACTACCCGACCTTTGATGGCTTTTGATGGTACAAACTTGAGGTCGAACTCAGATAACATTAAAGTCCATCTGGACATCTTGCCATTGAGGATGGGCTTCTCGAATAGGTACTTGATAGGATCCATTTTGGATAACACATGTACCTCGTGACTGAGCATGTAGTGTCTGAGCTTTTTAGTGGCCCAAACCAAAGCTAGGCACGTTTTCTCGAGCATTGTGTACTTGCATTCGTACTCGAGGAACTTTTTACTGATGTAGTAAATAGCCCGTTCTTCTGAATCAACTGTCTGGGCCAGCATAGCCCCCATGGCTGACTCGGTCGTTGTTAGGTATAACGACAAAGGCAAGCCGGGATGAGGTGGCATTAGTACTGGCGGGGAAGACAGAATCTCCTTGATTTTGTCAAAAGCCGCTTGACATTTGGCGCCCCATAGCACCCGTTCCCCGATCTTCAGTTTCTTGAAAATGGGCTCACATACCATGGTTAGCTTCGAAATGAACCGGCCGATGTACTGGACTTTCCCGAGAAACCCCCATATTTCTTTTTCGGTCTTAGGTTGTTGCATCTCGGTGATGGCTTTGATTTTAGCTGGGTCGACCTCGATGCCGCGTTGGCTAACGATATGGCCCAGTAATTTGCCCGACGTTACCCCAAAACTGCATTTTTGTGGGTTCAGTCTCATGTTGTATTTACGTAGCCGGGTGAAGAACTTTCTTAGGGCCGAAATGTGTCCGCTTCGGTCCTTGGACTTGACGATCATGTCGTCCACATAGACCTCCACTTCCTTATGCATCATGTCATGGAGCAAAGTAGTGGCGGTCCGTTGATAAGTGGCCCCGACATTGATAAGCCCAAATGGCATGACGGTGTAACAGTAAGTCCCCCATGGTGTAATGAAGGTGGTCTTACCCATATCCTCTTCTGCCATTTTAATCTGATTGTATCCGGCATACCCGTCCATGAACGATAGAAGGGCATGATCGGCCGTGTTATCCACCAATATGTCGATGTGTGCTAACGGAAAATCGTCTTTTGGACTGGCCTTGTTTAGGTCCCGAAAGTCCACGCATACTCGCACTTTGCCGTCCTTCTTGGGTACCGGCACGATGTTCGCAACCCAGTCTGGATATTCAGACACTTGTATAAAGCCCGCTTTGAATTGTTTGTCTACTTCCTCTTTGACTTTGAGGGACCATTCTGGCTTCATTTTTCGGAGCTTCTGCTTTACCGGTCTGCACCCATCTTTGACGGGTATTCGGTGTTCAGCTATTTCCCGGTCTATACCCGTCATGTCCTTGTAGGACCATGCGAAGACGTCTTTAAATTCCTGAAGGAGGTCTGTGAATTGTTTTCTCTCCTCGGGATCTAAGGATAGGCCCAACTTAAGCATCTGGGGCTCTAAAGTGATTCCCACATTGATGGACTCGGTTTTTTCGATTACCGGATCTCGGGACTCCCGTTGTTCGAGCTGCTCGATCAGATGCGGGGACAGAGGTACCTGTTCGTCGGGTTTCTCAATGTCATTGCATATAAAATTTTTGAAATTGAGAATTTTTTTGAAATAAGACAAGTCGTAAGCAGAACGGTTTTCGATATTATTATTAATGGTAAATTTTGAGAAGAGCTCAAATAGAGCTGCCATCTGATCATTGGTCAGTGGCGGGATAGGGAGAGGTCTTGGGACAGGCCCCGAGACCTTAGTGGCTAAGGAAAGAGAAGTTACAGACTCGACTCTAGCACCAGACCCTCTAAACCTGGACTCAGATTCAGACTCCGACTCTGACTCAGACTCGGACTCAGTATCCGGCATGTGTCCCTCGCCGGTGGTCAGCTTGTAGACCCGTCCTTGACTGTCGGTCCATTTGACGGTCTTCCTCCAGGCCCTCATCTCGGCGTTGGCACCGACCTCAGTGATTAGCTTGGTTGGGTCGAACCGATCGCTGCGGAGGATCAAGTTGACCAAATCGTCCTTTGGAGCAGGGACGGTCTTGTCTTCTCCAAATAAGAGCCCCAGCACGGGCTCGGAGTCGCTTTCACCTTTCTTGGACTCAGCCTGGATAATGGTGAATATATCATCGGGGATATAGTTGCATTCCCGAGCCGTTTTGGTCTCGGGATATGTCATGGTGGGTTGGTAGAGGCCCACATGGATAGCTCCGAACACAGGGGTGACGAAGTAGTCAGTCAACTTCGGGCTATAAGGGCCTATGTAAGTACCCTTGAGAATGTTGATAGCCTTGTGAATACCGGCCCGTACCACATTTTCTGGGGTTATAGCATACCCCAACCCGAACTGTGATTCGCCATCATTTAGGACTTCGATGATCTTCCCAGCTGGAAGATGTGGTCTCGAGGTAGCCCCCGGCAAGTAGCCCAAAATTTGTAGCATCACGTCGATGCTAGTAGTGAAGTAGGGCCTGAATAGATATTCCTCCTCGATCATACCCACGAAGTCGAATCCTCATGGTTCGGCCCGGCTTGTGGCATTACAGCTAGCCACGGTGATAGGAGTAGCTTCTAGCGTGATGATGCCATCTTGAAGCGGCATCTTAACTTTCCTATGTAGGGTAGAGGACACGGCCTTGACTGCATGGATCCAAGGCCTTCCTAGTAGTAGGTTAAAGGATGAGGTGACATCAATCACCTGAAACTCCAACTCCTTTTCGATTGGGCCCGTTATGATCTTCAGTTTGACGGCCCCGGCCACAGGTTTTGGGCTTCTGTCGAAAGCCTGGATAGTCTGTGCTGTCGGGAGGTAGTCGGCATCAGTGATACCAAGGGCCCTAGCAGTCCTTAGAGGTAGGACATTTACAGCTGATCCATCGTCGATAAGGGTCATTGGGAGGTACTTACCCTTGCAGATGACTGTGATATATAGGGCCAGGTTATGGTTGGGCCCAAACGGTGGCAGATCGGCTTCGGAGAAGGTAATAACTGGGCCTTCTTCCTTTGACTTGCCTTTGAGAAAAGGCGTAATAGTGGCTACCATTTCAAAAGGGGTAACCTGCGAGTCGACCTTGATTTCATCGAGAGCCTTAGTCAGTTCTTCCCGATGTGCTTATGAGCTAACCAATAGTTGCCATATAGTTAGATCAGCTCGAGCCCTCTTTAGTTGTTGGACCAAAGCCGTGTCAGTGCTCGATTCTTCAAGGGTAGATTCCGTCCTGGTAGGTTCATTGACGAGTGTTGGAGCGGCGCGCCCAGCAGTGGCGAGGTGGTTAGTGGCTAAAGCTTTGGACTTAGCCTTTCGGACCTCTTCAAGGGTAATGGGGACAGCTTCCCCCTTGGTCAGGTAAACATCATCCTCATCATTGAACCATATCCCATTGATTTTTGGGATAAAAGGGGAAATGAGGTGAGAACAATCGATTACTTCTCCCGTGAATATTGCATGGGCGCTGAACGGAATTTCTTTGTTGCTCGGCTTGTCTCCAGGCAACGGGATTTTCCCACTCTCGATAAGATCTTGGATCAAATGCTTTAGTCTCCAGCATTTTTCAGTATCATGTCCGTTACCCCGGTGATACTGACAGTAGGCTTGGGCATTATAAGTTTTGGGCCTCTTCTCTACTGGAGGCTCTGCGGTTGGACCTATCGGTTGGATCAGGTCCTTCGAAGATAGCCTTTGCAAGGCATAAGTATAGGTAGTCCCTATATCTGTGAATACCCGATTTGTTGTATTCTTTTTGGATGAGGTGTCGAGCAAATTTACCTCATCGAAGATGCTGCGGGCTGCAGCTGCAGGTGTGGGCTTGTTTGTAGATGAACTAGCCCCTTGATAGCCTTTGGTAGAGGCCTTAGTCAGGCTCTCTAGTCTCAAGTCGTCCTCGATTCTCGTGCCCATTTCAATAAGGACAGCAAAGTTTGGGATGATAGCGTACCGGAGGTGGACCCGGTAGGATGGGAGGAGGTTTTTCACAAAAGCCTCCACTAGGGCCTTCTCCGGGCTTGTCAACCAGCTTCACACTCTCGGCCCTCCACCTTTGCAGATATTTTGTGAACCCTTCTTTGGGCTCTTGGGCCATTACTTCCAGAGTACGCATGGTAGTCTGGATTTCAGTGTTATCGGCGTAGTTCCGGGCAAATTCGGTCGCCACATCGTCCCAAGTTTTGTACTTCTTGGGGTCGAGCCTGTAAAACCAGACCTTAGGGTGCTTCTCCAGGGAGGAAGGGAATAAATGCTTGAACATAGTTGACTTCACCCCTTTGACCGCCATGAAGTCCTTGAAAGCCCGGATGTGGTGGACCGGGTCTTCGGTACCCTCAAACATAGGAATTCCCGTAAGGTTTTGGTTAGCAAGAAGCTCGTCATTCAAAGGTGAATAAGTACGAGCATTTTTGGTGTGGATCGAGTTGTTCGTCGATAAGTGGACTTGCTCTTCTAGCCTACGAACAACGCTGATTAGTTCAGCTATGGGCCCAGTGGGCTGAGATCCTTCAACTGGGGCCGTTTTTTCTATGGCACTTAGGCGAGTGGCTAACGTTGCTTGGTTAACCTGAATGGAGGTCAGTTGAGTCTCGATCTTGGCCTGAGCATTTTTCAATTCGTCCATCTTGCGTTGGTGTCTGGTTTCAGGTGGCCTGTCTGTAAGAACACCACGTAATCAGAAACTAGCCCAAAATCCCGTAATAGAAAGTACATCCCGAACAAGACTAAAAATGAAAATGACTCGGAAAAGACACCTAGACGGGTGACTTGTGAAATGTGGGCCTTCTTTAGGATTCGACGGGTGGGCCTAGTCCTGTTCGAAGGAAGGTTGACGTGAGACATCCCCAGACTTATGGACTCGATTGTGTTGACGGGCCCTCCTTTGTAGGGGTTTGTCCTACGTAGGGATAGGGAAGAAACTCCTGATGTAAGATCGACAGAGTTTCGACGTTAAAAACCTTGACAACTTAAGACACGACCCGACACTGCTAAATACGGGAAGTCCTAAAGAGAAGGAGGTTTTGAAAATTGATTGTTTTTTAGAAAGGTCCGAGAAAACTCGGTTGAGGGCCCAATTTTCGAAAAAAAAAAACGAAAAGGGTATTGGGCCACGGGTTTTGAAAGTTCGAAAACGTTTTCGAGTTTTGAATTGGGCAGTATACCGGCTAGAAAATAGGCTATTTTGAGTAAAATCATAAGTCCTAAATTCGGTATGTGTCCCGGGTTTTGAAATTGAATAGTTTGAAAAAGATGCAATCTTTGAAAAAAAACGGTTTTTGAAAACGACTCGGAAACCAAGTAGCACGTAGTCACACAAGCATTATAACGACGCCATGTATGCTCTATACTAAGTCTCGGTCGGTCTATAGAGGGTCTATACAAGTGTACATAATCTAGACGTTGATCGGGACGGACTTCCTAAGTCGAGTTGATCTTAGAACATGCCGCGAAACCCACTCGAATCGACTATGGTTACCTTTTGACATATCCATATTGGAGTACATCATAGTGGGACGTCGGTCACCAGTACCGGCCCGGGAAAATATGGGTTATGCATGAACCGTAAAACTAAAACGCGTATTGTATTCGTCAAACGATTTCTATTTGAGTCTCACCCTGAGGATGCCGATGGTATGTCACGCATCAGTTAATCCCCAGCGGAGTCGCCAAATTGTGGACATGACATAGGTCCACCCCGACGCGGCCACGCGCGGGTTTTGGTAGGCGAATGAATCTCCATATGAGAATGGATCGAATTGAAATTTAGGTCTATGTGGAGTCACCACCGAATTTTGTGGTTATTCGGAACCATTCGAGCCCACTCTATGTCGTAGTGGGCCGTATACAAAATACGGCCCATTTCCGATATCAGAGTTTATTGGGCTCGTCCCTTTGCATATGATACCGATACCGACATTATCGGATATCGTGTATTGAATGAATCTCGTGCGCCAACGGTTTCGGACATCCGGAAACCGAGGTTCTGAGTAAGGGGTGAGGGTACGTGTTGGGAAGCCCACAAATAAAGGACACCCAAACCCGCCCGCACTTAGGGGCCTCTACTAAGAATTCGAGTGACTTTCTAATACGCGCGTTAGTTGAACGGGAAAATGATATGCAAAGATTTATTTTCCCTAAGCATGTGAATGGAATTGAAAAGGGTTTCTACGTCAATTTAATGCAATTAATTCTAACGTCGAAGTTGAATTTTAGCATGTGGGTTCATTTTAGTACGATAAAATAAACTAGAATTAAATTGACAAAAGAAATAACAAACGCGTTAGTAACGATGTAACGATATTTAACGGTTTATGCAAATATGAGATGAGATGATGCAAATATGATGATGTATGGTTTTGAAAAATGAAGCTTTCACGTGATTGATTAGACATGTGTTGACTTAAGTCATGAAAGGATGTGAACGAGGCTCGAATAACTTGTAGGACTCGCGGTTTGATGCGATGAAGGGGCCACTCGACCGAGTCATTGAAGGACTCGACCGAGTGGACCTCTGAAAAGGTTCTGTCCGGATTTCGTGACCCTACTCGACCGAGTTACTGACCAACTCGGCCGAGTACATTGCCACTCGATCGATTCATTGCGAGACTCGACCGAGTGGAGGTCGGAAAACGTATTCTACTCGGTTTTTGTGATGTCACTCGATCGAGTGGCCTATCGCACTCGGTCGAGTGTCACATGTACGAACTAGGTTCGTTTGCAATTTTATTATTGATCTTGAAATTGCTTTTGATTTTTGATAGTTCGACGATTCTACCAAATCGGACATAAATATTACACAATTCATGCTCGACTCGGATTTTATAAATCGTCGGTTTTGTTGAATCGAACATAAATATTGCGGGATTTATATTCGATTCTAATTTTGAATACTCGTAGTATCCCATATTCGATTATTGAATCGATATGGAATACTAGCGTGAAAATAAAAAATAACTTAATTTTAGTCGTCTTAAATTAGTTATCGCGATATGGGTAAATCGCGCTAATTAATTTATATGACTAGATCGCTAGATTCGACATCCAATTAGGGAATTGGTATCGAATCTAATGGATCGACCCTTATTAAATAGAATACTTGTTTTTGAAAATCGACGTAAATATGCAACTCGAATAATGATGAAACGAAATAAAACGGATTACTGTTTAAATTAACTTGTTTCAATAATCAAACGATCGGGGTGATGGGATAAGCGACCGTCAACGCTGTGTGCAGTACACTTGTATGTTCGGTTTTCCTTATCCCACCATCACTCACATTCGACACAAATCGACAATTATTTTAATATCTTATACTAGTTATTATCGATATTATGATGCGATAAAGAAAATAGCAAAAAAAAACGATAAAAAGACGTGAAGAAAAAGGAGAGACGACGAGAGGAAGAGAAGAAGGAAAGAAAACGGGTTTTGGGCACCCTCAACCTACATGTTCTTGTCTCGTATCGAACTCGTAATCGCGGCTTTAAACGGGTTTTGGGCACCCTATGAAATTATTTTATCTTTATGTATCACATAGTAGAATCCTCCAAATATGTCATGTGATTTTATCTTTGTTTACATGATATGAAGTCGATCATTTTTTCACTTTACTACATGAAGACCTGTCAAGCGGATAGGGTCATATGGATCGGGTCGTATACGAATCGGGTCAAATACGAGGGTGTTATACGTGTCACGGGTCGGGTTAGGGTCAGAATACAGGTCAAAAATATTCTGAACGCCTAATTTTTGTACCGCTTTCTATGTCAAAAAATTATTTCTAATATTAATTTTGTATTTGTTTTAATATTATTATTATTATTATTGCTCTTTAGTTATAATGTTTATATATAAAAAGTCTGAAAATGAAAATATAAATTTCTTTTATTATCAAATGATTAAAAGAAAGCTGTGTTAAATTGAATATTTGTTTATCTTTGTGATTTAAAATATTAAGATTATTAGTTTTTTTTAAAAAAATTATAAATCCAAATATAATATTTTATTAATTTCAATAAATTTGATGACCCAACGAGTCGAACGAGTCAGGATGAGTTTCAACCCTAAATTAACGTATCATATATGGTTCAGGTAAAAAAAAAACGGGCTCATGACACTAAAAACACGAGTCGGATTTGTGGGTCGGGTCTAGTATTGGTAGTTCTAAGTCTACATGATATTCCGTATATTTTGCTCCGTACATTTAACTTCTTCTTTTTTACTCTGTAACTTCTATTACATGATACATTGTACTCTGCATGTTTAACTTCGTACTTTTGAACTTTGTTATTCTGTATCACCATTATACGATGTTCTTAATTACCAAATATTGTATCCGATTATGTCATTATAGCGTTTATAGTTTTATTAATAATCGTTAATTTCTCTAGAATTTATGTTATTATTATTATTATTAGTTATAAGTATTTGTTTTTCAATTGTTATTCATGTCATTATAGCTTTTATACTTTTATTAATTCTTGTTAATTTCTCAATATTTTTGTCGTGAAGGTTATTTTATTCTCGAGATGCACTTTATTTTTTCTTTCAAGCTAATTTATTTATTTTCCCTAACTTAGAGCGTGGTTTCCCCACCTTCATCACAAATTTTATTTCATCAACGTTAATCACCGCCGTCTCTGTCCGCCTACTTTGTTTGTCGTCGTCGTTGTAACACCTATGATTTTTATAAATTAAAATTTATTCGTATTTTATTATGTTTAAAGTCCTAAAATTATTATAAAACTAAATTTTCATCAATTATTTCGAACTCCTAAAATTCTATGTTTCTCGAAAGGTCTTGTTATATTTTATTTATTTGATTCTTTTTTTTTGGTGAAATGTAAGTATATATATATAACGATAAAAAAATTACAAGAGTTAAGAACCAGGTGTCTACATCAACTTATGTAGCCACCCAACATATTTAGAACTGATGGGATATTTTATCATACACAAGACTCGATTCTTAACATCTAACTTAATATGTTCCGCAACCAAATGAGGTCGCCTTAGGTATCATTCTATACGACTCAAATTTCTCTGCGGCCATACGTGATAGATGCTCGCATTAACTGTTGCCCGAATTATCTTGCACTTCAACTTCGATCTTCCCATTTTCACGCTCCAATACAGACAGTTGTCACTCGGGATCTTACTCCGCAACCAACAACTCACTTGCCCAATAATAATCGAACTATACTGATACCCAAAAAAAAGATGATCAATACACTCTTTTTGTAGTTCACATAAGTAGCATAGATCGGAATCCGATACTCCAATCTGGGCCAGCTTCTCTCTCATATTCAACGCATTCCTAAACACTAGCCACGAAATGAAGTTGTGCTTAGGCATACTCCACACACTCCATATATACCTGCCGCCACCAATCCACTTTCACTCTATGTTCTTGCATTGAGTCATAGGCCACCGAAATCGAATAAGCAGATCCCAGACCCTGCCATACACCGCTCGGGTAAAATGGTAAGATCTTCTCTTTAGCCTGACAGATCTTTCACCAGGCCCACATAACATCAGCTGGAGGCCAGGACATAAATCAACCATGTCTGCCCACGCAAATAATCGCTGCTGACCCACCTAACCCATAAACGGTCTGGTTGATCAAAGACCCAGGATGCCAACTTAGCCACAGCGGCCACATTACACACGCTCAAATCACGTAATCCTAGTTTTCCTTCTTCCTTCGGGCAACACATCTTATCCCATCCCACCAAAGCTCTCTCCGTGCCTTCGGCGCCCCCTTTACACAGGAAGCTCCTGCAAATTGAATCTATTCGAGCCAGAACACACTTCGGTAATACAAACACCATGGCCCAGTAATTATGGAGCTGAGACAACACAGACTGAACCAGGGTCAGTTTACTCGCATAAGACAACTTACGCGCTCCTATGCTGGAAATACGCGCAGTAATTTTTGCCAGAAGCTTCGCACAATCGTTCCTGCCAAGTCGAGTAGTCTGGATAGGAATGCCCAGCTAATAGAATGGAAGCGTCCCTTCTAAACACCCAGAGAATTGCAAAATCGCGGCCTTTCTGTCATTGTGAATGCCCGCAAAATAGGCATTTCATTTGCCAACACTTATATTCAACCCAGTAGATTTACTAAATGTCGCAAACACATGCCAAATCAGCTTAATCGAGTCCATATCCCCTTTACAGAATAGGATAAGGTCGTCTGCAAAGAGGAGATGACTCAACTTCAAATGCCCACATTTCAGGTGATACTTGAAACCGTGCTCTGTCGTGACATAATCCATAATCCGAGAAAAATATTCCATACAAATTGTAAAAAGGTAGAGGAGAAATCAGGTCCCCTTGCCTTAAACCCCTTTTCCCTCGAAAAAATCCAAAATTATTGCAATTAACAGAGAGAGAATACGAGACCGTCTGAACACATACCATGATAATTTGATGAAAATGGTCCGAGAATTCCAATGCGCGAAACATCTGATCCACGAAAATCCATTTTATATTGTCATATGCTTTGTGTATGTCCACCTTAAATAAGCATCGAGGTGAAACTCTCCCCATCTTATACATCCGAACAAGGTCGTGACATATCAGCACGTTTTCCACTATGTTCCGCCCCTCGATAAATCCCCCTTGGTTAGGACTTATCAAGTGAGGCAAACTCGGGCCAGCCTAGAAAAAATTATCTTCGGAATGCATTTATACACGACATTACAGCAAGTATCGGTCTAAATTCCTTCACAGATTGTGGGCGCTGTACTTTCGGAATCAACGTGATATTAGTACAATTTAATTGTTTATGTAATTTTCCTGTGACAAAGAACTCCTGCACCACTTTAGTAATCTCGTCCCCAACAATCGCCCACGAATCCTTAAAGAACTGGCTCGAGAAGCCATCAAGCCCAGATGATTTATCACATGGAATGCTAAACATGGTCTGTTTGACCTCATCCGAAGTCACTGTCACTTCTAGCAGGCTTTTATGAACATTCGAACATACCTTGGCCCTTCGAACAATCCCAAAATTTACCGGCTCCACAAGTTGTGATTCGCCAAGTATCTTCTCAAAATATCTAAGGAAGGCAGCCTCAATGTCAGGCGAATTAGAGCATTCCCGTCCTGTATCGTCTTTAATGCTGGTGACAACATTGTGTGCTCTCCTCGCGCGCATCAGCCCATGAAAAAATGTTTAATTAATGTCGCCTTCTTTACCCCATTTCATCTTCCCTTTTTGATTCCAAAAGTTATCCCGGCCCGCTTGCAAATTTCGAACCTGAACGTTCTGCTCAACCTCGGTGTTTGCCAATGTTGCGCTCCAGTTATCGACCAAGTCAATTGGCATCTGTTCCAACATCAATTCTGCCTGAGCACCTCGGTTCTCGATGTCTGTAAAACACGAATGATTTAACTTCTTCAAAGGGGGTTTCAACGCCTTCAATTTTCTGACAATTTTGTACATTCTCATCCCTACAACATCCGATGTGCAGGTTGTCTCGGCACAGCTAAAAAAATCAGCATCTCGCCCCCACATATTCATGTACTTGAAGCTCCTATTCCGTCTCACGGGAGGTTGCTCAAGTTGGACAATACACGGGCAGTGATCAAATATCCCTTCGGGCAAAAATATAGCAAATCCATTCGGGAAAAGCCTCGTCATCTCATCATTCACTAAGCATCGATCAATTCGACTATAAATGCGAGTTTCCGCAGCCCGATGCTTATTATTCCAAGTGTACCACGACCCACTAGCCTTAAAGTCACTTAACCCACAAGCTTATAAGCAACTTCGAAATTGAATCATTTCTATTTCCGAGGAAGCACCCCCAAGTCTCTACTTTGCATCGATAACACTATTGAAGTCTCCTAAAATAATCCACTGAACCGAAGAAGCATACCTCTCTAATCGATGCCATAACTCAACCCGATCAACAACTGAATTAAAGGCATATACTAAAGTAAGCATGTACTTTTTTCCATAGGTCGTAGACACCTCAACATGTATATTTTGGCTACTATACTCCAATATCGTCAAGCTCACCCTATTATGCTTTCATAAAAGCCAAACTCGACCTCCTTCATGACAATGATTGCTAGTGGTAATACTCCAATCGGCAAAGACATTTTTGTGAACTTTAGCATACGCTTTATTTTTTATTTTTGTTTCAACTAGACCGACTACGTCAACATCTTTATTCTTAATGAACTCGCTAATCGTACGCTGCTTATTTATATTACACATGCCTCATACGTTCTAACATCCTATATTATGTACCACCATGTAAAACAAATTCTAGTCCGACACCATCATTCATTTCTACCCCATCCTTTTTTAGTATCATACCTGAAACAACTTGTGCGAAAGTTATTAACGGACTCACCCCCCAACAGCAGGTGGATTCTGCACAGGAATCTGCTTCGTCGAGGGGACCACAGTCGCAGCAGCAGGCGTCTTAGCTTTAGCACGAGATTCTGGGGTCTGACATTCTTCGTAGTTTTTGTTACAGCTTTTGCAAGCCGAGCTTTCTTCAAATCCTCCTTTTGACAATCTCCAACATCGTGACCATACCCTTTGCATTTTGTACACTTAATTGGTTTCCATTCAAATTTAACTTGAACTTCAACTAATCTCTCAAACTCGTCCTAGAACTAGATGTTGTTCCTTAATTTCTGTCCGACCTTCACCGTAACCATGACACGGGCATACCCAAGTCTAGTACGCTCCTCCGTAGCCAAGTCAGACTTGACATACGGTCCTACTAGAGAAGCGATTCTCGGCAGGCTGCGTCCCCAGAATTTCAAAGGCAATTCGTGAAGTTGTATCCAAACCGGGACCTCCTGAACATCCTCCTTGCTAAGGGTAGTATCCGAAGTCCATTCCTTCACGGTCATTGGTTTATTATCAAACATAAAAAAACCATGTACTAGTAGAAAAAACACCTACAACATCGCTGTAATTACGTCGGTTCTAAGCATATGCGACGCGAAAATGAGTTTTGCATCGATATTCTGTCAAAATGATGCATTTAAGAGAAGTGTTTGCGTCGGTTTATTTTCAAAAACGACGTATTTGCGTAAATACGTCAGTTTTAATTACATAACCGACGTATTTTTATTTTTATTTTCGCGTCGTTTCTAAACTAAAATAGATGCATTTCATATATTGCGTCGCTTGTACTTAATAAATGACGCCATAGATCAATTGCGTCGATGTTAAAATAGAACCTATGCATAATAATTTCATAAATATAGAAAAGGATAAATTCTCATTAAATATATATACATTATTTGTTATACATAATAATAAATTTATAAATTTAAAAAACCTGCTCGTCTCAGAAAGTTACTGACGGAAAGCGACCGTAATGGATGTCGCACTCTTAGTGGGCGACTTGCCCAGTTACACCAAAAAAAATTAACATTTAACACTAAAGTAAATAAGGATTCAAATCCTGGTGCTTAGGCATCCTACCACAAGCACTAACCATTACACTACTAGATAGCACACTCTTGATTATGAACTTTGAATATTATATACTGTATTTGTAAATCTATTTCCGTCCACCACTTGCATATATGATGGTGGGGTTTTGCCGTGTCCCCGACCGTGAATAAATAACCAACTAATCCTAGTTGGTAGCTAGGGTAAGTCGGGTCGTGTCCACGGAGACGGTATTGTGAAGTCTAGACTAGGTCCACTAAAAACTAGGCTAAGTCACAAACAAACACAAGAGACGAGAATTGACTAACTAAGATGATTGAAGAGGTATGGACTAGACTAATAATGAACTAGCTATAACAAGACTAAATGAAAAAACTAGAGACAAACTAAACAATGAACAAGGGAAATGATAACTAATTAAAAGGATGAATCAATGAGAAAAGGAGTAGGGTTAGGTCGGGTTCTTAAGTGTAGAAGGATAATGGGATGATCAAGGGTGTAGGTGCCTCTTAAGTTACTAGAGTCGGTTTGCGCTCTCGCGTCTAAACCTAGGTCAAGGTCGGTTTGCGCTCTCGCGTCTAAACCCAAGTCTGCACTCTCGTGTATAAGACTATACCCGAACACAATCACACACTAGTCAAACAATGAGAAGATGAGAACAAGTATGAGAAGCATTGGCCACTACTACACACACAAGCAATTCAACAAACAATAGAGTGCCCAATATGTGACTAGCAACAAAGATGCAACCTTTACCCCTAACCAAACCCTAATCACCCATAATCCACACTTAATCCCCCTACTAAACCCACAAGGAATCTACTCACTAAACTAAGACTAACATAAACAAGAGAAATCAACATGAACATCCAAGCATCCATAATGAACAAACAATAACAATAAACAATATGTAAAGATTCAAACTTGAATAAATAACAAAGAACAAGAGAATAGAGATTATACCAACTACAAAGGGATGAAAAAGATGAGAACTTGTATAAATAAGAAACCCAAATAATCTCCAAGGTTGTCAACCTTGGATGAGTCTTCAAGAGTCTTCTTAATACAAGACTTATTAAACTAAATTAAACTAGGATTAAAGAAAGATTAAGCTAATGAGAGGAACACTAATCTAGGGTTTTGAATGTTCAAGAGAGGCCTAAGAGAGTCTAGGGTAATGTGTCTTCCTTAAACAATACAAGGGAGGAGTATGTATAAGGTTACAAGAGTGAAGGAGAAGAAAAGAATCAAACACGGGCTACAGTACTCTCATCCCGACCGGGACGAGATGGTCCCGACCGGGACGGAGTGATCCCGACCGGGACGGCATGGTCCCGACCGGGACGGACCCAAAACAGACCCAGCTGCATTTGCACACTCCTTCCCGGTCGAGAAGGCATTATCCCGCCCGGGAAGGACCTTGTAGGCCTCCATTATGAACTTTTTGGTCCCTCCTTGCTTCTCATGGGCTTCTCGTCGATTCTCGGGACTCGGGATCGAGTCTAAGGGGCTCGGGAATAGGTCCAAAGGTCTCGGGATCGAATCTAAGGCACCAAGTGATCGTTCCTTCTCTTCGTTAGCTCCAAAAGTGTATGAAACGAGTCGGAATCGTTCCAATTCTCCATGAACGGTCTCGGGAACCTAAAACGAACTAAAGGAAGCATGAGTAGCCCAGAAATCGCTCCAAAGAGCGATTCCACAAGGAAAATGGGACCAAAACATAACAAATAAGGCACTGCAAACTACACTTATCAATATATGATTATATAAATTTAAGCATGATAATAAAATAGTTGTATTACAATGTTAAGGTGGTTCAAACTAGTGGTCAATAATGAATTGGCAGGGGATTGACCCCTAGCCTTTGCGATTTTTTTACCTTTTGGCCGCATTCTCAGTTAGCGAATTCATCTGTTCTATATTTTGTTAGGTTTAATCGCTCACTGGGTTAGCAACTTTCTGACTTGGACCGCATTTTCGATAGATACTTTCAAAGGAGCCCCATTTCAATAATTTCTTTATTTTATAAAATTACTCTTTGAATTGTGTTATTCTTGTTTTGGTTCATTTTGTGTTATAGGACGGTCCAGTATATGATTTACCTAACTTGATTCTTGATTTTTAGTATATATTATTGATTATTTATTCTAGTCAATATTTTATTCTTCTATTCCATATATAGGCTACTTGTTAGTAAAACCATGTATTCATATCATCGTCAATCTTTGATTTCAATATTTAGCTAATCGATAACTTTGGCTATCATTCTACGGATTAAAAAACTTACTTCCTCAATTTATTTTTTTATCTTCATTTATTACTAAACGAATACATTTAACTGATCCAAAATAAAATAGAGATATTTAGTTGCTTTTTTAAAATGTACAAACCGGAAAACAAAAAAAAAATGTCTCTGAGAAATTGGACATCTTTTTTAAACTAGAAGGGAGTATTTTTATTGCTCTTTATGACATTTAGGCTGGGAAAATAATATTGACATAATATTGTTTGAATCCCGTTGATCCTTGTAGCTTGGGGCCGGGGCCGACTAAATACTTCGCACAGGACCTTCGAATTCTCGGAAACAGCCTTGTTAACAAAAGGATAAATTTATTTCCAACATAAACATTATATTTGTGATACATACTAATTTCATTAATAAAAAATGGATTCTTTTCCTTAAAATATTCTGGTTGCGATAATAATTGCATAAATTAGGAAAAATGGATAATTTTTTTTTTTTATAATTACAAATTCTTGTATGAGACGGTCTCACGATAAATTTATCGTGAGACCTCTCACATACGAGGAAGTTATCTTTAATATTCTTTAATCTTTATTAGTATGTCTAATGATAAGTTACCGTTAGACGATTTTACAAGAGAATTACTGATTTTCAATACATTATTTGTGTACTATGAATTTTGGACTTATGGAAAATTTGACATAACTCATCCAAACCGAATGACCTAACTCAAATAAGCCAACCCGAACCGGGACCCGACATCCAAACTGAAGACCCGAGTTTGAAGTGTAACCCAATTTGACCTGTCGTGACCCGAAACTGTCCCGGATATTATCATAGTAAACGAGTTGATATTTATAAATAAGTTGAAAATAGCATACCCAAAATTGACTCGAGCCTGAAATGATCCGGTCCGACCCAAACTAAACCAAAATATAATAACCCGAAAGTAGTCCAACCTGAAACTGATCTGACCCGAACCCGACACGGTTGACCAGTTTGCCAGGTCTACCGTTATAGCACAATTGAAAACATGAATAGATAAAATAAAAAATAAAATAAAATAGGGAATATACTTCCTACTTTAAAAAAATTAGTTGCTACAGTAACTTCAAACCTGCATCAGTTTTTACTTGAAATAGGCAATTCCAATAAAATTGGGAAGATCCCACGTTCATCATATATACTTGAAAAAAATATCTTAAAACCTAGTATACTAGCAAGTTGCAGCAGTATAACTTATGACTGCTACTTATTAAGTAGCTTAAATTAATAACCTAAATACACTTTCTTATAAGAAAACCCACGTTTACCATAACCTACTTCATATCTAGTAGGTCTTGAACAATTTCCTTCTTCTTCTTACTTTAAATCCTTCAACATGCTCTCAACTGCACATCAAATAACTCACGTCCGTCTGATCTTGAAGCATTACCATTTTTCAGGTATCTTCAACTGCCATCGCTTATCCTTGATTGTACAATTACTGATATGTTAGCTTAGTTAATGCCTTTATTCCAAGTCTATTATTGAAATCTAATCAAATTGTGCTCTTTGTTTTGTTGAATTGATCATGCTTTGCTAATACGAATTTGCCGCCAACTGTTGCAGGTTTGAAGTCATTTGTGCTATTTCACGTGCCTCTGCTGTCAAGATACGCTGCTGGTAATATTGCATCGTCATTGTCCTATCTACAACATTGAAGGTATGTGTTAATGCCAATTGTTAATTATTTCCTGAATATAATCTACATAATTTTACTTCAAATCTGGAATACATTAGAGATCAATGTTTTCAAATATGCATTTCTGGTTGATTTTTTTACTAACTGCCTCTGTACATTTGTTATAATCGATACAAAATAGTCACTAATTGCATCGCTTGTAACAACAATGAATCAAAACCACACATAATGAGCCGGTTTTAAATATTTTTTGCGTCGACAAAACATTATCAATTGCACCACTTCTAAAAACATGATGCAAAATGCTTGTCAAATGCGTCGGTTGTACTACTTTTTGCGGCAGTTGTTTGGTACAAAGCGATGCATTAAATACGTTATATGCGTCGTTTTTGGATACGAAGCGACGCAAAAAAAAATACATTTTGCATCGGTTTCAAACCGACGCTAGGTAAGAGCGTCCCCTTGATAGGCATCTCTTCAATAATGATGCAAAGAGGCCATTTAGAACCGACGCGATAGGGGGTTTTTCCATTAGTGATGGTTAAGAATCGATACCTTCGCTATCTTCTCCTTGAATCTCACGAGGAAGACTCCGTTAGGTAGAAACGAGATTTTATCGATCTCATGGGCCATCCAAATACGATGAACGAACCCCTCTATCACTTCTCGTAGGGGATTGGCACCCGTAATGAAGCAATACACTGCATTTTGCCAATATTCAACCTCCTCTTTGACCTCATCTGATGAAATTTGCATTAATTCTTCATCCTCCTCGACGTCGACTATTTTTTTCCCTTTGCGTTGTTGCCAACAACTGTTGTTGCCCGGTTCCGTTTTAGGAACCACTTCAGTTTGCTCTTCTTCGTCGTCCGTACCAAATTCCAAGTTCAGACTCGGAATGGAATCAAGCACTCTAACGTCAATAGAGTTTTCATTCATGTCAACATCAGACACCTCACCATTCTCACGCCCTAACGCAGCATCTTGTTGTTTTTCTCCTTCTTTTTGAGACTGCCTCGCAACTGGTTTCCTTCCCCGTAGCGTTGACTACTTTGCCTTCTTCTTATTCATTGATTGATGATCGGAGATGATGATGGTGATCGATCTCAGGAGATGTCGTCGTTAATTCGCCTGAGTTCGAGAGCATTTAGAGTTTTCTATTCATTTGATTCTTATTCGATTTTTATTTCGACGATTTGAATTCTAAATTCTTTCTACTTAAGCTCAAATTTCTATTTCAAATCGAAACTCGTCAAAACATTTATTATTCCTCGAGAAATCAATTTCATTCATTTTCGTTGTACATTCGTTAATTTTCTCTAGAACGAGTTATTTTAATCGTAAACGTTTATGCTATTCTCAAGATTTACCCTATTTTTCCTTTTAGACTAATTAATTATTTTTCCAACTTTATTTTAACTCAATATTTATCTTGGCCTCGATAATTTTATTCACATTATTGTATTTGGCCGATTTATAATTTTTCGAACTCGATCTTATTTCGGTTTTTACTCGAACCCGTCTTTTAGTCTTTTGAACTGGGATCCATTTCGATTCTAACCTAAATTATACCCCATTTTCGTTTGTGAATCTGCCACCCCCAACTTCTTCATAGTTCCCTTTTATTTCCTTCCTATCTTTCTCTGTTCTCTACCAGCTTCCTTCTTCCTCTTTCTCTTTGTCTGCCGCTCAACCCTACTCCATTTTCAATCTTCATCATCCCAATATTTTTTATCATGTTTGCAAGTGTTGTTGTTGTCTCGTCGTCATTGCTGTTGCCGTCGTGTTTGCTCAGAGGTGACGAAAGGTAGTTCCTTTCTTCTTATTCTGCTCTTGTCGATTATCTTCTATTGGTGCATCTCACTCCCGCGCTTCGTTGTACTGTTACTGTTACTTAGTCGTTACTTCTCCTCCTCCTGATTTCGTTCTTATTTGTTCCCTTTCTTCTTCCTCTTCTGTTCATTCTTTTTCCTGATGTTCTCACCTGCTGACGTACGCGTGTTATTGCTACTGTTTCATCATTGTTTATCAATGGTGTGTGTTCGTCTCCCTCGGTGTGTGTTCCTCTATAATCGGTTGTTGTCGATTTATTGTTGTTGGATATTCGTTTTCTTCCTAGTCTTCTTCTTCGTTTTTATGTTGATAATTGTTGTTGTGTGTGTTGGTGTTGCTGATGTTGTGCCAATTTGTTTTGGATGTGTTTTCGTTCTTCTTAATCGTGTTCGTTGCTGCCGCTCCTTGTCTTTCTTCTTCTTCTTCTTCTTCTTCTTCTTCTTCTTCATCTTCTTCTCCTGTTGATTCCGTACTCTCTATTGCTGCTGTTATTTGTACGAGTCCTTGTCACTGTTGGTCGTTTTTACCATGTGTTGTTGATGGACGTTGTTTGCTGCTGCTCTTGTCGTTTGTGCTGCTGTCAGCTTATCGACGTTCTGATCGTTCCACCCTTCTTTCTTCTTCTTCTTTCTTCTTCTTCTTCATCCATTGTGTCTGCTGCGGCTGTATTTGTCGTTGCTGGATGTTGTTATTATTTCTTCTTCTACTAATGTTTCATTGTTGAGTCATCGTCATAGACTCTGCTGCTACTCGTTGCTGTCATGCTATTCAGCGTATCCGTGTCCTATTCCTCCTTATTCCTTCCCTTTTCTTTCCGTATTTTGCTACCCTTGCTACCGCATCTCGCCTTTTTTTATGTTATTGCCTGTGGTCGAGTTGTACCATGTCAATTCACTTTGTCCTGTATTTCGCTGCAGTTTTCGTGGTGTAGAGAGTGTCATCGTTTTGTGATCTTGTGTTTACTCTGCTGTGAATAGTTGCTGTTGATGCTTGGTTTTGTCTGTGTTTTCCATGCTAGAACGCTTGTCAATCTCACTCCGTTCTTGTTCTAATCCTCCCATTCATCTCTTAATCATTAAATCGTGAGGACCTGACGAGGACAAGTACGTGATCGTTTTGGATGTCGACTCAAGGTAACTTCAGGACGTTACTCGAAATTATATCGTACGTTGAGTAGTAGTATGTAGTAGATATTTTAACTTCAAAATTTTCTATTTTTTAACTACGTATTATTTGCTAAAGTATACTTTTAAATCGTATGCCTTATAAATATTTGACAACTTTCGATATTGTTTTATAAATCGTTAGTAATTTTATTATTAATGATCGTCGTAATATTTTGTTGTTTATCGTGACACTAGTAACTAAATAATATCGATTTCATAATTTTATCATATTTTCTTAAGTTAGTATTTTAACTCAAATAGTACTTTAAATATAATAGTCGAGATTTATATACTCATTTAATAAATTAATGTTCTTTTATGATGTGTATTAATAAACTAGAGAATAGTCGTTTCTGTTTGAAATACATTTTTTGTCGAGACTATTTTCACTAATAATTTCTTATTTGTTTAAGATTGAGTATTTTTAATAAAATTCGTATTATTTAATAATAAAATCTATTTGCTAAAAATTATTTGAAAGTGTGGTAAAATCTCGTTTCATTTATAAAACTCGTCAACTAATTGGATTTTGATATTATTTTCTGAAAACATTTATTTTCTAAAATGTATTGTTTTTACTCTGTTTTCAAAGCTGAGTTTTCCTAATGCGAACTACCTAATTTATTGTCATAATCATAGAGCTGTTGCGTTTTTCGTGTGATGCAAGACAGGTTTCTGGTTAAACACGAATGCTTTAATTTGCAGATTGATTATTTCATTGATTGCCACAACTCTTTTGAAGATGATCTGTTATGGGTCATCGGTGCCATGAATTCAGGTTTCATCATAAAAATAATATTGGTCGAGCCGTTGGCTCCGCGAATGTTATTCTCTAGGGCGGACATGCTGCTGTTGTTAGTACTATTGTACCCACATCAAGCTTATCTAAAAAATATGTTAGTAAAAGTATATTTAGGTGGAGTGGCGGTAAGGATGGTCATCAGACGAGACCTCCAATGCACGTGCCTGGATATCAAGCACTCTGGCACTCAAGTCAACCCAAACTTGCAAGGGGTCACTTGCTTTCATGTTAGAGTTTTTAGTCTTTCTTTTTTGTGCTGGTACTGCTGAATCCAGAGATATGTTTTATCACAGTTTCCTTTGCTTGCATCAGCTGGAAAGAAGGGGACGATATTTTTTCTGTACTAACATTTTTAATATTTTGTTTAATTCGTGTTTTTGTAACTAATTTTTATGTTATTAATGAAGTATATTAATTATTTGCAATTAAGAACCGATGTGTAATTTTTAGTTCTTCGTACTTGTAGACACCCACATTTTGACCGCTAGGTGTCTATAGCAGTTTCCAAAAAACACCCGCTGATGATCGGACGTAAACATGACTTAATACACTCGATTTTCGGACTCAAAATCAATAGTAGTTGCCATGAGCTTTTAGCGGAGTAAAAATCTCACAAAACAGACCTCAAATCCAGGCCCGGTGGGTCGTTTCCAGTCAAATGAGACTAGTTTGGGTCAAAACCGACACCAAAGGTAAAACCGTCTTTTAGCGACCGGGTCAAACCCCGGTCAAAGATATTCCCGAGCCACAAATATCTGTCACGCAGCTTTCGGAAAAACAATTCATAATCAAGAACCACGAAAATCAGCCAAAACCGAGTATTTCTTCCAATACAAGCAAGTCTCTCCTATCCACAAACGGAATCCTATTCCATCCACACCGCTTGTTTCTTCCTCCCGAAGCAAGCCTTTTCCTATCTAAAACATAGAGTTTCTTCCCATCCAAGCCAGGAAACCTCCCCTATAAATACACCCCCCTTGCACACACAAAAGACATTCAAGTCACACCAATTATTCACATCATCAATCATCCACAACAATTCCAATCCCGACATACACAAGTTACAACCCGGAATTCCCGCAATACTAGGCATATTATATTCCGATTGGGCCGTACTTTGTGCATGGCCCACTACGACATAGAGTGGGTTCGAACGAGCCCGAATTCCCACAAAATTCGGTGGCGACTCCAACTTCGATTTAAATTTCAATTCGAGATCCATCTTACCATGAGATTCATTCGCCGCCCCAAACCCGCGCGTGGCCGCGTTGGGGTGGACCTATGTCATGTCCACAGTACTATTTGTCTATAAGTGAAAATTATCTATGTATCTACCAAAATTTTGAAATTTCGTACGGAAATCTATGGTTATGAAAAAGTAATAATCAAATTTTAATTCCGACGGAAAAAGTATTACCCTACGAAATCTTCGTAGGAAACTTAAATCTTTCCCACGACATTCCGTAGGACCATTGTTTTTGTCGACAAATCCGTGTGATGAACCATTCCAACGAAAAGTTTCGTAGGAAACTTACTTCCTACAAAATATGTCGTACGAAACAATTTATTTCCGACAAAATATACCGACGGATTGGTTCCTACGAAATATCCATAGGAAAGGGTTTATTTCGTCGAAAAAGGCCATGGTTCCTACAGATTTGGTCAGTAGGAATGAGACTTGTTTCTTGTAGTGGATTGGGTGTTGATGTCAATCGGACGTTGGCTTCCCAATACGTACATTCACCCCTTACTTAGAATTTATGGTTTCTGAATTCCCGAAACCATTTGCAATGAAAGTCAATCTAGACATGGAATGCTTAAGGGTACAAGTATTTATCTTTAGGTCCCCATCTCACTCAACTTTGAACTGACTAAGGATTAAAGTTGACTTGAATGGTTTCCGACTTCCCAAAATTACTCGGTAGCGACTACACAAATCGGCAATGATTTCAGTTCACTAAAAAGGTCATCTTACCAAACATATTGGCCTTTAAACATTTACAACCACGTCTCGATCGATTCCAACGGAAACATGGATGTCCCTACATATGCCTAGTACAATTCAAATCGTCAACCAAATCAAGGTCCGACACATCACCCTGTACACGAGATTGGATCGGCCCCCGGGGATGCGAGCAGGTGTTCCCGACGACGAGCCGCGTGGGTGGCCGCCGCTACCAGGTCCCGCGCGGGACGAGCGGTGTGGGCGAGCGTCCACAAGAGGCGCTTTTATTGATAGCTAGACACGATGTATTAATAGGACTTACGAGGTTGGGACAAGCCCCCTGTACCTCAGACTCAAAACATAATAATGACGCTAGAAGGGAAGTATCAATACTATGACTTGACCCTACTATGACATTGACATGGCTAGGGACTGTGACCGTCTTCTTGGTTATAGATCCTTATTTAACCTTCTGGGGATGCGACCCTTGGGTGGTGCTCTGAACTTGTTTTTGTTGATGAACTGTCGAAGGGTTTGAAATAACTCGTGACAACCACTGATGTTACTATCTTTCCCTCGATGTTTCTGAAGGTCAAGTCTTGTTTTTGTTGTTTCGAGGGAGAAAATGTTCCTTCCTTGATCATGTCTTGGATCACGTGCTTTAGTGTAAAGCATGCTTTAATTTCATGTCCATTACCTTGATGAAATAAACAATAAGCATTACGACTCCATTTTTTGCTTTGTTTGCCGACTAGTGGGTCCAAAGTTGGACCCATGGGCAAGAGTAGTCCATGATTGACCAAGTTTTTGAGAGTCTTTGTGCGAGACGAGTCAATTGTAGTAAACTTCCTTCTTGACGCCTCTACCTTGTTGGATATGGCTTTGCAAGGCCTTGAGGTTTTTCTCGTATTAGTCTTAGGAAGGTTTTATCGTACAGTATATTCAGATGACCCACTTGGAGTAAGCCCCGAGATGTTGTAATCGCCTGAATTAGTATTTGTCTCGCTTTTTTGTGTCCCCACTTTCTAGGAAATCGAGGCGATCATTAATGTGGCAGACGGAAGAGCTTAGACGGATTACCGAAGCATGGACATTGCGAATCGATTCGGTTACGGTGTTGAGGTCGTTGCAGATGCTCTCGATGGTGTTTGATTCTGTGGACATGTTGGAGGATAGCTCTGCTGAACAAGACTAGAGATTAGAATGGATCGACCAGACGACGTAAAGGAGACTCGAGATTGACTCGAGGAATGCTCTTAGGTGATCAATACAGAATTGAGACCCTTGATTCACGCGTGTTTGCGGTCATTGAGTTTTGGAACTCATGTACTCTTAGACATTTGGTGTACTCAGCGAAACGCCTAACAAACTCGGATCTCTAAAGCGAGATGATTTGACACAAATCTCGGGGTGAGATTTGGAGAGGACTCTGAAGATGAGATGACCCGAAATGTAAAACCTCGGACGGAGGAGATATTAGCATTTAGCAAAGACAGTTAAGCACACGGTTGAATGACGTAAGAAATTGATCTCGATCTCGCCTCAGAATCAAAGGATTTTGATGTTTTTGAATATGGATGGAGAATTTGAGAAGTGATTTTTCCAAAGGAGAGTTTTGAAATCGACAATACGATGGTTAAGTAATACCGTTTTGATATGTCGAGAAGTGTTGCCATGTGGGTGTCAAGAGTTTAGGAATTGAAAATTTGACGATGGTAATGGCGTGAAATTGCAATGATGGTGTAGGAAAACCAGTTTGTGAAAAAGATGTGGAAATCGTTGGGTAGTTATAGGGAGTTCTATTAGTTAGAAGTTCGATGTTCACGATGTAGAAGGCGTTTTAAGAAAACATGATGGTCATATTGATCATAACGGCGCTTAAAATGAAAATTTAACCGCGTTGTGCAACTAGATTCTCATTATTGTAATTTAGGTAATGGTAGCGGTTTTTGAAAGGTTTTGAAAGGGGGAGTGTGACCGTGTTAGATTCCTCAATTCCATTGATTGGAATTTTGGCGATATCAACGTTATTATGTAAAAACTTCTTTGTGGATGGAAAATGTAACCCTTTCAAACACCTCGATTCCATTGATTGAAATTTTGGCGATAATAACGGTATGTTGTAAAAATGTTTTGAAAATGGGAGTTTTGATTTAGCCAGCATAACGACGCTAAAATGATTTTAAAAAAACAATGGGTGTGAATTGGGCCAGCATAACGACGCTAAAAATGGATTTTGAAAAGACGATGGTTGTGATTGAGGCCAGAGCATTTTTCAATGAATGGAAAAATGAACTGCCTGGCTAATATTTTTTTTTCATAATAATGTGACGAAATATGTCTACTATCACTTATAAATTTAACACTTAGGTTAAATAGAAGACTAAAAATTACATTAATGTTTGTATAGGCAGATTCTTTGAAGATATAAAGAGTATACTCTGTAATGGCGCAAAAAATGGATTTCGAAAATCACAAATGTAAATTTGTCCAGAGTATGATGCCATAATGGATTTGAAAAAATGTTGATTGTGGAGATGACATGGCTGGAGTGACAGCGCTAAAACGTTTTTTTTTAAAATGACTTTTCGAAAACGAATTTTGGTGTAGTTGAACATGTTGTCATGGTTTAATCCGGGATTTAATGTCTTGTTCGGGATGTCACAACACGCTACACATAGAACTAATCAAGCATACACACATGCAGGATGCAGCCACAACTAGGCTGGGGTAGGCTACCATCCATGAAAATTCCTCGCTTCGGTCGAGACATGTCACCCTGAGTGAGGATGTGCGTTGTCCCTGTTCCACTCGGAGCTTACTACTTGGCATATTCACGTAGTGCGTGACTACCTTGGACGGCCGGAACGTCAATCGAGGGTCTCCTCACGAGTCCGGTCCGAGAACCTTACCGTAACAAGGTCGATTGGTTCTAAATTGAATAGGGTGGGCTTTTTTTGGGCCGAAAAACCTGTAGTGACGACAAAAGAACTTGGAAATGTGTTTCATCGACCTCGTTCGAGTTACACCTCCGCTTGAAATTTGTTTCCATCTCCCCAGCGGAGTCGCCAAACAGTGGACGCTGCCACCCACACGGACCCCGCAGCGGTCACCCACACGGCCGTCTCTGATGGGCCGGTCCGATCCCGCGTTTGGGGCAATGTGTCGAAACTCGATTTGGTTGACGATTTGAATTGTACTAGATAGATGTATGGTTGCGTCTATGTTTCCGTTGAAATCGATCGATATGTGGTTGTAAATGTTTAAAGGCTGATTCGTTTGGTCTGGCGACCGTTTTCGTGAACCAAATTTGTTGCCAATTTTTGGAGTCAACCTTAATCCATTAGTAGGCTCAAAGTTGAGTAACATGGGTCCTAAGGATAAAGACTTGTACCCTTAAGCATTCCATGTCCAGAATAACTCTCATTGCCAATTGTTTCGGACATCCGGAAACCGTAAATTCTGATTAAGGGGGTGAGGATACGTATTTGGAAGCCAACGTCCGATAGACATCAACACCCAATCCCGCCCGCACATAGCGGCCTCTACTAATCAATCGATGGGCGGATAACTTCGTTCTAATGTGATAAAAATGCAGTAACAACCATTGTTTTAAGCCTAGTGTCTTAGCAAGTCGGATTATTTAAGGGCAAGTAAATTGAAGTCCAAGTAGATGTGTTTAAATTCTTTGCATACGATTTCGCATGACAAGCAAGCCATGTTAAGATGAACGTAGGAGAGTATAGAGTATTAGATGGTATATGTATTAGCAAATCAGTTTTAACGTGATAATACGAATATTAGTCGTTCTCGTGATATACCTTACCTGATATTATGCTTAAAGTGCGTCGGTACAGCATTAATACAGACACATCAAGTCATGCAGTTCAATAATCGGGCGCTCGCCACTGTGCGGTCTGATAATGAGGCACTATAGTATGAGCGTCTGGACTAATACGGGACTAGACCACTGCTCGTTTTGATTATTGTTAGTTGTTTACGTTTTGATTCTGTGTTAAGTGATTTAAAAGGCGATTAAGGTCATAATAGTGATAAATCATACGAAAGTGGTTAAGTGTGAAACATAAGTAAATCATGTTATATGAGGAGTTGCACCCTCAGAATGTACACTAAACGAAATACGATGTGTAGACGATAAAGAACGGATCTAATAACGACTACTCGGATTTGATTTAGGTGCTTTAGTAGTTACGGTTGAAGTTTTGGACGTTACGTTTTTTTAAACAAGTTGGTCTACGGGGTCGGTCGGACATGCACTTGATTGAGCTGAACAGGTATGGCTTGTACACCATTCAGAGTGCGGATGGTGTACGCGTTGTTGGGCGGATTTATAATCCTCATCGGTCAACAATACCAAAATACATAATTGAAATGAGATATGTAAAGTTTGGTTAAGAGGACAACCTAGTGACAATATCGCCTTGGACAGATGAACCCGGTGAGCATAGGAACGCTTGAATTAATTCAGATCGAGTGGATCGGGTTAATTCGACCCATTTGTCCTGCGACGATGTCGGTAGAGCTTCGCTTCTATTAGGAGGCGATCGACGGATCAGTACAGGTGCTCTTGTTCGCTCTTATCGAGTAAGAACTCAGAAGAACTCCGATGAGTAGTATTGATTCTTGGAATACGAATCGAAGAGATAACAATTGAGTGAATCGTTCCGAATGTCGTGGAGTGCGACGCTAAAGAGATAATTGCAAGTTGTGCGGAATTCTCGAGAGGGAGAGAGTGTTTGTGATGTGTCGATTATGAGCGGGGAAGGGGGGTATATATAGTTTTTCTCATAGTTCATTTTGAGATCTCAAGCGCTGCACGTCGTGCGCCCCAGAACTCGAGCACTTGGCATCCAGCGACTCAGATCTCATGCGCGCCACCTTCGTGCGCCCAAGATTTTGAAGGTTCGATTTGGAAAAGTTTCCAAAACAGAGTTATACGCGATCTTGTCGATGCCTTGATTCTCAAGTGTTCTAGATCCCGCCTATGGGCCTTGAGCGTGGATCCCGAGGTTCGACTTGGTCCGGTCCGTTGACTCGGTTTTGACCTCATATTTTGGGACTTATTAGGAGTCCCGGAGTCGAAATTGACTCTAGTTATTGTTAATACGACCATAATGACACGACTAAGACCGTCTTGTTGTTGAATTAATTTCTCCGACTAATTATTTGATCTGTTCTATAGAAAAATCATCTAAAACATCATAAAATCTTGTCGTGTTGCAGTCCAATCATCAACGGGTGTTTGTCGGACGCTCCAGTAGCCACCAGGTCCAAATCTGGGTGTTTAAAGTCCCTCAATCTTAAGTTCAGGTTAATCAGCATTAATGAATCTCCTATGACGAATCTAGATAGTCTCTTAGCTTGTGATCAAAGACGGAAGGCAAACCCATTCCCCACAATAAACATCCCGTGAACAAAGACCGACCAATCCTCTCCATAAATGCTAGTCTGACCAAAAGTCTGAAATGAGAAAAAAGGGCCGAAGAAAAGAATAAAACCAAGGCCAAACGAACCAGCCCGATTCAATACAATCGAGACCAAGCTTAATGGTCAAAATCAAATTCCAATCATCCCATTTAATTTCAAATACAAGTCTGAACAAAAAGTAAAAATGAACAGATCGGTTAGCTAGCGCCGAATTTTAACCTTCCTACATTTAAACCCTTAAGACCTTCGTGAGACACTTGTTAGGAGACAGTCCGGTATTTTGAGGATTCAAGCCTGATAGGATAATCCTGACCATTAGGGCCAGACAAGGAAATCATACCCTACGTAATTTACATCCCGCCTGATTGAAGTCTGGGTCATTTTTACTCAGCTTCCCCTTTCCTACCACATTATGAAACCGTAACCCCATAGCCTTAACTCCACAAAAATCAACTCCGGATTTCGATCCATCGAAACCACTTACAACCTAGCTCCACATCCCAAAACCACCCAAACCAGTTCCCTTGACCTAAACGCGGTATCTCGGTAATTGTTACTTTCAAGGGGTCACACCCGATTATTTCTCCCTAATTCTTAACTATGGTAGAAGCCCATGCAAAACACTTTAAAACACTCGCATCGATAATTGGCATAACGAGTCTAAAGCACAAAATCACTCGCATCATACGAACAACGAACTTGGTTTGATTTCGTTTAACCACAGATACGTAGGCAACCCCCTCAAGGGTACAACCAAAACTAACAAAATCGACTATTCGATTCATGCTCAAATGGAACCCATCACACACTCCGATTAACGAATTATTTTAATGACGAAGCACAAACGACGAGCCGATGATGGAGTGAAAACCCGAAAGAACGCTACGGGCAAAACGAAGAATCGAGTTGCGAGCCGTCGTAAAAAAATGACGAGATGAGGACGGAGTTAAAACCCGAAAGGGCGCTCCGGGCAAAACAAAGAATCAAGTTGCGAGCCGTAAAAAAATGCAAAAAAAAGAGAGAAAAAGGGACAAAAAAGATTAGCCGAGGACGAAGTGAAAACCCGAAAGGGTGCTCCGAGCAAAATGAAGAATTGAGTTGCGAGTCACCAGCAAAACAAAGGCAAAAATAAAAAGCATAAAAAAGAAGTGCTTCCCATTAATGCAATATTAAACAAATCAAGCCTTTGTCAAGGCCTTTATATCAGGCATCCATTTCCCGGGTACCCCAGAAACAAGACAACGTGTCAAGCAAAACCCTACAAAAACTAGTACTAATACGCTACATAATATCGAATAATACAACATAGTACTAAAGGCTGGGCCCTACCGGTCCCACTCCTCCTTTCCCTTATCCTTCGTGTGCGCTTCATTGGGCCTCTCACCTTCGGTCCCTTGAATGCAAACTTCCACCCTTTCAGCCAATCCTGGGCCCAGCAAATCCCATTTCCCTTCCTCATCTGCACTTTTAAATGGGTATACTCAGTCTTGACCCGTTTAGACGAATTGACGGTACTAGGATCGGTAGCACTGTCTTTGGTCATGCGTTTAGCGACGTTGCCTCGCGTAGCTTCCTTATTTTGTAACATCGTTGTCTCCACGACTTTCGACCTACCCCGCTCTGTCGGATATTCACAAACATCCCGTCAGGCATAAGATGCGGTTATCCGTCGAATATCTGCTAGAAGAACACAATGTATAATCCTCCATCTCCAGGATATTTCGAATTCCCTAAGAGAATCCATCTCCCACTGATGGGGATTGATAACGTCGGTGATAACATCCGAAATTTTTTGTACCCTGCCTATTTTGCGCATTAATCTGTCCGGATAAACATAAACACACTCACCCAAGGACAAATTTGCATAGTGCAGGCCCGTGAGGGGAACGGGATCCCAGTATACCTCCTGATATGCCACCACCGGATAGTCCATCTAATAGAAACCCCTCCATCAGCATGCAGACGAGAAAACCACTCGTTTTCAGCATAACCGACATTCCATAACGGTACTACATTCGGAACATCAAGCCTTTTACAGTTATAACCCTCAATAAGCCGAGGAGGCTCGATTAGATGTAAGATCTCCTGTAGTCAAACCTGCACAATACAACACATTGTCACAACTTCGAACTAAGGCTAGTTTCGAATAAAGCAAAATAGCACCATGACATATCTGCAAAATGGTCTTTGAACCAAGAAAGGGAGCGGAGTGAATCTGTGCACGTGTGTCGAGACCCATTATAAGCTCACCAAAGATAAGCCAAGAGGGCGATCGCCCATGATCCATCTCAATTACAACGTCTAGAACCCGAGGGTTACCCCAACCGGTATGAACCGACGCATCCTCAGATAGATAATAACATGCTATCGCAATACTAACAGCCTGTTTACGGGCTAAAAGTGAAATATAACGAGTGGTCTCTAGAGAGAACATCTTAACGAGAAACTCTAAGTTAATACCACCTTCTCCAAAAAAAGCACCAGCTTCCTCCAACAGAGGAATGTCCATAAAATGACGAAACCGCTCTATGCGAACGTCACCTTGAATTGGTATGAAAGGGTGAAACTGTAACTATTATTTTTCTTGGCACTGCTAATTGTTCCGTTATGACTCCATCATGACTCAGTGTCAATTCTGCCCTTTTGTTTCCCTCATTCTTCTGAAATCTTATTATTTTTTAGTCGAATATTATTCATTTTTGTCGAGGGTTTTTGATCAATTTTTTTTTCTAACAAATTCATTACTCAAATTTTTATCGCCAACTATTTATTTATTTAAGGAGAATTATACTTTTCAACGAACCAACGTTTTGAGCCCCGCTTTGACTTATTTATCTTTTCTAGAAAAGCTCGAACATATTTATATAATATTTCAAACTAAGAAATGTTTTTATTTAGGAAAATTTAGCCTTTAATGATTTTATTACGAAGTTTCGTAAATACTTACTTTCTAACGCGAGGTTTGCTCAAATTGCTTTGAAATGCTTTTAATAATTTTACGATTCAATTTTTTTTAAGCAACCTACATTTAAGGGGAACACTTTTTGGCTCTTTGTGGGCCGTGACACTTTTGGACACACACCTTCACATTTGTTTTTACACACTTAGTTTTATAATGTGTTTAAACCTTAGATATTATTTTTTTCTTCAATCAATTTAGTGGATTATTGCAAAACTCATCATACTCCCTCCTAATTCATGTTGGCCGGTTTTCTTACGGGGCTTAACATAGTTTTTATCATTTTTAAAAGTCCACATTTATACTCTCATTTCATCATTTTTTCTTTCATTCATTTTCATTCAACCACATTAAACAAAAATACTCTTCATTTCCTCCTTGTTGTCCGTGAGTTTCAGCCTTACTCTCCAGCCAAATTTTGCCTCAAATCAAGTCTTGATCGTCTCATTTTCATCCCCTAATTAATCGTTATTTCGTTCCCTAGGTTAAGGTAATAATCGATGTTATTTCCGATTGTTATTTACCTTGATTCTTTTAGTTTTCTCATGGTATTTTTGTACCATGTATGTTGTGTGATGTAGGATTCTTGGACGACCCTGAAGCCGACAAATTTTTTATAGACTCGGATTTGGATTTAAGGTAACGTCGATGTTACTCTGTATTACTTGATTTTATTTGTGTAATTGCATGTATATAATTATAATTTTATTTTTTACAATATACGTATGTCATATAATCTGGAAAATTTTAAAGTCGTAAAAATTAGCATGTTTCAGTATTTTTGTCGCTTTTACGAGATTAACGATTATATTATTATATTATTTTGTAAAATCGTAATATTCGGCCTAAACATTTAAAATATGAATATATTCTGTAAAAATTATTTTTGATAATTTTGAATTTTTCTGATATTTTATGTATTGAATATTGAATTATTACCGTTTTTAGACAAAAATGATTAAAAGCTGATTTTTAGTTTTAGCACTTAAACATTTTAATTTAATCCGAACATTGGCGTGGACAACCTTTCTGATGAAAATGAAGTTTATTATTTATTTCATAATTTTTCGGAATTGTTAAGTGGGTGAATTAATAGTCACTTTAAATCGTCGTTTATAGTTAAAACCGTGTTTATCATTTTAATTCCCGATTTCTGATTTTTATTTTGAACCTGCAAAAATATGGTTCCTGATGGGTCTTGATAAAAATGTATTTTTATAATTTTATTTCTTTAATAAATTATTAGGAACTTTATTAACAGAATCGTTAATTGTGGAAACGGATTTTAATAGACGGTTTTATTAGAATTTGTGAATTTTGGAATTTTGGAAATCTGGAAAATATGATAGTTTCTGATAAATCATAATTTTTTGGATTAATAATAATTTTTGGATATTAATACTTAAGTCGTTTTGTAATTACAATTTTTATTAATCGTTATTGTCGAGATTAGATGATTAACGAGAAAACCCTTTAAAAATCGAGTTTACAGATTCTGGAATTTTTTTTTCTGAACAGAATTTCCAAAAACGTATTTTAGCTAATTTACATAATTTTTGTACCATTTATCGAAACCTTCAAATGATAGTATGATTTTTGGACAAAATTACGATTTATCGTTAAAATGCTCCGTTTCGGCTAAAGAAATTATTTTTCCAGCAATTTTGAAGATATTGAAATCTGATACTTTAAGAGTTAAATCATCCCTTATCATATTCTAAATGTGTTTAGTAGTTTAATCAAATAAAAGATGTTAAATGATTTATTTTGACATTTGCCGTAAAATCTTATTTATGCTTGTTTTGTCGGAATTATTAATAATTAGCTAATTTTAGTTTTATAAATTGTGGAAACACCCTAATTAGTAGTATTAATTATGGGATTTTCTACGCGGTACCCCTATATTTTTCACTTTTCTACATGGTACCCCTACCATTTCTATGTTTATACATGGTACCCTTGACATAGTTACAGTGTGTTTTAATCCCGACTCTACAGTGTTTCCGCCACTGTATTGCGTTAGATTTCCTAGGTGATTACAGTTGGTATCAGAGTATCACTGCTCCCAACGCTTACACCTGAAATTTAGGGAAATACCAGTAAATTATTTAAATAGTAAATAAAAATATTATTAGAAATGGGTAGAAATAAATAAGGACTTATTTGTTTAGATTTCCTATTCCTGAAACTCGATGATTAGCATTGATTATATGTAATCTGTGATCTTCAAGATGGCGAAAAGACACAACCGAAACAACAACAACAACAATGATCAAGGCAGATTCAACGTGGCACTGGTCGACACGCTGAACACCATAATGCAAACCTTGAGTGAGATGAATAACAAGAACAACCAGAGACCCTTAAGCTTCTCTCACGCAGCTAAAGTTATGGCCAAAAGTAGACTGGAGTTTTACGATGGCTCTGGTTATCCTGAAGTCATCAACCATTGGTTTCGATTGATGGAACAACAGTTCGGAATTCACTCCGCCCCCGAGGACCAGAAGGTGAGCTTAGCCATGCTGTATCTGTCTGAGGAAGAAGTGTGGACGTCGGTCTGCACCGTCCGTGGCCCCGCGTGCGCCCGCGCGGGACCAAGCCGGTTTTCTTCAATCGAGGCGGCCACCCATGCGGCCTACTCCCGGTCGGGGGCCGGTCTGATCTCGCGTTCGGGGCGATTTGTCGGACCTCGATTCGGATGACGATTCAGACTTGTACTAGACTGGCGCAGGCGCCCGTGTTTCCGTTCGATCGAGTCGTGGTTGCAAATGTTTAAAGGTCAATATGTTTGGTAAGGCGACCTTTTTGGTGAACTGAATTCATTGCCAATTTGTGGAGTCACCACCGAGTCAATTATGGAGACTCGGAACCGTTCAAGTTAACTTTGATCCTTAACCGGCTCAAAGTTGAGCGGCATGAGACCTAAAGATAAAGACTTGTACCCTTAAGCACTCCATGCCTGGAATGACTCTCATTTAAAATGGTTTCGGACATCCGGAAAATGTCGATTCTGAGTAAGGGGTGACGGTACGTATTGGGAAGCCAATGTCCGATAGACATCGACACCCAATCCCGCCCGCACTATAGCGGCCTCTACTAATCAATAGGTGGGTTGATAACTTCGTTTCCTAGCTGTGGCGAAAGTACTGTAACATCCGTTGTTTTAACCCTATACCTTTTGCTATGTCGGTTGTTTAAGGACAAGTAGGTTTTGTCGTCAAAATAATTGTGTTTACATTCTTTGCATGTGATTTCACGTGACAAGCAGACCATGAAAAGATGCACATAGGAGAGTAGAGGGTACTAATATTATAAGTATTAGCAAGTCAGTTTTAACGTGATAATACGGATATTAGTCATTGTCGTGGTATACCTTACCCGGTATTCTGTTTAAGATGCGTCGGTTTGGCATTAGTAGGGATGGATTGAACCTTATAAGGTGAGCACCGTGACCAATACGGAACCCGACCATCGCTTTGTTCAATTTTATCTTATTTACGTTTTGAATTCCGTGTTAGGTGATTTAGTATGCGATTATAAGGTCATAAAAGCTATAAATCATACGAACAAAAACTGTAAATGCGAACCTAAGTAAATCATATGGTGAGGAGTTTCACCCTCGGAGTATACGCTAAACGGGACTCGATGCATAGATAGTTGAGGACGGATCTCGGAACTACTCGGGTCTATTTAGAGTGTTTTAGTGTTCATGATTGAATTTGGGACGTTACGTGTTTTAGTAAGTGTCGTAGACCTAACGTCCACATTTGATATTATCGTAGTGCATAATAATAAAGGTGCTAAAAGTTAAAGATTTGTTTAGACGACAACCTAGTGACGATTCGACTTCGAAGGCGGATCCTCCTAGCTAGTCTGGTGATTTCGGCAGAGTTTCGTTACCGTTGGCCCTTCCTGCGGCTATTCCGGCAAAGCTCCGCTACTACTTGTTAGTTCTGCGGCTAATCCGGCAGAACTCCGCTAGACTCGGTGTAGCTAGTCAATCACAGGCACCTCGGTATCGAGTGGAGTGCTCGAAGGTGAGGAGTAGCGTCGATTTCGCTTTCGGGAACACGATCGAGTGGATCGTTTGCTATGGGTGTCGGAGTGCCGGCCCAAGGAAGATACTCTTAACGAGTCAAAGAGAGAAGGTAGTTGAGAAGTGTCTAAATGAGGAGGTGAAGGGGGGTATTTATAGGTGTTTTCGGCTCTCATCGCCTGGATGGGCACCTGAGTCCTGGCGCAGCAGAACTCAGGCGCATAGGCTTAGGCGTGTGTAGACTCAGGCGCGCAAGGTGAGGCCTTCGGGATTTTGAATATACGATTTTGATACTTTCCAAGAATGAGAGGTGAGCGTATAATACAATGCTTGGGGATTAAGTTTTCCCCGCCTTGACCTAGCACCGTTGCACCTTAGCGGGCCTCGGGCGCACGTCCTGAGGTTCGCTTGGCGCGGTGCTGACTCGGTTCGTGTTTCGGGGCCGATTCGGGGTCCCGGTGTCAGAATTGACTCTAATTAGTGTCTATGCGACCGTAATGACACGACTAAGGCTGCCTTGATGTTATTTTAATTTTTCCGAGTAATTATTTGATTCATTCTATAGAAAAACTATCTAAAACATCGCGAACCCGTGTCGCGTTGCAGTCCGATCATCATCGGGTGTTTCAGACATGGAAATAAAATGAGATAGAATGCTCGAGGGTGTCAGTATTCCCTCGAACAGTTGCCTTCGGGATGCTTATGACCCCTTGGACAACACATGTTTGAGCGTGTCAGTATTCACCCAAATTAGACTTGCCTTCCGGATAACACAGACCCGTTCGACTCGAAAAATGTTTGAGTGTGTCAGTATCCGCTCAAACCCAACACTACAAGAAAAACAGTCCCGGGCGTCCACCTAGTGGGCACCGATAGTGGATGCTATAAAGGGACGGGCGTCCACAAACAGACGCCAGAAAGCGGAAGCCACGACCGGTCGCCCATTTTCAAAACGGGCGTCCACTATTGGACACCAAGAGAATTGACGACCGACAATGGACGCCATGGGTGGCGACCGACTGTGGACGCCAGGTGTCCATGGGTGGCATCCACTGTCGGATGCCATATTCCTTGAGTTGGCGACCGACTGTGGACGCCACCCAGGGACACTTTGCGTCCACAGTCGGACGCCATTTCAGCTTCCCCTGGCGTCTGTCATGGTGTCCGTTATTGGACGCTATTTACGCTGTTGCATGACCGTAAACATGCATTCAATGTTTAGCCAAAGCCTGCAAAATAAACCACAACTCTCAACCAACCACAAATGTCGACTATCCACAATACCGCAACCACAGTCACTCTAAGTCAACCAAAAGAGTTCATCTCTCGACTCATTTATGCTGAAAAAACTTATATAAAAATATTGAACATACGGTCTGAAGGTACACAAGTCTAAACTAGTTCGAAGATACATAATCCTTAAATACAGTTGCAACAACAAGAACAACAACAAAAACAATCAATTAACTGTGAAGCTAGCTGCAGCACCGGAGTTACCACCATCCCCGTTAAAGGGGTCTCTGTCGTCTGGAGGGGATGGGGGACGACCTTGGTTGCATTTGTTAAACATGGCCATCTCATCCTCTATCTTCTGTATGTGCTCCGCCTGTGCCTTCAGTTGCTGCTGCTTCTCCGTCAGCTGTTCCTTCATGGCCTCCTTCTCCGGGTCAGGCTGCTGAGATCCGGCCGGCGTGTACTTGTGGAGGTGCTCAGACGCGATGTGGGAGGTGTGAAGTACATACCGTGTGCATTTCCTACACCGTACACACTTCCTTTCTTGTAACCCTTGACGACCGTGAACCAAGTAGCATTTGGGTCGACTTCCTCAACATCAGGGTCAGCCTCGAGTCTCTCCAGCTCTTCTTGGTAGGCGTCCTGCGTACAGATAAACGATTTCAATTTAAGTTATTATTAGATGAAATTATTGAAGATAGTTATCCACCAGCAACAGTCGATTTAGTACTCACCCAGGTCGCCTGATCCTTTTTCGACTTAAAGGTAGTCCCTTTTTCATCGGTCTGCCCATGCATGTCAAAGAATATCTCCGCCGCGGTTGGCTCCCTCCCGAGCTCAGCACGCAGCTATTATTCAAGGAAGAGGACGGTATTAATTAGTAGAAATCATACTCTCTTGACACGAGTGAAAGAAGACTGAGAACCCCGATGATGTGTCGGGTTTGCGCGGCCCTCACGGTCACAGTTCGCCAACTTGTTCCTTTGGGCATTTTCAGACCTCACCTTAAAGTCTTTCTTATCGTGGTAGGCAATCCATCTCTCTAACGCCTCCCCTAAAATATGACGACCCAATATATTATTTAATACAGTGAAAGATTGAAGTTAGATTGTTTATTTGTTAAAATTGATTACCCAAAAAAAAAATAACTAACACCTTTAAGGTCCTTCAACGGAGTCCCCCGCGTACGTCGTTTATTCATCACACAGGCGAAACGTCGTGTGCACGTTTCATTATACCGTTCCCAGACCCTTCCATCAAACTCTGAGGCCCAACTGAACTTGAATTATACAGTCAAGACAGATTAATAATTAGTATGAAAAATATTTACAAAGTCCAGATTATAAAATAAAAACTCGGTAGCAAAAACAATCCACGTACCTTGAATTGGTTGAACCACCACTCTCGTATCTCAGCCGGTACCTAAGACCAACATGCATACCCTTGCCCTTTGTCGACCATGAAGCTGTTGGTACAGCCTTTGACGACCTGTTTGTGCAGAAACCTGCACCGAGTCGTGAAGCACGTATATGTAGTCAATCATACAAGATGTAGTCCAAAACGGAATATGTTACAAAAGAATAATCAACATGTTAGATTATATTACCATGTGCTAGTTGGTTTGAGAACCAACCGACCGGCATCGTCCTTCTCCAGTTCCTCCTCTGGCCCCTGCTGCTGCCCTCCTCCTCATGCTCAGCGGTCTGCTCCGGTTCCGTTTCGGGGACCACCTCCTCCTCCTCCTGCTGCGTGGTGGACGTGTGAGCAGACCTACTACCCCCACCACGTCTCCTAGTCGATCTACCGCCTGCCATTATCTTAACCTGCCAAAAAATTAAACAATGTTAACAACAATTAGCCATGTAAACAATAATTACATTCTAACTTTATTCAAGTAAAATAGCCTACTATAGTAAACATCAATATAACTTAACCATGTAAACATGTAAACATACAACAACTCTAGTAGTCACTGTCGCTGTCGTTATTTTCTTCAGCCTCATCCTCCTCAATCTAATCCTCCTCCTCGGTCTCCTCGCCCTCCACTTGATCGTCCTCTGAATTCTCTTCATCGTGTCCGTCATCCTCCTCAAGGATCTCCGGAACATCCCTGACCATGTACTCTCCTTGTCCATCATCATCGTCATCCTCAAAATCTTCCTCTGCCCCTTCATTCTGATCTTGTTCGGAGAATATGTTCTCTTCAATAGAAGATAAGCGTGTACCAGTTGAAGCAACATCTTCCTGGAACAGAGAACTGTCTATTTGTCCCCGTGGTTTAGTCATAAAGATTGCCCACCATTGACTTTGATTTCTGTCATCGATACTGCCATCGAAATTAAGACCTAAACAATATTAACTAACAAACTATCAATAAATAACGCTAACAATCAAGAATAAGAACTAATTATAATGAATAGAAACTAAGTAAACTAAGAAAACGTACCACAAATTAGGAATAAAGGATGAAAATTGGAGGAGATCAAAGGAGATTGGGGTCGGCGAGGGAATAGGGAGATTGTAGAGAGTGTTTTTTTAGAGAGTGAAGGCGGGGAGGGGGGTGAGCGGGTATTTGACGCCACACTCACCCGGACGGGCGTCCGCTGTCGGACGACACAGGCGGACGCCAGATTCTGCTAAATGGCGACCGACAGCGGACGCCATTTGGGGTAAATGGCGTCCGCCTGTGGACGCCCGTCGTCCTTCATTTCGTCCTCCCAAATATCAGTCGGACGCCAAGTTTGGTGTCCGACTGTGGACGCCCCTGTGACTTTTCGGACGCCATTTAGGCGTCCATATGCCCAGGACGCCAACCAGGTGGACGCCCGGGACAGTTTTTCTTGTAGTGCAAATCACTGTGAGGTATAAGACTTAAATGCCTTCCGGATAACTAAGACCCACTATGCTCGAAGGTGTCTGAGCGTGTCAGTATCCGCTCGAACCCAAATTGTTGTGAGGTATAAAACTCAAATGCCTTTCGGATAACTAGGACCCGTTAGGCTCGAAGGTGTTTGAACGTGTCAGTATCTGCTCAAACCCAAATTGCGGCGAGGTATAAGACTCAAATGCCTTCCGGATAACTAAGACCCGTTAGGCTTGAAGGTGTTTGAGCGTGTCAGTATCCGCTCAAACCCAAATTGCTGTGAGGTATACGAATCAAATGCCTTCCGTATAACTAATACCCCTTAGGCTCGAAGGTGTTTGAGCGTGTCAATATCCGCTCAAACCCAAATTCCTGTGAGGTATAAGACTTATTCGAGCGTGTCGGTATCCGCTCAAATTTAAACTGCTGTGGAGGTATAAGACTCCTTCGAGCGTGTCAGTATCCGCTTGAATTTAAATTGCTGTAGAGGTATAAGACTCCTTCAAGCGTGTCAGTATCTGCTCGAATTTAAAATGGTTTGGAGGTATAAGACTCCTTCGAGCGTGTCAGTATCCGCTCGATTTTAAATTGCTGTGGAGGTATAAGACTCCTTCGAGCGTGTCAGTATCCGCTCGAATTTAAATTGCAGCGGAGGTATAAGACTCTTTCCAGCGTGTCAGTATCCGCTCGAATTTAAATTGTTGTTGCCTTCATGATAACTAAGACCTGTTAGGCTCGAAAATGTTTCCTGGCGTTTATTTATTTTGGTTAAGTTGCATTTTCTGTGCGGATTTGTCTTATTTTGTTCGGGTTTGCTTTGCTTTATTTTAATTTGTTACGCATTTGGGATTTGGTCGAACTTTGTTTAGATAGGCTTCGTTTAGTTTGTTTTATTACGTGCTCGAGCGTGAGCATTCTTGTTAAGCGTGGTTCCCTACACTTGTTTTATTATAGTTCTTTCCTCGGGGTTGGTTTATAGACGTGTCTTATTGGTGCTGATTAGTAATTATCTTGTCATTGTTTATTTGCTTTCTTTAAGGGTGCGTGTTTTGCGTTCATTGGATATTAGGCCTCGTTTGTTCTTGCTTTTAATCTTGTGCTGCTGATAAGTATGTTTTATAGTGCTTATTCTTTGCGTTTTGGTCCCGGTTTCTCTTGTGAAATCGCTCTTTGGAGCGGTTTCGAGGCAACTTATGCTTCTTCTAGTTTTTTTTAGGTTCCTAAGATCAATCATGGAGAATTAGAACGATTCTGACTCGTTTCCTACACATTTGGAGCCAACGAAGAGAAGCAATGATCACTCGGTGGCTTAGACTCCATCCCGAGGCCTTGGGACCCATTCCCGAGCCCCTTTAGACTCGATCCCGAGCACCGAGAATCGATGAGAAGCCCATGAGAAGCAAGTAGGGACCCTCAAGATCATATTTGAGGCCTACAAGACCCATCCCGGCTGAGATAAGGGCCATCTCGCCGGGATGAAGAGTACAAGCAAAGACGGGCCACTGATGCTCAATCTCGCCCGAGATCACCTCATCTCGGCCGAGATGAGTCTCATCTCGCCCGAGACCATCTCATCTTGCCCGAGATGGGCCACCTGCAGCTCCGCTTCACTTCTTTTCAATTCCTTTGCTTGTGAACCCTTATAAATACCCTTCCTTTGTATTGTTTAAGCATGTTAGACATTACCCACAAAACCCTAGACTACTTTAGACTAGATTAGTCTAGATTAGTGTAGATTAGTCTTTAGTTAATCATTAATCTTAAGTTAATCCTTATATTAAGGGAATTCTTGAAGAATCCAACCAAGATTGACAACCTTGGTTGATGTATTTGGGTTTTCTTATAATTACAAGTTTCAATCTTTCCTCCTTACTAGTTTGGTATAATTTCTATTCTCCTTTCCTTTAATCTTTGTCTTATCATTAAAGTTTTAATCTTTGTTCATTGTTTTGTTCATTGTTCATTGTTTTTACTAGTTTCATTATGAATGTTTTGTTGTTTGTGTTGTTTTCCTTTCCTTGTGTTAGTATTAGTTTGAACATATGCGAGTAGACTTTTTGTGGGGTTATTAGGGAGATTAAGTGTTGATTATGGATGATTAGGGTTTGATTGTGGGTAAAGGTGGATTCTTTGTTGCTAGTCACATGTTATGCATACCATGTGTTTGATGAATTGCTTGTTAGAGTAGTAGTTGCAAATACTTCTCTTGCTTGTCTTCCTTTTCTCATTGTGTGATTGATTTGTGGTTGAATCCTTGTGTATTGGATAACATCTTGCATAAGTATTCAGGTTTTGTCTTTGACACGAGAGTGCGGACATTGGCTTTGACGCGAGAGCGCGGACCAACCTTAGTAACTAGGTGAACCTTGCACCATCGATCTCCCAACTATCCTACTACACTTATGAACCCGACCTAACCCTATTCTTTCCTTGTTTGATTTATTCGTCATCTTAGTCATTGTTCCCTTAGTTAGTTGAATTCTTTAGCCTTAGTTGTATTACCTAGTTCGTTCCTAGTCATAGTGTTATCCCCCTTCCTATCGTTCTAGATTAGTTTAGCTTTGAGACCTAGTCAAGTCTTTAGGTGAAACTTAGTCGAAACCCTCTTTACCGTCCCCGTGGACTCGACCCGACTTACCCTATCTACGTGTTAGGATTAGTTGGTTTTTATTTGTTGGTAGGGATCCACGGCAAATACTTCCCATCAATTTGGCATCGTGGCCAGGGACGGTGCTAGTTTAGACTTTGTTTGCCAATTTACTTGACCTTGTCTTTGTTTTTGTATTTTTTTTTGTTTTCTCTTGCTTCTTGTGGGTGCGAAGTTTATTTCCTTCTTGTCTAGTGCCCAAAAAGCACTAGACTTCTCACGTTTGCTCCTAGTCTACAGTTTTTGCCTAGAGGTGGTGACCATCCTCTTCTTTACAACTCAGACCCGCATAAACGGACGGTTGCTATATTGAGAGGTCCTCAACCGGGTATGAGCCACGATTTTCGAGTATACGATGAGGTTTGATATAAACTCCCCACCCATAGAAACCACCATGAGCTACTCCTCTTCCTCCATGAATCGAGACTATGCCATGATGTCTCCTAGCTACCACCAAGCTTCATCGGGTAATCAAGAAACCCGTGGGTATGAACTTCAAGGATATGGAAACGGCTTCCATCGAGCGAGTGCTTATCAACCATGTGATCGTGGTGTTTATTATTCAAATTACCATCGTGAACCCACCATGCCACATCATATTTCTCCATATGGAAGCCAATTTCCCCAAAACCCACCATATTACCAATCACCTCGACCTCACTACCGACAATATGATGCCCCACCCCTTGGGCATCACCAAGGTTTACAAGTAGCACTCCAAAACCCCAATAACCACCAATTGCCCAACTTGGAGTTATATCAATCGTTTCTTCAATTGCAAAAGAGCCAACAAGAAATGGCGATCCAAATGCAAAAGAACCAAGATGAGTTCATGGCCCAATATCAAAGAGAAAACGAGGCGATGGATGCTCGATTAAATGCGTTAGCGGTTAAAACCATAATGTTTTTAACCCGAACGTTACAACTAGATGAAGGGTGCTCACTTGAGCAAAGGGAGCAACCTAATCACGAAGCCGCAAAGGGAGCAACCTAATCACGAAGCCGCCGATGAAGTTCCTTTTGGAAGCGAAATTTGCTTTGAAGAACCTCAATCGTCTACCCAAGAAGAGACGAATGAGGGGATAATTCTTGATGAAGGCGTTTTTGGTGAAGAATTGGGTGAGGATAATGGGAATTCGAAGAGTTTCATTGATGGAAACACCGATAAAATAGAGGAAATTCAAGAGTCTACCCCCTCAATACTTGTTGAACCTTCAATCCCCTCCACTTGACCTCCTCTTGAGCTTCATGCTGATTCTTACGAGCCTATTGTTGAGGATATAGAACTTTGGGATGAGTTGAGTGAGGTGATAGGTGTTGTAAAGTCATGGGACATGAATGATGAAATCAAGTCGCCCATATGTGATAATCCAATAAAATATTGTGAACCCCTTGTGTGTAATTTGGATCTTGGTTTAGAGGCGGTTGAAACCGCTTGTATGAGTTTTAAATCTCTTCTTATTGATGATGTGGGGAAGAACGATCTTTTAGGATTGGGAGATATTGGGCAGAAAGTTGTTGATGAGTTGGGTTTGCTTGATGAAAAGAAGAGGGTTAAACTCCCTTTTGACCCTTGTGTTAGAAATTCAAGCCTTGGTTGTGCTAGGAGACGGTGCTTAGGGAGGAAGAGGTCGGTAAAGCTTATAGGATGGATAGACCCCGGAGACAACAAGAAAGATGACGTTGGGTCTTTGGATTACTACTTCTCGCTTCCGGCTTGGAGGCTTTGGAGGATAGCTTGGCTCGGGCACTCTTTGAGCCCTCATTATGATGTGGCTCGTGCGTTTGACTTGCTCCTCCGAGCCCTTGATGGCTACGGTTAAGGAGGAAGAGTCCACCATCCTCGGTTTGACGAAGTTCCTAAAGAACCGTCATGTTGTATATTCTTCATTCCTCTTCTTTAGAGTTCTTGTGTTTGTATTTTTGTGGTTTGTCTCTTGATTCTGTTTGTTTTGTGGAATTCTTGTGATTTGGTAATTTGATGAGCGATGAGAGGGAGGGAATTTGATGATGTTTATTGAGTTAATTTGATAGGTCTTAGTGAAGTTGAAGCTTTAAGAGAAGTAGTTGATGATAGAAGCTTGAATCTTGGACAAGGAAGTCGGTTTTTGAAGCTTTGGACAAGCTTTTGGGGACAAGATTTTAGATCTCGATATATTGGTGGCCTTGTGAGTGAAGCTATCAAGGAAATGAAGGGCTAGAAGACTCATCCCGACCGGGAAGGATGTCATCCCGATCGGGACGAGAGTGCTGAAAATTGGGTTCTCTGGAGCGTGATCCCGACCGGGATCAAGTTCGTCCCGAACGGGAAGGAGCCTTCCCAACCGGGAAGAAGTCCATCCCGACCGGGATGGTGCCCAGCTCCTCCTTTTGCCTCTTCTTCGACATTTGAACCCACCCATTCACTTTATACCCCCTCCCAACCTCCCTACCTACCCTTGCTACTATCTTTGACCCATATACTTCATATATACGCCTTCACCTCATCTTCACTTCACTTTATACCGAGTTTCCCCTCAAAATCCCACCCTCCTTATACTATTGCAAGTCTAGTACTTCAACCATGCAACCTATTCAAGAATGAATAGAAATGACAATGAAGAAGACAAGTAAAGTGCCAATATCGAACATTGAGACGATGGAGTTAGTGAGTTGCTAACCGTTTGGTAGGCGACTATCCTTCCTTTTCCGTCTTTTATGGCTTGTCTCCCTTTCTGTGTTCCCCTTCCCTTTATCCATTTTTGAGTCATGGTGTCCTCGGGGCCTTGGTAGTCATTGCTCCCGATTCTCGATGACGTGACTATATCAAGAGTCATTTCAAATCCAAATTTGCAAGTATTTTCACTTTTTCTTTGATTTCTCTATCTTTTTGGTAGGATTTAGTCGGACTTAGGCGGAATCCGAGCTAGGTGACTTGATTACACATAGTCCTCCCCTCCCATTTCCTTTTATTTCCTTCTATTTATTTCTTCCCCCATCCAAATCTTTTCTCGTCTCGGCCCTTGGTGACTTGATTACACCCAGGCCTGACACATTCTACCCTTTCTTCGCTTTTCTTTTTGATTTTTAGCTTTATTTTTGTAGTTTCTCTTCTTTTTAATGTCTCCACACACTACCGATCGAGCATGAGGACATTGCTCGGTTTAAGTGTGGGGGAGCGATATCCTAGTATAGTTTAGTTTTATTTTCGTAGTTTTTTCGAAAAATCTTAAAAAACCCTAAAAATTTGAAAATTTTCATAAAAATCGAAAAGATTTTTCCTCTGTGTCTTTTCCTTTTGTGTCATTGTGTCGTATTTTTGTCGTATTGTGTGTTCTTTGCTCCCCCAATTTCCTTGTAGGTGGCATTATCGTCGATAAGTTTCGAGAAGTTCAAGACGCCCAGTAATATCCCCTCAATTCTTTCTCTTTGTTTTTCCTTTTGTGGAGCCTGGAGGATGTTTTGTGATGGTGTATACTCGGGTGGAGCTGTTGGAGATTTGTGGTTGATTGGTTTCTTATTTGGATGTTTCGGGGTGGTGTTTGTTTTGTTCTTATGTTTGTTCTCTCTTCTCTTATTTTGTTTTGTTTTGTTTTGTTGTGTGTGTCTCATTTTCTTTCGTCCTCGTTGTGTCTTGTTTAGTTTGTGTCTTGTGTAAAAAGGTTTTCGAAAACCCGGTTTTGAGGCTAGTGCGCAAGTGTTTACTTTCCCTTTCTAGTGGTATGAATCGAGTCTTGGACTTTAGTCTAGTAGAATGACTTTAAATCAATAGTTTCGTTGGTCCTCTACCTTGAGTCCACCTTGTCTACTAGGGATATACTACGGGATTTGCATTTTGACCATTTTGACCACCCATGGTGTGAAAAGGCCTTGGTTCTCAAGTCACGTCCCTTAGGTGACCGTGTTCGGAATTGCTTTGACTAGTCCAAGTTTCTCCCCTTTTTGTGGGTTTGAAGGGAAGGCGCCGTCCCGACTCACCCATTTCCCTACCTCATACACATTTTTCCACAAATAAGTTGCAAATTGTTGAAATTCTCACTTGGTTGCAAGAAATGCCTACAATACAAGAATTATCCAAAAGGCAAGCCAAGTCAAAAGAAAGAAAAAGAAAGAAAAAGAAAGAAAGAAAATAAAGAAAAGAAAGAAGAAAAAGAAAAGGCACAACAAATCAAAAAGAAAACATAAAAGAAGACAAAGAAGTGGCATAGCAATTCAAAAGCCAAATGCAAAAGAAAAAAAATGCCAAAAAGAAAACCATCTCACAAAAAGATTCTCTCCTTCTCAAAAATAAGCCTTTTTCCGATCGTTACCGTGAAGAGCCTACCAAAGGACCGAGTCCCTAGGAAGGATGATAGCGGTAATGATCGGTCTTACCTCATTTTGCAACCTAATCCACCTTTTTACCAGGACTAGTTGAGCGATTTTTGAGCATGGGACGACCCTCTTGGCTCATCGCTAAAGGGGGCGGGGTCTCACTTACCTAAAGTGTCGACTAACACCGTGGTTCATCCTTTTTCCACCCTGCCGATCGTCCTGTAGTACGTTCTTAGAAGGTTAGGAGGAACCTAGGTAAGTTTAACGTTTTTATTGCTTTGTTGTCATACTATTAGGGTTTAGTTCATATCGATTTGTGTCATTAGTTTGAGAACGTTGTCACTTGCCTTGAGTCCTAAACCGGTGTTTCTTTCACCGCTTTGTTGAGGGAAGCGGTATTTATTTTTCTTGGGTACGACCGATTGCTTGTTTGTTTGTATGTTTGTTTGTTTGTGTGTTTTTGTGTCCGGTTGTATCCACAGTTTTGTCGCAAGACCTTACTTGCCTTGCGGAGAGCAGTTTTCCTCTAAGTGTTCTCGCGTGATTTGAAAGGGCATAGGGTGCGCTAATACCCGCTCGGTTAGTAGTCTAGTTCTTTTAGTTTTTTGTTAATTAGTTTGTGCTTACTCGAGGGCGAGTAAGGGTTAAGTGTTGGGGAGTTGATAAGTGTGTTTTGTAGTGCTTATTCTTTGCGTTTTGGTCCCGGTTTCTCTTGTGAAATCGCTCTTTGGAGCGGTTTCGAGGCTACTTATGCTTCTTCTAGTTTGTTCCTAAGATCAATCATGGAGAATTGGAACGATTCCGACTCGTTTCCTACACATTTGGAGCCAACGAAGAGAAGCGATGATCACTCAGTGGCTTAAACTCGATCCTGAGACCTTGGGACCCATTCCCGAGCCCCTTAGACTCGATCCCGAGCACCGAGAATCGATGAGAAGCCCATGAGAAGCATGTAGGGACCCTTGAGATCATATTTGAGGCCTACAAGACCCATCCCGACCGAGAAAAGGGCCATCTCGCCCGGGATGAAGAGTACAAGCAAAGACGGGTCACTAATGGTCAATCTCGCCGGAGACCATCTCATCTCACCCGAGATGGGCCACCTGCAGCTCCGCTTCACTTCTTTTCAATTCTTTTGCTTGTGAACCCTTATAAATATCCTTCATTTGTATTGTTTAAGCATGTTAGACATTACCCACTAAACCCTAGACTACTTTAGCCTAGATTAGCCTAGATTAGTGTAGATTAGTCTTTATTTAATCGTTAATCTTAGTTTAATCCTTGTATTAAGGGAATTCTTGAAGAATCTAACCAAGATTGACAACCTTGGTTGATGTATTTGAGTTTTCTTTTTATTACAAGTTTCAATCTTTCCTACTTACTAGTTTGGTATAATTTCTCTTCTCCTTTCCTTTAATCTTTGTTTTATCATTCAAGTTTTAATCTTTGTTCATTGTTTTGTTCATTGTTCATTGTTTTTACTAGTTTCATTATGAATGTTTTGTTGTTTGTGTTGTTTTCCTTTCCTTGTGTTAGTATTAGTTTGAACATGTGTGAGTAGACTTTTTGTGGGGTTATTAGGGAGATTAAGTGTTGATTATGGATGATTAGGGTTTGATTGTGGGTAAAGGTGGATTCTTTGTTGCTAGTCACATGTTATGCATACCATGTGTTTGATGAATTGCTTGTTAGAGTAGTAGTTGCAAATACTTCTCTTGCTTGTCTTCCTTTTCTCATTGTGTGATTGATTTGTGGTTGAATCCTTGTGTATTGGATAACATCTTGCATAAGTATTCGGGTTTTGTCTTTGACACGAGAGTGCGGACATTGGCTTTGACGCGAGAGCGCGGACCAACCTTAGTAACTAGGTGAACCTTGCACCATCGATCTCCCAACTATCCTACTACACTTATGAACCCGACCTAACCCTATTCTTTCCTTGTTTGATTTATTCGTCATCTTAGTCATTGTTCCCTTAGTTAGTTGAATTCTTTAGCCTTAGTTGTATTACCTAGTTCGTTCCTAGTCATAGTGTTATCCCCCTTCCTATCGTTCTAGATTAGTTTAGCTTTGAGACCTAGTCAAGTCTTTAGGTGAAACTTAGTCGAAACCCTCTTTACCGTCCCCGTGGACTCGACCCGACTTACCCTATCTACGTGTTAGGATTAGTTGGTTTTTATTTGTTGGTAGGGATCCACGGCAAATACTTCCCATCAATTTGGCATCGTGGCCAGGGACGGTGCTAGTTTAGACTTTGTTTGCCAATTTACTTGACCTTGTCTTTGTTTTTGTATTTTTTTTTTTCTCTTGCTTCTTGTGGGTGCGAAGTTTATTTCCTTCTTGTCTAGTGCCCAAAAAGCACTAGACTTCTCACGTTTGCTCCTAGTCTACAGTTTTTGCCTAGAGGTGGTGACCATCCTCTTCTTTACAACTCAGACCCGCATAAACGGACGGTTGCTATATTGAGAGGTCCTCAACCGGGTATGAGCCACGATTTTCGAGTATACGATGAGGTTTGATATAAACTCCCCACCCATAGAAACCACCATGAGCTACTCCTCTTCCTCCATGAATCGAGACTATGCCATGATGTCTCCTAGCTACCACCAAGCTTCATCGGGTAATCAAGAAACCCGTGGGTATGAACTTCAAGGATATGGAAACGGCTTCCATCGAGCGAGTGCTTATCAACCATGTGATCGTGGTGTTTATTACTCAAATTACCATCGTGAACCCACCATGCCACATCATATTTCTCCATATGGAAGCCAATTTCCCCAAAATCCACCATATTACCAATCACCTCGACCTCACTACCGACAATATGATGCCCCACCCCTTGGGCATCACCAAGGTTTACAAGTAGCACTCCAAAACCCCAATAACCACCAATTGCCCAACTTGGAGTTATATCAATCGTTTCTTCAATTGCAAAAGAGCCAACAAGAAATGGCGATCCAAATGCAAAAGAACCAAGATGAGTTCATGGCCCAATATCAAAGAGAAAACGAGGCGATGAATGCTCGATTAAATGCGTTAGCGGTTAAAACCATAATGTTTTTAACCCGAACGTTACAACTAGATGAAGGGTGCTCACTTGAGCAAAGGGAGCAACCTAATCACGAAGCCGCAAAGGGAGCAACCTAATCACGAAGCCGCCGATGAAGTTCCTTTTGGAAGCGAAATTTGCTTTGAAGAACCTCAATCGTCTACCCAAGAAGAGACGAATGAGGGGATAATTCTTGATGAAGGCGTTTTTGGTGAAGAATTGGGTGAGGATAATGGGAATTCGAAGAGTTTCATTGATGGAAACACCGATAAAATAGAGGAAATTCAAGAGTCTACCCCCTCAATACTTGTTGAACCTTCAATCCCCTCCACTTGACCTCCTCTTGAGCTTCATGCTGATTCTTACGAGCCTATTGTTGAGGATATAGAACTTTGGGATGAGTTGAGTGAGGTGATAGGTGTTGTAAAGTCATGGGACATGAATGATGAAATCAAGTCGCCCATATGTGATAATCCAATAAAATATTGTGAACCCCTTGTGTGTAATTTGGATCTTGGTTTAGAGGCGGTTGAAACCGCTTGTATGAGTTTTAAATCTCTTCTTATTGATGATGTGGGGAAGAACGATCTTTTAGGATTGGGAGATATTGGGCAGAAAGTTGTTGATGAGTTGGGTTTGCTTGATGAAAAGAAGAGGGTTAAACTCCCTTTTGACCCTTGTGTTAGAAATTCAAGCCTTGGTTGTGCTAGGAGACGGTGCTTAGGGAGGAAGAGGTCGGTAAAGCTTATAGGATGGATAGACCCCGGAGACAACAAGAAAGATGACGTTGGGTCTTTGGATTACTACTTCTCGCTTCCGGCTTGGAGGCTTTGGAGGATAGCTTGGCTCGGGCACTCTTTGAGCCCTCATTATGATGTGGCTCGTGCGTTTGACTTGCTCCTCCGAGCCCTTGATGGCTACGGTTAAGGAGGAAGAGTCCACCATCCTCGGTTTGACGAAGTTCCTAAAGAACCGTCATGTTGTATATTCTTCATTCCTCTTCTTTAGAGTTCTTGTGTTTGTATTTTTGTGGTTTGTCTCTTGATTCTGTTTGTTTTGTGGAATTCTTGTGATTTGGTAATTTGATGAGCGATGAGAGGGAGGGAATTTGATGATGTTTATTGAGTTAATTTGATAGGTCTTAGTGAAGTTGAAGCTTTAAGAGAAGTAGTTGATGATAGAAGCTTGAATCTTGGACAAGGAAGTCGGTTTTTGAAGCTTTGGACAAGCTTTTGGGGACAAGATTTTAGATCTCGATATATTGGTGGCCTTGTGAGTGAAGCTATCAAGGAAATGAAGGGCTAGAAGACTCATCCCGACCGGGAAGGATGTCATCCCGATCGGGACGAGAGTGCTGAAAATTGGGTTCTCTGGAGCGTGATCCCGACCGGGATCAAGTTCGTCCCGAACGGGAAGGAGCCTTCCCAACCGGGAAGAAGTCCATCCCGACCGGGATGGTGCCCAGCTCCTCCTTTTGCCTCTTCTTCGACATTTGAACCCACCCATTCACTTTATACCCCCTCCCAACCTCCCTACCTACCCTTGCTACTATCTTTGACCCATATACTTCATATATACGCCTTCACCTCATCTTCACTTCACTTTATACCGAGTTTCCCCTCAAAATCCCACCCTCATTATACTATTGCAAGTCTAGTACTTCAACCATGCAACCTATTCAAGAATGAATAGAAATGACAATGAAGAAGACAAGTAAAGTGCCAATATCGAACATTGAGACGATGGAGTTAGTGAGTTGCTAACCGTTTGGTAGGCGACTATCCTTCCTTTTCCGTCTTTTATGGCTTGTCTCCCTTTCTGTGTTCCCCTTCCCTTTATCCATTTTTGAGTCATGGTATCCTCGGGGCCTTGGTAGTCATTGCTCCCGATTCTCGATGACGTGACTATATCAAGAGTCATTTCAAATCCAAATTTGCAAGTATTTTCACTTTTTCTTTGATTTCTCTATCTTTTTGGTAGGATTTAGTCGGACTTAGGCGGAATCCGAGCTAGGTGACTTGATTACACATAGTCCTCCCCTCCCATTTCCTTTTATTTCCTTCTATTTATTTCTTCCCCCATCCAAATCTTTTCTCGTCTCGGCCCTTGGTGACTTGATTACACCCAGGCCTGACACATTCTACCCTTTCTTCGCTTTTCTTTTTGATTTTTAGCTTTATTTTTGTAGTTTCTCTTCTTTTTAATGTCTCCACACACTACCGATCGAGCATGAGGACATTGCTCGGTTTAAGTGTGGGGGAGCGATATCCTAGTATAGTTTAGTTTTATTTTCGTAGTTTTTTTCGAAAAATCTTAAAAAACCCTAAAAATTTGAAAATTTTCATAAAAATCGAAAAGATTTTTCCTCTGTGTCTTTTCCTTTTGTGTCATTGTGTCGTATTTTTGTCGTATTGTGTGTTCTTTGCTCCCCCAATTTCCTTGTAGGTGGCATTATCGTCGATAAGTTTCAAGAAGTTCAAGACGCCCAGTAATATCCCCTCAATTCTTTCTCTTTGTTTTTCCTTTTGTGGAGCCTGGAGGATGTTTTGTGATGGTGTATACTTGGGTGGAGCTGTTGGAGATTTGTGGTTGATTGGTTTCTTATTTGGATGTTTCGGGGTGGTGTTTGTTTTGTTCTTATGTTTGTTCTCTCTTCTCTTATTTTGTTTTGTTTTGTTTTGTTGTGTGTGTCTCATTTTCTTTCGTCCTCGTTGTGTCTTGTTTAGTTTGTGTCTTGTGTAAAAAGGTTTTCGAAAACCCGGTTTTGAGGCTAGTGCGCAAGTGTTTACTTTCCCTTTCTAGTGGTATGAATCGAGTCTTGGACTTTAGTCTAGTAGAATGACTTTAAATCAATAGTTTCGTTGGTCCTCTACCTTGAGTCCACCTTGTCTACTAGGGATATACTACGGGATTTGCATTTTGACCATTTTGACCACCCATGGTGTGAAAAGGCCTTGGTTCTCAAGTCACGTCCCTTAGGTGACCGTGTTCGGAATTGCTTTGACTAGTCCAAGTTTCTCCCCTTTTTGTGGGTTTGAAGGGAAGGCGCCGTCCCGACTCACCCATTTCCCTACCTCATACACATTTTTCCACAAATAAGTTGCAAATTGTTGAAATTCTCACTTGGTTGCAAGAAATGCCTACAATACAAGAATTATCCAAAAGGCAAGCCAAGTCAAAAGAAAGAAAAAGAAAGAAAAAGAAAGAAAGAAAATAAAGAAAAGAAAGAAGAAAAAGAAAAGGCACAACAAATCAAAAAGAAAACATAAAAGAAGACAAAGAAGTGGCATAGCAATTCAAAAGCCAAATGCAAAAGAAAAAAAATGCCAAAAAGAAAACCATCTCACAAAAAGATTCTCTCCTTCTCAAAAATAAGCCTTTTTCCGATTGTTACCGTGAAGAGCCTACCAAAGGACCGAGTCCCTAGGAAGGATGATAGCGGTAATGATCGGTCTTCCCTCATTTTGCAACCTAATCCACCTTTTTACCAGGACTAGTTGAGCGATTTTTGAGCATGGGACGACCCTCTTGGCTCATCGCTAAAGGGGGCGGGGTCTCACTTACCTAAAGTGTCGACTAACACCGTGGTTCATCCTTTTTCCACCCTGCCGATCGTCCTGTAGTACGTTCTTAGAAGGTTAGGAGGAACCTAGGTAAGTTTAACGTTTTTATTGCTTTGTTGTCATACTATTAGGGTTTAGTTCATATCGATTTGTGTCATTAGTTTGAGAACGTTGTCACTTGCCTTGAGTCCTAAACCGGTGTTTCTTTCACCGCTTTGTTGAGGGAAGCGGTATTTATTTTTCTTGGGTACGACCGATTGCTTGTTTGTTTGTATGTTTGTTTGTTTGTGTGTTTTTGTGTCCGGTTGTATCCACAGTTTTGTCGCAAGACCTTACTTGCCTTGCGGAGAGCACTTTTCCTCTAAGTGTTCTCGCGTGATTTGAAAGGGCATAGGGTGCGCTAATACCCGCTCGGTTAGTAGTCTAGTTCTTTTAGTTTTTTGTTAATTAGTTTGTGCTTACTCGAGGGCGAGTAAGGGTTAAGTGTTGGGGAGTTGATAAGTGTGTTTTGTAGTGCTTATTCTTTGCGTTTTGGTCCCGGTTTCTCTTGTGAAATCGCTCTTTGGAGCGGTTTCGAGGCTACTTATGCTTCTTCTAGTTTGTTCCTAAGATCAATCATGGAGAATTGGAACGATTCCGACTCGTTTCCTACACATTTGGAGCCAACGAAGAGAAGCGATGATCACTCAGTGGCTTAAACTCGATCCTGAGACCTTGGGACCCATTCCCGAGCCCCTTAGACTCGATCCCGAGCACCGAGAATCGATGAGAAGCCCATGAGAAGCATGTAGGGACCCTTGAGATCATATTTGAGGCCTACAAGACCCATCCCGACCGAGAAAAGGGCCATCTCGCCCGGGATGAAGAGTACAAGCAAAGACGGGTCACTAATGGTCAATCTCGCCGGAGACCATCTCATCTCACCCGAGATGGGCCACCTGCAGCTCCGCTTCACTTCTTTTCAATTCTTTTGCTTGTGAACCCTTATAAATATCCTTCATTTGTATTGTTTAAGCATGTTAGACATTACCCACTAAACCCTAGACTACTTTAGCCTAGATTAGCCTAGATTAGTGTAGATTAGTCTTTATTTAATCGTTAATCTTAGTTTAATCCTTGTATTAAGGGAATTCTTGAAGAATCTAACCAAGATTGACAACCTTGGTTGATGTATTTGAGTTTTCTTTTTATTACAAGTTTCAATCTTTCCTACTTACTAGTTTGGTATAATTTCTCTTCTCCTTTCCTTTAATCTTTGTTTTATCATTCAAGTTTTAATCTTTGTTCATTGTTTAGTTCATTGTTCATTGTTTTTACTAGTTTTATTATGAATTCTTTGTTGCTTGTGCTGTTTTCCTTTCTTTGTGTTAGTATTAGTTTGAACATGTGTGAGTAGGCTTTTTGTGTGGTTAGTAGGGAGATTAAGTGTTGATTATGGATGATTAGGGTTTGATTGTGGATAAAGGTGGATTCTTTGTAACTAGTCACATGTTATGCATACTATGTGTTTGATGAATTGCTTGTTAGAGTAATAGTTGCAAATGCTTCTCTTGCTTGTCTTCCTCTTCTCGTTGTGTGATTGATTTGTGGTTGAATCCTTGTGTATTGGGTAATATCTTGCATAAGTATTCGGGTTTTGTCTTTGACACGAGAGTGCGGATATTGGCTTTGATGCGAGAGCGCGGACCAACCTTATTAACTAGGTGAACCTTGCACCATCGATCTCCCAACTATCCTACTACACTTATGAACCCGACCTAACCCTATTCTTTCCTTGTTTGATTTCTTCATCATCTTAGTCATTGTTCCTTTAGTTAGTTGAATCCTTTAGCCTTAGTTGTTGTCCTTAGCTTAGTTCTAGTCATAGTGTTATCCCCCTTCCTATCGTTCTAGATTAGTTTAGCTTTGAGACTTAGTTAAGTCTTTAGGTGAAACTTAGTCGAAACCCTCTTTACCGTCCCCGTGGACTCGACCTGACTTACCCTATCAACGTGTTAGGATTAGTTGGTTTTTATTTGTTGGTAGGGATCCACGGCAAATCCCTCCCATCAGCTGCGTTAATCGGATGCGCGTTCTTCTGCGCCCTAATCCTTAGGCGCCTAGCCCCCAGCGGTCCAGGTTTTGGATGCGCAACCTGAGGCGCCCGGGTTTCTGTGGGTCGGGTTTGTTTAAGTCAACGAACATTTGGGCGGACGATTCATTCGTCTCATAAATCAAACGTGCGCCCTTTTTCACCCTAATATCGCCCCTTCGATTTTTCTAAGCGATTTTCGTCTTGATTTTTGACATATACAAAATTGTCGGCTCCGGGTAAGTGTTCTTTGCCCGTCTATTGTCGGTTTTGCTTAATTTGGTTGATTGTGAGTTGACTTTTTTGAAACCCTAGAAAATCGATTTGAGTATTTTAAATTTACTAAGTTTCGATGTTTGTGCTTAATCCCATTGTTAAATTAGGGTTGAATAGAGCTTGTTAGAGCAGTTAGAAGCTTTATAGGAGACTTTGAAGTGTGACCATGGACTCCTATGGTGATGAGTTCGAAATGTCTAGGGTTAGGGACCGTTCTCCCCGTTATTCTCGTACTTGTTTTACATAGTCTCGCTCGATTAGTGTTTGCGATGATGTGATTGACTTCTTTGTCAATTTTTGTAAGCTAGGACGGCCTCTAGGGCTCTTCGTGAGGTTTTGTGTGACTTACGATGAGCCAAAAGGCGTCGTAATGATGTCGGATTTTCCCGAAACCAATTCCATTGTGACCGGGGTTGAAAATAGGTGTTAGCGGTCCTTTCGGAATTTGGATATCTCCATCCGAAATTTTGACCTTATTTTGGCCTGTTTAAGCTGTTTTAGTTTGACTTGAGGCATGGATTTTTTCACATTTTGTTTGGTTTTGCTACTAGAGGTGATACCGAGCATCCCGAGGGAACTTCTACGGTAGGTACTAGTGGCGAGACCGGCGGGACGAGTTTACTGACTCCCCGCGGGATTCGTAGGAGACGACAGAGTGTTTATTCTCAGCATCGTGATCCAGACGCTATAAACGAGGCTGATTTTCATAGAGTAAAGAAGCGTAGGCTTCCCGAGACGGTCGCTAGGAGGGCTTGTGTCCCAATTCTTGTACCGAAGAACGAGGAGATTGGCTATGAGGATCCCGAGTGGGCTCGGGACTGGGACGGCCATCATCTTTTGTTTCGTCCCAACTTGCACGTTTCTTACCGCACAATGCATGGTCTGGTGAGTATTTTGACTCATGCTTATTAGTCTTAAGCTTTGGATTTCGGTTTTGATTGGGTTCGGTTTGTTTTGTTTATAGTTTTATTGCTTCGGTTTGCATTCCCCGGGTCCAATGAGGACCTTCTCAGGTTTTACGACATGCCTTGAGATTGGGGATTATCGCGAGGACCGCTCTGGGTCCCGTGGTCGAGCAATGGGTTCGATTGGTGGGTTGCAAGACTAAGTGCAACCTCATGGTAATTAGAGCGATGGTAGATCGCTTTCATGTTACCACCTCGACCATTCACATGTCCTTTGGGGAGGTCGGGATGACTTTAGAGGACTTTGGGGTTATTACGGGTTTACCCTGGGGTCCTGATCAGGTGGGTTGCCGAGGGCCCAAGGTTAGATAGTGATGAGGTCTGGGGCCTCATCGGGGATTGTTTGGAGCGTGAGGCTTACAGTACGCCTCATGCTCTGGTGAGTTCGTACATCACCGATCACTTTGAGAGGGTGGCGGTGTTAGAGGGTCGAGTACCCAACACGCCGGAGCAGGATGCCCGGTTGTGGTTGTGGTACTTCCTAGGATCGACCCACTTCTCGGATAAGGGTAAGAGGTTTAGTACTAGGATTTTGCCTCTTCTAGCTGATCTAGATCAACTGGGACATTTTGACTGGGTGGCCGCAACTTTCACGGAGATGACTCGCTACCTGCAAGTCATGGTGACACTGTTGCAGGTGGACTCGGCCTCTGCCTTGCCCATCGTGGGCCCAGGTCTCGTGCTGGAGGTTAGTAATTGTTTCTGTATTTGTTTCTTTGGGTTTCCCTTAGTTTGGTTTAGATCTGCTAAAGATGTTTTGGGGTTTTTCAGGCTTGTCTATTCCTACTTCCCTTGCTTGGCACCTAAGACGGTGCGGACTCGTCCGACCAGATTCCTGGCGGGGATCGAATGGAGTCTAGCTCAGCTTAAGAGTACGACCAGCCACTACTCGTCGGAGAATGTGCTTGTTAACCAGCTACGCCTAGAAGATGTAAGTTTTTTCTTTATAACTTGTTTTATTTAGCAGCCCCCAAGGGTCCAGGGTTTATTTAAATGCTAGTTTCGTTTGTGTAGTTCGTGGCCCGTCCTTGGGCCGATTATAAGGGTGTGCCCGGATATGTGGCGGCGGAGTTGAGGCCTCGGAGCTACAGGAGGATGCTCCTTCCTGCGCTGTTTCGCCCGGTTTGGTATCTAGGCGAACGGTTGGTGCGTCAGTACTTGTACGATGACTTTAGGGTGCCGGTTGATCCTCCCCAGACCATGTTTAGACTACCGGCCACCGCAGAGGTCTTCGAGGGCCGGGATGGAGAAGGAGGCGATGCACTTCTGGTGCCTGGTGGCTCCTATCTATCTTATGTTAGCCAGCGGCTAGTTTGCAACCGTCTCATGGTGAGTACTCGTCTTTTGGTTTTAAAACTCGCTTTTTCTTATGCCTTAGTACTGACTTGTTCTTTGACCGACCTGCTTTCCCTTTAGCTGGCCGACCCAGCTAATGCTATTCAACCCCCAGACTTCCCCTTGACGCTGCTCACGGTGGATGCAGCCGGGATAGCTTTCTCTGAGCCTCTCCCCCCGTGTTCTACCGAGAAGATGGACGCTGGGATAGAGTGGCGTGACCGGGTATACCGGGTAACTTTTGGTTTCTGTTTTGGATTCAGGTTCTAGGAGTTGGGTTTTATCTGGCTAACTTATGTGATTTCATCTTTCAGGTTTCGTCAGCTTGCCACCAGCGGTTGTGGCAGGCCGCCAAATGCTTTCGGGCCTATGCCTCGAGGGTCTCCCGTGATACTTCGGGACCTCGAACGATGAGTATGTGTGCTTAGGGTGGTTTCCTAGGCTGTTTGTACATTTTCCTAAGGTTTGGGCGTATTTGCAAGATGCTCAGGATATGGTGGGGCAGCTGGAAACTCGGGTGACCGAGCTTGAGGCAAAAGCGGTTGAGGCGCAACGACTCCTGCAATCACGGGATGACGAGATTGCCCGACTTAAAGAACGGTTGGCTCGTCATTAGGGGGAGACCTCAGCGCGGGTTGAAGCTATGCAAAGGATCGAGATGGAAAGGGAGGCCGAGACTGAGGCCAAAGGCCATGTCACGGGCACTACCGAAGACGTTGGAGGGATTCCCGAGACAACTACCTTGGACATGTTATCGGGGATGGACGGTAGTGAGTCTCCTCTCCTGGATCTAGAGGATCTAGGTTTGGATGATAATATTGGTGAATTCGTGATGACTATAGGCGGTGCAGCCTCTAGAGGTCCTCCCTAGTTTATGAACTTGGTTAGTACATGGATTTGTATATATTTAAATTTTAGTATTTGGATTGTTTAGTAATTTTGACATTTTTTCGTTTTGTGAAATGCTGACCTAGATTGACAAGTAATCCCCTCATGATTGTTTTATTTGTGATTTCGTCGTATGATAAGTGTTATTTGTAGTGCCTATTTCGTAGTGTTTTGGTCCCATTTTCCTTTTGGAATCGCTCCTTGGGAGCGGTTTATGGGCTTCTTATGTTTCCTTTAGTTCGTTTCAGGTTCCCGAGACCGATTTGGAAGAGTTGGAGCAATTCCGACACAATACATACACATTTTGGAGCCAACGAAACTAAGGAACGATGACTCGATGCCTTGGAGTCGACCCCGAGACCTTGGGACCCAATCCCGAGCCTCCGAGACCCGATCCCGAGTCCCGAGAATCGGTGAGAAGCCCATGAGAACCAAGGAGGGACCAAAAAGATCATAATGGAGGCCTACAAGGCTCATCCCGTTCGGGATGGGCTCATCCCGTCCGGGATGAAGGAGCTAAAAGAGAAGCTGCTGTCTGTGGACCATCCCGATCGGGAAGGTGGCGTCCCGACCGGGACCGACCTCATCCCGACCGGGACCACCCCGTCTCGGCCGGGACGGGCCACTGCTACCCCGCGCCTTGTTCCTTTCCTCTCCTTTCATTCTTAAACCCTATATATACCCTTCGTCTTGTAATCTTATGTTATGCCTTTCATTAGAGACTAAACCCTAGATAGTTTTAGCATAGATTAGTGTAGATTAGTCTTTAGATTACCGTTAATCATAGATTAGTGCTTGTAATTTGGGAATTCTTGAAGAATCCAACCAAGATTGACAACCTTGGTTGATGTATTCGGGTTTTATTCCATTTATGCAAGATTTCTTCTTTTCATCTTCTCTTGTATGGTATAATCTCTTTTCCCTTATCTTTACCTTTGTTTTAGTAATCAAGTTTCAATCTTTAGTTCTTGTTTTGTTCATTGTTCATTGTTTGACTAGTTTCATTATGTTAGTTTTGTTGTTTGGTTTGATTTCTCTTGTTAGTGTTAATTCTAGATTAGATATGTTAGAGTAGTGTTCTTGCTAGGGTTAGTAAGGTGATTAGGGTGTTAATTGGGTGATTAAGGGTTTTTTAGAGATGTTGGTGGAAGATTTGGGTTTCCTCTTGGTTTGGTGCACATCACTTGTTTGTTGAATTGCTTGAATGACTAAGTAGTTGAGAATGCTTGGTTTTCTTGCCTTTCTTTTGTGGGTGTTAGTTTGTTGTGGGTTCGGTTCCCTCACTAAGTTGCGAGAGCCCGGTGAGGACGACCTCTAAGTCGGTCTAAGTAGCGAGAGCCCGGATTCGACCTAGGCCACCATAGCACGCTAGAACCCCGTTTGTCATGTGTGTTGCCGAGAGGGGTTCTAGGTGGAACCTCTAGGTGGGTCTAAGTTGCGAGAGCCCGGACTAACCTAGATCACCCTACTACCTCCTTCACCTCTAGCTCTTCCTCGACCATTCCGTTACCCCTTTGACCCCGACCTAACCCTAGTGTTCCTTCTTAGTGTTATCCTAGTTTCCCTTAGTCCTAGTTTTAGACCTAGCTTAGCCTTAGTCTCCCCCTCCTTAGAATAGCTTGTCTTGAACATAGTCCTTGACCGTAGCATACCTTAGTCCGACCTCCCGTCCCTGTGGATTCGACCCAACTTGCCCTATCTACGTGTTAGGATTATCCGGTTTTGTTTGACGGTTGGGATTCACTACAAATCCTTCCCATCAAATTGGCGCCGTTGCCGGGGACGGCGTAGTGTAGACTTTTGTTTACTTAGTTGTGGACTTTGTTCTTGACTTTTGTGTTCTCTTCTCCTTGTGTATCTCCGTTTTTCTTCTTGTGTGCTACCCTCTCTTCCTAATGCCTTAAAAGCACTAGGCTACTAACGTTTGCTCAAGTGCTTCTAGCTCATCCTAGGTACCAAAGCGACGTTATGGACATGGCTCGTCCAAGCTACCATCAATCATCACGGGACAACTTTGGGGCAATTGGCCAAGTCCCGAAATCTCACCAACCATATCAACCTCATCAACAATCTCACGAATACCCTCCATATGGTTACCAAGAAGGTTGTCAAGGATCATTCCAACATCCTAACAACTACCAAACACCCTCACATAACCCACAACCAAAAATCCCCGACTTTGATAATTGTCAAATGTTGGTCCAAATGCAAAAAAGTCAACAAGAGGCGATAATGATATTGCATAAGGGTCAACATGAGATGATGAATTAAATGCAAAAGAGTCAACAAATGATGATGACTTACATACAAGGGGTTGTAAAGGAGCTCAAGGCCCAAATAGGGGTGCAAGATGCTCGCATCAATGGACTTATGGCTCATATCACGATGTCGGCCACTCGAGCTCCACAACATGTTGAGGAAGGTTCATTTGGGCAAGAAGGTCGGGTGTCTCCACAAGAAAGTCAACCCGATTGTGAAGCTACAAATGAAGAAGAGGGGGTCGATCAAGAGACCATTGTTGAGTGTTGCTTGGGCGGTGAAGATAGGGGAAGAATAGAGGAAGTTGAGGCTTCAAGGGCCAACAATGAGGAGGGGAGTGAACATGATTCCCGAGATAACTCTTGGGGAGCCGATGTATTGGCGATTAAATTGGATTTGTTCGATTTTCTTCGTGATGAACCGGATGTTGACAATCCAAGGCCAAGTGAAGACATACCTCCTCTAGGCCAATTAGACAAGGTGAGTGAAAAGGAGCGCAATACTTGGGAAAAAGAAGTAGATGCCTTGGAACTTGCTTTGTATGGGAAGTTGGAGGATCCTAAAGCCTTCAATGAAGAAAACTTGATCCCTTCTCCTCCTCTACCGCACTTGATGTCTAGCCCTTTGTCTTGTGAGACGGTTGGTGAAGAGGATCCTTGTAGGGCGGTGGAAAAGAGTTCCACTCTCGACCCCGTAGAAGAAGCGACCCATTTAGGGTGTGATCTCCCACATCATAACTCCGAGCACGACTCTAGACCACTATACCTACCGGATGGTCATAAGAGTCGTCGCTACCATGGTTCCGAAGACCCGGAAGATCACGAGAACCCCGAGCATAATGAAGATGATCGCTTCTTCCCTCCGAATTGGATGCTCTTGGATGTGGCTAGGCTCGGCCATGTGAGCTTAATTGAAGATGTTGATAGAGCATTTGACTTACTCCTTCGAGCTCTTGACGGCTATGGAGGTGTAGTTGGAGAGAGTATTTTAGTGTAAATATCTTTTCCCTTCTTTTGTGCTTGTATTTGTGTTCATGTTTGTTTGTATAGTTTGGTTTCTAGGATTTGTTAGCCTTTGTGGAATTCTTGTTTATTTGGATTGTTAATGAGCGATGTGAGGGAGGGAATTTGATGTTGTATTTGAGCTTATTGTCATAGGTGTGAAGTGAAGATGATTCCTTGAGAGGAATGGTTATTGATAGAGCTTGGATCGTGGGAGTGGAAGTCGGTTTTTGAAGCTTCGGTGAAGCTTTTGGGGTTTTTGGAGGTCAAGAAGACCCATCCCGGGCGGGAAGGGAGCTTCCCGACCGGGAAGGATATGCCATCCCGACCGGGAAGGAGCCGTCCCGATCGGGATGGAGGTGCAAAAATTGGAGCTTGCTGGAGTGTCATCCCGACCGGGATGGGGGCTTCCCGATCGGGACGGGTGTGTCATCCCGATCGGGACCATCCATCCCGACCGGGATGGTCTCTTTTCTCCTCTTTTGGCCTCTTCTTTGACATTTGAGCCCACCCAACCATTGTATACCCCCACCCAACCTCCCTCACCCATCCTTGCTCATGTCATAGGACCATTACAATTCATTTACATACCCTCACCTCATTTCTCTTCCCTTTACACCGAGTTTCACATCGAATCCCACTCCCATCACACCATTACTACCTCTACCATGTGTTTTATCAAGTTCGAAGCGGGATAGCAATGATGAAGACAAGCAAAGTGCCTTTATTGATCATTGGAGACGATGGAGCGAGTGAGTTGCTATCCTATTGGTACGGCAACTATCCTTTCTTTTCCGTCTTTTATTGCTTGTTTTCCTTTGTTTACTCCCCTTCCCCTTTTATTTGTGTCATGGTGGCCTTCGAGGCCTTGGTATATGGTTGCTCCCGACTCTCGATGACGTGACTACATCGAGAGTCATTTCAAAATCCAAAATTTACAAGTTTTTCACCCCTTTTGTTGGATTTAGTCGGATTTAGGCGGAATCCGGGCTAGGTGACTTGATTACACCGAGCCCTCCCCTCCCATTTCCTTTTATTTCCTTCTTTTTATTTTTCTTCTCCTATCCATATCTTTTTCTCGTCTCGGCCCATGGTGACTTGACTACACCCCGGCCGGACGCCTTCTACCCTTTTCTTCACCTTATTTTTGATTTTTAGCTTTATTTTCGTAGTTTCTTTTTCTTTCTTTTGTCTCTCCGCACCCTACGATCGAGCATGAGGACATGGCTCGGTTTAAGTGTGGGGGAGCGATATTCTAGTATAGTTTAGTTTATTTTCGTAGTTTTTCCGAAAAAAATCTTAAAAAAACCCTAAAAATTTGAAAAATTTCACAAAAATCAAAAAGATTTTCTTTTCTGTCTTTTCCTTTTTGTGTCGTTATGTCGTATTTGTGTTTTGTTGTGCGTGTTTTGCCCCCCCTTTTTTCCTTATAGGTTGCCTAATCGCCGTTAGCTTTGGAAAGCTTTGAAGACATCCGGTAACATCTTCTATCCCTTTTTCCCCTCTTTATTTCTTGTGAAGTTTGGAGAAAGTTGTGTTGAGATGTGCTCGGGTGGAACTTGTACATACTTGCGGTTGATTTAGTGATTTGTTTGGAAGATAGGGGTGGTGTTTGTGTTGTTTATATGTTTGTTGTGTTTTGTTTTTGTTTTGTTGCTTTTACTTCTTTTTCTTTCATTCTTTGTCATGTCTTCGCTTTGTGTTGTGTTGTGTGTCATATGTGTAAAACGTTTTCGAAAACCCGGTTTAGAGGCTAGTGTGCGAGTGTTTACTTTCCCTTCCTAGTTGTATAAATCGAGTCATGGACTTTAGTCTAGTAGAATGACCCTAAACCAATGATTTCATTGGTCCTTTACCTTGAGTCCACCTAGCTTACTAGGGATTTACTACGGGATTTGCATTTTGACCATTATGACCACCCACGGTGTGAAAAGGCCTTGGTTGCTGAGTCCCGTCCCTTAGGTGACCTTGTTTGAAATTTGCTCGACTAGTCCAAGTTCTCCTCTTTTTGTGAGTATGAAGGGAAGACGTCGTCCCAACATACCCATTCACCTACCTCCCACACATATCCACACAAAAATTTGCAACTTGTTGAATTCTCTCTTTCTTAATTATCAAGAAGTGCCAAAAAGCCAAATCAAGCCAAAAAGAGCAAAGAAAAAAAATGAAAAGAAAAAAAATGAAAGAAAGAAAAGAAATGAATAAAAAGAAAAGGCACAAAAGCCAAAAAAAAAAATAGAAAAAAAGAAAAAGAATGGCATGGCAAAACAAAGCAAAAATGCAAAAGAAAAGAGAAAATGCCAAAAGAAAACCCGATTCACAAAAATAACCCCTACCTCTCAAAATAAGCCTTTTTCCGACTTTTGCCGTGAAGAGCCTACCAAAGGACCGAGTCCCTAGGAAGGATGATAGCGGCATTAGTCGGTCTTCCCTCATTTTGCACATTTCCACCTTTTTACTTGGACTAGTTAGGCGGTTTTGGACTTGGGACGACCCTCTTGGCTCAGGCTAAAGGGGGCGGGTCCTCACTTACCTACAGTGTCGACTAACACCGTGGTTCTTCAGTTCCCACTCCGCCGATCATCCCGTAGTTCATTTTTAGAAAGTTAGGAGGACCTAGGTAAGTTACCAACGTTTTTGTTGCTTTATCGTCATACTATTAGGGTTTAGTCCACCTTGGTTTGTATTGCTAGCTTGGGAACGTTGTCACTTACCTCGAGTCCTAAACCGGTGTTTTATTCACCGCTTTTTGAGAGAAGCGGTATTTGTTTTTCTTTTGGGTGCAACCGATTATGTGTTCGTTTGTGTGTTTGTTTGTTTGTGTGTTTTGTGTCCGGTTGCATCCACAGTTTTGTCGCAAGACCCAACTTGCCTTGCGGAGTGCACTTCTCCTCTAAGTGCACTCGCGTGAGTTGAAGGGGCGTAGGGTTCGCTAATACCCACTCGGATAGTTTAGTAGTATTATCTGCTTACTCGAGGGCGAGTAAGGGTTAAGTGTGGGGGAGTTGATAAGTGTCATTTGTAGTGCCTATTTCGTAGCGTTTTGGTCCCATTTTCCTTGTGGAATCGCTCCTTGGGAGCGGTTTATGGGCTTCTTATGTTTCCTTTAGTTCGTTTCAGGTTCCCGAGACCGATTTGGAAGAGTTGGAGCAATTCTAACAAACCCTTAATCACCCAATTGGGGTAGGTTTGATAATGCGGGATCTGACTTCCATGTTTGGCCCTAATGGTTAGAGGGTATCCAATGGATCTTGAATCCTCAAAATTCTGGGCTATCTTTTAGCCAATGTCTCGAGAAGGTCTTGAGGGTTGTAATGTGGAAAGGTTAGATATGGTGTTAGCTGAACAGCCTGATTGTCACCCTTCTATTTGATGGTATGGGTATTGATAATTTTGAAATGACCGTACCCCGGTCAAGGGACTTTTACTTGAGGTTACCGTTAACCACGGTCATGGTTTTTGAATTGGGTTGACCGTTTCACCTTGGTCATGGGTGTTTCTTCATTTGAGTTGACCGTGCCCCGTTCAAGGGATTGACCGTACTCTGTTTAAGGGAATGTTGAGAGTTCTTTTTTATCATGGCCAGCTCTTTTATTTTGGCCTTTTGCTTTTTTTTCTTGGACTTTTGTTTTTTTTTTCACGATTTTTTTTGTCGGACTAACGCCTAAGGTAGGGATTGGTCTGTCTTATTGGGGAGTGTTTATTGTAGGAAATGGGCTTGCCTCCCGTCTTGAACTCAAACTAGGAGACTACCTAGATTTGTCACAGGATTCAATATCGCTCCTACTAGGGGTAGTTATGTGGCTTTCAATACCAGATATGGAACAGGTAAAGGAAAACATGAGTCTCGGTTTCCTGCAGTCATTATAGATGTGCCAATAATAGTCACGTGCATGTGCTCACAGTGTATGATGGTGTTCATCCTGTTCTCGGAAACACATAAGGAAAGCATATATGAGAAATAGAAAAGCTGATTTTATTGGATTGTGAAAAGAGGACGAAATACAACTAACTTTGACTCTGACTTTAAAATTGAAAGAAATACAACATCCTAAACTCGGACCCAGACTCGGACTTAAATCAAATATGGACTCTCGGATGATGTCGTCAGTAGTCTTAAGCTTCTAAGGACTCAAGTGGATGTCTAGTATAGCCTTCAATAGAAGCTTCACCCAGATCTTCATTGTGTCGAAGATCGTCTTCAATCCTAGTGCCCATTTCGGTAAGCACCGCAAAGTTTGAAATGCTGGCATACCTGAGATGGACGCGGTAGGAGGGTAGGAGGGTGTTGATGAACGCCTCCACTAATGTCTTCTCGCTGGGCTTGTCTACCAGCTTAACACTCTTAGCCCGCCAACGTTGAAGGTATTTGGTGAAACCCTCTATTGGATCTTGGGCCATGACTTCTAGAGTCCGCATGGTAGTCTAAAGTTCAATATTATCAGAATAGTTTTGAGCGAACTTGGTAGCCACATCTTCCCAAGTTAGGAATATTTTTGTATTAAGCCTATAGACCCAGGATTTCGAGTATTTTCGAGGGATGCGCCGAGCAGATTGATGAAAATGTCGACTTTAACCCCCTTCATTGCCATAAACGCCTTGAAATTTCGGAGGTGTAGTAATGGATCCTCCGCCCCTTCGAATATGGGTAACCCCTCTAAGTTGAGATCTGTTGGTAGTTTCTCACTGATGGATGTACAGTTTCAAGAGTTTTCACACGAATGTTGTTCCCTTGGAGGGCATGGAACTGTTCTTCGAGCATACGCACCGTGCTGATCAATTTGGCAAACGGCCCAGTATTCGTCAATCCACGATTGAGGTCTTGTCGTTCAATGACAGTTAAACGAGCATTCATGGTCTCTTGGTTGAATTTTATGAACCCTAGTTGGGTTTCAACCATGGCCTGCCTACTAACCATTGTCTCCAGCAAAGCCTTCATTTCATTAATGGTGTTTTCCAAGCCCCTATTTCCGGTTGTGGGTGCCATACTCTTCGAGAATACCGACGTAATCAGAAATGTTGCTTCGGGACCCGAACACGCCAAGGCATAAGAAATAACACGGAAGGAAACACGACTTCAGTTTGACTTTTCTAGGACGAGTGCGTAGAGTATGATTCTCGGAGCGATTGTGATTAATCCCTCAGTTAGAGAATAGCCCCCAAGTGAGACTAAGGACTCTGATAGGACTCAGATGGTATGACATCTAAGTTACTCAAAAGTGGCACACGTGAGACAACACGTGTAGGACATGACCCTTATAGCAATCGTGATTGAGCGCTCTGCTGAAAGGTAGTCCCGAGTGGGATCGAAAGTTGTGTTAAGACTCAAGTGTCGGATGAGTGACCCTTGGACGTAAGGATCACAAACCTTTAGCTACAGGGTTATGCCTTGTAAAAGGTTGACTCAGCCTTAAGGAATGGCAGAAAGGGTAAGGGAAGAAACTTGCGATGTGAGATCGGCAGAGCTCCGACGCTAGAGACCCTTGACTTGACTTCAATAAGGATGGCCCCGGGATTAGGGTAGACCTTTAAGTTGAAGGACTCGATCTTAGATTGGGATGCCTCGACTAACGGATTGAAAGACATATGAGATTCCCTCAGAAAAGGTCGTGGGGACCGTCCTATCGGAGGGAAAAATCGCGTGGGACTTTCTAGTTATGACTCGCATAACATAATATTAAAGTGGGTATTTGATTTATAGAATGTCCCTATTGTTTGTTTGAATACCATTGTAAAGAACTGATAGAGGGAGGATGATATGTATGCATACGTCTAATTATGAGTTTCTACTTTAGTGCCCCAAGCAACCCCCCGGCACCATTCTATGCGGATATATAGTGTAATCTGATATATGTTGGAGATCATTCAAGGACGATACATCGCTATTAGTCCGGATGTATGTTTTGTCTCAGAATTCAGATATACTTATTTTTTGAACTTGTAATCCTTATATCATTGGTATATTGTGTCATTTTACTAATAAATTTCATTGGTATATTGTGTCATTTTATGATTAGAGCTCCCAAGACATATTCGTCTCAATAGATTGACGAGGTGCGTGATATTTAGGCTAATTACACACTCCAATTAAAGCAATAATAAGTGTTACTGAAGTTCGGGTGAGCTATAGTGATTTTCTATCCAACTTTATGCTTGCACACATTTTATTCACAGTTTATGTTTTAATGATTAATAATTAAATCATTAAATCTGTAACTAGTACATTATTGATGTTTAAATTTGTTACTAGTGCTTGCTCCCGACTTTCTCAGATTATTAATTGTATGTTTAAATCTGTTACTAGTACTTTAGTGATGTTTTAGTGAGCTGTTTATTTAATGCTTTCAATTGAAAGTTAGGCCATGTTCTTTTCAGCTTATTTTCAGCTCGTTTCAGAGCAACTCAGCCAAGCTCGTATCAACTCAGCCCAACTCCTATAAGCTAAGCTCAGCTCAGCTATAATATTTTCATCTCTTAAAATAATACTTCGATAATAATAATAATAATAATAATAATAATAATAATAATAATAATAATAATAATAATAATAATAATAATAATAATAATAATAATAATAATAATAATAATAATAATAATAATAATAATAATAATAATAATAATAATAATAATAATAATAATAATAATAATAATAATAATATTAATAGTGTTAATAATAATAATATTAATAGTGTTAATAATAATAATAATAGTATTAATAGTAATAATAATAATAATAATAATAATAATAATAATAATAATAATAATAATAATAATAATAATAATAATAATAATATTTGGGTAAAATGGTGTAAGGCGTACATTTTACCAAACAGTACAGATTGGTCTGTACAGGCTAAAGAACATTTCTCTTCAGGGTTAAAACATGTTCTACAGGTGCGGGATGAATATGTCATCAAGTGTGGATCTACTCAAGCAGCTGAAGCGTTCCTCCTTAGCTGTGTTTTAGGGCAGAGATTTCGATTAACTGCTGCATATGATTTTTTTAGAACAAGTACACCAGTTTTGTTCTGGTCCAAAGTCCTTTTGTCTCCCATTTTGCTCCCAAGGCATAAGGTTATCCTTACTCTAGCTGGTCAGAGTAGGCTCTCAACTGTTGATAATATCAAGCTTAAAGGAATGCAGATGGCTAATAGATGTTGTTTGTGTCACAAAGTGGAAGAAACAATCAAGCACTTATTCTTTTCTTGTTCCTTTTCGGCAGCAATCTGGAAGACCATTCAGCAATGGATGTCAGTATCTTGCCCTCGATCAGATCTTGCTTATGTCCTGAAATGGATTTCTCGTTCCCACAAAAGAAAGCATTGGAAGGCTACTTCGTTTAACGCTAGTTTGGCTGCCTCGGTATATTTGATTTGGCAGGAAAGAAATGCTCGACTATTCTCTTCTTCGAAGGCTACTGAATCTACAATTGTAAAGCAAATCATATTCATAGTTTCAACTCGATTTTTTACATACAAAAACAATCCTAAGTATGCTAGGATTATAGGAAAGCTCTGAAATCTAGTGTGTTAGATCTTTTGCAACCTTGTAATTTCATTTGAATCAATGAAATGATATCATCTTTGCAAAAAAATAAAAAATAAATAAATAAATAATAATAATAATAATAATAATAATAATAATAATAATAATAATAATAATAATAATAATAATAATAATAATAATAATAATAATAATAATAATAATAATAATAATAATTTTTGGTGATCACGCGGTTTCGTGTACTTGTACTGCGGAGATTAAACATCGCCATAACCTTATCCGTGACACACTGTTGGATATTTACTTTCGGACCGGGATCTCTTCAGGTAAGGAGGTAGAGATTGGCCTCTGCGACGATAACGACAAGCCCTTGCGACCTGCCGATCTTCTGCTCTACTCGTGGGACGGGGGACGTGATGTTTGTGTTGATCTGACCGGGTCCTCTCCTTTGACCCAGTCCGGCTTGACTTCTTTTGAGCCCGGACGGGTCATTGCTGATGCTGCTCGTCGTAAGTGTGCCAAGTATCAGGCACGCTGCACGGTCATAGGGTATGGTTTCCTTCCTTTCTCCTTATTCTCTTTCGGTGAGCTCGACACGGAGGCTGTTTCTCTGCTCCAGCGGATTCGTAAATTCGCTATGTCACAGGATGCTGGAGCGCGTGCCGCAGTTCATATTTTCACTAGAATGAATTTCGCGATTGCTAAGGGAGTGGGGGCCCAGATAGTGAATTGGGACCTACCTATCCTTGTTCACCACAATTGGGATCTACCTTTGGCTCCTAGTGAATTCTGACTGGCCAACACTGAGTCAGGAGGAAGGGGAATTTGGGAGTATGCGCACTACACGTTGCTGATGTGTGTCCAATTTGGACCGTTTTTCCTCCCATTTAGACCCCTTTTTCCTCCGTTTTGCAAGACTAGAGTGCGATTATCACCTTATTATTAGTCTTTCTTGCATTAGCGTCTCTCGTTTTCATTTTACGCGTTTTTGGTAGTTTTTCTATCTATTTTGATAGGATTCTTAACCAAAGGTGTGTCCGAGCTTCCAAGAGCACGAAAGAATGGAGTATCGTCCGAAAAGCAACATGCAAACTAAAAATTCAAGCAATCCAATCAATTGGCAAAGAAAAAGACCAGAAATGAGGGCAGAAAACCATCGGGTGAAGTTTCACCCAATGTGACATCACCCAGCGAAGTTTCGCCCGATGACATTTTTACCTCCCTGAAGATCTTCAAGGAACATTCAACACCGGGCGAAATGACCGGGCGAAACTTTCACCCATCGGTAAAGGAGCTTCGAAATGCGCAAGTTGAGAAGAGTTTCACCGGGTGAAACCACCGGGTGAAGTTTCACCCGGCGGTATTAGCTCGTGGATGACATTTGATCGCAGGGTGAAGTTTCACCATATGAAGACCTATTGGGCAAAAGTCTCATTAATGAAGGAAGATTGGATTTGGGCCTTAGTTTATGTGATCCATCAAGAGCTACGTATATATAGTTAACCCTAGGTTTTCACTAGAGACTACCTTTATTTTTTTTCTAGTTGATCAATTATTAGGATCCACAATCATCTAGTAATCCATACATCTTTATTCTACCTTTTTCATTTTCTAGCTTAGTTTATCATCTTCATAGTTTTAGTAGCTTCCTCAGTTAGATTATCATCCTTTGTAGTTTTCTTAGAATCAATCTCAAATTAGATCAAGATTACTCTTTTAATTTATGTTACTCTTTTTGGAAATCAAGTTACTATCTTTGTTGAAGATTTGGGTTTCAATGGAAGATCAAGGGGTTTGCAAGGGTTTATGTGACAGGATCCTTGTTGGGTGCCTCAAAGCTTCATTATTCTTCTTCTTATTATTGTCTTCATCTTTCTCTTTTATGGATTTCTCCATTGTTGGTATTCTCCTATTTTCTCTCTCCTTTGTTTATTTCCTTCATTTTCCTTTCTAGTATTTGTGTTCATTTCTTCATTTTGCCTTGTTGTTTATTTTCCTTCGTGATTATTGTTTTGATAATATTTTCCTCTCTATTGTGTTAGATTACTTTTCATTCCTCTTGATCAATATGAATAACCTTTCTCTTAGGCTCCTTGTTATTTACTGTGTTATGCTTATTATGACTAGTGAGTAGATTTTAGTTAGGGGGTTAGGAGAGGAGGAAATTTAGATTCGGGCCTTGGTTTTATGGAAATTATTGCATTTTGTGGTGATTAATCTTGTATGAGATTATTGTGTTTGGTTGACTTAGCCTGATCAACTCAGTTAGCTTGGCTCACTCGAACCAATATGGGGAAACTCGGGGTTTGGGTAATCTTGTCTTGAGACCTTAGCTTCCTCGTCATGAAAGCGGGTATAGGCTAGGTTGGGTAGGGAAACCGAAAGGTGGCTCCTCCCTTTATCTACCTTGTGATGATTTTTGTGACTCTTTTGCTCTTATCTCTAGTTTTGACTTCCCGACTCCCCCTAACGCCTTTCTTATCATTGTTTTTCATTTCTAGTTGTTTCATTCGTTTACTTTAGTTTAGCTAGCCTGCCTCTACTCACACCCCCTTTCTAGACCCCAATCGCAACTATTTCCAGACTTGACCTTTTACACTCACCGCTCCCTGAGGCTTGACCCCGACTTACCACTGCTACATAGTAGTTAGTTGGAATTATAAATATTGTTTGCATGCGTGTTAGCGACACCGCACATTAGTTGCCCGAAGCTCGAACGATCTACGACCTTTGTGAGATTGAGTCCGACTATGACCTCTCGCTTAGCGAAGGTTCGGAGGAGTTTTCTCCCAAGCCGTCCTCCGAGGGTATACCATTCCACCCTGGGTCTCCTAACGCTTCATTTGCGTCGGACGATTACTCGATCTAGACCTTATCCCGGTCGGTAGGTGGTATGCGTGTGTGTGTTGTATATTTGTGTGCGGTTGGGTCAGTGAGTCTTTATGTGTCTATAATTGCCTGTCCTTGAGTTAATTCCTTTTCTTATTCCTCTTATTCCTTGATCATTGTGATTGATTTATCTCTAACATAACTTTGCAAGCTGTCCCATTGTCCGATTGTTGCGGCCGAAGCGGCCTTGGTATTCCTCCCGGTCTTTATGCGATGTGATTACGCCATTGCCCTTTTGAAAATCCAAAATTCTTTTCCTTCTCAAATTTTTCTTAATCCGGGCTAGGTGACGTGACTACACCTACGCCCAATTTTTCACCCTTTATTTTAATTTCTTTTCATCTATTTCATTTTTTTCTTAGCCACTTGGCTAGGGTCTAGGTGATGTGATTGCACCTAGGCCCGCCACCCTTTTATTTTTTTTATTTTTTGTTTATTTTATTTTATTTTCTCATAATTTTTGAAAAGACCCAAAAACATTTGAAAAATCATAAAAATCCAAAAAAAAAAATTCTTATTTTTCTTTTCCATCTTTTTCGGTCTTCCTCTACATGTCCATTTAGGACAATGTACTGTTTTAGTGTGGGGGAGGGATCTACTATCTTTTATTTTTCAAAAACATCTTTTGAAAAATCATAAAAAATTGAAAAATCCTAAAAACTAAAAACATTTTCCTTTTCATTTCCTTTTTCTTTTCTCGTTTTTGTTATGTTTTCGTGTCCGTTGTATAATCTTATCTCTACTCTTACAGGATAATCACCACCTCGATAGCACAAGATGAGGAGATTATGGAAGCAACCCGCTAGGTAACTTCTTTCCTCTTCGCTTTCTTCTTTACTCTTATAGAGGAGTTAGGTTGTTGCTATTGGGAGGCTCTCGAAGATGAGCATCTTGGGTGTTGTGGTTGATTTTGTGCTTGAATGTCAATGGAGTATGGAGTGCATGACTGTACTTGTGTTTTCTTTTATTTGCCTTTTCTTTTTCTTTTTCTTGTGTTCTTTTGCTTTTGTATAGTGTGTCTAGGACTAAATTGTTTTCGAAAACCCGACTACAAACTTATTACAAGAGTTTACATTCCATTATAGATATCTCATTGTAGATTTTGGACCTTAATCTAGTAGAATGACTCTAAATCAATGGACTTGTTGATCCTTTAACTTGAGTCCACCTTTTCTACTAGAGGTTTACTTCGGGGTTTGCACTTGATCACCTTAACCACCTATGGAGGAGTCAGGCCTTGGTTTCCGCATCCCGTTTTCTAGGTGACCTTGCTCGAATGACCATTGCGCCTTTAGTCCAATTTTTTTCTGTCTTTTTGTGGGTTATCCAGGAATGGCGCGCGTTCTCGATTATCATTTTTTCCTCCACCTATACATCACCACAATAAGTTTACACCAAAATAACCTCCAAGCTTGGTTTCGAACCACATCAAAAAGCCAAAATAGGGCAAACCAAAGCAAGAGAAAAGGGCACAAAAATATGAAAACCAAAGGAGAGAAAAGGAGCATCAATGAAAATCGTATCATCAAAAACATCTCCTTAAAAAAAAGCCCTTTGGTCGACTTTTTGCCGTGAAGTGCCTACTAGAGGACCGAATCCCGAGGTAGGAAGATAGCGGTGATTAGTCGATCGATCCCAAAAATTGTAAACACTCCAATTTTTGTTTGGGCTAATTTTGGAAATTCGAGTTTGGAACGACCCTCTTGGCCTTAGCCAAAGAGAGCGGGACTGCACCTACCTACAGTGTTGAACAACTCCATGGTTCACTTTTTCCACGCCGTTTAACACCCCGTAGTACCCCTTTAGAAGATTTGGAGGATCTAGCTAAGTCATCAACATCTTTATTGCTTTAATGTCATAATATTAGGCTTTG